>JAHTLZ010000204.1:25861631-25888817 GCA_023846285.1 Phrynocephalus versicolor | reverse complement strand
GAAGAAGAAGAAGAAGAAGAAGAAGAAGAAGAAGAAGAAGAAGAAGATCTGAATGAGCAGTAATGGAATGTGTCTGATAACACAACAGTTAAATGCTATTGGGAGGAATTGTTCTATTCAACACACTGGAATTTCTCAACTAAGCCTGCTCTTTTTAAAAAATAAATGATGTTCATTTTATTTTGAACCAACGTCAAAATTTATATTATTTATTCTCTGTGCACACTCTACACATAGGGCTTGAAAAGGTCTGTATATGCTTTCACTGAAACATATGGACATCAAACATATCTCTGTGCTGCTGAGAACAGTCGGCCAGATGACAATTCTTGGTTTAGGGCCAAGTCTAGTTCTTTATTAATTATAACCAGCATCCACCTGATGAATAGGAACCAAAAGGAAACCATGTGTTTCTCCCTGAAATATATTACCTCGCTGTTCACAGCAGCTCTGTTTTCCAGGTATATCAAACTGAAATGTAGTAGCTGCAATAACTGAATCAGGTCATTAGGCAATTCCCTGCCCTTAGGTTTGAATTTTATTCTTGATCAAAAGAAAGCAAAATAAAATGTCTGTGTAAAGAAGACTTTTGCCTTTCATTCCATGGAAACTACATGAAGAGATGGGAAATGTTTGGGTTTGGAACTAGAGCTGTCAGAATCTGCAAGCTAGCATGGCCACTCACCATTTTGAACTGGGGATTGTGGGAAAGAAGAATCCAATTATCCATTTTAATTGCTAAAATTATTCTGGGAGTTTCACCTCTTCAGCACCCTGTGTACCAAATGATGTCAATAGAACTACCACACAGATTTGGCTGCAGTTCAGAGTGGTTTCCCCAAACCACCAGCAACCCAGACAGGTTTCAAGGTCTGCACATCAATCAGCAAAACGGAATGGTGCCCTTGCCGCTTCTGGCATTTATTTGTGCATTGATTGCACAAATAAATGCATGAAAGTAAACAGGAGGAGAATGTCTCTAATGGCCTTGCCCAAGTCATCTTCTTGTTCATGCGCAATGTTTGCAATAGTTGGGTATGCCATGTATTCAACTGGAGAAACAGAGTGCACATGGAGTATATGGTGACAGACCAAGTATCTATAATAGACATGGGCACGACTCGGCGAAATCCTCATTTCCATTTCCGTTCCTCGTTTCCGTTACGTAACAGAACGAAGAACGACAATTACTCCGCCAGAACTCGAACTCGAACCGACTAAAGAAAAATTGGGTCTGATTTGTCGTGGTCGTTCCTGGCATCACAGCGATCGCGCAATGCCAAGCGGCACAGAAAAAAGTTTTTAAAAGTAAAAAAAAAACGATTCCTGGCCAAAAAAGCAGCTGAAAATATGCCTGCCTGAGTGAGGGCACCTACCAGAGGGGTGGTTTCTGGGGAGGGGGTCCCCGGCCTCCTCCCCTCTCCTCTCCTGGGCTGCTGTGGTGGGGGGCACCCTCGTCGTCTCGCCAACTCACCATGCCATGCGGTGCGGGCGGGGGATCCAAAATGGGCCGACCACAATATTTATTTTGAAATCGTGGTCCAAAAACACACCAAAGCACCACAGAAACATGCGAAAATAGCTATTTTAAAACTGCCTGAATTTTTACAGTAGCAGCAGTGGGTTTTTCTTGCAACAAAACGTCTCCATTGATTTTATTTTATTTTATTTTTATTTTTATTTTTTTACACCTGCGCAATGATGGGCTGGCCATGGGAGTGGACCATGCAAATTTTTGGAGCCATTCCACCAATTGCATGGCCACTTGACCAGGTTTTGACCGAGACTTCTGGGATGTGCCAGTCGGGCATAAAAAGCCCACTAACCCTAGCCCGAACCCGAACCCGAACCCTAAGCCTAACCCATACGCCAGTACACTGTCCTTCTTAGTGGGTCAGAGAGGCACCCAGAGGTGCACCCCACTTACTCACCCTAACCTTACCCGTAACCCTAAGCCTAGCCCTTGCGCTAACCCTAACCCTAAGCCAGATCTGTGTACTCGCATTGCACTACACGCAAGTACACTTCCCTTCTTAGTGAGCTGTAGGGTGCCCATACGGGTCCTCTCTCACTTCGCTCCCCAGTATGCCAGTATGCTGTCCTTCTTAGTGAGTCAGATTAGAGGCACCCAAAAGAGGTGCCTCTGCCTGCCACTGCAACTTGGTATGCATATCCAATTGGCTATGCGTACCCTTTTGTAGCGGGCCAGAGGAGGCACCCACCCCAGAGAGGTGCCTCCAGGAGCCCGCTTTCCCTTCATAGCAGGCCAGAGGAGGCATCCACCCCAGGTGCCTCCAGGAGCCCGCTTCCCCTTTGTAGCAGGCCAGAGGAGGCACCCACCCCAGAGAGATGGATGCACATATTATTGTGCACATATTATTGTTTGCCTGCCTCCACTTCCTTCAAGGTAAGATTTTAAGAGCCTGATGGAATCCCAGCAGAGTTACATTTAGCCCAGAGTCTGAGACTACAGCTCGGGATGGGCACAAAATGGAAAAATTGTGTTTTGTTTCATTTAATTTCATTTCCCCTGCGTTTAAATGAAATTTTATTTTTAAAAACCTGTAATGCGATGAAACAGCAACAAAACAATTTGTTACTCTATAAAATGGCTCCCCTGAGTGCTAGAGGCACCAAATTGGTGCCCCTAGAACCCAGCGGAACTGTTTTATAGAGTAACGAAACAGTTCATTTTCAAATGGAAAAAATGGTGTTTCTTTTCGTTTCATAACAAAATGCTGCCTGTCGTTTCATTTCATTACAAAATGTTTCATAAGCTTACGAAATGACAAAATAGCATTTTGTTTTTCATCAAGGCTACCATCAAGGTTGAAGCTGCAAGAATCCCTAACTATTATCTACCTTGGCTTGGCTACTAGGGTTTGAAAACCAAACTATCTAAAGAGTGAAAGGCTAAGAACCACTGTATTGGGGGAACCACCTGACTTTAAATCTATAAAGGTTTCATCCTCTATGTGAAAATGAATCCCATAACATGAGTTCATTGTTCAGAGAAAGACATTTTAAGGTTACATCCTCAAGTCGTCTACATTTGATTATAAATTCTTTTAAATGTTTTTTAGGAACAGGGCCTTTTTGGCAGCTGCCCCCAGATTGTGGAATGCCCTCCCAAGCGAGACCCACCTGGCGCCAACATTAATGACATTCTGGTGCCAGGTAAAAACATTTCTGTTCCAGAAGTCTTTTAACTGATTATTGTGGGTCCCGATGGCGATTTTAGTGTTGCATTTTAATATATTGTATTTATAGTATTTAAATGATTTATTATTTAATTTTATTGCAATTTGATGTTTTAATTATCTGAATTGTTTACTTTGATTGTGAGCCACCCAGAGACCTTTGGGTAGTGGGTGGCATACAAGCTATATAAATAAATAAATAAATAAATAAATAAATTCTAAAGGAGAAGACCTTTTCTTCTATACTGACAAACTAGAATTTCTTGTGAGGAAACTTGTCTTCTAAAATTATCAGTGATAGAGAATTGTGTCTAGCGGTCTTACAGTCTTTGCTAAGAAGAGAGCAATTCTAAACACTCTTGAGTGGTAATCCTATTCCTCATGGGAGTATTCCCCCACTGAATTCAAGCAGCTTTCGTCTGGGAGATATACACAACATGGTACTGTTTTTAGAAAAGAAGCTACATGGAATATAGTGGGACCGGCATCTAAGCAGAATGCAATACCATATGTTCCACTGTGGTCAATGGAACTTATGCCTGAGTAAGAACAGAAGTCTCCAGCTTTAATGTCATCTTCCAAACCATAAGCAACTCCAAATTCTGAGTAAAGTTCACGTTTCACTTTAGGCATACATGTCAACATCCCCTGAATCAAAAGAAGAGTAGAGATCATATTTGGAAAACCACAATAAAAGTCCACTATAAATAAATCAAAGAAATTGTATAAGCAGTTTATAAATGATTCCATTTGGATCCTATTTTCACCATAAACTCCAACAAACAGAAGGCCCCCCCTTTCTCTTCCCTCTCCCTCAGTATGCACATTAAACAGGGGAGGGGCAGTGGAACTAAATCAGAATGTCCTTTGACCACTGCTTTCATTTTCTCTGATCTCCTGGATACGCTTATAAAAAAAAGATACAACTTTTCTGAATACAGTACTTTTATCTGCTTTGAAGTCAGAGGAATCGCTTCCTACCACCTGCCCACACGGCCGTTCATGAAATGCTATTTTCAACCAAGTGGATTTCTTCTGAAATGTCTTTCACTTAGCAGTATATGGAATGAACAGAGGATGGGGCGGTTAAGAGATGTGAGTGCTGTTATATAAATCTGTTCTCAACAGCAGACAATCATTCAGACCACTTAGATGGGCTTGAAAAATAGTACAGCAAAGCATGCTTCTCATCTAATACCATTTCTTGCCTGGCCAGCTCAGATACTCATTTTTCTCCTTTTTTGTTCCCCAGCATTTCGGAAAAGCTTACAATGTCCCCAATCCTATACGTGAAGACAAGGCCTGACTTTTACTATGCATTACTACACAATTGCAAGATCCTCTTTATTTCCTATGCAGTTGATTGATTGACTGGTTGGTTGGGTGGTTGGTTGGGTGGTTGGTTGGTTGACTTGGTGATGCATTAATAAATATTTTCTGAGCAAGAGGCAGTAAAATCCTAACTTACTGGCTACTAGTACTAGCTGTAGTTCAGGTTTACCAAAAGCTGTCATCTACTAACTCAGCAGTTGCCAGCCTTGGGTCCCCAGATATTCTTGGACTATGGTTTCCAGAAATCCTGACCAGCATAGTAGTGGCAAAAGCTTCTGGGAGTTTTAGTCCAACAAAATCTGGGGATCCAAGGTTGGGAACCACTGTACTAGACAATATGACAGCTCTACCGACAGAACAATCTGAATGTAGAGCTGCTCTGTTGTCTAAGATCAGCTAGCAGGAGAACCAGAAAACAAGCAGAGAATGGAAGAGGAGACGAAACATGTCCAGTTCAAACCTCCTTCAACCCAGGGACACAGCCAGAATACCAGCACAATCAATGACCAAGGCACAGATACTCCTAAATCATGTCTAACATTCTTAGGCTGGAAAGGGTTTGGATTCACCATAAATTTAGCTGACCTAGTGTTTAGTGTTTGACTCCACTGGTTAGTCCTCCAGAATCTTAGCTAGACAAAAACCTTGGGAAATTCCCCTAGGGAGTTTTGAAAAGGCCTTGGAAAAAATGAGTCTTGGTAGTACCAATCAGGTTGAGAGTGACGCCTTGCAACCATATTCACATTCTTAAGTTAGCTCCAGAAGATGAAGGGGGAATGAATTGTAGGGAGAACAGTGACATATGTGGAACAAGGCTAAAAATTATGCCACGCTTTCATTTAAGGTTCAAGATCTGAAAGCTGTGAAGAACACAGACAAAGGTAACCCATGTCCATTGATCCAGCTTGTATACTATACCCTGGATTGATCAGCAGTATCATTAGACATCAGCTTCTTTCCCACCACTGCCTGGAGTTGCTATAGAGGTTACCTATGAATTTCTGCATGCTTTGCATGTGTTCTACTCAGTCAGAGCAATCCTTCAGCGTTTCTGAGTTTAGTAAAGACAGGCGAATCAGAATATCCATCATATTTTGGTTGATTTCGGTCAATCGAGAGATTTCCAAGTTGCCATCTCTTTATATACCAATACACTATAATTTTATGAAAGGTTGACCTGCATACATTCAATATAGGAAGAAAACAAATTAGACAACTTTTTGAACTGCCACTGAATTTGTCTGTCTGCCTGTCTATATCTGTGCATCACATACTGTATATACTCAAATATAAGCCTAGTTTTTCATCCCTAATTTTGGGCTGAAAAAAGGGGGCCCTCAGCTTATATTCGAGTCAATACTTTTAGCCACTGAGGTAAGTACTTGGATCAGTGGCTAAAAGTCATTTTAAACATTGCGTGCCGCTTCTCATGACCCCCCTCTGCATCACAGGGGAGTGGCACGCGATGTTTAAAATGACTTTTAGCCACTGACCCAAGCACTAGCCTCAGTGGCTAAAAGTAATTTTAAACATCACACACCACTCCCCTAGCTCACAAAGGAGGAGCTGCCAGGCCCTGCTGCATTTCCCACCCTAGACTTATACTCAAGTCAATACGTTTCCCCAGTTTTGGGGGGTTAAATTAGGGGCCTCGACTTGTACTCAGGTCAACTTATACAGTAGGTTAACTTCCAGTTCCCTGGACAGGGAGATAAGCTTAGTGATATTTTGTTTGCTTGCTTGCCTTCTTATTTTGTTAAGTTTAAGCATTTTCTCATCTAAAATTTCCCAGAGGAACAGAAAGCACCATCCGTTATTTATGTAACATTATTATTTTCAATATGGCTAACACACAAGTACAGTATCCTCCATCATCATAAAGAGTTCAGTAGAAAAACATAAAAATTGTATGTAAGAGTTTATAACTTTATTTCCTGGTAACTGTTAGCAAGAAGTACCTCAGGAAATGCCTAAGACATTGGAAATTTGTCAGGGACGGTGCATCCATTTGAGCGCATTTCCGAACTAAATGTAATTTATTTAGACCAATTTCTGTGAGTTCAAACTGTTATGGCCAAATTTGTTTCCAGCCTGAAATGGCAAGGCTGGAAGTAATTTGAAAGAATACCGAGAAAGCATTTGACATGAGCGGAGCAAAAGCCAGGTAGTAGGTTCCCAACATGACCAAAAAAGGAAAGCACCAAGATGGTGTGATCAAGAAGGAAAAGAAGGGAGGTAGATTTCGTTCATTAACGAGCAAATCTGAGACAAGAATTTCACCACCAGTCAGAGTTCTTGCAGGGAGAGATTCTGTGACGTCTCTGTAACTATATTATCAGTTATCTCATCCAGTGATTTGTTTATTTAGCTTAATGCAGTCCTAAGAAGCGTGTTGACCTATAGTAAACAGTTTGGGTTGCTCTGGGTCTCTGTTTTTCCATCCCAAGCATTTTTGTCTTGTTAATTGGAGTAGTTTAGCACAAATCTTTTTCTCTTTGGGTCAGCAATCTGTTTATTTTGTGTGTGTGTGTGCTCTGCTCAAGTTGATTCTTCACATTTGGAGTCGTCACTCTGGAACTTTCGTTTAAATCAGACTCTATGACTTCAGCATTGATTCGGGATGTTTGTGAGATGCTTCTGTTTCTCCTCATCTCCACAAAGTCCGTAATACCAAACCTTACTGAACGTCTGGGAGGACTAATGCTTGCAAAGTTCTGATTTTGGAAGTTCGTTTGTTTTCAGTGAGTCATCTCCAAGTGCAACGAAGTCAGGAAGATAATTGTCAAGCATCTTGAATCATATTCTATTGCTAAGCTTGCAGAGGAAGGAAGTTCTTACAGTTGATTGATATGCTGATCATACTAATTGGCAGGTGGGAGAGGAAACCCTTTGTGGTAAAAAGGGAGAAGTGACTAATTTTTGTAGATGGTTACTCTGCCATTTCCCTTATAGGTATATTAATGCTCTCTTCATATGGATAACCCTGTACATACTATTAAGTGTATTAAAAGTGAGTGTTTTACATGGAGATTAGGTTTTCCAAGATGAGATTGAAGGGTCCTATCCACCACAATCAGGTTTCGAGAGACATGGCTCAGCTCCCACTGTTGTCTCACATCAGTGCAAGTGTCAGTCACTGGACAATGCATTGCCCACAGCCCTCTGTCCTCATTTCTTCATGGCGGGATGCATGTTGTCCTTTCAGGGCAATTTGCTTTCGCCTGCCTTCCCAGCTTGCCTGACCATGACAGGTTTGCCCTGGTTATGGCATTCACCATATGGCTAGCGTTGGCTCCACCCCATGCTTTAATAATTCTATCTGAGCTGCATTATTTTCACTTAGGGGATTTCTTCATGTAGCCTAAAACCATTGCTTTGGATTAGTTTATCTATCTTGAATCGGAAATTATTAGCATCTTGTACCCATGCGATGAAAGGCCTTGATATGACCTTGCTGGGTTCATGTCTCATCTCATAATCTCACATCTTTTAGTAGTGAATGAACACTACTTAATATATTTGTGGTTTCATATCAGGATGTTCTTGTCGCACTATCCCAATGTGACAAGAATCCAAGGCACAGACAACGTGCTGTAATACACAAGTAAACAAACTCTGAGGCCCTAGAACCAATGTTCTTTCCCAGAGATCCACTGTGGGCCACACAAAGGGACAAAAAGTGGGAAAACCAGAAGTGGAAATGACCAGACAATCTCTTGCAGTTTTGTTTTGCAAAAACATTGGGGACAAATCTAGATGATGGATGTTGTGCCTTGTTTTACAACGAAGCTTCAATTCCTTGAACCTTTTATAAGCACTTCCTTTTTTTCCTATGGGGAAAAAATCAAGAGGGTGTCATTTATTTCAAATTATTGGTCAACATAGGTCTTCAAGCTCCACTAGGACCACGAGCTGCGCTTTGGATTAGATTGTCTTTGTGTGGATTGATCATTGTGCCAAGGTATAGAAAATCAGTTTAAGCCCTCTCGTTGTCAAGATTCAGCTTACATAATTCTGTAGACCTGTGTTTTGTCTTCTTAATATCCATCTGGTGCTCATGCTGTGTTCATAATTAGATCTGAACTTTATTGACTATAAGAACCACATTCCCAACTGTTTTTGCTCACACAAGAATAGGTGATGGAGAAAAAGCGGAGTGATTATGTGCATTTTCTTGGACAACATTCCAAGATGGGAGAATCTCATTCTCTGCTGCTTTCCCTGCTGTTTTTTTTTTAAGTCTCCCTCATCTTTTCTTGGGTCAAGAATGAAAATATGCTTAAAACTGAAGGACTGAGCTGCTGTTCAAGGAGTAAATGCCAGTGAACATGGTGGGATTCACTGCTGGTAAATTTGTGCAAGCTGTTCTGTTAATATTATATGTGTGATGTTTAGCAGAAGCTTCTTAGATGCCCTGAGCACATCTGATCTTGCCTGATCTTAGAAGCTAAGCAGGTTTGAGCCTGGCTAATACTTGGATGGAAGACCATCAGGGAATACCAGGTGCTGTAGCCGCCTGGAGTAGGAACTAGCAAGCCACTCCAGTATTCCTACCAAGAAAACTCAATGGACATGAGGTCACGAAGAGTCAGTCACGACTGTAACAACACAACAACAAATGTTTAGCACAGGGGTGTCTGAACTTTTTGCAAGGAGAGACAGATTTGATGAAGTGAAAATGCATGGGGGCCAACGATTCAGCCACATTTGGGGCCCAGGCTGGACTTTGGACAAGCTTCTAGGACATGTAAGGAAGTGGGGAGGATGCTGCAGCAATGGAGCTGGGGGGGGACATTTAGGCTGGGCAGCTGGCTGGAGGGGAGGACAGAGACAAGGGAGGGCAGGCAAACTGTAAAACTTCAAGCTGATGTCTTAGGTAGGGGGAGGGGCCAGCTGGCAGGGATGTGTGGCAGGTTGAGCTGGTAGGGAGAAGAGGCTGCAGGCCACTCGATATTTGAAGACGGGCCACATTTGGCCCCTGGACCCAACTTTGGACAAGCCTGATTTAGCAAATTCATTTTAACACAGGTATTTCAGAGCAATGATATTTCTAAGAAAAGGGATACCTAACATGTGTCTCTATACCTAACATGTGTCTGCTGGATCTCTGGATTCAGTGAATTGCTTATAAGAATTACATACTGTACAAATGAACATGTTATATATGTAATTATTTGTCCCCTTGGTGATGTGGAAGAATCAAAGGCTAATTGCTCTCTAGTTTACATGTTAGTTTAGGAAAGGTAGCACAAATTGGTTCACTTTAGAAATTAAGATTGAATGGAGTTGCTCTGCAGCCTGAGCTAGATACTGTAGCTCAGTGGTTTTTGCTATGCCAGTGGGAATTGGTTTCCTACTCTGCCTCCAAGAGTTGGACTCCATGATCCATAGGGTCCCTTCCAGCTCTTTAGTCCTAAAGTGATTATGATGAGTCTTGGCACCAGCTTAAATCATTCTTACCTAAAGGGTATTGGATGAAATAACAGAGGATAAGTTCCTCCTCTGCAGTCTGTTGTTAGAGCTAAATGGGTCATCCTATTCAAATTTAAAGGAACCCTATCTTTGAACATCTGAAGCATGGCTGGGAGGAAATCAGTCATCTTTTTTTGGGGGGGGGGGTTCTGCTTGTGAACTTTTAAAAGGTATCTAAATAACTTCATTGGAAACAGAATGTGGGTGTCTTTGTTTCTCTCCAGGCACTGCTTGTCCAGGTGTTTTGGGCTTCAAATACCAAAATCCTCAATTAGCACGGCCACTTGTCAGCTATTCTGGGAGATGAAAGCCAAAATGTCTAGAGGGCCAAAAGTTGCGCAAACCATATACAGTAATGTTCTTTTCCTGCTAGAATCGCCCATTAAAATGAAACATTCCTAGAGACACTAGTTAACCCATTTAGAGAGAGACTTTTGATTGTTGTTCCATCTAGTTTCTATATTCTGTCCATTCAGGGAGTTTCTTTTTTTAATATACCATAATGATTCCATTATAGAATATAATGATTTTCTGATATGCTTTTGATTTGTAAAAGTCCATCTTCATTCATCTTTGTTTACACACCAGTTATTGGCTTCTAATTCATCCAACACATCCTGTCCTTGAGACTCTTGAAACCAGATACACAATTTAGTACTTCCAGATGGGGACAAACATACAAATTAAACATGCAAAAGAACAGACCCCATCCTTTACTCACAGACACATTGCATGCAGACAGGTTTATAAACCCTTCTTGTCTTCGGTTTCATCTGGGTTTAAAGTTCTAGGCTGGTTATATGCACCCTTACATGGAAGTAAATATTATTGAATGCTGTGAGATTTATTTGTAGATTAAACATAAATGAATCTGGCTATTTCTATTATATACCTCTTATGTGTGTGCTTTCAACTATAATGCTGGTCTATTTCTGAAATTATATAGTGGACCCTTGTATAACAAACGGTTTGTATAGCATAAAATCTGTACAACATAAAAATTCCAGAGATAGGGGAAGTTTGCTTAACAGAATCGTCTGTGGGGTGAATCTGTACAACATAAAAATGGTCACGATTAGGGATTACAGTGGTACCTTGTATAAAGGAATTAATTCAGTCCCAATGAAATTACGTTAAGCAATTTTTCCTTTCTACAAATTTCCCATAGGAATGCATTGAAAACAGAGTAATCCCTAATAGCGACCATTTTTATGTTGTACGTATTTTCCCCATAGATGATTATGTTAAGCAAATTTCCCCTATCTCTGGAATTTTTTATGTTGTACAGATTTTATGTTATACAAACCGTTTGTTATACAAGACTCCACTGTACTCTGTTTTCAATGCATTCCTATGGGAAATTTGTATAAAGGAAAATTTGCTTTAACATAATTTCAATTGGAACGAATTAATTCCTTTATACAAGGTACCATTGTATATTCAGAAATATAATTTTCAGAAGTGTATTGCATTTTTCAGAAGTGAGCAAGTCCAAACCCAAGGAATTAGCCCAAAACCTGCAGATTAGAACATTTCCTATGGGGATTCACTGGAGCAGTTCATGCCTTGTCCCTGGAGAAATGGCACCTCTGCCCCAACCACAAGCCACCCCTTGTGAATTGTTAAAACCTCCATTTTGTAAAGAAATATAAATAGGAGCATACTATGGGAGGTGGCTTTCAGGAGAGACAAAATCTTAAATTCTAGCCAAGTTATACATCAGAATACAAATCAAAGGAAATTCAGGAAAGTTAATGGAACGAGGTAAGTGGATTGGCCCAAGGGCAAAATGAAATAAAATTTTAAAAGATTTTTTTTGGTCAACATAATTAATCATCACAACATTTCATCTGCAACAATTAATTTCAACAACCTTGCTCATTTGTCAGGCTCTAGTGTTAGCAACAGACATGGCCGATTACAATGAGGAATTAATTGACATATTCATTACATTGGCTGTTAACGTTAATTTCACTGGGTTTGGACAGCTATAGTCAATTTTGCACAAGCTGTAATTATATTTATGGTCTCTGCCTTAGCATGAAATAAAATTGGGGACAAAAGAATAATGGTCCAAATCTCCCAAAGTAGAGCATACAAGATATTCAAAAGCACCTGGGTTCTCCACCCACCCACTCTTGGCCAGTCTTCATTTCAGGATCTCATCCAGGCTGAGTGACAACCAACCTTTCTGTAATTAAAATATCATTCATTATATTCTTTTGTAGAAACTTTTAGATAAAGTTAGTAATACTTGGAGAAACACAAATTAACACATCAGTGGTTGTAATGTTCTACAACAGAAGGAAAGACATCTGAAATGAAAATAAAATATTACAAAGGGCATCCTGTGGAAGACTTGCCCCCATGTTTTCTGGGAGACAGAAAGCATGTAAAATCTGTGGTCTCTCAGCTGGTCCATAGATGGTCTACAGGTGCAGTATACATTGATATACTTTATATACATTTTATATTTATACATTGTATATACAACCAGATGAATATTTTTGTATTATATAATATATACACTTGTTTATGTAGGCCTTTCCAAATGAATAATAGTTTCAAATTTATCATCAGTTATAGCTGGGCACAGTGGCTGGACCTTTCCCCAAACAGGTCCTTGTAGGAGGTAGCTTAGGAGTGAGTACTTAGAGACTGCAATATCACAGCAATCTCCAAATACTCTTGAGGAAAGCAACACTGGGAGAAGATGGACTCTGAACACCCTGGTGGTGGCAGTGGTGGAGCCACCACTACATTCTTTGTCACCCATAGCAAACCTAGATTCTGCTCCCATCCACCCCCAGCATAGCTGTGTGGAAAAAGCAAAAGCAAAGTGTGTTGCTTATATACTACCCCATAGCTCTTAAAGTACTATCTGGCCAGTTTACAAGTAATTATGCAGGCTACACTTTGCCCCACCCCACCCCCATCCCAGCAAGCTAGACATGGGCATTTTGTTTCCAAAGGGGTCCGGTTCCAAAACTAAACACAGCAGAACTGCTGCTGTTTGGTACTGGGATTCACCTTCCAGAACAAAATCAGTCAG
Organism: Phrynocephalus versicolor; assembly: GCA_023846285.1. Classification (NCBI taxonomy): domain Eukaryota; kingdom Metazoa; phylum Chordata; class Lepidosauria; order Squamata; family Agamidae; genus Phrynocephalus; species Phrynocephalus versicolor. The sequence goes on along the minus strand of JAHTLZ010000204.1, from coordinate 25,875,761 downwards.
TCTCTTACCTTGTTTTGGGTAGCACGGGGCTAAACTCCAATGAGGAAGCAGACTCGGACACATCATCTTTCACTCTCCTTGATGCTGGCCAATCAGACAGGGAGGTGGGATGATGCATGTCCCTATATGGCTCCTGATTGACCAGTGCCGGGGAAAATGAAAGATGACACATCTGCGGCTGCTTCCTCATTAGAATTTGGCCTTTTCTACTCAAAACTACTCAAAACAAGGTAAGAGACTGGATGATTTCGTTCTGGAAGGTGGATCCCGGTACTGAATGGCAGCTGTTCTTCCGTGTTTCATTTCGGAACTGGACCCCTTCCGAAATGAAATGCCCATGCCTAATCAAAAAATGTTGGGAGGAAGCAAAGGCCCTCTTATATAAAAATGAGATTGACCCAGTTCTGACAAACTAAACTGGGAATGTTTAGCTTGGAGAAGAGGCCTGAGGGAAGACATGATTGTATTCTTCAGATATCTTGAAGGGTCAACTTCCTTTTGGCCATTTTTATTCAAACATGACCGATAAGCCCATGTGTTTAGCAACGTGTCACTATATATTTGCTTTTAAAAACCAGGAATATGTATGCCTACTTTTCATGGCTCCCGTCTCCCCGTTTTAATTCCAAAAACAACCCTGTAAGTTAGGTTTGATAGAAAAGTACTGGCCTGCTTATAGGTACCAAGCAAACTTTCTGATCATGCAAAGATTCAGATGTGAGTCTCCCGTTTCCAAATTTGATACACTGACACCATTGCTCTCTAAAGATCAGATTCAGCACAAATGAAGCCAAGAATGAAACCGATTGGTAGAAAAACAAGGAAAGAATTAATGTGCCAAATTTGTAGTGTCTGAAATACACACCTTAGTTTACTTAATATGCCAATTTATAGATTTGGTTGTCCAGATTTAGAGAATGAAATGTAGCAACTCTGCTCTGATCTAGAAGGTTTTCATGTTCACCCATCAGTTTCATGGGGCTGATGGGTGAATAGGAGTCCCCACAGTCAGAATGTTGAATGTCAGGAAGAAAGTAAGGTTAGAACTATTACTTCTGACATCTTTTCTACCCTCCAGGCTGTTTATTTAATTTTATTCCCTACCCCCACCTTCTATTTCAAATGAAAGAACATTCAGTAATATAAGCTCCCATCTTACATGGTCATATGTTGTTTATGAAAACTACAGTGTGTTATGGACAAAAAGAATAAGAGTCATATTGATCTCTTTCTGCTGTTGGTGAGAAATAATAATGCCCACTCACTGATAAAGAAGGAGTGGGAGTGATGTTGTACCTAAGAATGGGCTATGTTTGATATGTAGACTCCAGCAGCTCAGCTGTCACCTGCTTTGATTGAAAGACAGTGTTCGGTATTAGCAGCGTGCTCTCGCTGAAGGAAATTTATTACTGCAATTGTCTGAGTTTGCTTTGTTTAGAAATGAAAACAATGCCAATAGAAAATAAGGGAAGATGGAAAGCACTGCATCTTCCATATTGCTGCGCTTAAGGAAGGTTTTTTTTAATGCCTTTCTGATTTTTGACTACCATTTGATTAAGGGAGCTAGTGTAATGTCAGGTCCCAGAATATGTAAAGTCAACTACCTCTTTATAGGGTTCTCTGTTTTTAAAAATGGTAGCATTAAGGGACTTCTTGGAAGGGTTGCTGTAAAGAGGAATGTTTTAAATTGCAAGTTAAATGTCAAATTAAGATCGGGTCCACTAAACACTAGTTATGAGGAAGAGAGCACAGGAACACAGAAACCTCCAAGAACTGGACTATGAGTCATGGGATTACACAGAAAATACCTGTTTTTAAAAGAATATTTTATGTACTTTCTAACATCTGAGTGACTAAGAATGGGTGGCATTTTATTAGTTGATCCAAATAAGGATGGAATAGTGACCCCCTCCTCCCAGGCCTCAAACATGAATGTCCTTGCTGAGAAGTATCCGGAAATATCACCAGCTGATTTCTTTCTCATCTTGCACACTGGAAATATAAAGGAGGAAAATTATTGACTATTCAACATGAAAAAATGATGGAAATATTTCAAGACAAGTCTTAACCTGTTTCTTCTCTCCATATTGCATCTGACTCACTCGATCCATATAAATTCCTTTCCATTTTCACCAATGATAGCTGATCAACTGGGTATTCTTATTATAGTCATATGATTTCATCCAACACTTTCCAGAGTAATACATTTTGAACTGCTTGCTAAAGGTGAGTACATGGAGATACTGTTAATGTGAAATATTGGTGTAAGAGGCCAGCAACCGCTGCATTACATTGTGGTGTGGCTTTTCTGGAAAGAACAACATTATCTGAAGCATTTCCAGCTAAGAACTCGGTCTCACCGTTGAGTTGGAATCTTCCCAAAATGTTGCTGAAAAGAAGAGCAAGCTAAACACAGAGAACAAACATTGCTCAGTTTGCAGATGGTAAGGTATTAAAATGAATGATTTTTGGAAGAAAGGCAGGGAAAGAAATGGAAAAATATAATATTTTACTACCTAAGCAGTATTATGATATAAACAAATAGCTTAGAAATATTCAGTCTGGTCCAAAATTCCATGTGCACTAAACTAATGTAATGGCCACAATCCTGTTGCTAAGGGTACTGGATTACATTAGAGTAAAGTTATTAAGTTACATTGGTGGGGATTTGGTGAGTCAACTCCCCATCACTTCAATTGATTCAAATGAGTCTACTCTGGTTGCAATTTACTTTAGCATTGTAGGTCACCACTCCAGTAGTTGTGACTTATTAAGCTAAGCAACAGGATTTCAACCAATATAATATAATGTAATAGAATACAAATCTGGAAATATTTTGCTCTGGGCCAGAGCTCATTGTGTCCTTCAGGTGGCCACATGGATTTGCATACATATAAATCAAATAAATAAATAAATAAGGAAGCTTACCCATGGGGTTTAGCAATGCACAAACTACATATCCTGTTTTCATCAACACACAAGCTTTAAAACACTTCCCACCTAATGGTGCTGTGTTATCCATTATTTACAAATGTGCATGCCAATTATTTGAAAGGACAATCATTCCCATATTAAGTTGGGAAATACTACAATATTTGTCAGAGTCACTATGCCATATCATAGAGTATACTGGATTTCCATTGGGAAACATATGATATAATTCTGTGCATGTCTACCTATGGATAAGCCCAAATGAATTGGGTGGCTCTTTCCCCAGGGAAGATGTGTGATCACTGTTCTAACATTAGGGACTTCCCAAGCATTTCTCTGCCTGTAGTTTTTTGTGTATCTACTTAACTGGAATTAAACCCATAGAATGCAACAGGTTTACATTTAAATAGACATATATGAAAATGTATGAAAAAAAATCCAATCTTCTTCAGTTCTTATTACAAAGGCTTCAGCCTAGCTGTGTAAAATTGGTAGGCACTTAAAATACCATTTCAGTGAAGCTCCAGAAAGTGACCATGGGGCTAGGAAAGGGGGAAATGTCTGTGTAATGATTACCAGGTTCAGAGGGGTCCCCCTCTAGCCACCCAGTCACAGTACCAAGTATGTTGTTGGATAGGTCAGTACAGGAGAATCAGTTGTGTTAAAGACTATGGAACCATCCAGGCACTGGTGCCTTCCAACAGTCCAGCCTTCCCAGATTTGGGAGCACTGCTTCCAAGGAATCCAAAAATTCACTTAGTACCAACGCACCCACCTTGCAATGTAGAGCTACCAGCACACCCACAAAAATGCCATCACTCACAGTCACTGGCCAAGGCAAGACCTGGTCTCATTAATTCAGTGGCCACCAAATCCTCTGAGCTAAAACCCCAGATGGTTGTATTAAAGCTAGTAGGCAAAAATGAAAAAGGTGCAAAAAGATTTCAAAGAGTTACTGGGGGCCTTTTCACATGACCCCTAAGATCCGCTGGCCACTTAAATTCGGACCAGAGATCTTGGGGGTTCGTTGCTCTTCCTGCGTCCCCACCCCTCCACACTTCTTTGATCCTGTCTGCGTGAGGGGAGGGAGAAAAAAGGGGACAAAAGAATGCGGTCCAAGCCTCCCCGCCCCATCGTCGATCTGATTCCTTCTCTTAAAGGAGCGGGAGGCAAAAAAAAAAAAAAAAAACAGAAGCGAGGAGAGCCGGGCACTCACTCCTTTACATCCGGATCTGGGGTTATCACCCTCCAAGAGCAGGTACCTGAAAAGTGTGCTGGGATGTGCTTAGGTGGGCGTGGTCGCACTTAATTATCTGTAAACTCCGGAGCTGGTGGGGAAACAATTTTAAGCTCCGGAGCTGGGAGCCATTTGCGGCGGAGTTTAGGGGTCGTGTACAAATACCCTAGGGCAAAATACAATTGGATATAAAGCTAAAGGAATCAAGAGAATATACTAGAAAACAACAAAGGTAACTATTCTGCCTAATACTCATAGCATTAGGCAGCATAGTTCTGAAGCATATACAGAATACATCCTTCCAGCCACATTCACAGCAGGACAACAACAGAGCACAGCATCTTCTGAGAGGTAAACTAAGCCAGATAACATAACTTTGAACTCCTTTGTATACATTAAGCAACCAGTCCAAGATCCTTCCAAATAATCCACCAGTCAAGGCCCAGGGTCAAGGTCTTTTGAATGACTACAAGACAAGAGCACTTTCTGCCCATCCATCCACACAGCTGACATCATCTTCTAATCAGTGCATTACCAAGGAAGAAGCCACATGAGCCTTGCCGCAGGTGTTCCTCCCTTTTTGTTACTAGGTAGATGATGACCTCCACTTTCTCGCCCAGATGTTCTCAGACATTCACAGAACAGCCTGTACTTTCTAGATAGGTTCCATGTTTCCCTCATTTCTGTTTCTTCACAATTTGATTATTTGTGTGTTGTATATGCAGATTTAACTCCAGGTCAGGTGCCAAAGGGCAAGAATGGGGAACACGTAACTCATCAGGTAATGAAGGACAGTAGTTCCCACAATCCTCCTCTGCTGCCTATTTTGATGACCACTGCTGAAAAGTGAATTCTAGCCCTGGACAGCTGTTCCTGCAATAAAGGTTAGAAAATTGAAGGCAGAATGTCTGCCATTATAGCTCATAGTACATGAGTCATATGCAGCATGTCTTGCACTGGACATCTGATATACTGTAATTCCAAACTTTATTAATTAAGTGGCCAGCAAACATTCCTCTTTACAGTGATTAGGTAAGTTCAGAATGCCACAAAGGTAAGAGGCACAGTGGAGCCACTTTACTGCTTTAAGACAAATTGCCTTCAAAGTATATGATGCTTGGCTCTCCATCCTTCTTGGTTAGCAGTGAATAGGAACAAACAGTTATGCATTGTGCCAAGGGCCAAACTATAAATTAGAGACAGTCTGTCATTAGAAGCTGAAATCAGAGGTGGAATTCAGATAGACTATAATTTGCATATATTAGAACTCCTCTAGCAGTATCCCCGGTTTCACTTATCCGCATTCTGAAAATTTTATACATAGCATGCCATAGTATGGGCACTTCTAGAAATGCATGCTAAAATGTTTTTTTCTAGGTTTTTTACCCCTTTATTATGCGATATCTTTTCACTTTTATCCATGAATTTCAGTATCCATGGGGGTCCTGCTGTATTTGCAAGCAAAGTCTTTGCAAACCACAGAAATAAGACTGCTCAATACACCTGACCTGATAATCAGATATATTCAGCAGCTGAGGAATTTTGTGTTGCATGGACAAGCTAGCTTTATTTAGCATATTGTTCTGCCCTGGGTCACATTTTAATGCATCTCTTCATGCAGACTGGCCGTAGCTTTCCACTGCAGCAGACCAGAGTTTTAAAGTTACTTTAGGACTACAACTCCCAGAATCCCCTAGCTAGCTTTTAATGAGGTAAACCACCTTGAGTCCTTTTTAAGGAGAAAGACAGAGTAAAAATAATTTAAATAAATAAGTAGCAAGGACAATTCCAGGGGTAGAACAGGTAACTTTTTCAAGTTCCTTCCTAACAACTCAGGGACTGCATCTGGGGGCACATTAATGCAACATATGCACTGTGCCACAAGGGACCATAATATGCACTGTTGAAGCAGGAAACCCCAAATCCTTTTCATTTTCATTCACTGTGGATGGAGATGAATTTCTTATGTGTGTCTGCTAAAATAATCACGCTAAAGCATTTTCCTCTTACCTGGGGAAAACCGGGCAGCATTCCAGAAATTTTGGCCTCAGAAACATTTATGAGATATTTGCAGCTGTTTCATCAGCAAGGCTAATGTTTTCCAATTCCACCCCTCCCCCCGAAAGGTATCACCCATCGCGAGAGCCAGCCAGGTGGAAGTGAGCCCTATGGCACTCCCATAACACAGATTGTAGGGTAATAAACCACGTTGTGCTCTGGGAAGTCTTCTGCTTGGTGATTAATAATGATGATTTTTTTAGAAACAAAGGAAGCAGAACAGAAATGTGCCTCATGTCATTAGCTGTTCCTCAGACTGGCGATGCTTTCAGCTCTGCCACCGACCCATCTCTGCTGAGAAATGTCTTGATGGCTGCACGGCTCAGCGCAATGGATCCAAATGCATCTTGTCTGTCCAAAGGGGGGAGGAAGCAGCGGCTCTCAGCAGCTGTTGTGTTGCTTTGTAAACAAGTGTGGGACATTGTTCTTTAACCTAGAATCATGCCTCAGAAAATATGTTTTCCTCTCCAAGGGATTGGCTGGAAATGCTTCAAAGGATACTGGCGGCTGTGTTTATGCATGTGTTTTCCACAGAGAAGCAGCTTTACAATGTGTTGGCCAGAATCCTATGGCAGATTTACACTTGCACAAGAGAAACTACAACATGAATCATGCAAGCCAATTACCAATCATTGGCCACTATCCTATCCATGCCAGTGTCGCACAAAGTTATGCCAATGTAAATGTGCTGACTGAGCATTGTGTCCAGAAACAAAGAATGTATTTATATATTTTTATTTTAGAGTATTTTAACCCCACCTTTTTCCTTGGAAAATTACCCAAGGGAGTTTATAGTAATGAGGGATAATATACAGTCCATTACAATTAAGACATGTTCAAGTATTGAGAACAGGGAATTGAGGAACATCTTACAGCATTAAAAGACAACATTACATTAAAGCTACAAGGAAACGCAAGCAGTTAAAAGGAGAGTAAAATTCCATGTGAAGTTATGAGTGATGGAAACTAACATTGAAACATATTGTCAGTGTAATCACACAAGGTTATATGTGGTTATAAACACAACATCTATGTGATCCTATAGATTCATATGAAAGACACATAATACATAGTCCATCATTCAGAGACAGGTTGCCTGAAGAGAAGGTTCTTTGCCTGTTTCTGGAAAAATGTCAGAGATGGGGCAGTTCTGGTCTCTAGTGGAAGGGAGTTCCAGAGACTGGATGCCACAGCCGAGAATGCCCTTTCATGTGTTCCCACGTGATGTACCTGCGAGGGTGGTGGGATGGAGTGAAAGGCCCCTCCTGATGACCTTAACACCCGAGCCAGTTCATACTGTGAGATTCGATCTTTGAGGTAGCTTGGAACCAGGTCGTACAGTGCTTTGTAGGCTGAGGTCAGCACCTTGAATTGTGCCCGATAGCTGATTGGCAGCTAGTGGAGCTGCTTTAATAGGAGTGTAATGTGATCTCTGTAACTTGCTCCAGTCAGCAGTTGGCTGCTCCGTTTTGGACCCATTGAAGGTTCCTGAGACTTTCCATCGGCAGCCCCACATAGAGTGCATTACAGCAGTCTAGGTAGGACGTCACTAGGGCATGTGTCATCATGGCCAGAGCTGATTTATCAAGAAATGGGCATATCTTGCGTACTAGCCTTAATTGTGCAAATGTGCTCATGGCCACAGCCGTGACCTGGGCATCTAAGCTCAAGGATGACTCCAAGAGCACCCCCAAGCTGTACTTCTCTCAGCCCATTATCATTATCATATTAGGGATGTGTGATCAGTTGCACAATAGGAGAACACAATTCAAACCCACACCCCAAAAGGCCTTCGTTCATTCATTCATTTCTATACTGCCCCATTAGTGCAGTGAACAAGCAAACAAACACATGGACAATGAGCCATAATATGAAGCAAAAATAGGATAGACATCTCACATACAGAAACAGCTGGTGCAGCAATCCATAAAAGAATGGAATGGCAGGGCAGTGGCAAAGAGGTGGCTGTCAAAAGCATCTGCAAAAAGCATCATTTTCTGCAGCCTCTTAAATTTAGGCAGGAAGGGTACCAGGCATGGCTCAGTTTCACCAATGAGTGGCCTTTTGCCTCTAAGACTGACACAGTTTTCTTCATGTTGGTATAAAGTGGTATTAGGATCCTGGATGATCCACAGAGACCAATCCTCTTTGGCCTTTTTAAGAAAACCACTTTATCCAAAAAGCACGCTACTATCTGATACCACATTCAGACCTCACGACATCCAACTTCCAATTGCTACGCACCTATGACAACCGGAAACATCTCTTAACTTCACAAGAAATGTGGCACACTTTACACTTCTAAAATCAATAGGAAATATAGACTATGGGAGAAATCCAGTAGTAAGCTGCATCTTGGCTAGAGCCATTAAATCATATTAAGAGGAGGAGTTGACTCATCCAATCCCCTCTCATTGAATGGGACTCTAGTTGCAATGTACCACTGAATTTCAGCCCTTGTGTGGCAAGAGACATACTGTATATTAAGTAAGACTTTGAGCCTTGACTAGTGTGAAGAATACTACAGCCTTGGCTACAAATTCTGCATGATTTCTCAAATTCATTCTCATGCGTATGACATGGAGATTCTTGTACAATCTGAGGGTGCCCTGAGAAAAAGGAAATAGTAAACCACTCTTGAGTACTCCATACCAAGAAAACCTCAAAACGGGTGATCGCATGTTGGAATCGACTTGACAACGTATATTATTTTTAATACAACTAATTCAGTGATCAGGGTGAGGGCATACTTAAATTCATTTGTTCCTAATATAAGATACCATATATACTCGAATATAAGCTGAGTTTTTCAGTCCTTATTTTTGGCTGGAAAAAAAAATGCTGTCGGCTTTTGTTTGAGTGAATATAGTTACTGCACCTCCACTGCCTCCCGAGGGCTTGTCCGTCTTGGGGAAGGCAATGGAGGGCTATACTCAATTCAGTAAGTTTTTTGCGGGGGGGGGGTGGCAAAATTAGGTGCCTCAGCTTATATTCGGGTTGGCTTATACTCGAGTATATATGGTAATACTTTTAATATAAAACAAGAGGCACAGTGTTTAGAGATGCAAACATAATACATAACATAATACTAATGCAACAATCCAGAATAACAGGTTCTCAAAAGGCATTTGGCTTGAATAGCCTGCCTTGCCTTTATCTTCAATCTCTTTTTAAACCTTTTTCACCACCACATCAACTTTGCATCAAGGTCTCTGTTTGTTCTGTGTCAGATCATGACTGCCCAATCACTTCCAAGTCACAGTTATTGTATCCTGACAACAGAGGACGTAAAGACTTAGTTTGCGGAGTCTTCTCTCACAAATCCCACCTCAGGGCATAAATCATGTCTAGTTGTCCCCTGACAGTTTTGTGGTATAACAAATCTTACCAAATACCATGCCACTTTTGGAAGTGAGGATAAGTACCATCATATGAGAGAAGGCTTAGTTGGCAGTATCATTTAAGTGTTTTTAACTATGAATCCTTGAAGAGTTTCCAATACAATGTTTCTTGTTAAAAACTTATTTAGGTTTAAAAGAAATAAGCTAGATATTTCCCTGGTCTCTCATAGCAACTGAAAATGAGAAATATATGGTATGTGGCACAGTGAAATCAAACATTAAGTAACCATTTAAATTTGTAGTTAAAATGGTTACAAGGAAAACACTTGATCTTGCCAAATGGTAGAGCTGGCTTTGCTATTTGACAACTGCTTGATCAACTGAATGATTTATTCTCTAGTTTCCTTTGCTATTCTGTCATCCCACAGGCATATGTATTTCTTGTTGGGATCTCTTCCCTATACTCTGGAAGGAAGGAGGTGTACAGTATAATAAATGCAATTTTTGAATGATGCTCCTTAAATGCAATGTTATGCTTGCTTGCTGACAGCTTACTCCTAAGTTCCCAAAAATAGAACTGTACCCTTTGTGGGTTCATATTTACAGATTCTCCCTCCCACCAACCACCATTATGGCAAACATCACATTACACTCTCTTATTTCAACCCAAAGACTGGAGGTTTCCACACATCTGTTGATCAAGAATAGGACTTCTTATTGGCACAATTAGAAAGGAAATGTCTTACTCAAGGCTTCAGAAATTACCAGTGTTCTTTCTGTGGGAACCTTTCTTTGAAGGGTATGTTCCAGAGGGCTGCGGTGATGCACACACATTCCCGCCTGATGTGGCATATCTGGAAATAGAAGTTCACTTCCTTTCCAGATATGCCACGTCGGCCAGGAGTGTGTGCACATCACTGTAGCCCTCCGGAACAAACTCTTCAAAGAAAGGTTCCCACACTTTCAATTATCATCACTGTCATCTTAGAACTTCAGAGCTGTAAGGGACCTCCTATAGATCATCAAGTTCAGCTGCTGTCAAGGAGGCACAGTAGTGAATTGGACTGCCAACCTATAGGTGCATAGCCAGATACCTAAACTGCTGAGATGTTTTGATCTATACAATGTATTCTGAGATTCAAGTGTTTAATGGGAACAAGGCCTTTTCTTTGTTTTCTGTACAAAAAGGTGGTGGCTGAAGTTCCTTGTAAATGGAACTTACTTTTGTTGGGCCTGGTGATAACCTGGTGAGAATATGTTTATGTTCTCAGGAATTGAGTAGTGTGTAGAAAGGCTTTGTTAAATGGATTTTTTTGTTCTGCTTTGTATGACAATGATGATGTTAACTGGGTTTTGCTGACTTTTATGACAGTTTTAGAGCTGAGGTTTTCCCAACTATATTTTATTATGGTTACTGTTTAACATTTTTAAAGTATGTTTATCACCTTGTGGACTAATGTAATACATGGATTAACTGATTTAGCACAATGGCACCAATATCCTAAAGGAAGAGACAATGCTCTGAAAATTTTAGACAGATCGCTGGAGAGGAATGCAGCTGATATTTGGATGGGGTCTGATTGCAAAGTTCTAATCAGCTTGGTATAGGTAATGGCATTTTGATTTGCCCAAAATCCTATTGCTTATCCTATTGCCTATTGCACTAGAGTGGGCCCATTAAATCAATGAGAATGCAGTGAGTCAGCTTCCATTGATTCATATAGTCCTATTTTAATATTGGCTTATGATGCTAATATAAGTTCCACTTTGAGCAGGTCCATTTAAATAAGTGGAACTTATGAAGATGCTGACTCAGAGATTCCCCATAAATTCAATGGGCGTGCTCTAATGCAATTTACTACACCGAGCTACAGGATTTTGGTCAGTGTGAGTGCAGATGGTGTGACAGGTCAATGTGAATGCATATTGAAGGCACTGTATGCCATTTTTAAAACATTTTATTGCAGAGTTTTAAAGTTCTCCCTATTGTAAGCCTTTGGGTGTTCAACTTTGCAAGACCAGGTGTTGGGAGATAATTTTCTGATCTCTAGAATTCATGAATACAGACCTTTTGTGGGATATTTCTCCAATCGATTCTTTGCAATAGTGCCTTACTCAAGCATGGAACATAAGCAACTGGCTAGTAAATATTCCACTTGCTGTGACTTTTTTGTTATCAGTTTTCAAAAAGCAGCTCCTAATCTTCTAATTGTGTTTGCCATCTCAATTTTAATGTTAGCCCTGTGTAACTCAGGAGAATGGAACAGCATTTCCCCATTTCCCCCACGTTCAAAAGTCTCAACAGAGCCCTCTGGAACAGTTGTGCCAATGAGGCAGTTCAGAGCATGAGAATGAGAGACCCTTCCCGTCGTCTGCAACTCCTGTCATCCATATATCCAGCATTGCCAGTGGTGAAGTGTGATGGGAATTGAGGTCCAGCCACAGCAGCAAAGGGTCTGCCTGATGAAGGTGGGGGAGCAAGCAGACAGGAATTGGTGCCAATTTTCTTACAGAGCTACCACACGCTCTGCTTCAACCCACAGGAGACCCGCATGCACAGCATTTAATGGAAAGCACATTTCCTGGTCCAGTTGGGGATACAAACACAGAAGCCTGCTCCATACATATACAACCACAACCCAGATTGGGTCTCTTTATTGTCATTCTCTTCTTCTTTTTTGCATTCCACGATTCAGAAAAACTTTGGGAAAAAGACAGCAGATATGAGGAACTTTGTTCTCTTGAAACAAATGGAGCCGTACGTAACAAGCCTGGCTGACATTAAACATTGAAAGCATGTAGAACTGCTATGCACTGGGGAACAAATGCAATCTGAACTTTATAGCTTTGATATTCAATTTTTATTATTAATTTTTTTCCTTGCTCTGCTCAGTATGTTTCATCTGCATTCAGAGGAAAAACAGCAGAGCTCTCTAGTGGTTAGCTTTACCCTCCGTACACTCCCCTTGTGGTAATCAAAAGCTATATAGTGGTTAAAGTGCCCCCTCCTTATTTCAAAAGGTAATGAAAAATCTAGTTAGCCAAGGTAGTATAAGTCTATTTAATTTCTTCTGTGCAATTATAGCTGCACTTGAACCAGTTTTCTAATGGAAATATAATCAAAGCTGATATATTTCACTTCTTAAATTGCTATACTGAGGAAAGAGTGGTACATGCAAAAAAGATAAGAAACAAGTATAAATAAATTGGTTGGGGATGAAAGTATTTTAGAGATAACAGATTTATTTTTCTGGTGAGAATCCAGCTCTCTTGTCTAGTTACCACACATATTACAGTGGTACCCCGACTAAAGAGCCGCTCAACTTAAGAGCAATTCGACTTAAGAGCTGAAAACGGTTGGCGTTTCAACTGCCGCCTTACAAATTTTAGATATGGTCTGCTCGACTTACATTTTTTTTTCATTTTTTTTATTTTTAAACTTTTTTAAAAAAATTAGATAGGTACCCTGACTTAAGAGTAGTTCAACTTAAGAGCATGCATTCAGAATGGATTAAATTCATAATTTGAGGTACCACTGTATTTGTATACCTATTGATATATGGCCAGAGAAGAGTATCAAGGTTGGTGAAAGGTCTGGAAACCAAGTGTGTTGTGGAGTATTTGGAAGAAAACCATATATTTAATTGGAAAGAAGTATGAGGTGCGTCCAAGGTTGATGGAGTGTTTGAAAGAACACAAAAGGGGCATTTTTGACTACATGGGTTAGGCGTATCCACTGTAGGAACCATCACCTACTACTATCACCCCAGTAGATACTGATCACAATGCATGCCTGTAGCCGCACACCTCCTTGAGTGCAGGAGCTTCCAGCTGCTACATCAGTACCTGAAAAAAAACCCACCTCATGGTCATAAATATTTATTAGATGTTTATGAGGAGAAAAGAAAAGGAAGTGCTACATTCCAGTGGTTGTGCAGCTAGTCTGTATCCTCTTCTGGCCTTCTACTTAGACATCATGTGAAGATTAATGGGAAACACAGTAGCTCTCTTCAAATATCTGAAGGGCATTAGGACTTGTGGAAAACAGAGTTGTCCTCTGCTGCCCAAGAGGGCAGGTCTCGTTCTAACCAGATTTCAGAAAAATATCAGGAAAAACATCCTGTTAGAGCAGTAATATGGAACCTGTTCCCTCGAGAGGTGGGCATTCCAACACTGGTGACATTCAAAAGAATGCTAGACAGCTAAGTGTCAGATACACTTGAACTTGGAATTCCGCATTAAGCAGGAGATTGGATTCAGTGGTCCTACAGACCTCTCCCCACTGCATTATTCTATCAAATTAGAGTGAGAATTGCATCTGTTTGTACTCCAATCTGTCCTTGTTCTGGATTATGCAGTGGGGCCAAATGCATCAAAAATGAGCTTGCAGGTTCTGAATGCTAGGCAGTAACTTTGCACTGGAGAACAGACTTCCAGGAATACAATCGTGCTGCGTCAGCATTTAAAACAAAACTAAACAATGCCCACGACAACCTCCTTTGGACAGAACTATGACGGAATGAGTCCTTGTGATTTAAAACATCAACTGTTCTGACTCAAGGA
>JAHTLZ010000204.1:25831782-25861621 GCA_023846285.1 Phrynocephalus versicolor | reverse complement strand
AAAAAATATAGCATATACCATGCAATTGGTATGAACAAGATATAGCATACACATAAGGATAGTGTGATATGTTAGAAACAAGTACAGGATAAATGACACACCTTTCCAACACAACGTTATCACACAATACATTGGGTAACTAATACACCAAAATAAAAATAATTTCACATCTAGAAAATTGTTGGCATCTAGAAACCAACTGCCCCACCTGACAAAGGCAAAAGGAACTAGTCGTTCTGAATTACCACAATACTTGAAATGTGTGAAATAGCAATATTTCTGTTATTAGTGTGACGACTAATAGTCACTGTTGAATTAGTTGTTTATACAGTACATTTTCTACTACTTCTATTACAGTAAACCCCCACCTATTGCGGGGGTTAGGGGCCTGACCTGACCCGCGATAATTGAAAATCCACACTATGTGGATGCTGGGTCGGGTCAGGACTGGGGGGAGCTCTCTGGGGGCTCTTGTACTTACCCCAGGGCTGGTGCGGCTCCGAATGGGCCAACAAGGGGCTTCTCGGGCCCTTGGAGGGCCCAAAAGTGCTTTCTAGTGATCCGGAGGTCACTTCTGGTTTACCAAAAGTCACTTCCGGTTTGTGGGGAAGCAATTTTGGGGTCTCTGATGGGCCTGGGAAGGCCTTTCCTCCTTACCCCAGGAGGCCTTTTTTTCATATACTGTGGATCCGTGCCACAGTACGACCACGCCCACCTAAGTGCATCCCAGCGCATTTTCCAAGTACTTGGTCTCTGAAGGTGAAACATTTCTGATGCGGATTGCAAGGCAGTGAGTGCCGGGCTCTCCTGCCTTCTGTTTGGGGTTTTTTTTTTTGTCCCCCACCCCTTTAAGAGACTGGAATACTTCCCAGGGCAGCTCCGAGTGGAGGTGAGCCTGCATTCTTTTCTCCCTTTTTTTCTCCCTCCCCTCATGCAGACAGGAGCAAGGGAGTGCGGAGGGGTGGGAACACAGGAAGAGGAGCAAACCCCCAAGATCTCTGGTCGGAATTTAAGTTTCCAGCGGATCTTAGGGGTCGTGTAAAAGAGCCCATAGAATCATAGAGTTGAAAGATACCTCAAGGACCCTCCAGTCCAACCCCCTGCCACACAGGAACCCCATCACAACATTCCCAGCAGATGGCCATCCAGCCTCTGCTTAAAAACCTCCACCTTAGCCTAAAACACATAGGCCTTTGCTGCAACAGGATCATGAACAGCATACTGTATTTAGCAAGGTTCCACTTCCCCATTACACACTTAGCCATCCTTTTCAAAGAACGAGTTAGCTTTTAAACACTGTTCTCAAGCTCCAGCCCATAATTGTTGGGACTGGTCTTGATCTCACACACTATCACTTTTCTCTTCCAAATAATTATAACTTTTTCTGTACTCTTTCGAGCCACTAAAACTTTATTATTTTTTATTACGATGGTTATAATACGGTGGTCCAACTGAACCCATAATTCTTCTATCCCTGATGGAGGCTTACATAATGGAAAGCACAATGGTTGGGTGTTGTTAATTTAAAATGTGAAATTATAAATCAATTACAGGGATGGCGAAAGCCCTTCGTGGCATGCCACAATTTACTTTCAGTGGCATTTAAACCTATCGTGTATGCTGAACAATCTGTAATAAATTACGATTTTTTTTCCTGAGCTCCTGAAATGAAGCTGTAATGATGGTAGTTGAATTCTTGTACTGGGGAATAAGGTGACATTTAATTCCTCCAGAACAAATGACAGTCACAAAAGAACAGCTAATTATTCTCAGCTGCAAAAGAGAAAGTGTGTGCATAAGAGAACATGCAACAGAGATCTGTGTGTGGTAACCATTCTTAACTAATCTTTAACTAAGGCTGAACTGCAACTAAATTTTGCCTGGTGGGCATATAATCAAATTGTGCACCTCTTACATCTTTTTTTCTGCAAACTCTAGAATACCTCTCCCACAGCAGGACAAGTAAAGGAATGTGATGATAAGAAATTTGATGCTGCTTTAGAATTAATAATTAATCTAGCAAGGAATGGCTAGCTTAGCACTGATTTTGAAGCAAACATTATTTTGAAGCCATACCATAATGACATAAGATAAGGCCCCAAGTAGGAGACTGTGTTGGACACAAGTTGTTGACCTAGTAATGACCTTTAACCCCCCCTCTTGAGATTCACATCCCCTTACAGGAAGCATTGTTTGGTAAACAATGACAATGATTGGTAGCTAAATTAATTCCAGGCTATATATAAGAAGCAGGAAACAATGGTAAGTAATCCCCAACAGAGCTTGTGAGGTGGCATTGGTAGATAGTAAGGAAGTTTCTCCCTCTGGATTCTTGTAATTTTTCTTCTCCAGGATGGCAACTTTCAGGTCTTGTGCAGAATGTTTCTATGTACTGTGGTTCCTGATGTCAGATTTCTGTTGATTAATTCTTGTGTGCAAAGATTGTCCTATTTGTCCTAGGTAGAGTGGAGAGGAGCATTGTTGGCAAAAATTTTTTGGCATAGATAATATTGGCAGAGCAGCTGGTCAAGGTACCCTTGCTGTTGTGTGTGATGTTGTTAGTCCAAAAAGTAACTTTTCCAAGCTCAGCAGGTGGCCTGAATTCCTATTAATTCCCTACAGTTGAAGAACAGATACATGTATTCCCCACAACTTGCCTGGAACCCCCTAAACTACCAGGCTGCCTTCAGCTGCGGTGAGCACTAATTACTCTTGCAAATAACTACATGGGTTCTTTGTCAGATTTTGAAGAGCTAACTAGAGATGGGCACGAAATGAAAATATAGAATTTTGTTTTGTTTTGTTTTGTTTCTTTAATAGTTTCATTTTGTTTCATTTGCATTGAATTTTAGTTTCGTTATGAAATGAAACAAAATAAAACTCTATGCTCCCCTGGGTCCTAGAGGTTCTAAAACTGCTGGGGAGCTTCCTCAAGCATTTCCCTGTAAGCCCCCAAAATTTGAAGAGACTTGAGGCTCAGGGGACTGAGTTATTAAGCTCCAAAAGGGGTCCCAGTAGTTAATTGAAAGTGTGTGTACAGCGCGCGCCAATAATAGCCGTTAAGCTGGTTAACCATAGTATTAACATTTTTATGTTTATGTACTCAAATATATGTATCACAGCCATGTATTGGCATGGAAATCACAAGGTAGCTGCTTTGGACTCTTTCCTGTAAGCCCCTAAAATTTGGAAAGGTTTGGGGGTCAGGAGGCAGAATTATTAAGCTCCAAAGGGGGTGCCCCTAGGAAAATTCTTTCTAATTGATTGAATCATGATTTGCACCCCCCCCTCCCCCGCCCCAACTCCCCCCCCCGGGGGGGGGGGGGGTTGCAGTTTCTGGATTCAATTAGCAAGATTTTTCCCCTAGGGGCAACCCTTTTGGAGCTTAATAACTCAACCCTCTGACCCCCAAACCTTTCCAAATAAGGGGGGCATTTAGGGAACAGCTTGAGCTCCCCTGCCATTGATTTCTTTCTCTAGGACTAATTGTTTTGTTTTTAGAGGAAAATGGCACTTTGTTTCATTTTGTGATGAATCACATACTACCATTTTGTTACGTAATGAAGTAATTCATTATGTAAAGAAATGACGAAACAGAGTTTCAAATTTCATTTTGTGCCCATCTCTAGAGCTAATCAGACACATCCTTCTGCCAATGTGACAAATGTGTCAAATGTCCTTTGTCCCACATTTATTTTTAAAAATATCAAGTTCTTTCCAGCAAATTTATTAAGAAAATGCATCTCTCTCTCTCTCTCTCTCTCTCTCTCTCTCTCTGTGTGTGTGTGTGTGTGTGTGTGTGTGTGTGTGTGTGTGTGTGTGTTTGTGTGTGTGTGTGTGTGTGTGTGTTTGTGTGTGTGTGTGTGCTATAACATCCAAAATTCAATGACAGGTTACTTGAATGACCGCTTTGATCCATACCAACCTATCTGCATTTTGACATGAGGCCTTCTTGCCTATCTATCTGAGCAATTGGGTTGGTGGGACTGTTGAATAGAATTATTCTCTGTGTTTGGAACTCTGTTAGATAATATATTGCATATAAATTATAACATATAAATCAGGCATGTACAAAGTCAGGCCCAGGGGCCAAATGCAGCTCATTTTCAACTTTTGAGTGGCCCACAGTCTCTTCTCCTCGCTGGTTCAGCCTATTTCTCTTCTTTGGGTTTACAGACTTTGTAATTTTTATATTACTTTTCCAGATTTGCTACCCATGATCAATGTCAATATTATACCCTGTATTTTGTACCCAATCTATAAAGAGCAAGCTAAATATAAAATTTACCCATCCTATTCCCATCCTATTGACTCGTATATAGTGCAAGAGGCCAAGATCACACTCTTTATATTCAGAATATAACAGATAAATTATGGAACAAAGTAACAAGCAAGGGCAACTAGGGGTACAGAGATCACATACCCTATTAAAGCAGCTCCACTGGCTACCAATCAACCATTGGGAACAATTCAAGGTGCTGACCTTGACCTACAAAGCACTGTATGACCTGGGTCCAAGCTGCCTCAAAGATCAAATTCATAGTATGAACTGGCTCAGGTGTGAAGGTCATAAGAACATAAGAACAGCCTTGGTGGAACAGGCCACAGCCCATGCAGTCCAGCATTCTGTCTCACACAGTGGCTCACCATTTGCTTCAGGGTATTCCTAAGCAGATGTCTTCACCTGCTTATGGTTCCCTGCAAATGACCTGCAAAGGTCATCAAGAGAGGCCTTTCCTTCCATCCCGCCACCCTCACAACTACATCTCGTGGGAATACATGAAAGGGCCTTCTCAGCTCCTGCACTCAGACTCTAGTGCTCCCTCCCACTGGAGGTCAGGACTGCCCCATCTCTTCTGTCTTTCTGGAAAAAGGCAAAGACGTTTCTCGTCAGGCAAGCTTTCCCTGAATGATGGACTACCTATTATGTGTTTTTATATGAATCTACCATACTTATAACCTTTTTTGATTGCATTGAGACTATGTTCCAATGTTAGTCTCCATCCCTCATAACTTTTATATGGAATTTTTACTCTCTCTTTAACTGCTCATGTTCTCTTGTAGCTTTAATGTTGTCTTTTAATGCTGTAAGATGTTCCTCAATTCCCTGTTCTCAAACTTGAAAATGGCTTAATTGCACTGGACTGTATATTTTCCCTCATTACTGTAAGCCACCTTGGGTCCTTTTCCAAGGAGAAAGGTGGGGTTAAAATACTCTAAATAAATAAATAAATAAATAAACTAGACTTATCAAACTAATATAAGAGCCTCATGACACAGTGGTTAAATGCCTGTACTGCAGCTAAAACTGTGCTCATGACCTGAGGTTCAATTCCTGGTAGCAGGCTCATGCTTGACTCAGCCTTCTATCTTTCTGACGTCAGTAAAATGAGTACCCAGCCTTGGGGGGGGGGGGCAATGTGTAGCCTGCATAATTACATTGTAAACTGGCCAGAGAGTGTTTCAAGCAGTATGGGGCGGTATATAAGCAGAACACTTTGCTTTAATATAGTGCACAACAGAGAGATTCAACACTGTCATTTCCCCATAGCAAGAGCAGTTAAGCTGAACAGAAGTAAATATAAGATCTTGTTCAAGATCAGTTCATGCTAGGGAGATGTTATTGTGGGATTTTAGCATGGTCATGGCAAGGGTACACTAATTATGGTATGGTGTGGATAAATTAGTTTTTTAGACTACAGCTCCCAGAATTCCCCATCCACAGATCACCAGCTGGAAAATCGTGGGACTTCAAGTCCAAAAAGTCACTTTTCCAAGTTCTGGGCCAGTTCCTGCATAGATGATCTGCCATTAAATGGCAGTTGTATGCTCTTTCTCTGCCTCTAATAATATCTACTTGTGTTGTCAGTAGAGATGGGCACGACTTAGCGGAATTCCCGTTTTTCGTTTCCATTACTCGTTTCCGTTACGGAACGGAAACAGTAACGGGAATTACGCCACCAGAACTCGAACTCGAACTGACGAACAAATAATTGGGTCTGATTTGTCGTTGTCGTTCCTGGCATCGCGGCGATCGTGCGATGCCAAGCGGCACAGAAAAAAAGTTTTTAAAAGTAAAAAAACCCCGATTCCCGGCCAAAAAAGCAGGCAAAAACTGTCTGAGGGCACCTACCAGGCCAGAAGGGTGGTTTATTGGGGGGGGGGTTCCCCGCCCCCTCTCCTTGGCTACTGCTGCGCTGCTGGTACCAGGCTGGGGGGGCATCCTCTCGTCTGCCTTTGCCATGCGGTGTGCGGGCGGGGGGATCCAAAATGGCGACCGCAATATTTTTTTTTTGAAATCGTGGTTCAAAAACCCACCAAAGCACCACAGAAACATGTGAAAATTAGATATTTTAAATGCTTGAATTTTTACAGTAGCAGCAGTGGGTTTGTCTTGCAAAAATACGACTCCGTTGATTTTATTTTATTTTTTTTCTTAATTTATTTTTTTACACGTGCACAATGATGGGCTGGTCATGGGATGGGACCATGCAAATTTTTGGACCCATTCTACCAATCGCATGGCCAGGTTTTGACTGACACTTCTGGATGTGCAAGAGGGCATAAAAAGGCGAGGCACTCCCAGTCAGTCGCAGTCTGGGCTTGGATCTTGGTGGAGGGTGGTCAGGGCTGGATTGCTGCACTCAGTCTAGTTTCGATTTCGCAGTCGCGGTCGCGTTAGGAAGGCAGGGAGGGAATTGATTATTTGATTCAATTGAATTTTTAGGAAAAAATAATAATTTATTTCATTCGCTGTGGGGAATAGCAACGCAGAGTTTATTCTTTTTTTTATTCTCCTGCATTTTGGAGGAGGATTTTCTTTTTTTATTTGCTTATATTTGCTTCAAGGGGGAGGGAAGGTTTGAGTGGGAGCGGGAGGGGAGGGTAGGTGCTGCGGATTTAGTTTGAAAATATATATTATTTTTATATACTACCATTTTTTTCTATCCCAATTTCCAACCAAGTTCATTTACTTAGCCAAGGTCCTTTTACCCTACCTACAGCTCTGCTGATGTGGGGATTGGGAAGGTAATAGCAAGCAAGCAACCCTACCTTAGTAGCAGTTTATAACTTTTATCTAAAAATATAATACTACCATTTATTTTCTATTTTCTAAAGTTCATTTGCTTGGTGGCAAGTGGCAAGCAACAGCCAAGGTCCTTTCATACCCTGCCACTGGGGGAATAACAGTTAATTATTCCTTAATCCTTTTTATTCTCCTCCTGTTTCTGAGGATTTCTTGATACTAGTGCTTAAAAGGGGAGGTTGGAGGCTGTGGATTAAATTATTTTAAAAATATACAGACTGAGTAGACAGTTCCCCATCGCCAACCAGTGCACTCAAGGTTCTCAAACACATTTGTTCGCAACAAGCCAAGGGCACCCACCTCTATAGAATATTTTACAATTACATTTTACTTACTTCCTCTTTCACTTGTCCTTTACTGGTGTACTCTGTGCCAGCTTGGCACAATACTGTACTAGCTTAGTGGGTCAACACCTCATTCATTTATTTGCAGTCAGGCACTCAAACAAACATATTTGTTGAAGGGCACCCACCTCTATAGAATATTTTACAATTACATCTTAGAAGCACTTACAGTTCACTTAGTTACTTGCCCTGTGCTGTGTGAAAGTATTGGATTTGGCACACCCCTTCTACTAGCTTTGTTGTTGTGTTGTGTGAGTATACTATCAGTAGACCCCAGATTTGGGGAGGAATGGAATGTCTGTTTCTCCTGCTGCCTCTGAGAGAGGTGGAGGGGAGATGGGATGGATTCAAAACCAAACAACAAAAAAGTATAACAAACAGGCACGGCAGCCAGACCAAGTAGGGTGGCTGGCCGGTTCAGCATCAGCAGACCAAGAGAAAAAAAAAATGCATTCTTTCTGCCCCACTTTGTTTGCTTATATAGGATGCACTAGTCTTGTTGTGCAGCAAGTCCATCACCCAGGCCAGTTTTTAAACTCTTTTTCGCCTGCTCTGCGTCATTTGCGGGACCCATGCCCGCGCGCCGCACGCACGCCCCTCCCCATGCCGCTGCCGCCACCCACCCATGGACCCCCTCCACCGCCGCCCGCCCTACGCCCGCACCTCCCCGCCCCCGCAAAAACAATGAGCGCCGCAACTGGGAGTCTCGGTCGGGACTCGGAAACGGGACATCAAATTGCGTGAAATCGCGGAAGAAACGAAAAACGAAAAACAAAAAACGAAACAACAAATTTTTGTGAATTTTCGCAAAAAACGGAAATGAGCCAAAACGGTCCTGCCCCGAAAAACGACAACTCGGAAAAAAAATTTCCTAGTCGTGCCCATCTCTAGTTGTCAGCTTTTCAAGAAGACAGGCAAGCAGGCAGGCAGGCAGGCAGGTATAAATGTGTCTTTCAATCCCTCTAATCCAACTGGTGAACAATTAATGTCTGTTAGAGGAAGAATTCCAGAACTATGGCATTAATTTCTCAAACCACAGCATTGTGTCTTGTGTTCTTCCCTTTAATGGAGTGCTGCTGCTACTGGAGTTCACATTCATTAGTAGAGATGGGCATGAAATGACCATTTTTTTGTTACTGTTCTCCGTTATTCGTTCCATTACATAACGGTACGAATAACGACCGTTGCAATGCGGCAGGCTCGAACAGAACAGAACCAAGAAAATTTTCTTCAGTTCTGTTCGTTTCTGTTACTGGTGTCGCGCTGCTCGCGCAATGAAAAATGGAGCCGCGGAGGGCGGCGAGAGGGGGCTGGGCCTGGTGGAGCCTCTTTGCCCCCTCCCCACCGGAGCCAACGTGAGACTTTGCCGGTGTCACAAGAAGAGGCAGGATCCGAGCCCTTATGAGGGCTGGGCTCCGGGATCTTGGCCTCTTCGTCGGCACTCGGCTTTGGAGGAGAGGATGTTGGAGCTCGGCTGCGCCCGGCGCCATCTTGGCCACATGGCGAAGCGGCAATAGGGCAGCTGGCTCAGAAGCAGGAGCGGAGGGCATCGTTGGAGCATGGGGGGAGTGCAGCGGCACACACCCCCACAGGTTTCCCGGGTCTAGGCCCGGGGGGTGCGAGGCGGTGGTCTGCTGGGGCAGAGTGGTTCCTGGGGAGAAGGGCCCCAGTTAGGGCAGTGCTGTGTGGGGCTTCGCGGGTAGCAACCCGATGGGGGTGGTGGATGGAGCGGCAGATCAGTCCTTGGGGAGGGGGCCCAAGGGAGGGTGGCGCTTGGTTGTGCTCCGGGGGTGGCGGCCTGTTGTGGGTGGTGACAGGAGCAGCGGGCCCGGGCTCCCTGTGGCTGCGGGACGGCTCTCCCAGGAGGCTTGCCCCAGCTCCGGGAGGGCTCCTTGCGGCCGCAGCTTGCCACACCCAAAAAACAAAGAAACAGAAATGAAGCGGGCCCCAGGAGCCCTAAAAACAAAAACGGAACAAAGCGGGCCCCAGGCCCCAAATAACAAACATGAAACGCCACTTTGGCATTTCCTGCCCATCTCTATTCATTAGCCATTAAACATAAAAACATATTTGTGGATTTTTCTGGTACTCAGAATGGCTTGGACTAAGCATCCACTTTCCCCATTTCTGTGTTGTGAAAGAATGTACTCTAACTGTGCGAGGATGTGACTTGTTTCCATGATGTGTCAGACACTTGTTCTGATGGTCACATTTTGTTTACTGAAAGTGTATGGTTGGTGGCAGGCAGGCTTAGCAGCTCATGTGTTCATCATCCAACCTATGTACATGTGCAACTATGAGTAGAGAGTTCCTTCTCCATGGTCTTGAACTTTCTGCAGTCAAAACTCCCAACTATATACAGTAATACCTCGTAAGATGAATGCCCCTTAAGACAAAAAAATCCGTAAGATGAATGAAATGTCCAGGAATAGGAAAACCTTGTAAGATGAATTTTCCTATGGGATGCTTCGCAAGATGAATTCAATGCATTCCTATGGGAAACCGCATTAAACCTTGTTTCGTAGGATGAATTTTTCATCGGATGAATTGACCCATAGAACGAATTAAATTTGTCTTAAAGGTACCACTGTATTCAGCCTCTATCAACAGAAGCATACCCAGTGTGGTATAAAGTGACATAATCGGACCCATGGGATCTGGGTTCAAATCCTTGCTCAGCCATGGAAACTCACCGGGGTTGTGGAACTGGTAAGGCCAGTCCTTACCATGAAAGCCCAATCAGTGTCAATACAAGTCATTTCTGACTTGAGAGCAGACAAAAACAAGAAATGTACAGATAAATGCATATGCACAATGTTGAGTCCACAGCTTCTACTGATACTGATTGCAGAGAGAGAGAGAAAGGATTAGTAGGCAAAGGCAGGGGGGGAAAGAACTAGCTTCCCCCATCTTTGAGTATAATATGAAGGGGAAATTGTTGGAGGTCAGACAGATCAGTGATTGCACATGTGCCTTGACTGCACAGTGGGTTGTGCATCCAGATCCCACTTTTATTGCCTATACATCAGGCATGTCCAAACTTCGGCCCTCCAGATATTTTGGACCACAATTCCCACAGTCCTTTGCCATTGGAAATACAGGCTTAGAATTCTGGGAGTTGTGGTCCAAAACATCAGGAGGGCCGAAGTTTGGTCATGCCTGCATACATGAACCCATATTTGCACATCTATGGAATTCTAATTAATAATAATAATAATAATAATAATAATAATAATAATAATAATAATAATAATAATAATAATAATAATAATAATAATAATACCTTTATTATCAATGTACAACATGTGCACAATGAAATAGGCTGAGTCTCCCTTGCCCACCGCCACCCCCATCCCACCCCCATCCCACTAGCAACCACTCAGTCTTATTGCACCCTGTGTACTTGACACAGAATGCGCCAGCCCACAGGTCAGTTCTTCTATACTTGTCATAGAATTATTTCCCATTCAGCAGTCTGACAGCCCATGGATAAAAACTGTTCTTCAGTCTGTTGGTGTGGCAGGCTATACTACGATATCTTCTGCCTGATGGTAACAAGGTAAAGAGGTGCTGACCGGGGTGTGACTCATCCTTAAGAATTTTTTCAACCCTCCTGAGGCAACGCTCCCTAGCGATGTTGTCCAGTGCAACCATAATTTCCTGGGACAATTGCCTCCAACAGTAAAGATTTGGAGCCATTCAATGTCATACTAAGAGCCATTTGTAACGGCAAAGCAATGCAGTAAGGTGGATGGATTTTGAAAAGTGCCAGTGAGGAGGAGAAACAACCCTAAGCCCTGCCTGTTGTTCAGTTCGTTCCAATTTCATCACAATGTTTGTTGTTCGTTTCGTTACGTAACAAAATGAATAACAAATAACGGAAATGAAAAAAGTTCATTTCGCGCCCATCTCTAATTGTTATCAATCCCTTTATTTCCATTGTTTCTGCTGTCATGGCTGCTGTTCAAGTAGCTCAGTCAGTCACAAGAGAAAATATCAGCAAGCATGGGAAACCTTGAGAGACCAGCATCTTGGACAGCTCCGTGGCTTAGACATCTCACTGCTGGGCTGAGGCCAGAAGCTGTATTCCCTACTGTGCCTCATAAGAACATAAGAGCATAAATATAGCGATGCTGGATCAGGCCAAAGGCCTGTCTAGTCCAACTTCCTGTATCTCACAGTGGCCCCACCAGATGTGTCTGGGAGTGCACGAGACTAGATATCTGTCTCCTGATACCACTCCTCTGCATCTGGTCCTTGAAGTACCCCGGTTTTAAGCCTGGAGATTACACATCTCCATCATGGTTTTTAACCTGTGATGGACTTCTCCTCCAGGAATCTGTCCAATCCCCCTTTGAAGGCATCCAGGCCAGATGCCATCACCACATCTTATGGCAGGGGCTGACTTTGGTGATCCTTAAGGCCCTGAAACAGGGCATGGGGCACTGAATATACTTGGTGACAGTGGAAAGTTAACTGACTTCTGGATGTGATGGGAAAGAAAACAGGAGGGGAGGGGTAACTGTACTGGAATGGTGAGATCCTTCATCCGATGTATTCCACATTGCAACACTCAGTTGCAATTCTCCCTTCTTTCACTTTATCAGTTTTATCTGTACTTTGTACTTGTTTCATAGCTCACACTCAATCTTTTATTTCCCACACCAAAATAAAATTGGAAATGTGTCATTCAATGATGAGATTTATCGCCGGTTCTCTCCCTGCTTCAGACAGTGAGAAGAGCATAATGTAACGGGACGCTAGTTTTGCAGTGATCAGAAATCATCTTCCTTTTAGATTGCCATAAAAAATTCATTTCCCTTTGATCAACCTCAGGCAAAGGTTATCACCCACTCCCATTTATGTTCTTTTTTATGGTAACAAGTGCGCTTTTTTCACTCTCCAGTACTATGGAATTACCATCATCTGAAAGAATTGTTTAGGTCCCTTGACCAGAAGAGGCATTTAACTGTGTCATGTGTGATGTATGGCACATTTAATTGCTCTTTGCAGCTATTCAAAAACCATTCAGAAGTAATCATTTAGCATTAATATCCTGGGGCAATCCGAGGTCACAGTACATTAAAAACTAATTCAGAGTGGTTCAAGAATGCATTTTTCATACACAGAGTAGTGCAATCTTTACATGGGATAAGAAGTGATAGTGGCAATTCAGCACAATGGGGGGACAGGTTATTCCACAAATCTGTCATTGGCTCTAGAGTCCCTGCTAAAAGTTATGCGTTTCTGTCATCAGAGTTCAACATACCGTTAGATGCAGTTGAAGTCAAACCATCTTACTAGCTTCTGATGAATAAAATCTGACGCACAGAGAGAAAAACATTAGAGCTACTTCTTTTTACTGTGTCTCAAGCAGGAGTTCAATGCTGCCTTGTTGATTGAGTTTTCTGTCTCTTCTTCCCCAGATCAAGAGGTGCCGTTTTCATGCCACTTTCAGTTTGTTTAAATGTGTTTTCACAACTGCTTCTCCTTTTATCTCTCATATTGTGTGAACAGTCAGAACTCACTCCATAAGACATTTCTGACAGGAGGAGGAGGAGGGCAGTCCAAACAGAACATTATGACTTACCAACTGGTTCCTGCACCAGGACGTCTCATAGGCAGCACAAATTTGGGACAGGTTGGACAGGTATTTTTAAAAATCTTCAAGAGGGAAATGCATACTATCTATTGCATACTATATATTTCTGAAACAAATATTTGATAAATTTGGTTCAGTAATTTTTACCATAAGAATGGGGACTCCCCAAATGGGAGTCCAGATGCAACCATGAGACTTTCCCATCTGTCCTGAAAGTTTATTTTGGGTTTATCTCTAGAGCCAAACCAAACCTTAAAGCCATGGAGGCTGTAACATTAAAATAAACTGTGTGTTGCAGGCTTGGAAGTTGGAGTATGTGTGTGCAACTGATCTGAATTTTGAATCCAAACCCTCCCAGCCAGGGTTTGTTAAAATTACTTAGAAGTACCTTTGTTGTGACCTAACACTGCCAGCACTGTGGCTGAGTTCCCTGAAGTGGATCTGGCATAACTCCAATTCTCCTTCATTCCACCTTTCCCCCAAATCAACCCCCCGCCCGATAATGGATTGTAGCCAGAGGAAGGCTATGGATGGATGGATGGATGGATGGATGGATGGATGGATGGATGGATCCCACCAAGTTAGTGCTGGGCACTATTCTGGGTGTTTTACACCAAAGGAAACAATCAATGTAAATATAACAAACAAAAGACATCAAATCATCAAATAAAAACAAAGTAATCAAGAAATTGATTGTGCTAGCCAAGAGATTTATAGATCCATCTACGGGCACAGGGGTACTTCTTCCAGCAGAAGGGGGCTCTGCCTTCAACTGTTAGGTTTTTGTGGGAGGGAGGCTTGAAGGTACAATCTAGGGGGGGGGGAAACCAGACACGTGTAGGTAAGAGATTTGTCAATGACTACGAACCATGAAACCCCATGTCCAGATGCAGCCAACAGCAAAATATTGAACACCTGATGAAAAAATAATCAGCTTGTAGCTACAAGTGGTTGGGAAGTCCCTGTTGGGAAGAAACCAAGACAGACCTTTGGTTCCTACACTGCATATAACATGTCTTTTTCCCAGACAAGGGTTTGATGTTTATTTATTTATTTATTTATTTTTATATTTATATACCGCCAGATTTTCCCCAAAGGTTACTCAAGGCGGTTAACAAGTGTAAAATTCCACAATACAGAGTTCAAAGGAATAATAATTGGTTCCAAAAGAATGAACATAAAATAATGAACAACCAACAGCAGAACACGAAATTAAAAACAGAAAAACTAACAAACAGTCAGAATGATAATACTAAAGCAAAATGGTGAAAGATAAATGGGCACACCTTAGGGTGCTTTGGGAGAAATAAACCCCTCCGGACAGGGGATTATTATGGGATGGGGCAAAGAGACTCTGGAGGCAAGGAAGGGCCCCAGATGGGGCTCAGGGGCCTCACTTTTTTATTTTTATTTTTATTTTTATTTTTATTTTTATTGCCCTAGGGGAGGCGGCGTTGAGAGAGATTCCATAGACCTAAAAAGAAGGGAGTCAATTCTGAAACGGCATTAAACCAGCATTTTTCAAGCTCAAAGGGAAAGGCATTGGAGGAAGGGGGGTTAAAACCACTTCAGATCCCCATCCCTCCCCACCCCAATTTTTTTCCAACCAAAGGGCTGCGAAGGGGCTGCTATTCTAAAAGGCACCCATGGGGGTTCTTCTTATTATTATTTTAACTGCAATTAAAGTGGCAACTCCACAGGGATGACAAAAGGTGCAAAGTTATGTGACAAAGCAATCCTATCAAGATTAAAACATCAGCACACATTACAATCTGGGGATTTTATAAGAAGGGTGGGTAGCTATCAAGGATCTGGCCTCACCAATGCCAGGGAGCAATACCAAACTCCATTATTTTAACTCCATTATTTTAAAAGGGAGTGGCTTTTTTTTAAAAGGAACCTATTTTTAAACATGCTCAAGGCCAAAGTTTCTTAAGGTACAATGTGTCTGTGAAGATTCTCGGTCATCCAGGTGAGGTTATCTGGAAGTTGAGTCATGTCATCTGGACTTCTTTTTCTTGTCAGATTGAAATGTTTCATTACTCATCCAAGTAGCTTCATCAGTCTAAAGAAAGTTCGTTCAAGATCTTTCCTTAAGGTTACAATCTGCTCAAAGGAGGCTTCTGGTAGTAGTGGTGGTAGTGGTGGTGGTAGATGGCAATTCTGAGGTAAGATGACTCCTTATGAAGAATCTTGATGTAACCTGATTATACCTGTTTTATATTTTCAGAAACCTATAATCCTGATTGTTTAGTTTAATGCCAATAAAAGTTTGAAATGTGAAATGTGTGTGAGGTCTTTTTCCTTTTATGGCATGGGAGAGTTGTAGAAGCCACACCATGAGCTCCACTTAGACTCCATTTCATTGCGAGAAATAAATGCAGGTATACAGAGAGGGTGGAGGGGGAGGGGGAGAGGCAAACACACACACACCAGTAGTTGTGCTTATTTTTCCAAGAAGAACGTTTTCTTAAAAGAGTTGCCACAGAATCTGCCACTGATCTGTCTCTCTACCAAATCTGTAATATGGTATTCAGGGGCAATGCGTATTCCAATTATGAGGGATAGTGGTATTAAATACAGAGAGGTGAATAGCCACCATTATAATAAAAGTCTCAGCAGAACTTTGGCCTAATTCACAAAGGCTGTTCTAAGGTGATAGCTGTGCTAATTTATTCCTACTGCATAAAAAGAAGAGCATGATCAAGCAGGTTCTGGCCTGTGTAAATACAGTATATGCACTATTCACGCTTTCAAGGATGAAATAGATGGGTGGGGGAGAGAGAGAGAGAAAGGGTTAAGATGCCAGCTTGTTTGTTCGGTCATGATTTGGGGCTGAAAAATTAATTTTAGCATCTTAATTTAATTATCCCACTTTTTATATACAACTCATTGCTCTGGGGGCTTCAGCTAACCAGAAATTGAACCCAGGTGTCAGCAGGTGACAGTCTTTGCATTAATCCACTCCATTTTCTGCTCTCTCGCTCTCCCCCCACCCCACTGCCATTAATGATCTTTAGTTTTAAGTACAAGGTTACCTTTTTAAAAAATCCTGCACATCAAAAATAACCACTGCCACCCCCACCCCACACAAGGAATTCTCCCACAAAGGAGAGATTAGGACAGCCAATTTAATGACTTAATATTGTACAATATAAAACCATTCCAGCTGAATAAGTTTTAATTTATTATAATGCATATATGCCAATTATGGCTGATTTATTAAGAGAAGTTCAGCACTACCAGGGCCTTGTGTTTTGAGTGGTTGCCATAGCACCAGGTTTTCACAAGGACAGCTTAAGGATCATTAAAGTGTCAAGGTGATACATTTTGACACTTAGTGGATTTAATGATGGATGCTATAACATTACCTCTTCACATTGCAAAACATCTAAGATTCAAGCCAGGTCACAGACATTTCCTGATTTAGATTACAAATTTTATAGAATACAAGGTGAATCTGGTGTTGGTGTTATGATTACATAGTTATTGCTCCTGTCACTTCGTTTGTTTCTTTATTCATCCATTTTTTTTTAATTATTTGAATAATTTAGATAACATTTATTAAACTCACAGGCCGGAATCCTACTGGCACTCATTGTATTGAGGACTGTGTGATTTGCTGCTAGTAATTTTGGCTCAAAATGGCCGCACATTTTGAGCCTGGATGTAGCCATGCTGAGCCTGGGTGTGATCCCAATTACAGCTGCTGCTGAGTGAGCCAAACAAACAGAAAGAACTGAGCACTGGTAAGTGTCTAGGGCGCTAGCAGTTGGACTAGAGCTGCTTTAGAGGCCTCTGCTAATTTAAACTGCTAATTTAAATTGCAAAGAGCCACCTTTATTCAACCAAAGGAAGCAGCTAGAAGCTTCCTCAACCAAAGGAAGCAGGGTGGTGGTGCCAGACTAATCCTTTCTCTGAGCAAAGGCGTGGAGCCACACTAAATTTTCCCCTGAGAAAGGTCAGCCTCAGCCATTTTGAGCCTGGGTGTGATCCCAAGCAGAGCTGCTGTTGAGTGAGCCAAACAAACAGAAAGAAGTGAGCACTGGTAAGTTTCTGAGCTGCTAGCAGATGGACTAGAGCTGCTTTAGAGGTCCGCACACCTAATGGTGTGCGAGATTTCATATAAACAACAAAGGAAGAAAATATTTTTACTAGATAAAAAGGTAGTAAAAGTGTAAATTTTTGAGGCCCAGAATACTGTACTCGTTAAAGTGGAGCCTGAGGGACCAGCTGTAGTTACCTGCAACACTTGTGCCATGTTTGTCATCTTTACAAAGCACAAACACTTGCAGCAAGTGCAAGCTGGTTGCACTACTAGAAGAGAACATCGAGCAGCTAGAGGCCCACATATCTAACCAGCAACAAATTAAGGAGCTTGAGCTGTTGTTGGATAGAGCGGAGCATCCTGAACAAAGAAGAGACAGGGCACAGTTCTGAGGAAGAAGTTACTTCACCAACTCAGTAGGTAGATGCATGAAGGAATGTGATTCGAAGAAGTAGAAGGGCAAGGGATCACTCTGAGAGTCTGAAATTACAAAATCAATTTGAGGCTCTTTCCCTCACGACACCTCATGAGGCATGCACAGAAGAACAACTGTTTCCACCTGAGGATCTCTCCCTCATCACACTTGATGAGATACAGGAAGACAAACAACAGAAACAGACTGAAGACCTCTCCCTTAATATAGTTGAGGAACTGGCAGATGAACAGGCTGCAGGAGAGAGGCTCCTTGTACTAGGTCTTTCAATTATTAGAAATACAGAGGGATGGATTTGTGATACTCATGATAACCATATGGTGACTTGCTTGCCAGGTGCAAAGGTTGCAGAGATAACCAGACATCTAGATAGTTTGTTAGAAATAACTGGGAAGGAGCCAGTCATCATGGTACACATTGGTAACAATGATGTTTGGAAGGCAAAGTGGTCAGTCCTGCAAGCCAAATTCAGGTTGTTAGGAAGAAGATTGAAGTCCCGGACTTCCAAGGTAGCATTTTCAGAAGTGCTGCCTGTTCCTCACACAGGACTCACCAGGCAGGCAGAGCTCAGAAGCCTCAATGCGTTGATGAAGTGATGGTGTCAAGAGGAGGGCTTCGTATTTGTCCAGAACTGGAGAACATTTTGGGAAAAACCAAACCTGTTCAGGAGGGACGGGTTGCACTTGAGCCATGATGGGACCAGATTGCTGGCACTCAACATCAAAAAGGCAGCAGAGCAGCTTTTAAACTGGTAACTGGGGGAAAGCTTATAGGAGCTGAGTGACATCCCCATGGAACGAAGTTGGAGAGGGTAGAGACCCACAAAGTGATGACACAGTAGGTACTGGCACTGGGAAAATAATGGGACGTGGTAGTTTTTCTACTGAAATTAAAAGCTGTTGGGGGGGGGGACAAAGAAGCAGCCATTCTTAGGGGACCCACTGTACAGGTGCTTTTACAGAAATGTTCAAAGCCTCCAAGCAAAGATGGGAGAACTTGAACATTTGGCAGCTAGGAATAACATTGATATAGTAGCCCTAACAGAAACCTGGTGGAATGCAGAGAACCAGTTGGATACCACAATCTCCGGCTATAAACTCTATAGAAGGGATAGAGAGGGGTGGGTTGGAGGGGGAGTGGCCATCTATGTCAAAGGGGTAAAATCCAGCAGAATCGAGATTGAGGGAGGGACTGACTCCACCACCATAGAATAACTGTGGGTTAAACTACCAGGTCCAAGGAACAATGTAATAGTGGGGGTGTTCTATAGTCCACCAGATCAAAAACTTGAGGGGGACCTTGAAATGAGGAGACAAATCATGGAGGTTTCTAAGAGGGATAGGATAGTAATCATGGGGAACTTCAATTATCCCCACACTGACTGGGACAATGCGAGCTCAGGGCAAGAAAGAGAAACCATGTTTCTCAACATGCTAAATGACTGTGCCTTAGAGCAACTTGTCATGGAGCCCACCCGAGAACAGGCAACTCTGGATCTAATACTGTGTGGTACTCAGGACCTGGTCATGGATGTTAATGTCAATGAGCCTCTGGGGAACAGTGACCATGCTGCAATCTCCTTTTCCATGCATGTTGGGGGAAGAGTGCCTGAACGGCCCCTCTTGGCTGAATAAATTAAACCAAATACAGGTTAAAAGAGAGGATGTTTTATGTTTACTTGATAATTTGAAGATCCACAAGTCACTGGGCCCTGATGGCATCCACCCAAGGGTTATTAAGGAACTGAGAAATAAAATTGCAGATCTCTTAATGGTAATATGCCACTTGTCTCGTAAAACAGCCACAGTGCCAGAGGACTGGAGGATGGCGGATGTCACACCAATTTTTTTTAAAAGGAAGGAGGGGAGACCCGGGAAACTACAGGCCAGTTAGCCTTACCTCTATCCCAGGGAAGATGGTGGAAAGCCTCATCCAAGAGAAAATCTTAAAACACATAGAAGAACAAACCTTGCTGAGGGAAAATCAGCATGGCTTCTGTAAAGGTAAGGCTTGCCTGACAAACCTTTTAGAATTCTTTGAATAGTTGAATACGCTGAATAGTTCAAGAAGGATATCTCCAAACTCGGAGAATGGGCTGCCAAATGGCAAATGCATTTCAATGTAGGAAAATGTAAAGTAATGCATATTGGGGCAAAAAATCAAAACTTTATCTATCAAGTCATGGGCTCTGAGCTATCCGTGATGGATCACGAAAGATATCTTGGTGTGTGCTGGTGGATAGCTCAATGAAGGTGTCTACCCAGTGTGTGGCAGCAGTGAAGAAGGCAAATTCCATCCTAGGGGTTATCAAAAAGGGGACTGGAAACAAAAACAGCCAACATTATAATGCCATTGTACAAAATGATGGTAAGGCAGCACCTGGGACATCCACTCAAACTGAGGGTTGGGAGAGTGAGAACAAACAAAAGAAAATATTATTTTATCCAGTGTGTTGTTAGTCTGTGGAACTCCCTGCCACAGGATGTTGTGATGGCATCTGGCCTGTGTGCCTTCAAATGGGGATTGGGCAGATTCCTGGAGGAAAAGTCCATCACAGGTTACAAACCATGAGAGAGTGTGTAATCTCCAGGCTTAAAACCAGGGTACTTCAAGGGCCAGATGCAGAAGAGTGGTATCAGAAGACAGATATCCAGTATTGTGCACTCCCAGAAACATTTGGTGGGGCCACTGTGAGATACAGGAAGATGGACTAGATGAGCCTTTGGCCTGATCCAGCATGGCTCTTCTTATGTTCTTACATTCTTAATTGCAGCTAATTGATGAAGTGCCTGGTCATATATGTAGTTGTGCAGCATGTATGTGCCCTGCCACTTCTTCAGTTAACCAATACTAGCACCAGCGTTTGAATAAGATGTGTATATGGTAGTATACAACATGTACAAACTCTTAGCATTCTGGATAGAGTTTCCAAAGAAACCGGGTAGGGTCAGAGTTTCACAAGAGAAACTTTCCTCACAGAAAATGGTTATTTACTATATCAGGTTTTCGTCCCACTGATATCCTTGTGGTCTACAAAATTTGCTCAAGAAATTCAGAAGACCCTCTGGAATTAAATGGAGGTGGTACATCCAAACAAATTATCTCCCAGCCAGAGTCTGGAAGCATACTCTTTAAAAAGTAATTAATTAAAATGACTATCATGATTATGTGTAACCTACTACTTTCCCATTTCTCAACCATTACTAAAGAAAATTATGGTCAGTTACTTTAAATAACATGAATGCTACATGCTACTGGCCTAAGGGATAGAATAATATATTCTCCCTCCCTCCCCTTGTTATTGCCTCAATACCCACAAGAAAACCTGAGGCTATAGCACGAGCTAGCACTTAAACAATGTGATATACTGTACCTCCTCCAAAATTTAGTGAGACCACATCTCTCTCTCTCTCTCTCTCTCTCTCTCTCTCTCTCACACACACACACACACACACACACACACACACACAGAGGGGGGAGGGAGGGAGGGAGGGAGGGAGGGGGAGAGAGAGGGAGAGGGAGAGGGAGAGAGAGCAATATACTTACAATGCAAAAAAAGTGAAATTAGCCTTGTTAACTTAAAATCCAGATGTGATGCAGTTATGCTTTCATTTGTATGGGAAAGAATTAGCTACTGTATAATCAACTAGTCATTTGTGAAGATACCCAGTGTGGTATAGTGAATCAAGAGACAGCCTAGGACTCAGAAGCCCTGGGTTCAAATTCCCACTCAGCCATAAACACAGTGGATGTGGAACTGGAAAATCCACTCCTTAAATACCTTGAAAGCCCTATTAAGGTCACTATGTCAGATGACTTGATGGTGCATAACAACAGAATCAGTTATTTTAATAAGTTCCGTCCAAGTTCTGGAGGTGGCTTCACATCCCTGCTCAGCCATGAAGACTACTGTACGGAGTGAGCATGGGGCATTTATTATCTCTCAGCCTACTCTCCACTGCAAGGTTGTTGTAAGGAAAAGATAGGATAGGCCCCATGTTAATCACTTAAGCTGCTTAACCTTAAAGTATATGATGCAAAAATAAATTTTATAAAGAAATAAAGAGTCCATAATGTGTTTACAGGAAGATGATGCAAGCAATTTGGATCTTCCAATGTATTTTGCTTCTGCTTCTTGAGTTTTCCAGGCACCAAAAATTGTCATGTCAGAATCTAAACTCCTAGATGACAGAGGCAACAGAGCCGTGCATCCTTCCCCTCTTTTATATGCTTGCCATCTAAGCAGCATTTCATTAGTGTGTGTGTGTGTGTGTGTGTGTGTGTGTGTGTGTGTGATCATCTCATTCCTGCTCAATGTCCCCCTATGTTTCCTCACTCACTAAGTCAAAGAAGCTAAAAACATTTCAAATACTTAAAAAAGACATCCATCAAATAAGCTTGGACAAAAACTCAATGCGAGGAAACAGCACCCTGTGTGTGAATATTCAGCTATCCAGAAGGGAGGCCAAATTCTTCATATCCATTTGTGCGGAAGGATTATTTGGTCAACTGTACCTCTGTCATTGCCAAAATCTTCCACAGGCTCTCAAAGCAGTGGGCTCAGCACTTAATACTCAATTTCATCCGATAATGGCAGATGTAGAAGTAATAAAAAATATACTTTCTCTAGTAAGAACTAATTTGTTAATTAGAAAGTTTGGGTCAGACACTCTATATATATACCTGGGTCTCTCTCTGAAGAAAAAAATGAGCTGTTTTCCTTAAGCAGAGAGCCGCCTATTGTGTGGGTAATTACAAGGCCTTTGCTGACCTGGCAATGAGGTAGTATATATCTAAATACCTGAAGTGATGGAGAAAAAGCAGAAATGAAAGCCGAGGCCCCATCTGCCAGGCTGTAATGACTGTGCTATTTGAAGGCAGAAAGGTTTGTCTGAAGCAGCTGGTTTCTCTCCAAGTGACCTTTTAGCATTTCTGTTTTTGCCGTCTGACAGATGTGTCAACTCAATAATTTCAAAAGCCCCTGAGTAAATAACCAATTGTGAGCAAGGATGACCCAAAGCGATGACAAAATGGGTGTGCGCAGTGCATTATAGAGCATAATACCTACTGAAAGAACTGGGAACATTATCAGAAGGAGAGAGGAAAAAAACATTTTACTCTTATTTTTGAGTAAATGAGTTTTCCTGCCTGCACATCCATTCCTTGTGAGGAGGAGGGGTGGCAGCAGAGCTAAAAAGAGAGGATGGTGGTGTGAATGGAATGGTATTGTGATTTGTTTGCCCTTGGAAGACTTCTATTAGCTGGTTGCAGGACTCAGGTGGTGTGTCAGAGCTCAAAATGGAGTCCTGCTCCCTCACTCAGCTCACAGCTGGGGGAGAGCAAGCAAGGGCTATACTAATTGGCTTTGCGAACAACTGGGGAGCTGCACAGAGGTGATTGCAATCAAGTTAGGTCTGATAGAGTTTAAAGTCTTCTACCAAGTTTCCAGAAGGGAGCCTGGAATCTGCTTTCACTACCAACTCAAGGCTTAGCAGAGGTAAATGCTAGTAAAAAAAAAAGCAGCACTGAAATAGCTGGAAAATATTAAGAATTCCACATAAGATGTGAGGCATAACCAGCTCTGTTTCAAAAAATTGGCACTCATTTTTAATGCTCTTTGTGTGTGCATGTGCATGCAGGGAATCCTCCAATGATCATAACACCTACTCAGTTCTTTTGCATCACTCACACACATCAGTCTGTTTTGTAGAAGAATAAAAAAGGTGCTGATTTATTGTCACATGAACTTGGTCTTCAATAATAGTGAAATAAACTGGAGCCAAATAAATGTCCTCTGACATGAAATAGTACATCAGCTATTACTCCTCTCTTTGTTAAAAGGATTTATAAGCCTCCTATTAACCCTCTTAAGGTGGTGTACAAAACACTTTGAAACACAGTACATAGAGAACAAAAATGTAATAATACCATATTTTTCCATCTATAAGACGCTACCATATATTAGACACCCTCCATTTTAAGACCCCAAATTAATAAAATTAATAAATACTCCTTGAATTCTCCTCCACCCCACCCCACCCCACCCTGTTTCCTTTCTGTGTTCTGAAGACTCCTCTCTGTTTTGTTCTTGCAGGATTGGGCCCTTCTTTTCAGCAGAGAAAGGCTTGTGGGTGAAGCAGCCACTTAAGAAGTGCCTTTCCATGCTGAAAAGAAGGGTCCAATCCTGCAAGAATAAAACAGAGAGGAGGGCAATCAAGCACTCCCAGGAAGAAAAGAAAACAGTAGGGGTTGGGGTGGAGGAGAATCCAAACTGACCTCACTGCTTCACTCCCTCTCTGGGAACACTTGATTGCCCTCCTCTCTGCTTTATTCTTGCAGGATCTGAACCTTCTTTTCAACGTGGAAAGGCACTTCTTAATGGGCTCCTCTACCCCCAACCTGAAATGAAGGCTCCGATCTTTGCAAAAAAAAAATATTCTGAGAAGTCTTCAGGACACAGAGAGTAAACAAGGGCTGCCAAAAAGGAAGAGAAGCAGCAAAGTCATTTTGGGTTCTCCTCTACCCAGCCCCACCTCTCGGGAAAGGCTTACCTCCATGTATAAAACACCCCTTAATTTTTACTGCCACAGTTTTAGAAAAAAATAACATAGTATAAATGGAAAATATGGTATAAATTTCTGAAAACAGATGTTTTTGGCTGACAGTTTATTAAAATATTTTGGAAGATACATCAATAGCATAAGCACCTAAGAAGAACCATACTGGATCACATTAATATGAACAACATTCAGTGAGGCATTTAAGGTGTTTTCATCAGAACCATGAAAGCATTTGGGATGAGGTTTCAAACTTCTCAACCCCAATGTTATTTGACAGTCAAACTTTTGGAATTCATATTTAAAAACCAGATGGGCTCAGACAACAGCCACTCTCATATATATGCATTATCCATAATATTTTGGTGCACAGTCTGAGAGAGATGGGTTTAGGTTAAACTACCTGTTTGTAGGTCTTAGTGGTTCAATCAAGGCATCACCTCAACTGCCCTCGCCTTTGAGTAGTGCAGGAAAGAGAGGTTAGCATGGCATTTACCGCTGTCCGTGGTCCTGATGATAAGCAGGTCTGAAATTGCTATTAGCAACATTATGTAGCTCATTATATCACTCTTTTAATTTCATTACTGCTGCTGCTAAGAACCTAAGAGAATGGCTTATAGCTTGGGAAGTTCCAGCCAAACTGCCCCTAAGAATGCAAAAAATAACTTTTTAAAATAATCAAATAATTATTCATTACACATACACAGCCATCCTACCATTCCGACTCATTTGCTGAAATCCTGGCAAGACTTTACTAGAGGTAGAAATTTTTAGGAATTAAAGATGCTCCCCCAGTTTTCCCCCGCCTTTGGCTTCCCATGAGAAAAAATGATTCCACAGAAGCCTCTGAATCTTGGGGGGCGGGGGAGCAGATTTTTTTAAAAAAAATCTGGAAGATCATTGCAGTTAATGATATCATCAGATTTATGAGGCATAATTTATAGAAGAGGGTTTCATCCAGAATGAGAGCCTCATGGCGCAGTGGTTAAATGCCTGTACTGCAGGTGAAACTGTGCTCACGACCTGGGGTTCAATCCCAGGTAGCAGGCTCAAGGTTCACTCAGCCTTCCATCCTTCCGAGGTCGGTAAAATGAGTTCCTGGCTTGCTGGGGTGGGGGCAATGTGTAGCCTGCACACTGTAATTAAAATTGTAAACTGCCCAGAGACTACTTAAAGTGGTATGGGGCGGTATATAAGCAGAACAATTTGCTTTTGCTTTGCTTTTGAACTCTATCTTTATTAAGCCCTCATTTCAGGCTGACGTAAAAACACATGAAACCTCAAAATACCTGTTTATCAGAGCCTGGAAAATTTAAATAACTAGGTTCATCAGAAAAAACTTGCTACTTTTAACTCCCTGCTTTTAAGTTCCATTATGTTGACATTTAAGGTTTTTTCTTCTAGACCCTAATCTGAGGCAAATGTGCATTTCTTCCTTTTTACATCACTATCCCTCCAGCCTTGCCAAACGTTTACTGATACCTGTGTGAGATATTAGATGCAGTAACAAATCCAGACTGTCTCCCAATTGACCAGTAACAAAATCAAACCAAGCTAATTTGCTAAATGCAGACTGAGGCAAGCTCCTCTTAGAATAAAGAGCATTTTTGTTTTAAAGGGTCAGCACTTCTAGAGGCAGTCAGCACCTCTTGTCTAGTGAGGCTTTCAGGCAAAGGATATGATTTTTGAA
The DNA here is from genome assembly GCA_023846285.1 of Phrynocephalus versicolor. NCBI lineage: Eukaryota > Metazoa > Chordata > Lepidosauria > Squamata > Agamidae > Phrynocephalus > Phrynocephalus versicolor. The sequence goes on along the minus strand of JAHTLZ010000204.1, from coordinate 25,835,860 downwards.
GTTTAACCTTTGTGCAAAACCAGGAAAAATATCCAGCAAAGGGAGATCTGTGGGTAGCTCGCTTCCTTCCAAGGCTCATTCACCAAGCCAAATCAGCCCTCGGGACTCACCCAAGGGAAGTCAGAGCCTTTTCACACGACTCCTAAGATCCGCTGGCCACTTAAATTCAGACCAGAGATCTTAGGGGTTTGTCGCTGTTCCTGCGTCCCCACCCCCTCTGCATTCCTGGCTGCTGGCTGTGTGAGGGGAGGGAGAAAAAAAGGAAGAAAAGAATGCCGCTCACCTCCGTTCTGCCATCCCGGCACTGCATTCAGATCTCTTAAAGGGGCGGGGGGCAAAAAAAGAACAAACAGAAGCAAGGAGAGCCCGGCAGTCACTACGTTATATCCGCATCAGGAATTCTTACCTCCGATGAGCAGGTACTTGAAAAGTGTGCTGGGATGCACTTAGGTGGGCGTGGTCGCACTTAATTATCTGTAAACTCCAGAGCTGGTGGGGAAACAATGGTAAGCTCCGGAGCTGGCAGCCATTTGCGGCAGAGTTTAGGGGTTGTGTACAAATACCCTCAGAGTGTGAGAGTATAGTACAGTACTTCTTCAAGGCTACATTTGAGACATGGATGAAGCATCTTGACCAAATGGGGAAAGGGTCCCTTAAGAGAGTCAACGCACCTGGACTGTGAGAGCTAATGCACTCAGATCATCATTAACCATCTTTCAGCTAAAAGCTACCAAGAGGAAGACAGGCTACTTCTTCTTTTTTTTTCTTTTTTTTCAAACAAAAGCTGTGCTGCTCTGAGTTGAAAAGGACAAGTGACTATAAAAATGTGAGCAGGCAACCCCCAGCTGAGAAATAAAAAAATATATAGCAAAGGGGCCATTAGGACCAAAGATGTCATCTGTGTCCCTTTTCTAAATATCTAAGCAAAGGATGGGAGTTGTTCAGCCCCCCCCCCCCACACACACAAAGGTAGGCGATTACACCCCATCTGTTTGGTTGTGGGGTTTTTTTTGCAGTTTTTTGTTTTGTTTTGTTTTGTTTTGCCAATGCAGAGATTTGTTATCCTCGGTGCCTTCTGACATTGGGTCTTAAAAAGCAGGATGATAAGATGGACAGTAAGGATTGCCTGGCATCAGCTTTTTGTTCAAGTTGTCCTGGCTGAAAACCGTCCCAAGAGGCATATTATCTAAATGAAAGCTTTAAGGGAACATTTGCTCCCAAGTTTTCCTATAAACGGTATGTTAGTATTCATATTTGTATTCGTATTCATATTCGTATTCAAGTAGGCAGTCTACTCTCTGTACCCTTGTATCTGTATCCCTATAAGAACTGCTCCACTCTACACGTGTAAATGAATCAATTATTACAGCACCTTAAGAGTCTACAGATCTTCTTTCCAAATGGAACTGATGCCGTAATAGTCTCCAAGAGGTGTGTGTGTGTGTGTGTGTTGTGTTGTTACAGTCATGACCGACTCTTTGTGACCCCAGGTCCATGGAGTTTTCTTGGCAGGAATACTGGAGTGGTTTGCCAGTTCCTACTCCAGGCACCTACAGCACCTGGTATTCCCTGGTGGTCTCCCATCCAAGTACTAACCAGGGCCGACCCTGCTTAGCTTCCGAAATCAGGCAAGATCGGATGTGCTTGGGATGTGCTTGAGGCAAAATAAAAAACAAAAGAAAAAGTCTTTTGGTAACTGAGATGCTACCACAGAAATCTGAGCCTACCTCAAAAGTTCATTTGGCACCCCTTCTGAAAGGGCCCTGTTGCTCACATTCAGAGACTAATATGCAATATGACGACCATAAAGAGCTCTTGAAAAGATGGACTTCAATTTTTTTTATTTTATTTTATTTTTTGTGAGAGAATGTAGAGAAAGCCAAAACAGGGGGACTTGGGCTCCATGTGCACCATTTTTTCTCTGTATTTTCTGTTCCTCCTCTAGACTCTGCATGCACACCTTTGCCTTTCAATTTATCTGTTCTTTCCCAATTCCCACAGAAGCTAATAGTGAGAAAAAGAGACGCGGTGACAGGCTAGTCTATTTCCTGTGGCTGTGCACACAACTGCTCGTCTCCGAATCAGCATCCCTGCCTTTCTACTTCCCAGGAAGAGAAGGGAGACTGAACAGGTGATAGGCAACCAGACACTGCATAGAATAACAAGTAGGCCATCTTCAAATGCTGTAGGTGTTGCAGGGCTACTTATCTGAGCTCCTTTATCTGAATAAAAGCTTGCCTCCAATCACTCTCATTCTCTCTTTCTTTCCCCCCACAAAAGAGAATGGGGAAGACTGGACAACGGCAGGCTATAAGTCAAATGTAAGAGGTCAAAAGGACATGTCTGGTGCATCACAAGATGGCAGTGACATCTGAGCACAATTTCTTAGTCTGAAAACTGGTGTTTGAGATTAGGGTCTTGACCTTGTGGCCCACAGTCTCATATGCACTATGCATTATTTAAGGTATTTTTTTTTAAAAAAAAGGGTTAGAATTGAATGCAACTTTTAAGAAAACTTTCATGCTCATCTTCTCTTGCTTGTTGACTTCTTCAAAGAGAATTCTGGTGTTATTTTTATTTGGGAGAGGTATAGTGTAATGTATGTGTGAATGTGCATTCATTTTCATCCTCATCTTTCTGGAAAGCTGGAAAAAGATGTTGCATATTACCCGATAGGGAACATCTGTCCATTTTGCACAGTACAGCTTTCTTCAGGCGCACATTTAATATTACATTTACACATACAATAAAACCAAGAAAGGTTTACAAGGAGGACACTAAACTGTTACAACAGTTGCCTGAAACTGTAAACAAAACTGTGTACCTAATGAAGGAATATGACAGAGTGATGCATCTTGGCTTAGAACCAGGACATGTGCCTGCCAGGTAAATGAACTGCCCCTTCCTGTTGGCAGTGCTTCAGCGATATTATGCTAGAAGCAAAAACACTGGTTTTAATGTAGTGGTCAGCAGCTGTAGCACCCAGAGCTAAATTTGGCTTCCCAAGGACTACTGTTTTGACTGCATCAGTGGCTGACTAAAAGGCAAAAGGTATGTCCCCATAGGCAAGACTGGTGGACAGATCAGGAAGATTCCCTGACCTCTTTGCAAAATAGGGATGGATCCTAGTAGAGTTCATACCATTTACTGAATATGGTTTTCCTGCATTACAACCAATTCATTTTCTACAGTATTACACTATCGTGTTTGCATCTTGTGTGTGTGTGTGTGTGTGTGTGTATTTAGCTCTTCAGAAAAAACTCAACAAAACATCCAAGGAAGTAGGCTGCACTCATTTAGGGCTGGTGCCAAATGCAACTTCCTAATCTTTAATTTTAAAAAAAGAGTAGAGGTTGTTTCATTTTTCAGCCAAACAGGTGCTCGGAGGTTCCCAGCCGTGCCTTCCCATTCAGAGGTAGCATCCCAGTTTCCTTGTCCCGCCTCCTCCAGGCACTCTGGGAACTGCCGATATCTGTTTGGCTGGGAAACGAACCAGCACAAACCACTGGTTTCTAAAAGAGAGCACAGGTGAGAATAAAAACTGCAAATACCAAATTGTATATAGAGATGCAGATTAAATTAAGAAATCATTATAATTTTTTAAATACTAATATAGTGCTCCCTAACCATAAGACAGAAGATTGTGACATTGCCAAGTGACCTGCTGTGTGCCCGCTTGGTCTACTGCCCTAGTGGTCATTGTTGGTAGATTACTTCAAAGACCCTCCGGCTCTCCCTTCTTGCAGTGCTTTCTCATGGACCAGGCAGCCTTTCAGACAGCTTTTCTACAAGTGGACCATCATCTAAAATTGAGGACTTATCCTCTGTCAAGCTGGTTAGATGACCAACAAAGGCATATATCTATCAAGACCCCAGAAAAGTTTTTCATTTCTCCAGAAAACCCTAGTAACTCTAGTCCTCTAAAGGGTAAGTAAGAATTTCTAGCAACATTTCTAGCCCTTAAATTGCAATTCTTATGATTCATGGACAGTCCCATCCCTGCTAAATTTACATAGGTCTGATATGCTTGCGATAGATAGATAGATAGATAGATAGATAGATAGATAGATAGATAGAT
>JAHTLZ010000204.1:25804539-25828680 GCA_023846285.1 Phrynocephalus versicolor | reverse complement strand
CCTCACTCAGGCAGGCATATTTTCGCCTGCTTTTTTGGCCGGGAATCAGGGTTTTTTTTAATTTTTAAAACTTTTTTTCTGTGCCGCTTGGCATCGCGCGATTGCTGCGATGCCAGGAACGACCACGACAAATCAGACCCAATTTTTCTTTAGTCGGTTCGAGTTCGAGTTCTGGCGGAGTAATTGTCGTCCTTCGTTCCGTTGCGTAACGGAAACAAGGAACGGAAACGGAAACGAGAATTTCGCCAAGTCATGCCCATGTCTAATTATGACCATCACTGTGAACAGGAAGTTCACAACTGGTGAAACTTCTATAATGGGGTGGGGGCAGGACGGGTACTACACAGCCTTGAGAACCAGCCCTAGTCAACAGTCTAGCTGCAACATTTCACAGCCATTCAAATTTCAAGCTACGTTCAGAGGCAGCCCCACATACAGCACATTGAGATAATTCAAACCAGATGTTACCAGGGCATGTTTCACCATCGTCAAAGTGCAGTTCGATGTGGGTGATGACAAGCAGTTCTTTGCTCTACCCTATGGTCACCCCAGAAACGCAAAAGCAGTTCTATTTTAATGTAAGCTTTCGTGGACACGTCCACTTCTTCAGACCTGTAGTACCAGAAATGCTACTATATGTCTGAAGAAGTGGACGTGTCCATGAAAGCTTACTTTAAAATATAATAGTGCTTAAGATACTGTATGTTTTTTGTCTTTAATTTTGTTTTGTTTTGACTTTTGCCTGGAATTTTGCACAGACTAGCATGGCTACCTTTCACACATCTACCAATAGTTCTGATTCAGTTCCTATTTACTTATTTTCCTGGGAACAATGTGCAGGCTTAACAGATTGAGAAGCAGATGCAACACTCTCTTCTGCCTCATCTGAAGGATGTCCCTCTAAGTTAAGGCTGCTATGAACCCATTTTACACAGGTATCATAATTCCCATAGTACATTTTCTCCTGGCTCCTCAAATCACTACCCATGTCTGTACCAAAGTCTTGGCTGGATGTCCAAGTTTAACTGTGAGAAAGCAATAATAAGGGTGGAACAGCTATCTGGTCTTAGGATCCACCAGAGTCGGAGCCACCACCACCACCACCACACCAGGCGTGTGGACTGAAGGTGCTGCCGCTCAGCCCTAAAGTCAGCCCTGTGCAGATGTGCCCTCCGCCTAATGCAGCAGCCGCGTTTGTGATGCAATCACTAGGATACTTCTTGGCACATGGCTCAGAGCTAGGTTTTGTTGACTCTCTAAGAGCAAACTAATGAGTTTCTTAGAAGAGCTTTGGGGCTTCCTGTGATTTAAAACTGGCAGTAAAAGAAAAAGAAGACAGAGAAGGTAGTTGGTTAATTGACCTTTATTGTGCCTTCTGGTTCATTTAGAAATGGAAATTAAATTAACATGATAATTCAGTCCTACTGAGTTAAGGCTGCTATAAACCCATTAAATTTTATGGCAATTGATTTAGCATTTTTTTCTATTAACTGGGTTTAATTTTCAATATTGTCATGCAGATTCGGAGAAGTGGTTCATTCACTTGGGTTCCTTCGCGTTACCAATCTTAGCTGTTTTACGAGGGTAACTTAATTATGGAAGAGCACAGGCCTTTACCACCAAGAGCATGTATTAATCTTGAAAATGAGCCAGTGCAAAGAGCATGGAAAATGAGAGAATCCAGACTGTGGTGCATTAAATTCCACTGAGAAACTCACTACAACTATGGCCAGTGTTTGGATCTTAAATCCTGGCTAAAAGCAATCTCTACAATACAATTCCTGTTCAGCAGAATGCAGATCAATTCTTTTTATTCTTTCCACATTTTGCAGCAACTCATCCGCAGTCCAGTTTCCACATTCTTCAGTTGATGTCAGACAAACTCCAGGCTCAGGGTTGTTGCTGGTCGGCTCATCACTTATTTCATTTTGGCTTATGGTTATTCTTTCTCATCCATGGGGTCGTCATGTCAGCAGCATCTAATGCACTGAGATTTCAGGGGACAAACCTTGTGCCTGAAATCTGGCAGGAGTGTCATGTCATATGCTCTTGCAACATTCAAGAGAAAGAGCAGACAAAAGTTGGAAAGGAGGCAACTGCAAGCAGGTGCCTTTGACTCACCCAATGAGCCCTGTCTCTGGCTGCTTATGGGTGGAAATGGATACCTGCAGTTTAAAGCTACCTTGCACACAAAAATCTGCTTTATTTTTCCATCTCTACATGATGCTCTCATGTATAAAACATCACCCGCTTTTCCAACTCCAAATTGCAGTTTCACAACTGCACAGTTGTCTCCTCAGCTTACTTCCGTGTAAGAGAAAACCCTCAATTTTTGGTCCAGTGATTGTAGACAAAAATATAGTCTTATACATGGGGAAATGCTGTAATTATCTCCTTCCATGATACTTGCCTTCAGATTTCTTTCTGTGCCTGGAGAGCCAGAGAAGCAGGACTGATATTTAAACCTAGAACTATTTTATCTTGACATTGGAAATGCTTCACATGAAACATAGGACTCACCATCCTTAGAAATTCAAAATCTTTTCTTGATGGATCAGCTGAAGGTCCCCATGGGGCAGATGGGGAAGAACTGAAGGGATGAGAGAAAGAGAAAATGCCTTTGCATTAGAGGTCATCTACACAAAGAACACTGTGTTTCCACCACCAAGCCTCCTGGCGCAGTGGTTAAATGCCTGTACTGCGGGTAAAACTGTGCTCATGGCCGGGGGTTCAATCCCAGGTAGCTGACTTGTGTTGACTCATCCTTCTGAGGTCAGTAAAATGAGTACGCAGCTTGCTGGGGGGGGGGGGCAATGTGTAGCCTGCACACTGTTATTAAACTGTAAACCACCCAGAGACTACTTGAAGTGGTATGGGGCAGTATATAAGCAGAAGCAGAACACAAAGTATAACCCCAAATGTCTGTTTCAGAAGTTTAGGGTTATTCCCCAAGCAGAATCCTAGGAGGCTGCCTAAGAAGTCAGCCAGATTCACAATTAAAGGGTTTTTTTTAAAGAAAAAACTTTTTGGTTGATCATTAAAAGCAACTAATATTTGAATGCTTTCTGTTCTCTCAACCTCGTATATTTCTGTCTGTGTGAAAATATGTTTCAGTGTCATCAGAACAGCTTTCTGTGGCATTTATATCTGATTTATTTACTTTTAAACTTTTTTGTTTTTATTTGTTCTGCTCTTGCTTTTGTTTTAGGGAAATATTTACCCTCACTGGCATTTCAGTGCAAAATTTATGACCTGAGTATTCTGTTTCATATAACTTCCCTTTAGATCAAATAAAAAAGAGCTACTTGCCATTAATTTCCCACAGTAAAATGCTCACCTCCACACAAGAGTAGCTTCTGCAATATTTATGGTTATGGAAAATATGTCAGCTTCAGTCATGTAAGAATTCAAGGGAATAGGATGTTGACACAAATTCCAGTGCCTACCAGCTAATAAAAAAACACAAACCCAGCTCCCTTAAAATTGCTTCCTGAATAACTTCAGGGTAAGCTAGTCAACTCCCTATACACTAACAATGTTTAAATATGGAACAGATCTCTTTTACAAGTCATCACTGATGGGCAAAGAACGAGGAAGCAAAATGTTCCACATAGTCATGGACAGTGAACGTCTGCCTGTCTTAATTATATTTTACGTTTGATGTTCATAATTCCGTCAGCATTTACACCCTTACTGTCTCTCCATGAATGACAAGACGCAAGAGAAAGGGAGGGAGGGTGGGGCACAGAAAGAAAGAGAGAAACGCTCCACAGAAACAATAAATCTCAGGACAGCAGAAATTTACAAACAACATCTTGAAAAATATTTGCTTTAACTCACTGTAGCATTCAGAACCCCTGGGGAATACCGGCTGGGAATTGTATCTGAATTTCAGTCAGAGAGTTGGGATTTAATCTTGCACTGAGCTGCTGATTATTATTGCTGCCATCTTGTTTAGGCATTCATTGTGCCCCGAGGGTGACAAAATGCCAAAGGGAGCATTGCTGTTGTTGATTACGTCCAAACACACTTATAGGAACAAACAATAAAGGGTAGATCAATATCACCGTGATTTATAATCACATATGTTAAATGTACAAGAGAAAGAGAAAGACCTTTTAGATAAGGGTGTACATCAGACAATGAAGCAAACAGATGACGAGATCGTTTTAGACGGCAGAGTTCATAAGAAGACAGTAAATACTTTGATGCTGAAGGAGAGAGACAAGACAGGGATGGAACCAAAACCGTCAGGTGGACCTTGCATTGAGCTGGACCATTGCCCACTCTAATCAACAGTGACTGCTTGGCAAAGGTTTTCCCCATCAACCTACAATCTTGAACCCTTTTTTTGCAATTAACCTGACATCTAAGTGTTAGCCTGGTAGCAGTCAGTGAAAAGGAACTACACACAGGTGAGTGCATTTTTACTAGCAGACAAATGAGTGGACTGAAAGGGAAGAATAGAAGAACACTGTCCCTCTTCTTCGTATAGCATAGAAATCATGTATTTTCCTGCACACTAGACACCAAAATCACAGTCTTGGTGTATGTAATGTTTTAAAAACTGAATATTCATGTATATTTTGGCGAGGTTTGTTTACAAATCAAAGCTGGAGATTCCTGGGCTTGATCCTGGGAGGTTCAATACACTAGCCTCTGACACTGGGTGATGATCTTTCCCAAAAGATCTAGGAAGGGAAGGCTCAGAGAGCATGATTAAAGAAGGGTGTAAATATTCAAGTAAATCCCATTATTTCAAACGGGCTTCAACAACACAGCCCTATACACATTTACTCAGAGGCAAGTCAGATTGAAGTCAACTTTCAAGGCGACTTACTCCCAGGTAAATTTGTACAGGATTGCAGTCTAAAAGGAATGAACAGTAATGAAAGCTCAGATCTGAGGTTAGAAAATGTTCAAAGTTGGCTAGAAACATAGCTGTGCAGAATATCTTTTGCATTTATGAAAACGGCAGTCCTTCACACTCTTTGGTGCTTTTGTGCTTCTATCTACATAACTTTTATTTCACTTGCCTTTAGCTAGTCACCGACCTCAATCCTGTCTTTCTCCTGGTGTATCTTCTCTCTCTTTACTCACTCAAGGGCAACTCTTTATAAGGAGACTCAAAGGAGATCACAAGTCCTTTGTTCCATATCTTTGTACAGCAATGAGTACAAGAAATGGACAATGGGCCAACGTATGAATCAGAAGAATCCAAGACTACATCATGAGAGAACAGAGAATCCCCATCCCATCCCCTGGTGGTTCTTGATTCCAGGCATTGCTGCACCTTTGCTTCCTGTTGTTCCAGGTTCTGTTCCACAATTTGAACTGTTCTGAATGCAATCATCCCTACTGCTGGGCTGGGCCTCTTTATCCCTACTGCAATGGCTGGGCCTCTTCACTCTTGAGCGATGGCACCTAAGAGATGACGTTTTTGAAGTTTATAAAATCACACACGGCGTGGACAAAGTAGATAAGGAAATACTCTTTTCCCTATCACACAACACTAGAACTGAGGAGCACTCCATGAAACTTTTGGGTGCTAGATCTCAAACAAATAAGAGAAAGTACTTTTTCACCCAGATGATAACTGGTCTGTGGAACTCCCTGCCAGAAGAAGTGGTGATAGCTGTCAGCCTTGACGGCTTTAAGAAAGGACTGGACAAGTTCATGGAAAACAAGGGTATCAATGGCTATCATTATAGATGCCTAAAGCCCACCTCCAGGTTGAAGATATAGGCAGGCTATTTCTCAATACCATTTGCAGAGAATCATAAGCAGATGAAGACATCTGCTTGGGAATACCCTAAAGCAAATGGTGAGCCACTGCGTGAGACAGAATGCTGGACTGGATGGGCTGTGCCCTGTTCCAGCAAGGCTGTTCTTATGTTCTTATGTACTGAGCTTGGTTACTGTCCCACAAGACATTATTGTGGATATGTGTCATGTGTGAGATACTCCAGTACCTCCAGCAGGTTTGCTATCTCAGACTTGTGCCCTGGCCCCGCATGGACCTCACAGAAAACCTGCCAGCAGGATAACCTGGGAGCTGTTGGCACTTTAGAGAATGCACTTGTCTGCCACTACTGAACCTCCTTAAAGGATTCAGCTGGCTGGGGTGAGGGGTCAGTGAAGTAGATTTCAGCCCCATACTTGGGAGCCAGGAAATGGAATTCCAGTCCAGCTGAGAACTGGGTGGCCTAGTGAGAACAATTGGGCTCTCCATGATTTGTGAGGACAGGAAGGGCAAGATGCTCCACTGATCCTGGTACACCATTTCCCGCTACCCTTGTGAAGACTCCTTCTAGCAGCCATGAGTGTTGGTAGTTCATGGAACCTTTGATTGAGGTAGGCCCTCCAGGCCATCCCCAGCTTGGGCAGAAGTCAAAAGAGTGCTGCCCCATGTAATGATCAGATGGTCCACAGGCAACTTTTGCCTGCCTCCTTACCTGGATTTCTTCTCCTGACCAACTTCCAGCCATCACACTTCATGCAAGTCCATGTACAAGAGATAGAACAGGGGGCTGGCCAAGAAGAAGAAGGAAGCCGCTCCAGGGAGAAACATTTGGAGCAATGTGCATTCCCCCCCCCCGCTTCCCACCAGAGTTACGGATGAATGGGGTAGGTGGAATACATGCCCACATGCCTTTCTATACGCCAGCTGCTTGAAAGAACGAGTCAATATTTAGTACAAAGATTAATTAAATAGAAAAAAAAACATTATAATCTCCTCCAGGTGCTCCTGAATAAACATAAGTTGTTTCCAAGGTAGAAATTGTAGAAAGCAGAGGAGGTAGTATTCCAAATTTGGTGGGTGATGTCAAGTGTTGTCTTCTTGTTTCAGGCCAAAGGGTACTAACTAAGCTGTCAAGTCTGTAGATTAGAACCCACCCCTTCTTTTCTGACATACTTGGATATGATAGCAATACTGTCCCAGTTACTGACAGGTCAGATGGGTTGTGATGTTTCCCATTAGAAGGCCTGGCAACTGATTGTTCCAGTTTCTTTGTCAAGACTGTAGATTTGTGGTTTCAGAAGCATTTCCATAGGCTGGTGGTCCTTTTGCCTACATGCTAGAGAAGAGATTCTGGTTGTCTGCATTAGGTGACATAAATTGAGAGAAGTGAATTAGTCATTAGAATCCTTTTGGATATTTATGAGCGTGCAAGAAGAATCATGGACGTTGCTGAAGGCGACATGCTGTTAGCATGTCAAACATACCTGATTATGTGCCTTATCATGCACCCAACATGTCTGTGGCATGCATCCCATAGTTTGGAATTTGCCCAGGAGTTCCCTTGATCCTTTTTTGCACACATAAATATCCAGATGGAGCAACAGGAGTTTCAAAGACTGAAGCCATGTCTAGGGGTAGCCAAGGGGAAAAAACTATTGCCAGTGGGATCCATTTGGGCATACAAGTCATCTCAAGGTTATGAAATCAATGGGAGAAAGTCAGAGTTTAAAATGTCAGTTCAGATTGAGATGGACTGGAAGAAGGGTCATAAGAAATGGCCAGCAAACGAGATAAGCCAGGCTGCTCTTGGTGCCCCAGATAGGAACTGAGCATCCACACATGACTCCATAATCAAGTACCAAGTAATGGATCTCAAGGGTGATAATCATCATCTGCCAAAGAGTCCCTAAGGGCATCAACTTGGGACAAGTGCAGAATGAATCCAACCAAATCAATTAGCTTGATACTTGGGAATGAATCGGAGCCTTCTGAAAACCAGGAAAGCAGACATGCATTACAGCTCTATTACTTATAATGCAATCACACCAGAGCATGAAAAGTTTATCTTTCTGGACTACAACTTCCACTATCCGCCTGGGGAATGCTGGAAGCAGTTGTCTTTTTAAAATACATTTCCATCCTATCCTATGGCAGCCTTAAAAGGGAGGGCATCCGGTTGAATAGGATTTACTCTGTTATGAGAACTTTATATACAATTGCTCTATACATACCATATGACAAAGACTTTTCTCATGTCGCATATCACTGTTGAGCTGTATTACTAACATAGTATTAATTAATCATTAAATGTAATTTAAAAGAAATGCTCTTAAAGTGCACCTCTTTGCCACCAGCTCTTCTTTTACAGTGGAGCCATGGCTGTATCCAGAGGGGGGCCCTTCAGATGCCCTTAAACCAACCTTTCCTTGTTCTTTAAACTTCATGTGCCCTTCCTGCAACTCAAGATACATTATGAAATATGACATGGGTTCCAAATCACCATATACAATTCAAATTATATATTTGCACAGGAGCTTGCATGTGTTCAAATTGTTTATACTCGTGCATACGTCCATGCAATTGTGCTAAAGAAATATGCTCCATATAGGACAGAAAAGGACTAAGAAATTGAAATACAAATCAAAAGTGTTCAGTTTCATGTGATTTTTTTTTTTTGCCTCACATGCACTGAATTATGGCCCCTACTTTTCTTTTGTTTGTTTTCTGTTCCTGTATCAGGAAATGACAAATACGTCTTACCATACCATTTTATGATTTATAAAAAGGTGACCTACACTTTCCATTTCAAATGCGGCTTCTTTAATGAAAATATTGTAGTCAGTCCATGCAAAGCAAGTGCATATTAATATGCTTTTACATCTGTCTCATATTAATATTCATGCCTGAATCCACATCTCTACACAAAGCCAATTTTCTGACCATCTGTGTGATGGCTGGTGGATGCAATGAATAAATTTTATTTGTGAGGGGAGCGATAAATCATGTATCTTCTCTCTTTTTTTCCCCCACCCACAATCTTTGCTCTTAGGTGCTAAAATGTTTTCATCATCGTTTGGAATTTTTAAGCAAAACCAAACGATTAACCCCTTCACACCTTTCACTAGTGTGGCCAGATTCACAAAAGGCTGAAGGAGGCATAGTGAAAAACACAAGCATGTGACTATAAGAAAAGGTGGTGCTTTGTACTTACATTGTCTATGGTTTTTATTTGTTTGTTTATTTGTTTATTTATTTGTTTATTTATTTGTTTGTATACTGCACTGATTTCCCAAAGGGAACTCTGGGCGGTTCACATAAAAGACATGAGAAATAAATTAACAAGAAGGAGGAGGAGGAGGAGGAGGAAGAAGAAGAGGAAATACACAACAAACAGGTTTCTTCCAGGTTCTGATCTGACTTGACAATATGGCATCTTACTCTAATATTTGATGAGTGGAAGTATATGCTATTCTGGGAGAACTCTCTGAGCATTTGCTGTTATCGATCATTTAGAAAGACTTTTGTAATGGACAATGGCCTTTGCTGTCTTTCCTGCCACTCCTCAGGTTACATCCCCCTGAAGTGTGTTGTCATTAGTGTTCCTGTTTCACTAACAAAGATCTGAGGCTCAGAGACAGTTTTTCACTAAATATTAATTTGGGTAAGGATTTGCTTTCACTCCAGAATCTGCTGGAACTGCCAGAATTTAGTTCTGAAACATACTGTATACCAATGTTAGTTTGTTAAATGAGGAAAAGCATCTGTATCTAAGAGCACCTTCTTGTTCGGCTGTTTCTTCAGAACAGCTGAGCTCTCACACACATAGAAGCAACCTCTAGATCTCAGGCCCAGCTGCTGAAAATCTGGGGTTGAAAGTCTGCACATGTGGATCCTAGATTCCTGAACCAGGAAATGACATCTTGCCCACAGAAGACCTACCCAGGCTTATGAGGCAGGGTCATCCTCAAGCCCTGAGGAAAAAGGAGAATATAGACGCAGATTCCAACCTTGCTACCCACTTCATGTGAAGTGTAGTACAGTAATCTGAAAAGGAGTACCGTCCGCTAGGCATAGAAGTGTGTCTTCCTGGTCCAGAGCACAGAAAACCTGATTTGCAAACCATGTGTACTGTCCTTTTCAAATCCTTGCTCTCCATTTGAAGAGAGCAGCAATGGAAAAGCTGAGGCTAGTCTGTTCCATTTCTTCATGTGCTCAGGTTAACCCAATCCTGAATGCCTAAATAGGACCTTATACAATATGCGCACGCATAGAGTTTCCCCAGCTCTAGTGGATATCAGGTACTGAATCTGAATTCCCCAATTAGGAGAGGTTGGGAATTCAATTCCTTGCACAAGCTCCACAGTCCTAGAGTTACTCCCCAGAAGAAGAGAATGTGGAGACACTTCTATGTATTCTCCCTATAAAACCCTAAAAAGGATTGCCATAAGTCAGCATTGACCTGAGAGCAGAATCTGCCATTGTTAAGCAAGTCTAATGTGAAGTATATTGGAGTAAAAGTTGCCAACGTCCCTATATAGATTGGTGGGATATATCTAGGATCAATTGACGCAAAAAGGGGCTTTGACTTCTGTAGATTGGACAGTTTAGGTCAGGCATGTCCAAACTTTGGCCCTCCAGATGTTTTGGACCACAATTCCCACAGTCCTTTACCATTAGAAATACAGGCTTGGAATTATGGGAGTTGTGGTCCAAAAAATCAGGAGGGCCAAAGTTTGGATATGCCTGGTTTAGGTCAATCCACTGTGTGGCTTTGGTAAATCAGACAACTGTTGGACATAATTGGAAAAGGAACCACAAATAAAACTTCACGTCCCATACTGCCCATTTATGCAAATCTATGGTGGAACCACCACAACTGTGTTTGGTCCTGTTGCCCACCAAATATATAGATTTAAAAGGTGTAGAAAACAGCAACCACAACAGCCAAGGAACTGAAGGAACTCCCCTGTGAGGACACTAGACGCAGCTTTTCTCTCTCTCTTAATACTCTAACATGGGACCCTCTACTGAGATGCCCTAAGCACATCCGATCTCGCCTGATTTTGGAAGCTAAGCAGGGTCGGCCCTGGTTAGTACTTGGATGGGAGACCTCCAAGGAATACCAGGTGCTGTAGGTGCCTGGAGTAGGAACTGGCAAACCACTCCATTATTCCTGCCAAGAAAACTCCATGGTCATGGGGTCACGAAGAGTCGGTCACAACTGTAACGACAAAACACACTGAGGGTGAATGTTGAAAGACTCACAACAGATTAAATGAAATCTTTCTTCACATACTTGTAGCCTATAGTTAACTGTCTAATTCGTGTAGCAACAGATGCCAACCTGGGCAGCTTTTAAAGGAGTTCAAACAAATCTACAGCTTTCCCCCTATCCAGTTCCCCCATATCAGTCACAATATTTATTCATATCTCTCTCTCTCCTTTTTCCTGTTTTGTTTTCTAAGAAGCCACCCCTGTTGCATCCTTATATCACAGGGAACTTGCTTTAACATGTTGGCTGTCATTTTCCGCTCCTGAGATACAGAAGGGCTTCTGTGAAAGAGGTAGAAAAGATCCTCCAGTGAAATGATTTGTTGCTATACACAAAAGCCAAGTTCATTCATACAACGGTCTTGTAATCACTATGCATGGACGTGAAAGTTGGACAATGAAGAAAGCTGATAGTTGAGATGTGGTGAAGCTTTACAAGCAGCGCGGCCTGCAAGAAGAGCAAATACAGTATATCAAATCTAAACTCTCTCCAGAAGCAAAAACACGATTAGACGGAAAATGCAGTGCTTTGGAGATCTCATGAGAAGACAAGATTCACTTTTTTAAAAAAAAGGCAACAGGAAAAGAATATGGGATGTTTACCTGGCCTCAATGGGGTTATACTCTCCCAGAATGATCGAATTCGCTGCTTGTGCGTACTCTTGGACCAAGCTCTCCCTATGGAGCTCCAAATGTCTGCTGTGGCCAAGAGTGCCTTTTATCAACTTCAGTTGATTGCCCAGCTACTCCCCGACCTGTACAAAAAAAGTCTAACTACATTGGTTCATGTGTTGATAATCTCTAAAACAGACTACTTTAATGCTCTCTACTTAAGACAGCCCTTGAAGTCAGTACAGAAACTTCAGCAGGATGAAAATGCAGTGGCCAGACTGATTACAGGTATTAGCAGATGTGAGTACATATCCACAGGCTTGACACATCTTCACTGGTTCCCTGTTAGTTTCCCTAGCCAATTTGCGGCGCTGGTCATGATTTTTAAAGCCCTTAATGGTTTAGGTAGACGGTCTCTCACACAAAGAGAGAAATCTGAGCAGAAATATCTCTGTGTGGTCACTAAATCACTGAATACCACAATACAGGAGCAATTTGACGGCACATAACAGCAGGTTTAAGAAGGATCTCACTGGGACCTAGTCATGATGGCTCTTGGGTCAAAAGCCATGGGCTTTTCAGTACCTGTTACTGAGGAGTATGAGTGTGAGGGTCCTATTCCACTTAGGTCTTGTTCATAGACTTCTCATAGGCAACTGAAAGCTTGTGTGTGGGCAGAATGTAGACTTGCTTTGAACCTGAGCCAATGTGACTCTCTCTGTTCTTTATAGGACAGTATTCCTACTAGGACTCTACTATATTAAAAGAAATCTTAGTAAATAAAGTATATGAATGTTAGTATCTTCATTAATCACATAAATTGGAAGAATTTACAACAGAAGAAGCACCCATCATTCTAAAGCAGAAATGCATCTGTAAAAACATAAGAACATAAGAAGAGCCATGCTGGATCAGGCAAAAGGCCCATCTAGTCCAGCTTCCTGTATCTCACAGTGGCCCCACCAGATGCATCTGGGAGAGAATGAGACTAGATATATGTCTCCTGATACCACTCCCCTGCATCTGGTCCTTGAGGTACCCTGGTTTTAAGCTTGCAGATGATACATCTCACTCATGGTTTGTAACCTGTGATGGACTTATCTTCCAGGAATCTGTCCAATCCCCTTTTGAAGGTATCCAGGCCAGATGCCATCACCACATCCTGTGGCAGGGAGTTCCACAGACTAACAACGCCCTGGGTGAAAAAATATTTTCTTTTGTCTGTTCTTACTCTCCCAGCCCTCAATTTAAGTGGATGTCCCCTAGTTCTCGTATTTTGTGAGAGGGAGAATAACTTCCCTCTATCCACTTTACTCATGCCCTGCATTATTTTGTACGTCTCAATCATATCCCCCCTCAAGCGCCTTTTTTCCAGACTAAAGAGCCCCAAATGTTTTAGCCTTTCCTCATAAGGGAGGTGCCCCAGCCCAGTAATCATTTTAGTCGTTCTCTTCTGCACCTTTTCCAGTTCCACTATGTCTTTTGAGATGCGGAGATCAGAATTGTACACAATACTCCAGGTGGGGCCTTACTATCGTTTTGTATAATGGCATCATAATGTTGGCTGTTTTATTTTCAATCCCCTTTTTGATAATCCCTAGCATGGAATTGGCCTTCTTCACCGCTGCCACACATGTACTTTGATTTCAGATGAAGTACACATCTCAAGATGTTGTTGCGTAGTAAGGCTTCCCCTGGATATTCGCTTATTCTCTTATGATTCACTGCTATTTACCCTGTCTTGCTCCGTCTTAGCCCATCCTAGTCTTCTGTTCTGATTTTGACTTAGTTATGCTTATTCTGTTTACTGTGTTGATCTGTTTATCTATTTTATTGTATTGATGTTATGTTTTGTGTTTTGTACTTCCCTGGATATTAATCTATTCTACTAATGATTCACTATTACGTATTTATTTTGTTTTTGTCTGTAGCACATCTTGCTCCAGTTCAATGTTTTTGATATATATTGTTTATTAAGTTATTATATTTTTACTTATTTATTGCTTATATATTGTATTGTATTGTGTTGTATTGTGTTGTGTTGTGTTGTATTGTGGGTCTAATTTCTGTTCAGTTCACCACTGTAGCTGTGTGGCTAGATGGAGTGGTATATAAATTTAACAAACAAACAAACAAACAAACAAACAAATGTTGCAGCATGCATTAATTCAGAAGTTTCATTCTCTCCTGTGTCACATATAAAGAATATGCATTCTTAGACGCCACTTGCTGCACTGTTGTTCCATGGCTGGTTTTTTTAATATATAAGTAAGTAAGAGCCCAATCCCATGTGTGTTTGCTCATAAGATTATAGACTTCAGATTCCTTCTCATAGTTCTGTCCACATCCTGAAGGCAAAACTCAGCGTAACCAGCATGTAACATATGCAAATGTCCAGCCTGCATTAAAAATATTAACGGCATTATGTTAAAATGGTTCAAAGAATCCATGAACTGGAAGATGGTGGCTGGGTGTGAAGTTTTCCTCTTTCTAGGCCGAAAGCATGTCACTAGCATGTAGGCTGCTTCTGCTTCAGGCACCACAAGCATATGTTAGTTTTGATATTTTTCTGTTCGCTGAAGTGAAGTTCAAAAAAAGAATTTGAAATGAGCTTCCTACATCATCTGCATAATTAGCAAGAAATCATTTGAGGCTCCAATCAATGCGTGCAATTTTAATAAATTGCTCTAATAACAACTCGACAGAAATTAGACAAAGCCGTCAATGGGTCAATCAATGGTGCTCAAGAAAATAGCATTGTAATGAAACTTCAAATGACAGTGTAATTCTACCTCATTCCTTCTTTTTCCCCATTATTTAGGCAAATAGTGTTTTGCTGAAAATCACAAATGGAGGATAGAGTGGCTTGCATGATGGGTAAAGAGCATAATGCTTTTCATCAGTAGATTGCTATCCAAGTGGATTTTTTTAAAAAAAAAATGAACGACACACTATAGGAGCTAATGAGTATTTCAGTTGGAATTCATTTTTGATATGAAAGTCTCGTTTCCGTTTTCTTTTTCTCTTTTGAAGAAAGCATTCTCACTACATTCAGCTCCTAAACCGAAGGATATGCTACGGACAATATGGCGAAGTAATACACACTCCACAGAACCACAAGTCTGTCTTATGTGCCACAAAACACACTGGCCTTTTCACTGCAACAGGTTTCCCAGATCCTAAAAACATCACTCTTTTCAGCATTCCAGTCAACATGGCCATAACTAGCTCTCTGGAAGTTATTTCAAGATGTGGTTACTTATGATATTTTAATTCTGTTTTTCCTCCTGTGAGATCAGGGCCTTTTCCCACTACAACAACTTTGTGAGGTAAATTAGGCTGACATACGGAATTTAGTACTGTATCTACAAGTGGGGTGGTAGAAGGAGATTTCTCCAAGCCCCTTCCATCCCCAGAGCTTATTTCTTTGTAAATTCTCACTCATCCAGGTGTTTATCTGTTGAGTCATGGCAACTGGACTTCTTTTCTTGAGAGACTGAAATGTTTCACTACTCATCCAAGCAGCTTCGTCAGAGTTTCCCAGAGTTTGGAACTCAAGTTCCCCAGATAACCTGGAAACTGTAATCTAGAACATATATCCAGGTTCTGCTGTTCCCCACAGCAGCCTCTCCACCACTCTGAGACTAGAGTGTTGTGTGTCCCTACTTAATGGTATAGGAAAAACGGGGTGTATTACCAGAACTGGGCTGTTATACTGTATCTTCTGTGCACAGAAGTCAACTTACAGAAAGGATCTCACGCTACTTCTTCAATGAGCAGCCTAAGATAATCAGATTCCTTAGAGTTTAATGACCAGGTGGAGAATGGGATCTTACAGACTGAAGTCTGTGGAGAGAAGCAGAGTTCATAGATAGAGAGTCCATTATAAGAAGAATTGCTTAACTGCTGCAAGTGCCAGAATCCACAGGGGGAAAAAATTCCCATATCACATTATTTACAAATTAACTTGTTTTGCCTTTTGCTGGTTTTGTTTTGTTTTGTTTTGTTTTGTTTTTGTTTTCCTTTTTGTTTGTTTGTTTGTTTGATACTTAGAACTCAAGCACTGGTCTTCTTTTAAGTCTGATTGCTTAACCATGCAAGACTCCCTAAATCATTGAGGGTTGGGAGAGTGAGAACAGACAAAAGAAAATATTTTATCCAGCGTGTTGTTAGTCTGTGGAACTCCCTGCCATAGGATGTGGTGGTGGCATCTGGCCTGGATGCCTTCAAAAGGGGATTGGGCAAATTCCTGGAGGAAAAGTCCATCACAGGTTACAAACCATGATAGATATGTGTCACCTCCAGGCTTAAAACCAGGGTACTTCAAGGGCCAGATGCAGGGGAGTGGTACCAGGAGACAGATATTTAGTCTCATGCACTCCCAGACGCATCTGGTGGGGCCACTGTGAGATACAGGAAGCTGGACTAGATAGGCCTTTGGCCTGATCCAGCATGGCTCTTCTTATGTTCTTGTGTTTTCAAGGCTATTGATACCATCATTTTATGACCTAATATGTTGTTTTTTATGCCAACCGGCTGTCTTCTTTGAATTAAAGGAAGGAAAGAGGCCAAAGAAGTCTTTTTGATAGTTCTCTATGTTCTTTGTCAGCTAAGCCAGGTAAGGCAAATCCACGGAGATCTATTAAGTGTTATGATCCATGATGGTGAGAAGGCTCTGTCAACAGTTAACGGTATGTCTGGGAAGAATCAACAGCAACAGAGACCTATTGCCTTCATGCCTTGGTTGTTGGTAGCCAATCACTGCTAAACCTTAAAGCTGAATGTTAGCAGATGAACTGACTGTAGAACTAGGTAGGCAGAGAAAGGAAAGGCAGTCTGTCTGCTGGTAGAAGTCTTCAAGATGAGGCTGGTTAGTAACATGTCTGGGATGCCTTACCTCTGGATTACCTTCATCACAGGGGGGCTAAAGCTGACATAGGAGACCATTGTGACTCTGTAACCAGGGGTGGGTAGGTTCCAAACAAGCCAACTGACAAAAAACCAACCTATGCAAAATGGCTTAATGTATCCCTTCCAAAACTTAGCATCCTTACAATACCATATCACTTAAAATATTCAATCATTACAGACCCCATGCAAGTTCAGCTTGGAGAGATGTGACCAGTGGGGTGCCCCAGGGTTCTGTTCCGGGTCCAGTGCTGTTCAATATCTTTATTAATGACTTGGAGGAAGGAATAGAGAGTATGCTAATTAAATTTGCAGATGATACCAAATTGGGAGGGGTTGCTAATTCCCTAGTGGATAGGATGAAAATCCAAAAAGATCTTGACAGATTAGAGTGCTGGGCCAAAGCTAACGGAATGGATTTCAACAGAGGGAAATGTAGGGTGCTACATCTAGGTAAAAAAAATGAATTGCACACATATAGGATGGGGGATACTTGGCTGGAGAAGAGTACCTGTGAAAGGGATCTGGGAGTCTTGGTGGACCACAAATTGAACATGAGTCAGCAGTGTGATGCAGTGGCCAGGAAAGCCAATGTGATTCTTGGTTGCATCAACAGAAGCATAGTGTCTAGATCAAGGGAAGTGATAGTACCACTCTATTCTGCTCTGGTCAGACCCCACCTGGAGTACTGTGTCCAGTTCTGTGCGCCTCAATTTAAAAAGGATGTTGACAACCTCGAGAGGGTGCAGAGGAGGGTGACCAGGATGGTTGAGGGTCTGGAGGAAATGTCTTATGAGGAACGGCTTAGGGAACTGGGGATGTTTAGCCTTTCAGAAAGAAGACTGAGAGGGGATATGATAGCTATGTTTAAATATTTGAAAGGACGTCATATTGAAGAGGGAACAGGTTTGTTTTCCATGGCTTCAGAGACTAGGACTCGGGGAAATGGTTTCAAACTACAGGAAAAGAGATTCCATTTGAACATTAGGAAGAACTTCATGACAGCTAAAGCTGTTTGGCAGTGGAATATGCTGCCACAAAGGATGGTGGAGTCTCCTTCTTTGGAGGTTTTTAAGCAGAGGCTGGATGACCATCTGTCGGAAATATTGTGATGGGGTTCCTGCATGGCTGGGTTTGGACTAGATGGCCCTTGAGGTCTCTTCCAACTTTATGATTCTATGATTCTATGATTCAACCTTCTCTACAGACTCCATGCAAGTTCAATCATTAAATTATTTGGTAAGCCAAGAGCTTTTGGACGTGTCTCGTGTTCTACAAGACTCTGATAAGAATTTCAAGTCCCACTTGACAAACTATCCTTGGGAGTCAAGTTCAGTTGTTTTGTTGAAGCTCAAAAGATCCCAGCTGACCTGAGGAATTTAATGACTGAACTTGTATGGACTCTGTAAGAGACTGAATATTTTAAGCAATGTGGTATTGTAAGGATACATACATTTTGTAAAGAATACATTAAGCCATTTTACTCAAGTTTTTATTTGTTTGGGATTATTTAGGCGAGCACTGTGCTACTCTTGAGGTGGACATAATCTGTAACTGGGAGGACTAATTTCAGACAATCACCTATAAAGAAAAGGTCATTAGAGTTCATGTTATTCTACCATTTTTATTGATGACAGAGGTTCGTAAATCCTTTAAAACACAAGCTTCATTTGAATATACCTGTATATCAAAGAGTTAATACCCACTGACTTCCTTACCATCCAGACACAATCTCTGTATTTTGAGGCCATATATAAATATCTGCCATGTTATCTCTCCAACTTATTATGTCTGAGGAAGTGGACTTGCCCACAAAAGCTCACTGTAAAACATAAGTTAATTTTAAGGTGCCACCACCATGTTTTTGTCTTTTTTATTTGCTCTTTTATTTTATTTCATTTTTATTTTGCTTTTACCATAAATCTTGAAGGCTGTCACAAAAAAAAGCAAACTTCCTAATTCCAGAAGTGAAGAAAGTGCATGCTACAGCACCCCTGGGGTTCACATTGGTTAAGAATTCCCCTCCTCAATGTTAACCATTGTGTCTAGTTAACAAGACATCCTAACAACTATTTCCAAATGTCGCGGAATCCCGAGGAATGACCATACTGGATTGGAAGTCTGAAGGGTATATTCTAAAAATGTAATTTATGGGGGACAGTAAATTCTGGGAAAGAGAGGGCTCTAAATCCTAGACTTTCTAAAGTTAAATTGTCCACATTTTTCCTGGATGGCAGCCAGGGAAAATGCTTGATATTAGCCAAAACAAACAACCAAACCCAGATAGTCTCTAAGGGGTGTTATTATTTCACATCTTAAAATGAACATTATGATAGGAGCACTTTGGCAGGGGGCGGGGGGCCGATTTACTCAGGAAGTAAGGTACCAAACAAGGAATGATGGTGGTTGACAGAATCTCCTTTTAAGCTAAAGGGAGTAAGAGAGAGAGAGAGAAAATCCGATTCATGCAATAGCAATGCTGTCAGCCAAATGCTTTCTTCTGGGTGTATTAGATTAACAGACTTTCATCTTCCTTTCTTAATACTTTATATTTTCCAAGTCTGCCATTAATGCAATCTGTCCAAACAAGAGATAGGATCTAGTTTTATTGATTCCAGCTGAGTCTGTTGCTATTATTTTAATCTTCTCTGTGTAGTCATATATACATTATAAGTGAAACCATCTTTCTATAAACATGTGTAAGAGATTATTTCTTTTTCTCCCCTGCCTTGGACAAAAGTAACATGCCCAGTATTCTACACAGAAAGGCCATGTGTTTTTTGTATTTTTAATGCATAAGCTACTATACTTCCTAAGTGAGATTAATTGGGGGAGAATTAAACACAAAGCTGGTGTCAGATCAGTGCTCACCCAATCTGGATCACAGCTGAAGTCCTGTTCAGCAGGAAACAACAGGAATGGGGATAGGAATAAGACCAGAGAAAGATTCAGTTGTTGATATAGCAAAGCAAAGCAAAGCAAAGCAAAGTATTCTGCTTATATACCTCCCCATAGCGCTTCAAGCACTCCCTGGGCAGTTTACAATGCAGGCTACACACTGTTCCACCCCAGCAGGCTGGGTACTCATTTTACCAACCTCAAAAGTAGAGATGGGCACGAATCAAAAAAATGGCATTTCGTTTGTCGTTTGTCATTTGCAGGATCCGTTTCGGTTTGTTTCCGTTTTTCGTGAATTTTTGCAAAAAATTCGTTTTTGTTTTCGTTCGTTTCGTTACCATTTCTTTACCATTTAGTTCAATTTTTTGTGATTTTTTTAAGGATTTTAAGCAATTCACTCATATTGCAGTAACGGAAACGAAATGCACGACAAAATTTCCGGTGTTTCTATTCGTTTCGTTTCATTTTAGAGACAAAATTCGTTTGTCAGTTCGTTACGTAACGAAATGAAAAGACGAAAACAGAAATGAAAAATTGTTCGTTTCGTGCCCATCTCTACTCAAAAGGATAGAAGGCTGAGTGAACCATGAGCCGGCAACCTGGGATTGTACCCCAGGTCATGAGCACAGTTTTAGCTGCAGTACAGGCATTTAACCACTGTGCCACGAAGCTCTTATATGCCTTCTTCCTCTCAAACGTTTGTCTAACACTTCTATTCAGCTTCCAACATATATTGTGAAACATATAATATTTATTTCCTAGCTGGTTCCCAAATTCAGTAGAACAAGTGCTATTACATTTAATAAATTGCAAATTTAATCTTAGGAAGATTCTGCATGTGTTTATTGCTATTATCTGTGATACTGTAGTACTGTGTTATTGTTTGCCGACTAATATTTGACCTAAGCAATATATTTAGCATGTAGGTAGAAGCAGTGCTCCCTCAAAGGCTGGGAAATGTCTATTTACATAATGCATACTTTTTCTTACCTCTATATCTTATATTTACCTATGTTTTGTTTTGGGATTAGTCACTGGAAGGTAAACTCAAGCTTACTTTTAAGTCTGACTGTTAATGTACTCATCACTGAAGAAACAGCCTTACTGGAATGGAAAGATATAATTAAGGAAAAGGAGTATGCATTTACATTGACATCTAGTTCGACAACATGGGAAATTATTACACTCAGGATATCTAGCCAGAATCAATTCCAGTATGGCGAAATTATTATTTACAGTGTACTTACTATACATTGGCATAGCCACAGTTTTATGCAAATGTGTGTCCACTTCCCTATTTATGGAAATACATTTCCTGTTATGGTCAATAGCAAATAGCCAAAAAACTACAGGTCGACCAACACCAGTAATTAGTCAGAACAAACATAAACTAAGCATCTCTATTGACTTTTAGACATATGTTTGCCAGGTTCAGTAGGTGATGTGATAATGACCCATAAAGCAACACTTGAGACACTGTTTTTAGGAAGAACTTGTTGTGTTGATTATTTGCTTAGAATTAATTAGGCCAGTAATTGCTAATGTTACTGCCATTCAGAAAAGTTATTGGTAACCCCAATATTAGCATGTTGATGTTACCACTGTATTGCTGAAAATGCAGAGAAATACTCTTATTCCAAAGAGGACCAAAACCATTGTTAATGACTGAATGGGTGAAGAGAAGGCCTGCTCGGATGTTGTTAAGATGAGAAGAAGAGGGCTTTCTCTTGGTCCCATCACCTTCACAGGTGTATTTGGTAAGGACATGAGTCAGGGTCTTCTCTATCACTGCTCCTATCATTTTGGAGGACCGCCCCTTCTCTGCTGTCTTTCCAAAAGGAGCTTTAGTGCTTTGAATTTGTTTTGGTGTTGCTTTTGTTTACTGTTTTTAAAGTGTCTAATAGCTTGATCCTTTTTAATTATTGCATAATCATGGGTTTTATCTGTAAATATTATCTTTTAATGATGTTAAATCACCTTGGATCCTTTTGAAAGAGAAAGGGAACATGGTAAAAGTACTTTAAATAAATAACTAAAGCCACTTCTGATCCTTTTAGTTATTGTATACTCACAGGTTTTAACTTTAAATACACTGGTACCCTGGGTTACAAAACTAATTCATTCCCTAGGATGCCTCGTAAACCGGAAATTGTCTTAACCCAGATCTGAACGGGGAGCAATGCACCCTGGGAATGGAAGTTTTTGATAGGAAAAAAAATCATAACCCAGGTTTTTGTGGGAATTTTTTTGGACGGACTTCTGGGCAGACTTCATTTCGTAACCTAAAAATTATGTAACCTGAGGCATCCATAACCTGCGATAACACTGTATTGTCTTTTAATAATGTAGGCCATCTTGGGTCCTTTTGAAGGAGAAAAAGGAGGTGGTAAAAGTACTTTAAATAAATAACTAAGGCCTCTTCTGATCCTTTTTAGTTATTGAATACTGACAGGTTTTAGTTTTAAATATTATCTCTTAATTATGTTAGCCATCTTGGGTCCTTTTTAAGGAGAAAGGGGAGGTGATAAAATATTTTAAATAAATAAATAAAGCCTCTTACAACAGAGTTGCCTGTTTAATCCAGGCTTATCTGCACTTTTCTTTGTTTTCTGAACTTCTGCTGTTTCTGAATAATAACAATGAAGTTTGTATAGGTTTCGTAAACCCAGATGATAAACCTTTTTGTGTGAACATCTACTGTATCCAGACAGTTTCCAGTTTTGGCTTCTTCTTGATCCTTCTTCCCCCACCTCATGACCCCTCAGCTGGCCAAATGTAAGGTCTACAGAGCAAGTTTATCTGCTTCTTTTTGGCTCACCAGATTGAGCAAAAGAGATGTTGCATCAGCACAACAGATATGCTGGTACACCATCCCTAGTATCTGATGGAACACTGACTGCAAAAACTTTTTTGCCAGCAAAGCTATGCCAGCAGAAAAGCTGAAACAGGGTAGAGTCCAGAATGCAGAAGCCAGACTTCTTCAACCATATTAGTCCAACTCTGGTCTGCCTGCACTGGTTACCAATTCACTTTCATTCCAGGTTCAAGGTGTTGGTTAGAGATGGGCACAAATTTAAAAAGATGAATTGCAAAATTCATTCAAAAATCACTAATTTGTCGATTCATATTCATAACAACTGATACTGACAATGAATATAAAATGATTTTTTAGAGATTTTTGATTCATCCATTTGTTGTGCTATAAAATGGCCCCCAGGGCACCTAGAGACATATAATGTACAGAGACACTTCCTCTGACTCTTCTCTACAATCTTTATATGTTTGGTGAAGATTGGGTTTCCACAAGCCAATTGCTAAATGGCAATTTCCTGAGGGGGGGGAGGATTTTGTGAGTCTATAACTCAGATGTCTGAAACTCTTTTTTTTTTTACCAGAGTCTCTAAAATTTGGTGTTTATAGGTACCTTGGGGGCTGTTTTATAAGGTTTTGAAGTTTTAAAAAAGTGGATTTCTGAAAGGATTTGTTGATTTGTTGGGGAAAATTGTAAATTTGTTCTTGTGATTTGTTGACGTTGACAAATCATGAATCTAAACAAATCACCATTTTTCTCATTTGTGCCCAAACGTAGAGGGTACTGCAGTACAGTGGTCCCCCACCATTTCGCAGTTCATATACTGTGGTTCATCTATCACGGGACCACTGTATATGAAAGGCAAGGACCCCTAAGGTAAGCTGCCTGAGCCTGCTTGAGGCCTCCTGCAAGTACCCCAGGCCTGGCACTGCCCTGAACAGCCCCCCACAGGCTTCCCTGGCCCTCTTAGAAGCCCTAGAAGTGGTTTCCAGCGAACCTGTTTGGGGCAGCACCAGGAGAAAGTACGTCTAGGAAGCCCCAGATAGGGCCCCCCAGTCCTGACCCGACCCAGCATCCGCATATCATTGATTTTCCATTATCAAGGGTCAGGTCAAGACCCTAACCCCCTGAAATAAGTGGGGGGAGGGGTTACCATAGTCAAATAACAAGCTTTCCCCAATGACAAAACAAGGATATACTTCTCACCCAAAACCTACACTATGTTGTACCTCTAGTGATGAGCCTGAAACAAAAGATCACAACAGAAGCTGACGCTGACATCTGTGGGAGGTTATGGTGCAACAAGGGGACCCTAAAATGCCACAATGATACTTTTTGAACCTGTTATCAACACAAGCCCCTGGTCATCTACCTTTTTGGATCTCCTCGTGTGATATGTATCCATCGCCAGGATGCATACATAAAATACAGCCAATCTGAATGTTTATAGTGCATTTTGTTGTTGTTGTTCAGTCATTCAGTCGTGTCCGACTCTTCGTGACCCCATGGACCAGAGCTCGCCAGGCCTTCCTATCCTCCACTGCCTCCCAGAGATTTGTCAAATTCAATTTGGTTGCATCGATGACACCGTCCAACCATCTGATTCTCTGTCGTCCTCTTTTCCTTTTGTCTTCGATTTTTCCCAGCATCAGGGACTTTTCCAAGGAGTCCGCTCTTCTCATGAGGTGGCCAAAGTACTGGAGCCTCAGCTTCAAAATCTGTCCTTCCAGTGAACATTCGGGGTTGATTTCTTTCAGGATGGATAGGTTTGATCTCTTTGCAGTCCAGGGGACTCTCAAGACTCTCCTCCAGCACCACAGCTCAAAAGCATCAATTCTGCGGCGATCAGCCTTCTTTATAGTCCAGCTCTCACTTCCATACATCACTACTGGAAAAA
>JAHTLZ010000204.1:25741590-25804529 GCA_023846285.1 Phrynocephalus versicolor | reverse complement strand
ACACACACACACACACACACACACACACGTCTGGTAGTGTGGGTTGACTCTTTTAAAATAACTATTATTTGACCATGCATTCTGCTGTGCTTTAAGAATACTGCCTTTCTATAAAACCCACTGCAGCTCAGACTTTCTCCCCCCCCTCTTGTCACCCCCAGCTCCATCTTAAGGAATTCCCCCTGTAGCAATCTTTGCTGTAAGCTATTAGCTCTACACATCTGCCCACTCTAATGACCGCACCAGTGTACACATACCTGACTGCCATCTAATTTAGATATAACCCACAGGATGTTAGCATCCCCTGGGCCAGCTAAATCCAGGATTATTGACCAACTACAACGATCACTTCATTCGGCTTTTGGAGGTGAAGCATGTGAACCTGAGGTCAACATGAGGTCAAATGCTGATACATACTGCAGAGGAAGAAAGCCAGAAGAACTGGAGTTATTTTTATTATTATTAATTTCTTCTTCTTTCTGGCTTTAAAGCCAGACTGACAATGTGGTTTTTCCTGAATCATCTCCCCCTGCCATATACAGAGTATATGATCAGGTTTGAGTAGGATGCAGAAAATGGCAGTTTACTACGAGCACGGGTAAAGTACTTTCCAAGTGTTGGTTTCAACATTTTGAAAGTTGATCATTCATGCTAAGCAGAACAAGTCCTTTCCAAGATCCCATCCCATTACAACATGACCTCTACAACCATGTGCGTGCTGTGCAAATATGCCTAGAAGTTGACTATCGTCTTCCATGCACCTGAGAATTGTAAGCCACAAAAGCTGGAGGTCGGGACCTCTTTGGGGGTCAAATGACCATTTCACAGGGGTCACCATGAGCCAGTGAAGAAAAAGGCACAAACGGCTTGGGTCTGGAGAGGGTGGGGGAATGTGCTACAGCTTGATAGGTTGGAGGGGATGTCAGTCAATGGCACCGGAGGCTGCGATTGGTCGAGGGTGCCTGTAGAGGTAAGTTCTCTATGGCACCTGTGGCAATGGCCTGCCAAAGGGGGCTTGTGGCCTCTTCCAAGCAGGGCAAGGCGTCACGACAACATGAGGAACTGTATTAAAGGGTTGTGGCATTAGGACACCTTAAAGCTTGCTTTGTGTGTGTGTGTGTGTGTGTGTTTGTGTTTGTGCTGAAGCAGATTAACCTTGTTGCAACTTGTGGGGAGAGGAAGTCAGGCTACCATCCCTAGTCAGTTTACCAAAGCCCACTGGGTGGCCAATTTATTTATTTATTTTTATTTATATAGCTTGTGAGCTGCCCAGAGACCTTTGGGTAATGGGCGGCATACAAGCTATATAAATAAAAATAAATAAATAAATAAATTCCAGGAATGTATCTCAAAACTAGTAATTCTGCCAAATTCTGTTTTTTATTTTGGCAGATGTGTCAAGTTACAGAAATCTTTGGAAGGAAGCTTTTAAAAAAAATACAACTTTAGAATAAAAAACAACCCATGTAGCACCAACTGTCTGAAAGCCCCAAACACAAGAGCCTTACCCGTGTGAGCAGCTCAGCACATGCACAGAATACTGATTTGCAAAATGATGGAAGGCTGAACAGGCCGCTTCTGTTTAGGAGCTCAACCACATCCTACCTCGTCTTCATTCACCTGATAGTAACTAAGGAATTCAGCACTTCCCTATATGAGCGTATGCCTCACTGTTTGGTGTGTTGTGATGGCAGATTGCAGATTGGTTAGCTCTTTTTTCTGGCAACCCCATAATGCATGGATGGAGAACCTTTGGCCCTCCAGATGTTTTTGGACCACAACTCCCAGAATTCCAAGCCTATATTGCCAATGATAAAGAACTGTGGGAATTGTGGTCCAAATCATCCGAAGGGCTGAAGGTTCCCCACCCCTATCATAAGGTAAGCACTAGAGCAATTGGCCCTAGTGAACCTCACCCCACTTTGAACTCCTGTCATGGATTTCTACTTTTTGGTTCATGTTGGTGCCCGTGAGCTTGCTGGTTAGAGTAGAAGTAGAAAATAAACCAGATACAGCCTAGAGAAAGGAGGCAGAATAACTAAAAACCCAGTTTCCAACACACGCTGCCATGTTTGTACTAATACACACTACAGCTAGTTTAAAGTAGAAAGAATTTTAAAAATTGCTAACATCAAGCCCAGGAAAAAAATTCTGCCAATTGGTTTAATGGGAAGATAGTCATGTTAGTCTGTGAAA
This sequence comes from Phrynocephalus versicolor, assembly GCA_023846285.1. Taxonomy (NCBI): domain Eukaryota; kingdom Metazoa; phylum Chordata; class Lepidosauria; order Squamata; family Agamidae; genus Phrynocephalus; species Phrynocephalus versicolor. Next base: position 25,802,333 of record JAHTLZ010000204.1, on the reverse strand, counting down.
CCGGTGTTAAGTTGCATGCAAGACTGAAAGTGCTATCTACTTCAGACTACATTAAGTTAATTCCTTAACAGCACCTAACTCTCTGATTATTAAGATACATGTAATTAACCACACATCGTTCTCCTGAAAAACTGATCAACTTTAGTTGTGTGTAGATCCAGAGCGGACACATGAATCCCAAGTGGACACTGGGCTAGATGGGTAGTATATATAAAATATTAAAATAAAATAATATTTTCATTTAAGCTTGTCTCTACTCACAATGCCATGCATAAATGCTGATGTGTGTGTGTGTGTTGTGTCGTTACAGTCGTGACCGACTCTACGTGACTCTATGTCCATGGAGTTTTCTTGGCAGAAGTACTGGAGTGGCTTGCCAGTTCCTACTCCATGCGCCTACAGCACCTGGTATTCCCTGGTGGTCACCCATCCAACTACTAACCAGGGCCGACCCTGCTTAGCTTCCGAAATCAAGTGAGATCGGATGTGATACTCTAAATCAGAGGTATTCTGTAGCACAATCTTAACTTGAAGGCGTGGAGAGTGTCCTTTCACACAGAGAGAGAGAGAGAGATACACAATGTCCTGTCCATCATCAAAAGCCACCTCCAGACCAAACATGTGTTTATCTCCTGGCTGTCGGAGATCATCAGTATGGTGGCAGTCATAGAAACTGGTGAATAAAATGATCCCAAATTCTCAAGATCAGCCAAGGATTTTTCTGTATCTTAAAATGCTTAAGCAGTCGCTGTGCTTGGTCAAGTCAATGATTTGCAACTGCCTGAGGATTTCAGTAACACGGTCGCTCGTGTCTCTCCATATTGCTGAGAGCCCGTCTGAGATTTTACATATTGTTTGTGCCTTTCTCTGTCATCCTTCATCTCTGCTCTGAGACATTTCATACAGAAGAAGGCAAAAAAGGAAAGCATGGTTCCCAATCAACTGTGCCTCTAGCAAACTCAGAAGAGATTAAAATACGCCCCTCCAGCAGACTTCTACCCACCATCGTCCTGTCTTGGTGCTACGGACTACTGGTCATGGTGATTCCACTTCACCTCTTGAAAGGGTCAGAAGGATGTCTCTAAGATCTACAGTTGAGCCATTCCAGATTGCGCTACGCTGCAGGGTTCCAAGACTCTTTCAAAGGCATGCCAGGCCTTGAGTTATGCTATTCTCCAGCTATAACTGTCTTCATCTTTTCTTCCATCTAAACTACCCCCTCCAATCCAACTGCAGTCATAGTTAATGTTTCTACTCTGCCACCCTGGGGTCTCTCTGGCAAAGTCCAATATCTCAGGGCTACAAGTATGACAGAGAGCATTACTTTGTAACGGAGTCATCTCTTAAGCTCATTTAACTTGAACATGTCATATATTTGTACATTTACAAGGAGATACATTCACCACCAAAGGCAAATGACCTCTAACTTATAATACATGTGAGATACACTACAACGTTTCTGAGGAACATTCATGAGAAAGTAACCTAGAATGACAGACATCCTACTTGGCTCAGAGCATCCTTTACCTTGTCATAGCTTGGTCATTGGCAATTTTTCTTCAAATGTTCAGTTTCCCAGGTCTTTGAAATGCAAATGCTCACCCAGGGGGTGGACTGAGATCACCTTTCTGCCTGTAAGTGCAAGACTAAATGTGCACATTTGAACAGACCACATTTTCTTTAAAATAAAAAAGTCATTGATGGTTGCTTCTTGATTGGAAGTCCTAAGTAATTATTATTTGCTTGTTTTGCTATTCTTTTTTTTAATGGCCAAAACAACCCCAAGAGGAATATTTTGGCATCATAAGTATTACTTGTTCTGCATAAATAAACATTTGAACAAGTAAAAACCCTTGCCAGTCAGTCGTTTGGTGTCGTTTCTGGGGTAAGTACTTTGGTTTGATTCCAAAATCAATCAGAAATTCCTAGCCCAGTTCACAGGACAATTTCCCAAGTCCCAATTAGGGTACGTAATTGGGAGGGACGAATATTGGTTTAATAGGTTTAAGGCTCCATGCTAATAAACAACCATTTGATCACTGTTGTGTGTCCAATAGTACCCACACGAACTACTGATGTTATTTCTGAGTTAAATAAATTTAGGGCTTTGGTACCTAACATGGGGGGGTGGCTTTTCAAACATCGACAGTGCTGCAAACAACTCAGCGTTCGCTCTCCCCCCCCCCAAAAAAAAATGCATGTTATACAAAATGTAAATGCAAGAAGAAGAGAATTAAATTTTGAATAGCAAGGTCCAACTTGTATCATTAATAATTAACAAAAGGACACATTAATTAGTCTGCAAGGTGTTATTTGAGATGGGGGGGAATCACAAATGCTGATGTGCTTATTCAGATGAAACACTGAGTAGCATTTGCCACACATCCATGATAATGTGAGAAATAGGAGAAGAGGGGATATCTATATGTTATAGGTACCTCTGAATCCATTATAAACATATTATCCAAGCTCTCTTCTGTACCATAATATTCATAGAAATACTGCATTGTCTGTTGAATGTACATGTTTGAAAGGTAGATTCTCCCTCTGGAATCTTATGCATGCTTCAGGAAAACAGTGGGGAAGTTCTAGCCCTTCACATGTTTTTGGACTACAACTCTCATCATCCTTGAGCATTGGCAACGGCTAGGACAGTCTTGCAAGCACTCTCCTGAAACACCAAGTTGAGAAGGGCTCCAAGGTTGGACAGAGGTTTTGCCCAACGGTGAGGGAAGCCCAGCTGCAGCGTCATCCAACTCAGCTGGGCGGCGTGCCGAGAAGAGCTCGGTGCTTGTGTTGTTGTTTTAAATGTATCACTTGAAATGAGCTACAGGTGTTTTGGACCTCAACTCCCATCGTCCTTGATCATCGGCGATACAGGCTCAGAATTCTGGGGGTCGCAGTCCAAAGGGGAAACCATTCCAAGTCCTGCCTCCCCTTCCCCCGACTCTTGACACTTCTTCATTATTGCAATCTCATAGAAGAAGAAAGGGGTTGTGTGTGATTATTTAAATAAATAAGTCAAGACTAAAACTGTAACTACAGGACTGCCCCGAGTTCAAATGCCTTAATGGAGAGCTAGGAAAGGTGCCACGCAATTGCACAACTGTACCTATAAGGGTAGATTCAAAGGCACCAAGGATTCCAGCTTCCTTTTCTTTATGCATCTAATTAGACCTGTAGAGGAGCAATTTAAGCAGAATAAATTATTGTGTCTTCTTGGAAATGTGTCTGGCAGGTGCACCTTCATCTACAGAAGATTTAGCAGGGGCATCATTGTTCAGATTGCTGGCACCTGGCTGTTTATTATTTAACACAGCCCAATACAAGTTAACAGCAAAAATATGAATCAATTTTGGAACAGATAAATGCATCAGACTCTGGGCATGTGTAAACCTAACATTATCCAGATGCACTGTAGACATTAAAGAATTATAAAATCCAATGTTGGCAGAAATTCAAGACACAGTGAACGTTAAATGTCCAATGGACCTATTTAGTCATAATTATAGAGACAACACAACTAACCACCTTTGTACGTGTACCACAGAATCTCTTCTTTAAAAGCAGTGGGATTGTACCTCTATTGTGCTAGGCAATATATGCCTACTCAGAGGTAAATCCCATTGTTTTCAATGTGGCTTACATTCAGCTCTAACTGTTATAAAATGACAGCTCCAGTGCAGATGAAGCTCTTCGTGTAGAAATAGTTCTCTTAGAATAGACCAAAGGGTTTTGCACAATGTTTTAAATATCTTATTAGAATTACTGTATCTGCATCTTTATGAAATATTTTTGGATTTCTCAGCCCTGCAGCCCTCATACTTATTTTCCCATTCCCAGAGGTGGTTTTGTTCCCAATAATAAGGGGCTTCTGTAGTAATGCTTCTGAAAATCACAGTTATTCCTTGAAGTTACAAATTTGGAATATTCTCTTTGCTAACTGGTATGTGACAAGTGCAAACTACATGTCTTGCATATACTGTTCATGCTTCTTTGCCATAGCTTTGATCTCCTTATTCCAGTAAGTAACTTCACATTATTTTGTTCACATTACTAGGATTTAAAATTATAATTAGTTATTTCATAGAAAGCTAAAAATAAAATTTCAGAGAAGCAAGTTAGGAAAAAAGCAAGTTAATTTTTAAAAGGTCATATTTTTATTATGCAAGGCCTGCAATTTCATGAGAGAAAATTATTTTAAAAATACATAGGACTGTGACTTTTAATGGGACTGGACTACCCACTGTTTGGTAAATAGAAGTTTTGTGCAGCCATGATATAAAACTCCAGGAAACAAAAACATAAAAGGCAAGGTAAATCATGTATCATTGTTTTAATTCCTGTTTCCCCTACAATTCCAATTAAAAAAATTCCACATAAGAGAGGATCATCACAGCAGGATTACAGAGGTTCTGTCACACAGCCCAGCTGCTTGCACCCATTCACACACACTGTCTGCACTCAAGTTATGTAAAAGTCTATGAGGCAACTTTTCATCTCCATTAAAGTATGTCAAGACTCGCATAAAGTCACCACAGAACTATGGAAAGCAAATATGAGAAACAAAATAAAAGTGGGGATGTACAGATGTATGGAAGGTCTGCCAATAAAGATATGATCTTCAACCAGTCTGAGGTTATTGTTCACTTTACAAATCATCAACACACACACATACACAAAGACACAAACTTTCACCTGTATGTGGAAGTTGAGTCACGGCTACTGGACTTCTTTTTTCCTGAGAGATAGAAACGTTTCGCTGCTCATCGAAACAGCTTCATCAGTCTGAATACAGCTAGTGCGAGTCTCAGCAAGTCACATTGAGGAGAGGTGTGAATGTGTGTACATGAGAGCCCTGACATGTCTTTGGAAGGACTGGGACAATAAAAACACCTCCCTCCCTTCACTTCAGAGGCAGCCTAAGAACATCCTAGCTCCATGCCTCAAGTAAACTGCCTGGCTTTTTTCCATCTTGCCATGGACTCTACACCTAAGAAATAATTCCTGGCAAATCCATCTTTTGCCATGTTATTTACCTATTGGTACTGCTCTGAGGAAGAGGGCTTTGGCCCCCTGAAATATTAGCAATGTTTTGTTATTTTTATAGTAGCCTAAAGGTATCACCTGTTCCACTTTTGTATTTGAATATATGAAATGCACCTAAGTAATGATTTACTAACTATTAGATTTAAGCCTGGAATTTTATTTGGTCTCTATGTGTTTTGATCAGTAGAAGCAAATACTTCATAGCTAATGGGGATATAGTTATGGAATTATTAGAGGTGAAGATAATAAAAATGAACATTTTCCGCAACTTCCTCTTCAAAATGAATTAATGCAGCACCTAACATAAACTTGTGCTGTCTTTTTGGATGGCTGTGGAAAACATGTTGTCATTAACAAGCTATTTATGGAAATGCTAACTCAGTTCTGTGATTCAGTTTAAAAATATTTTGATTGTTTGGCTAAAATATGCACAGAGTAATTTAGTTCATAGAAGTCCACCAAAAAAAATCTGCCATGCACACAGTTCTTTCAAGGACATCTTCAGTGTTTGGGACTTCTTATAATCATATGGGGTTGCCTCAAAGCCTAAGTCATTTTGGAAATCTTTTTGAAGGAGTCTTCCATATAGGTGTCATGGCAGACAGATATTTGAATTATTATTTTGTATTCCCACAGCAACCCTCTGAGGTAGGTACCTATTCTTCCAGTTTACAGCTAAACCAGAAAAATATGGATTGTGTTAGGGTATGGCTCTACTTCACACACAAAAGCATTTCCGTCAAGAAAAAAAAAACATGAAACCAACTCATGTAACCTATTAATACATTGATTAATCTTTAATATGTAATTTAGTACTTTTTAGTATTATTTGATTTTCATCAAATAATGAAGAGACAGACTACAAATGAAATAAATAAATAAATAAATAAATAAATAAATAAATAAATAAATAAATAAATAAATAAATAAGTATTCTCTGTGTACTCTGGTGTAAGGGTTCAGGCATGAAAATTCTATGCAGTTGTTCTGATAAATGCATCAGAAAACAATAAGGAAATGTGGCATGTCTAATGCAGGAGTCTCAAAAAAGTTTACTTTAAAACTTGTCAGCTAGTGGCAACTATTAAATCAAAGTACAAAAACAAATGTAGCTGTATTGATCTGTTAAATCCATGTTTATTTAATTGTTAAATTTGTTTCATTCAGCATTTAGGATGAAACGGAAACAGGAGATGTTGATTACATTTTAAAACGAACTTGTGTTTCATGTTACAGGCTGCTATTATTGTTGTTGTTGCTCCAATTCTGCAAGTAATCTGTTGCAAATTTATACAATACAGTATCAAAGTGTTTTACTGTCAATACCAGGGAAATGATCTTCTATACCTACTAGTGACCAATTCACCTTGAAAATATTTATAAGACTAAAGTCAAAACCAAGGAATACTTCTGTTGCTGCTTAAAACTGGAAAGGAAATAAAACCTGAAATATTCCTCTTTAAATTCATCTGAAATGCCTTAAATATAATTTAAAGTAGATGCTGAAAATAAATGGCCCAAATTCTATCAGAAACCGGTGTAAAAACACTTCTGTAACATTGGGAGAAATCACTATAGACAGATACAGTTGTGCAACCAGTCAAGTGACTTGTGAAATAATCCACCGTGAAAAGTTACAACATTTGCATTACACTTGCAGTCATAATTAACAGGATTTTTGCCACTATGAAATGTTACTCATAGTCTTTAAAGCAACACCATAACTGCCTGTTGTGTTACTTCCCAGTAACTCCATAACTTTCCCTCAGACTGCTAATTATCCCAAAGTAAGTAGTTAGAAAATGTGTAATTAGTTACTTCCAAAATCTGGGTAACAGACTTAATTTAGGAAAGTCATTACTTTTATCCTGACCAAGATAGCCTCAAAGACCACATCGCTATAGGAACAACAGTGAGTATCCTGTTTCACAGTACCATTGCAGAACAAGAAATCAGGAGGGTAGTCTATGAACGCTGTTCATTCAGAGCTCTCTTGTAGTTCAAATTTCCAGACGTAAAGTCCTTTTGAAAAAAAATCTTTTGAAGTGTGGTTTCACAAACACAAGAGCCCATGTGAAACACATCCCTTCAATCCTGATGCTAATCCACATTTTATTCTAATGTTAGGTTATATATGGCATCTGTTTCTGCCTTGAGTGATAATGTACATCAGGAAAAACAGGATCATGTTCTCCAGGTTTGGATATATCAATAAACTTGCCTTATATACCCTGTTTCTCCAAAAGTAAGACATCCCCGAAAATAAGACCGACTTACAGTTGTACCTCTTGCTGAAATATAAGGCATCCCCCTTAAAATAAGACCTCCCCGATAATAAGGCCTCCCCCAAACATAAGGCCTCCCCAATAATAAGGAACCCCCAAAGCTATCATAACTCTGGACTCTGGACTGTAGCAGCAGGCGCCGCTGCACAGCTCACTGTTGGCCGCAGCGCAGCTGGAGCAGACAAGAATTGTGAGGTGTCTTTTAATCAGAGAGCTCGTGCTGCCACAAGGACAAGCTGCTACCTGCTGCTCGCTCTACCCTGACAGAGTCTGGCTGTCTCACAATTAGACAGTGAGTCACGCGGGGCAGGAGTCGGGCACATTGTGTGGACACACAGGGGTGACTGAGGTAGGGAGGAAATGTCTGATAAAGGGGTGGAGGAGATATCTGGTGAACGTGTCCACTAGCACAGGGGTGAGGGAGGGGGATCATTTAAAATGATCATGAAAAAATAAGACAACCCCTGAAAATAAAACCTAGCACATCTCTCTCTCTCTCTCTCTCTCTCTGTATATATATATATATATATATATCCCATTAGCACAGAGACACTACTCTGGGCAGTTTACATTTAAAAAAATTACAAGCCCATGCCCAAAAAGCAAACAGTTTAAAAAGCAGGTTAACAACTAACCAATAGGAACAGGTGGTGCAAAGCAATGAGGTAAAAATGTGGCAGACAAAAGGTGCGTCAGATAGGGTCTGTGAAGATATCCTCCCTGAGAAGCCACACCTTCAGTTGTCTCTGCACGTCCACAGGTAACAGACCAGCCAAATTTTATCTGGCAGGTGGTTGCACAAGGTTGGAGCTATTGCAAAGAAGGCCCTGTTTCTCGGAAAGGCCTCCCTCTGGGTGGTCGCCTGAAGGAGTCTCACCTGTGATTATCTAATGAGTTGGGCAGGCAACTTTGAGGAAAGAGGGCCCAGCACGTAATGTGAGCCCAAACCATGGAGAGCTTTATACGGGAATGTCAAAACCTAGAACCGAACCTGATCTAGGATGCAATGGCTAACCAGTGGAGGTGAGCCAGAGATCCACCCACTATAGACCAGATTTTGATAAATAAGCCTCCTATTTGATAGGGAAAAGTTTTTTTAACTACAGTGATGCCAGTGGAATTCTGGGAGATATAATCCAAAAAAGTAACTTTTGGATTATATCTCCTTTTAGGTTTGCTAGCATTAATGTGCAACCCTAAAAAACCCTCCTTTCAAGATCTAAAACACTGAAAGTACCCAAGTCAAATGGTGTTCAATATCTCTGCTGTTTAATTGTCTAGCTACCTTAGGAAGAACACTTATGCTGAGTTTTATTTTCCATTCTTAACAATTCCACCCTGTGGCAAAGTTATTTTTTGTTATTGCACCATGCATATATTACATCTAAAGTATAAGTAAAGAACAATTGGTGGAGGATGAAAATCCCACCTTATCTAAAACAATGCACCACCATGTATATATAATTTTCCACTGTGAATCAATATGCATTTCCCACACCATCCTTTATTAACAGGCTTACCATCTGCATTCAGATTTCAGTTCTAGCAGTTAATAGACAGGAGGCAGTGATTGGGCACATATGATTTTCAGAATACAAAAAAGGGAACATGATAAGCAATCCATTGTTCTGCAAGGAATTCAAACCCAATACAAAGAAATTAAAAGAACAGATTTGTTGTTAAGACTTAAATAATTACAGCTTGATGAGACAAAATTCGCAATCATTTTAGAAGCTTAGTTTCATAAAGGAAACAGAATTAATGAATGGGAGATATCCCCCGTTTTGTCAATTCCAAAAAGATAACATGAGGAATTGAACAGTGAACACCCTTTGAGGTTCTTATTGCTGCATTTTTTTCCTGTTTGGAAATACAACCAGCAGATATCTGCAAGAAAAAGGAATGGAGTTGACTTGACAGTTGACAGATGAATTTGCTGTATGGTTTATAAAACATATCACCCTTAATCATTTCTTATCTGTCTTTTCTGTATAAACCCACAAAAGTGGAATTCCTCTTAAAAACTACCTTATGTGCTAGGATCAAACTGGACGTGACATTGTTTCTGCCATTTTGCATTATGGGCAGTGGTGTAGCGTGGGCTTCCAGTACTTAGGGCACCTGAAGCAATGCCAATATTGTGGGGTGCAGGTCATGTGCACACAGACAACACAGGGTGGAGTGGGGCACAGAGGAATGGTGGGAGAAGCCCCCAAGAGAGGGCCAGAAAGTGGGAATGGAACCACTCAAGGATCATGCTGGTGGTGGCAGAGATGGGCTCATAGCCCCCCTGGCAGTTTGGACTTGGACAGCCAAGAGAAGACGAGGAGTGAAAGGAGCAGCTGCCAGAATATGGTGAGCAGGGCAGCCTGGGAACCCCTAAGAATTGTATGACTGGGACAACTGCCCCTCTGCTTCCTTCCCACACTACACCACTGCTTGTTGGAGACTGATTTGAGTTGGATTGTATTCGGGGTGGGTGGCTTGGACTGTAATCCCAGTCTAAATTGCACTTCCCCACAATCCTTCCCGTGCAGAATGGAAGAAAACTCCCTCTTGCACGAACAGAAGTGTTCCTTTCATTCCAAATAGCAGTTCGGATTGGGATAACAGTGAGCATAAGCAGAGACATAGGACTAGGGAAACAAACACTTCCCAGCATGCAGGGGTCACATGACTTGGGGGCACATCTAGAAACACAACTGCTGATTTCTTAACTCAAAGGAATTCACTGCTGACATTTATGCTGTTTAAGTTAAATATAGGCTTGAATCCTGGCCTTTAGCAAGGTGCAACCAGCAGCCTTATTAATGAGCAACAATTTGCTGGTAAGACTTATGCAATTTCTCTTATACAAGCAGGGCCGACGCTTCTATTAAGGTGAACTAGGCAGTTGCCAAGGGCGCCAAAATGGAGAGAGGGCGCTGGCCAGCCTGCCACCCCCCGCCGCTGGGCACTGCCGTCCGTCCCCCCCACCGCCCACCAGCCGTCCATTGCTGTCCACCCATCACTGCCCATCGCCATCCACTCCCCGCGCCCGTCGCCACCCTCACCATCCACCGTCCCCCCCACCCCACTGCCCCACCGCCGGCCGCCCCCTGCCACTCGCCCACCACCACCGCCTGCCCCCCCGCCCCTTGCCTAGGGCACAAAAAAACCTAACACCAGCCCTGTATACAAGCATATACTGGCAATGGGACTCTGGCCATTATTTTTGGCAACACATACCAGCAACTTTTGAAGTTAACAGCGTTATCTAAAGAAAACAGAAATTAGCCCTTTTTAGTTACTTGTAAGCAACTGTAAACGATTAAAAAAAATCTAATATGACAACTTTGCAACCATAATTTTTAAAGTACATTTTTAAAGCTCTGCCCCTTATGAACGTAAAATGCTTTCTGTTATTCTGTTTTTCTGGGATTTTTGAAAACGAGAGAAGCATAACCAGTGCTCTCCTGTTCACAGCTGGATAGTATTCATGCAATGTCTTCCCCAGTAGGATGATTAGAAAATTTGGTCTCAAGTGATCATTATCACCTTCTTCCACAGCTTCTCCCCCTGCCCTCAATTCATTTACAAGTTGCAATCAACGGGGTGTACCCTTTCCCCCCCCCCAATCTATTTTGAAAGGCTTGCATGCATTTTGTGTTTCTGCTATGAAATCCTTCTCACCATGCATCGGGAAGTTGTGTCATTGTTGTGATTGTGTATTGTTGTGGTTGTTTTTTAAAAAACATTTTCTTTGTTAAAATACTCTGCTCATTCTAACCAACAGCGGAAAATGTCATTGCCTTCAAAATTAGGTTGGGTACCTAAGAAAGACCAGCAGGTTGCTTAACAATAGCTCGTGGAGTTCTTAACAAGAAGATTGTCTGCCTTAGGCAGCCCAGTGCCACTCCTTGTAACAAAAGAACAAAAGAAAAGGTTTAGAATGGGTGTCATGGAACTTTCTTTCAACCCATCCTGCCCCAACCAATCTTTTTCCACTTCACTATTTTTACAAAATACGTAATGCAGAATCTAGCGTGCATTTTAATAAGCCATTTCTGATGCGGGGAAAATGCTGCCTTATAAAGACTGAGAATTACAACAGCTGAATCAAGAAAAAGGCTTTAGGAGAAGTAGATGATCTCAAAAGAAACAACATTAAGGTAAAAACGGAAATTTTAGGAATAGCTGGTATAGCCATTGAAAATAATCTGAACCAGTGGCACAAAGAGTGAAGTGGAAATATTGATGGGTAAATGGGCTCTGTTATTTTCCCCCTCCCTTTAATTACAGTATGACCCCCTTATCTGCTGATTCACTAACCGCAGATTCAGAGCCTTTTCACACGACCCCTAAGATCTGCTGGCCACTTAAATTCGGACCAGAGATCTTGGAGGTTCGTCGCTCTTCCTGTGTTCCCATCCCCTCCGCACTTCCTTGCTCCTGTCTGCATGAGGGGAGGGAGAAAAAAAGGGAGAAAAGAATGCCGGCTCACCTCCGTCTGCTGGTGGAAGCCGCCCCGAGCCCTGTCGTCGTCATGATTCCTGTCTCTTAAAGGGGCGGTGGGGACAAAAAAACAAACACAAGGCGAAGAGAGCCCGGCACTCACTACTTTACATCCGCATCAGAAATTTTTCAGCTCCAGAGACCAGGTACTTGAAAAGTGTGCTGGGACGCTCTTAGATGGGCATGGTCGCACTTAATTTTTTGTAAACTCCGGAGCTGGTGGGGAAACAATTTTAAGCTCCGGATCTGGGAGCCATTTGCCGTGGATTTTAGGGGTCGTGTGAAAAGGCCCTCTGTTATCTATGGTTGGTGACGAGCTGGGGTCAAGGAGAGGGGAAATAAAAAAGAAAACTTACCACCACCGGTGCTTACTGCCCTCCTCTTCACTGCTGCCGCCGCTGCCGCCACCTCCACAGTGAGCCAGCGTGGCACCCTCTGGAGGGATGGGGTGGGGACTCACCCAGCTGGCTGGTGCCTGGCTGCTAGTAGTGGGGAAACCCCGCCGACCAGGCACTCTCTGGAGGGGTGGGTTGGGGAGTTTGAATTACTTGCTGAGGTCCCAGGTGGCAGATCAGAAGTTTGAGCGGGAAGTTCAAAACTTCCATTCCACCACCTGGAACCCGACACAGATGTTCAAAGGCTGGTTGGCCAGCCGGGTGAGTCCTCACTCCACCTCTTGCTGGCCCATGGCAGTGGCAGCGGCAAGGAGGAGGGCAGTGAGCATCAGGGCGGTAAGTTTTATTTTCAATTTTATCCCCTCCTTGCCCCTGTCGCTGCTGCTGCCAGCCAGCTGGCCACCAGCAGTGGCAGCAAGAAGGGAATCAAGTTGTTTTCCCTTTTCCTTGCTGCAGCCAAGTGGCAAGGAAAGGGGTAGGGGAAACACCTTCTTTCTTGCTTGCCATTGGTGTGGGTGTGGGTGTGTCAGGGGCAAAAGCTTTCACCCCGGCATCCCACCACCCATTCTGCCACCATTACTCTTGGAAAAAAGTGTTTGCTCTTATCCGCAGATTTCACTATATGTGGGGGATCCCGGAACCAATCCCCTGCAGATATGGCGGTCTGCATTTCTCCATCTATACACGGATTACTTAGGCTTCCTTTCTTCTTACTCTAAGGTCAGCCAGTCAGATACATGAGCCTGGGACTGCAAAAGCAAACTCTTGCTGCCCAATCGGGGCAGTTTATGAAAACAAAGAAATACTAAGCTGAAGAGCCCAACAAAACCATCTCTGCACATGCCCTATCTATCTGATTAACATCAGCCTGGAAGACTTGAGATGCAACAGGAACTCCACTCGTCTGTCCTTCCTTTTGCTTTGCTTATTCAGACCCACACTGTAAGAAGGATGTTGTCAAACTTGTACAAGTTCAGAGGAGGCAAACAAAGATGATCAGAGGAACAGGAAGCAAGCCCTAGAAAGGATGACTGAAAGAACTGCATATGTTCAGCCTTGAGGAAAAGAAAAGACTGAGGGGAGTTATGATGGCATGCTTCAAATACATGAATGGTTGCCATCCAGAGGTAGAGCAGGACCTGTTCTCGATCAGCCCTGAGTGTAGGATATGTAATAATAGGCTCAAGTTGTAGGAAGCCAGTTCATGGTTGAATATTTGGGGGGGGGGCGGACTTCTAACTGTTAGAACAGGAAGACAATGGAACCAATTAATTCTGGCGAGCATTCCAGCATTGGAAGTATTCAAGAGAAAATTAGACAGCCATTTGTCAGGTCTGCTTTGATTTGGATTTCTGCATTAAGCAGGAGTTCAGGCGTGAGGGCCTTGTAGGTCCCTTCCAACTTTGTTATTCTATGATTCTGCAACGCAAAGATACCCTGGAATTATGCTATTGGAATGCTCTTGATCTCAGTCTCTGCTTCTAGTGATCTCCTGTCAGCAGTGTGTGCTACGATTCTGGGTGTCCAGGTGGCTTCTGTAAATTGAGAGGGCACCACATCTTCTTTGCCCTATGCCTGTATGCTTAATTGTTTAATAATTATTTAATAATTAATTAATTATTATTTTAACTCGATTTGGTATGTCTGAGGTTTTGACTCTTTGGGCGAATTGTTTATTTGCAACGTGTTGTATACACCGCCCAGAGTTCCTGTGGGAAAATCGGGCACTTAACAAGTATAAATAAATAAATAAATAAATAAATAAATTCCTGAAGCTGTCAGGAATTCTGGTCAGAGGCAAGGGTGCACTTAGCCTGGGAAATTGGCATCAGAGGAAGGGCATAATCACCACTGGTCCCACATTTCATTGCCGCAATAACAGCAAAACAAGATATATAGTGAATGGCCGGGAATCCTCCAGTTCCTGAGAGTCAGCTAAGAAACGCCATCTTCTTTAGAAAGTAATATGCAGGGAAGCCAGGTCTCCTCAGATTCACAACTTCCTGAATCTAGATCACTGAGAGTTTTGTTGGCGCTAGATGGTTGTTTCAACATAGGCATAATACAATCATATTAGTTGACACCCCGTGCTTAGCCTGTCTAGCTGTCGCCTCTCCTGAAGCACGCTGGAGGTCTCTTGACACCAGCAGCCTTATAGGGAGACCAGTCATTTTAAGTACAGTTTGTTATGTTCTGTGACAACCATGCTTGCCACCTAGCGAACTGTCCAGGCTGTGGAGGGGCAGCAAATGATCCTCCCTTATTTGTATTATTTTATTCATTTTTGTTTATGCACTGTTATCTCGCTTTTTCTCTACAGAGCGGTGGGGAAAGGTTCAGAGGAGCTTTTGTGGTTGCTCTCCTAACCACTTCTTCCCCTCTCTCAGCCATGTGAGAGAGATCAAACCAAGACACACTGACCAATCCAAAAAGTCATCCCCTGAGCTTCATGCTAAGGAGGGATTTGAATTCATGCCTTGCCAGCCCTAGCAGGGAAAGGGATGCAGAGGAGAGCTACAGCTACTACTGCAATCTGGGAACTCTAGTTCAGAGAAGGAGCGCTTCCGATCTCTGATCCTAAGCTGACAGGAATCCATGCTGGTGTTGCTTTTACAGAGCCATTTCTCCTATATGGGAACACGTACGTGTTATAATAAAAAGGTTACAGTTTTCAAATGTAGGGGATTAACTGATGGGAGGCAGCAAAGCACACAGATGTAGCTGGTTCCCAAAACAGCATCACCTTGAAAAGGCAAACGAGTCAACGCACCGCCAACTGCAAAAGCTCCAACCACCTTCTCTCTTTGATAAATGCCCTTTCTTGGCACACACCTGGTCAGGAAAGTGGGCTCTGCCCTCTAGCAAAGAAGGGTGGCTAGCATTATAAGCTAACCTTGTTGGCCGGTAAATGAGCACCCATTGTTAACAGCCACACAGCTACGAAACAGGGCAACTGGGTTCGCAACAACATTAGATGCAGCAAAGCTCTTCGTTAATTGTCCTTTTTGCTAGAACCCCAAAGAATGGATTTTGCAGAGAAACCAGAAGCCTGAAGGGGAAAAGAAGCATTCTTGTACATATTGCACCAGCCAGACGAAGGAGACGAAGGAAGAGCAAGTAATGCACGGTTTAATTTACTTTCATCCTTTTACAATTTGCTCTGTATCAGTCCTGCATCTCTGCTGTTTATAAATGCCGGCTGTTCCAAGGCATTTTGTGTTCCTGGGCTTTACATGCAATCTTCCTATTTCTCTCTTAGCCAAAGCTTTGTAAGCTTCACCCCAGCATGTTCTTTGATGCGAATCATCCCCAGAAGGCAATGAAAGACTAACACATGGACTACTAGAGCTTGCAGAATTCCATCCTCTGTTCCAATTAGCAACAGAAACTGTAGTATTCATTCAGATTTTGTAAGCATGATTCAAGGCATTTGTAGAGCCGAGCAGCCAAAAACAGAGCATTTACATTTTTTTATTTATTTAGAGTATTTTTACCCCGCCTTTCTCCTTAGAAAAGGACCCAAGCTGGCTTACGGTAATGAGGGACAACATACAGTCCACTACAATTAAGATATATTCAAGTTTGACAACAGGGAATTGAAAGACAACATTAAAGCTAAAATGTTTTATTATTGTTTTAACTATTTATTGACATTTTATGTTGTAACTGTTTTAATACTTTTGATTGTATGCTGCCCAGAGACCTTTGGATAGTGGGCAGAATATAAGTTGTAAAAATAAATAAATAAATAAATAAATAATCAAGCAGTTGAAGAGAGATTAAAAACTCCATGTAAACGTTGTGAGTGATGTAAACTAACATTGAAAACATAGTGTCAGTGCAATCACACAAAGGCTATAAGTGGTTATAAACACGAAGTTGGCTTAGCTAACATGATGGCACAGCCCCACAGACCACTAGAAAGTTTAGTGTGGCTATTTCTCTGGATGTAAGCCATATATGACCAAGGTGACAGAGAAGGATGGATCATTAACTGTCAGTAGCAGATGAATAGTTCATAGGAGTTACACTCACATCAAACTATATTTTGCCATTTAAAAGCCAATTCACCAACCTACAAGCAATTCATTTTGTATTGTAATCAACTAAATTCATCTGGTGTTATTGGCCAGAAAGGAAAAAAGCCACTTCATTACTTCTGCTGGTCATTTGCAAGCAATTTAAAAGTAGTTCTCTAAAACCTAGATTACTTTCCTGACAAAACCTGACTCAAGACAGCAAGCAAACTAATGGATACTAATCCCTGATCAGAAATGTGCAATAAGGAACTATTTGTATTCTACAGAACTTATAACAAGAGAAATAACATTTTACCTGCATTAAGTGACAATTTTTTCTCTTATTTTTTCTCTTATTGACTCAACAAGGCTTCCATACAGTAATCAGAAGGATAACATTTATATCTATAGTCCATGTCAGTGCAAGAAACAAAAAGATGTATAAAAGGAGTCAAATTAATTCTATCCCCAGCATTTTGCATTGGAAGAAGAGGAGAGTAGGATTAAATTAACTGAAAGAGAAAGAAACCATATTTCTCTTGAATAAAATGCTATGATTCTTTTCTATCCTTTGCAAAAAATCCTGTAGCTAAGTGGGTAGGGATACGTTCTGTAGGCTAGTACCTCTTGGAAAAGCTGAATGTTCATACCACTGATATGTAGTCTTTTGCTGCCCCCTACCAGTAGAGGCATGAACATACCTTAGTTCAACACCAGATGATTAACAATCTGGCGACAATCAAACCAAGAATCACAAATATTTGTGCCCCAAAACTTGAGGGCATTTAACTGTACACCAAATTGTGCTGAACATCAAGCTCTGCAGCCCAGGCACAATGTGCAATAAAGAATACAGACCTACATGTGTTTATCCACATAACTCTATAGCCATTGATTCAAACAGAACTTAAATGAACACAACTTTCAGAACTGTAGCCTGGCTTTATAAAATGCTGTAATGTTACCCAACATAGTATAGTGGATCATGATGGGCTGGGACTAGGGAAACTTGAGTTCAAATTCCTACTTGGCCATGGAAACTCAAGGAGGAGGGTAGAACTAGTAAAACCATTCCTTAAGTATCTCGCTTATCTGAAAGCCCTATTAAGTTGTCATACCTCAATTCTGACTTGACAGCACCTAGCACACATGATGCATAATTGCTTGTAGTGTCACAAGAGTGTCACTGGAACAATGACAGGTAACCTTCACTCTAAGTATGCATTTCCTAGTCCAAGAAATTTTACAGCTTATCCAATTAAATCACTTCATTAGCACAGTGCCTGCTACACAAATGGATATATATTTTTGGAGCTGGTGTTGTTTTGCACAAGCAGTTGTGCAATCAGATGCACAACTGCTTGTGTAGCATCTCGCACAACTGTTTGCCCAATCCTTTGCATGATGGTATAATCCAGTGCAATTTGCAAACAGTGATGTTCACTCTTCTGGCATTATGTTGAATTTATTGCCACAACATGGTATGCATACTCTTTTTATTTTAAAAAAATCATGAAGCTACTGTTTGCATCAATCTGTATGATTTTATATGGCTGTAATCCCACCTGTTATCTCTTGTTCTTGTTCACACATGTGCTACCCATGCCTGTTCAAATAACCTGGAGCAATACAGAACTTCTATAGAGGTGTGGCATTCACAGGCTCAGTTCAATTAGCAGTGTTCCCTTCAAATGGCACATTGACGTACCTTAAGGAGGACTGATGGCTCACACTAACAAAAGTGCTAGATGTGCTAAAGCAAAGTATTCTGCTTATATACCACCCCATAGTACTTGAAGCACTCTTTCTGGGTGGTTTACAATTTAATTATGGAGGCTACACATTGCCGCCACCCCCGCGATCTGGGTACTCATTTTACTGACCTTGGAAGGAGAAAAGACTGAGTCAACCATGAGCCAGCTACCTGGAATTGAACCCCAGGTCATAAGCACAGTTACAGCTGCAGTAGAGCAGTTTTAACTACTGGACCACAAGGCTCTTTTTGTGCTGGGACAACTTTACAGATTCATCCATGTATTTATTTATTCATTTTTGAGTATTTTTACCCCACCTTTCTCCTTGGAAAGTTCATCCTCATCCAGTTCATTACTGAAGCTAAACACTCATGAAAATTCAAAATAGCTGCTCCTTTAGAATCCAGAGGTGCTGAGAGGTAGAGTTAGGTGTCATGGGCATATTGATGGCACCCAACCCAAAAACTCTTAATAATCTCCCCCAGCAGTTCCATATTGATGTTAAATAACATAGGAGACAGAACAAAACCCTGGGGAACTCCACAGGCCAGCAGTTGTGGTGTTGAACATGAATCACCTAACAGCACTTTCTGTGTTCTTTTCTGCAGGAAGGACTGGAGCCACTTTAATGCAGTGCCCCCAGCTCCCATTCCAGAGAGACAAGTCAGGAGGATGCTATGGTCTATAGTGTCAAAAGCAGCTGAGAGGTCTAATAAAACCAAAAAGGACACAGTAGTTAGTTTTGTTGTTCTTGGCATGCTGCTAGTCTTCAAGATATGCAAGACTCTATGCACTAGCACAGATATTTCTAGTAAGGGATCGGATCCAACAATGAGATTTTTCACTACCAGAAGAGGACTACAAGAAAATTATCATTATTACAAATATCACATAAAAGCAATGAGGCGCTTATCTGATGGCAAGCTGTAGTGGATGCTGTGATGCACTGGGACTTAGGAGGCCTGGGTTCAAATCCCCATCATGGCAATGGAAACTATGGGGGGGGGGGTTAGAACTGGTCAATCCATTCCATAAATATCTCAATAACCTTTAAAGTCTAATTAGGTTTGCTATAAGTTGATTCCCACTTGATGACATATATCAACCCCAACAGTTGCTTAGAAGAGGAAACTTCAACAACTACAATTTTTAATGCCAGTTACATGTCCCGATCCTTTCTCCTCCCCCATACAACTATTAAAGGTGTAGGAATGCTGTCATCCTTCACCTGGCCATCCTAGACTTGCATCTTGAATTCAGACCTGGTAGCAGATGTTCAAAGCCTTGTGATTTTGTTCTTTAACAGAGGGCACAGCTGTGGTGCTGAAAGTAGGCACTGCAAGTGTAGCAGATGTTAGCAAAAGAGATATACTAGTTTGGGAAGTTGGAACAAAGAGTATAAAAAAACTACACACACATCCTTCCCTCAGGAAACTCATCCTGTCAGCAACAGTGGTGTGCAACTGTTCCTCAAACTTTGCTCTGATCAGAAGCCAAGACAAGCTCTCCTCCTGACTATTTGCTCAGCTGATAAGAAGCATGGGGAGTCTTTGGGCAACAGCACCACCTTGTGGTGGATGCCATCAGATTAAACAGACAGAAAAGTCATGAAATTGCCATTAACCCTCGAACCTCTTGACATTCTCCCAAGCAGACAAAGGTTCTTTCCAATATCATTCCACAAGCGGCTAAGTGTAATGCAATATGACTAAGTTTATACATTCATGCCAGATGGTCCAAATCGATCTGATCTTGTTCAACATTTTTCCCTCAACACTTGCCATCACCAGGACTTTGGTTCACATTGCATGCCATCAAGAAACCACAAGAGGTCTCTAAAATGCCCTGTCCTCAGCAGTCCTACACAACTCTTGCAAACTCTCTGTCTTCCTTGACAGAGTCAATCCACTTCATATTTAGTTTTTCCTGCTGCTTTCAACTTTTCCAAGCATTATTGTCTTTTCCAGAGTATCCTGCCTTCTCATGATGTGCCCAAAGTAGAATAGTCTCAGTTTCATCATTTTTGCTTCCAGAGACAGTTCAGGCTTTATTTGCCATAGGACCCACTTATTATTTATTTATTTATTATTTACACTTATATACCGCCCCATTCCCACAGTGGGGACTCTGGGCGGTGCACAACATCAGGATAAAAACAAGTAAAAATCGGTTTCAAACCACTTGTTTGCCTTTCTAGCAGTCCAGAGTATTCACAAACTTGTGTTCCAGAAACATTTCAAACAAACAATTTTCCTTTCTTCCAGGTTTCTTTACTATCCAATTTTCAAACCTATACATAATGATCAGGAATACAAGAACACAAATGGTCTTGGTTTTGGTCTCCAGTGACACATCTTTGCACTGGATGATCTTTTCTTATTCATTCATTGCTGCCCGTCCAAGTCTCAATCATTTTCTAATTTCTTGGCTTCAGTCTCCTTTTTGACTGATGACTGGACTAAGGCTTACAGAAATGTGGAAATAAAAAAAATTCCACAAATAAGTAAATCTATACCATTGAAGTCACTGGGTCACAACCCCCCCAAAAGGCATTCATACAAACAAGCTCCCAAATAATGCTCAATTTGCCTGTCACATAATGGATTATTTCCAGTATATGTAGAACCAGTATATAAATTTTCAGCATCTAAGAATTACATAAGTGTATTGGGGTTTAATTAAATTAAACCCACACACACACTACTCATTCAAACACACTTATTAACATGCATATTCTGATTTATTTGGTCCAATCAATGCACAATTTTCTAATAGTCACTGATAAAACCTTGCATTTTCCATCTGCACAGTTTTGTGAATTAATATGATATACTCTGATAATTAAGAATAAAATTAAGGTTATACTTCTACACTAACATGTATTTTTCAACAGGGAGAAATATTAAGGTCAGTAAATTAAAAGCAATATTTCAAAAATTTCCAAGCAAGGCATATACCATCTGGCCCTGGAACTCAGAACTCTTGGGTTCTATTCCCATTTTAATTTAGAGGAAAATGAAATAATCTATCTTACTCTGATTTCTGCTTATTATTGCCATATATTTAGATGTTCACCCAACTCTAACTGACCAGGATTCATATAATTATTTTAAAACAATTTTAATTAATCATAAAAAGGAACAAATATAATACAAAGACATAAACTATACAAAGTAAAGTCACCAACTTTCTTTTTTCCAACCACAGAAAACAAATTAAAATATAACTGTCATGTAATCCTTTAGGGAAATGCCTTAAATTCAAGTTCCTTTAGGTTTCCAAAGGAAGAGAGTCAGAATATTGTAGGATCCATAGCTGATGTACAGAAACACGAAGAGCTACCATTTATTTGTAGCTTATAATAAATATTATAATTCCCATGAACACTGAATGCTAGAATAAATGCAACCCTTTTTTAAAAAAAAGATTTTTATTTTTCACACATAAAGGGATATCTAAGAGGAATGGGTAGTAGGTCGGTATTATAAGGATAAAAAGGGAGAGCTCAAGTAGCAGGTTTACAAGGTTTCCACTACATGCAACATTGTATGCACAGCATACAGGTGAATCTCAATTTATTGCTTGCTCCAAAAGAAGCACACATGGAAATGGTGTCTTAAACCTCAACCCAGAACAGCAACCCCAGCCCTCTTAAATCCACCTTACCTGGGAGCAAAAGAAGAAATCTCCATTAATGGCAACTTTTTGGTGCCCTACACAGGCTGGATATTCAAGGCATAACATATCTGGGAAGAAGGTTTAAGCTTCTCTTACCAGCATGATTTGACACCCAGTGTTTCATGGTGGATAGTGTGATGGACTAGGTACAGTGGTGGTGAACCTTCGGCACTCCAGATGTTTTGGACCACAACTCTCACAGTCCTTTGTCACTGGTAATCTAGACTCGGAATTCTGGGAGTTGTGGTCCAAAACATCTGGAGTGCCAAAGGTTCGCCACCACTGGACTAGGATTTAGGAGGCCTGGGTTTGAGTACCCAGCTTTCCATGGCAGCTCACTGGGAAAGTGGAACTGTTAAGGCCACTTCTTAAATATCTCATTAACTCTGAAAGCTCTATTAGAGTCACTGTAAGCTGGTTGTAACTTGACAGCACATAACAGCAACCTACATGATCCATACTAGTGTGAAAATGAAAATTAGGCTGTATGCCACAGATAATCTTAATCTCTAATTGCATGGGCTTTTGGAAAGCTGTAACACAAAAACCAGAAACTTCAACCTTAGCTCTCTCTTTTAATAACTGTTGGTTAGCTCAGTGGCTTGTCTGGCTATGGAGCCAGAATTTAGGAGCTCAGTTTCTCACTATGCCTCTTTAAGAGGGGCTGAATTCAACTATCCATAAGGTCCCTTCCAGCTCTGCAGTTCAAAGGTTAAGGTTCCATAAATTGTGGATCATTCATAAAGTATGGCCCAGTACCATGTTATAAGTTGTTACTCTGGGCAACTCACTAAGAACATGAGAGACTAATTAGACTAGATGAAAAATCCATCCAATCCTGCATGTTGTTTTCCACCATGATTCATCAAATGCCTTCAGAAAGTTCCCTAATGGAAAAGCCTTCTTTTACTCTTGATACCTACCTTGAACAAAAAGGTTATGTACAGCTGACATTGCTGATTATCATTTGAAGGCCTCTTCTCCATTCACCTATCAAATCCTCCTTTTAAAACTTTGCCGGGAAATATTTACATCCATTTATGGATGAAATACAACCATGTGGATGAAAAGGATTTGTGTATATTTAATTCTTAATAGGAAGGGAAATTTTCAGTAATATGAAGGCTGGCAGGCTGACTGGCCAGCCTTATGAAGCAATAGATAGAAGAAGACTGTTCTCCTGAACACCTGAATCAATCTATGTATGAGAATGAGACACATCAAAAATAGTAGTAGTAGCTTTATTACGGTTAAGGACAAGAAACATCAAACAATTTAAAATAAATACAATTTGAAATTTGAAGTAGGTACAAAATTATACATTCATCCATTAAAATCATAATAAATCAACCCTTTCTTTCAGGTCTACAATTTATATACAGTGGACCCTCAAATAACAAATGGTTTGTATAACATAAAATATGTACATCATAAAAAATTCCGGAGATAGGGGAAATTTGCTTAACAGAATCACCTATGGGGCAAATCCGTACAACATAAAAATGGTCGCAGTTAGGGATTACTCTGTTTTCAATGCATTCCTATGGGAAATGTGTATAAAGGAAAATTTGCTTAACAAAATTTCATTTGGAATGAATTAATTCCTTTATACAAGGTACCACTGTACTGTACTTTACTAAGGTGACTCTATGTCCTTAAAATAAGATAAAACCATGTCCAGTGTTATGTTATAGAGGTATTATTTTCAGTCTTGCATCATACCCCATAACACATCAAAAATGGCACTGTTGACCCATCTTGGGTAATGTTTTGATTTCCACAGCCAATTGTTTTCTAGACACCAAAAGAATGCAATGTTGACCAAGGATTCTTAGCTCAATATATATATATATTAATCCACAGTTCGCCCTGCATTATTGTACAGTAATACCTTGGTTTAAGAGTAACTTGGTTTAAGAGCATTTTGCAAGACAGACAAACATTTCTTCTAAATTTTGCCTTTATCAACAAGCAATAGACAAGCACTGGAGTAGGTCAAATGATCACAAGTGGCTTCCCTCCCTCCATCCCCCTGCTGGGGGTTGTGGGTGGTTATCTGGAACATTCCGTCTCAGGCAGCCTCCAAAGTACAGGGAGGAGAGAGGAATAGAGGTCTTCCCTGCACTATAGAGGAACATTTTCAAAGGAGAGTGCAGGTTAGGGTTTTATTTTTCTTTGTTTTCAACATTCTTATTTTCTCAAACCATTTCTAGTCATGGGGCAGCTAGTGAAGTGTGTATAGGGCTGCAAATTGCATTTTATTATGTCGTATAAAAATATAGAGTAAAATCCAGTTGTTAGTCCCAAGCAGAGCAGATTCCACAGCCAGATATGTAAACTATTTTGTAGATGTGGACTTCTAGCCAACTTATTTTGTGAGTTTTGGCATTTTGTGTGTACAGTATGTGGTCTATGAGACCCCAGAACGAATCATCTGAGTTTCCATTTTTTCTTATGAGGAAATTTGCTTTGATATAAGAGTGTTTTGGTTTACAATCATGTTTCTGGAACTAATTATTCTTGTAAACCAAGGTATTACTGTATATGGACTAGATTCCAGGTACCGATCAATTGCTATTCGATTATTCAGGGTAATAGACTCTCCAAGGGCTGATTCTTGGTTGAGACACCTGCCACTTCATATGTCATAGGCATTGTGGAGCTACTGAAACCAACCTTCTTACTATTATTTCAGACATTGGTGCTACTTTATGTCTTTCTTCTTCTTCTTCTTCTTCTTCTTCTTCTTCTTCTTCTTCTTCTTCTTCTTCTTCTCCTCCTCCTCCTCCTCCTCCTCCTCCTCCTCCTTCTACTTCTTCTACTTCTTCTTCACAGTTGTCCCACTTGGTGGTGGGGTATGCTCTTCTTTTTGCCTTCCATTTGGCATGGTCATGGGATAGGTCCAGTTCTTGTCATTGTCAAGGGTGTTTATCCAGCACTGTTTCAGTCATTCCCTTCAGTTGGGATCCACTGATATCCAGGGTGAGACTCTTTTTGGCCAGAGTTTCCTCATCCACATGCAAAAGTGTCCATATCAGCACAGTTAGGCTTCATGCATCTTGTCAGCAATTGATGCCATGCCATATTTTGATTGGGTGCCATTATGCACATGATCCTTTTGCATGAGTTGAAAGGATATTGCTTAGGGCCCTGTCTCATTCTAATATGCCTGAAGTGGGGTGTCCACAAAAGCTCCCACTGGATGTACACATGTTAATTGCCTGACAAACCTTTTAGAATTCTTTGAAAAGGTCAACAGGCATGTGGATTTGGGTGAACCAGTATATATTGTCTATCTTGATTTTCAGAAGGTTTTTGACACAATCCCTCACCAAAGGCTGCTGAGAAAATTGCACAGTTAGGGGATAAAAGGGCAGGTCCTCTTACGGATTGAGAACTGGTTAAGATCCAGGAAACAAAGAGTAGGTGTCAATGGGAAATTTTCACAACTGAGAGAGGTGAAAAGTGGTGTGCCCCGGGATATGTCTTGGGACCGGTGCTTTTCAATCTGTTCATAAATGACCTGGAGACAGGGATAAGCAGTGAGGTGGCCAAGTTTGTGGATGACATGAAAATTTTCCATGTGGTAAAAACCAGAGAAGGTTATGAAGAGCTCCAGAAGGATCTCTCCATACTGGAGGAATGGGCTGCGAAATGGCAAATGTGTTTCAATGTAAGAAAATGTAAAGTAATGCATATTCAGGCAAAAAAATCAAAACTTTATCACTCATGGGCTCTGAATTATCTGTGATGGATCAGGAAAGAGATCTTGGTGTGCTGGGGGACAGCTCTATGCATGTGTCTACCCAGTGTGTGGCAGCGGTAAAGAAAGCCAATTCCATGCTAGGGATTATCAAAAAGGGGATTGAAAATAAAACAGCCAACATTATAATGCCATTGTGCAAGACGATAGTAAGGCCGCACCTGGAGTATTGTGTACAATATTGGTCACCGCATCTCCAAAAAGACATTGTGGAACTGGAAAAGGTGCAAAAGAGAGCGACTAAAATGATTACTGGGCTGGGGGACCTCCCTTATGAGGAAAGGCTAAAACATTTGGATTTCTTTAGTCTGGAAAAAAGGCACCTGAGGGGGGATATGATTGAGACATACAAAGTAATGCAGGGCATGAGTAAAGTGGATAAAGGGACGCTCTCCTCCCTTTCACAAAATACCAGAACCAGGGGCCATCAACTCAAATTGAGGGTTGGGAGGGTGAGAACAGGCAAAAGAAAATTTTTTTTTACTCAGCGTGTTGTTAGTCTGTGGAATTCCCTACCACAGGATGTGGTGATGGCATCTAGCCTGGGTACCTTCAAAAGGGGATTAGACAGATTCCTGGAGGAAAGGTTACAAACCATGATGGAGATGTGTCATCTCCAGGCTTAAAATGGGGTACTTCAAGGGCCAGATGCAGGGAAGTGGTATCAGGAAACAGATATCTAGTCTCGTGCGCTCCGAGACATTTGGTGGGGCCACTGTGAGATACAGGAAGCTGGACTAGATGGGCCTTTGGCCTGATCCAACATGACTCTTATGTTCTTAATTTGAAAGTGCAATATTTTTTAATTATTTTTCTTTTTTCAGATAAGATTAAAACATTCCCACCAATACCACCAGAGAGGGAATCTGAAACCTACACCTTTGCTTTCGGTCTTCAGCCCTTATTTTAAAACC
This sequence comes from Phrynocephalus versicolor, assembly GCA_023846285.1. Classification (NCBI taxonomy): domain Eukaryota; kingdom Metazoa; phylum Chordata; class Lepidosauria; order Squamata; family Agamidae; genus Phrynocephalus; species Phrynocephalus versicolor. Next base: position 25,775,982 of record JAHTLZ010000204.1, on the reverse strand, counting down.
AGCTTTTTAACCAAAGATCCAGGCAATGGCATTGAGAACCCTTATGAAAAATATCTGTAGAGAATAGCAAACTAGCTAGCTAGCTAGCAGCTTCTGGCTTTTTGGTGGAGCCAGTTGCTGCCTAGGAAGCTTTATGAAACGCAAAAGGTGTCTTTCAGGTGCTATAAGAACTGCCAGCTGTGACAAGGGCTGAAGGATGGGTAGGTCCAGTTGGTTTCTAGACAATAAGAGGATGATGAGGATGATGGGGGCCCTTTCTCGTAGGATTTCCTCAGATAGCAAAATGCCTTGGCTCGGCCTTGACGTCTCCCACCCTGAGGGGGAAAAGAGCTAAGCTGATCCGTTTCCCTCAAGGGACGAAACGACCGAGCTCTTTCTGCCAGCCCGCCTCCATGCCTCCCTCCCCACCTCTCTTCTCTCTCTTTCTCTCTCTCCCATTCCGGGTGGGCGGCGCTCGGTTTCCACGGGAACCGCCTGAAAGCCGAGCGCGCTCGCCGGCCTCCCTTCTCCCCCACTTGGGCTTCGGGAGGCCGCCGCCATGTTGATGCTGGGCCGCGGGCTGGACCTCCGGTAACGGCTGGGCGGGGGGCGGGGGGGCGCCAGGGGCTCTCGCCCGAAGGAGGGCTCAGGGTGGGGGTTGCAAGCGCTGGCCCACGTTCCTCCGCCCGTCCACCCACCCCTCAACCCGCTCTCAAGGGGACGGGACGGGTGGTCGCGAAAGGGAACGCGCGCCGGCGGCTTCGGAGGGAGGGCTTTGGCGGCGGAAAGGGCTCCGGAGCAAAGCCAGGCGGGGGCGAATGAGGTCTAGATTGGGGGGGAAGTGGAGAAGGTGCGGGGGTGGGACGGAGGTGGTCTCGGTATGCCCAGCGATGAAAGAGGCACCCAAGGAGACGCCCGAAGCCTTTCCTAGCCACCCGCTCCCTCCTCTGCCTTCTTCCTCGGAAACGACTTTGGGTGCTGTTCGTTCGCGGAGAAAATGCCCTCTGCGTGAGCCCAGGAGCCCCAAGGGCTGCTCTCCTCCTGCCCTCGACCCGGAGGAGGAGTTATTTTGAAACTACCTTGTTTTAGGATTTGAGCAGCCGAGGTTTGCGCCTCCCGTGGCATCTTCGGGGCAAACGTTTAGATGACACTTTGAAATCGGTGAGCTGATTCCCTTTTGGCTCCCATCCTTCAGGCATGTCCAAACTTTGGGCCTCCTGATGTTTTAGACCACAACTCCCACAGTCCTTTGTCAGTGGCAATACAGGCTTGGAATTCTGGGAGTTGTGGTCCAAAACATCAGGAGGGCCGAAGCTTGGACATGCCTGTGTGGTTCTCAACCTGTGGGTCACCAGATGTTTCTGGACTGCAACTCCCAGAAATCCCTTCCAGCACAGCGAGTGGTGGAGGCTTCTGGGAGCTGCAGTCCAGGAACATCTGGGGACCCACAGGTTGAGAACCACCCCCGCCCCTGTTTAGATTGCCTTTAAAAAAAACTGGCACAAATACTGTTTCAGGATGTCTTTACCTTCCCTTCTCCACCCCTTCCTCCCTTTTAAGTTCTGTCCATACAAAACTGGATTGCTCAGCCGTTTCAATATCTGGAGCATGATTTCCAGTTACTGTGTCTCTTGGGCAATCTTACAGAGTCCCACAACATCCCAGAAGAGGGTGGTAAACCATTTACTGTATATTCTTTACCTGAAAATGGTCGCCATAAATTAGAATTGACTTGGAGGCAGTGATGATGGTGACAGCTGTTGGGCTGTTCATCTTATCTGGTGCTTGAGCATCAGCTGGAAATATTGAAACAACTTCTTAGACAACACTTTGGCTATTAGGAATATTTTTTGGGTAGTCTTGCCGTTCTGCACCATAAAGTTGGTTCACACTTGCATGACTCCGGAAAAGTTTTCTCAGTCTTGTTCATATCTTGCAAGCTCAAGCGCATGGTCATTAACTGAATCATTCCATCTTGAATTCAATCTTCTTTTCCTGCTGCCTTCAAGTGACCCCAACATTTTTATTTTTTCCATTGAGCCTGGTCTTCTCATGTCCAGAGTTCTGGTTTTATAAATTTTGCTTCTAAACAGTTAAGGAGTAATATAAATTGGAAACCATTTGTTTGTCTTCCTGTCAGCTCATTTATACGCAAGCTGCCATATAACAACATATCTTAAACAAACAAATCAATATTTCAGATATTAGCTTAAATACTTTTCAGTTAGTCTTTAATCTAGCCACTTGAGTTTTCCACACTGTACAAAGTGGGTGTTGTAAAGTAGAAAGATAGTCTCATTGTTCAGCAGATGATTTTGGAAAAGGCACCTATTTATCAGACTATCATAGCTGAAAATGTGGATACAAAGAATTTCCATGTACAGTGGTACCTTGTATAAAGGAATTAATTTGTTCCAAATGAAATTATGTTAAGCAAATTTTCCTTTATACAAATTTCTCATAGGAATGCATTGAAAACAGAGTAATCCCTAACTGCGACCATTTTTATGTTGTACGGATTTGCCCCATAGGTGATTCTGTTAAGCAAATTTCCCCTATCTCCAAAAATTGTTATGTTGTACAGATTTTATGCTATACAAACCGTTGTCCACTGTACTGTATTCTATTCAGAATTCCTTGGAGGGAAAGGAAAATGCACAGACAACCAGAATTACTGACTTAAGAATCACTTACAGAAATGACCTTAAACATTTTGTGATTACAGAGTTTATTCTCCATCTCAGCTGTTGCATATATGGTACATTTGAAATCTAAGTAGCTGTCCCCTTATGCTTTGAGTGAGCTAAAATGAAATTATTTGCAGTTGTATTGCAAACAATGTTTATTGTCCTTTAAGTACTTTCTTTAGAAATTATTTTAACTATTTTTCTGTCTAGGGACAATCAGACGAGACAAGTACGAGAAGCTGTGTCAAATGTGGAAAAACATTTTGGTGAATTGTGCCAAATATTTGCAGCTTATGTAAGAAAAACTGCCAGACTTCGAGACAAAGCAGATCTTCTAGTAAATGAAATACATGCTTATGCAGCTACAGAAACACCGAATTTAAGGCATGGGTTGAAAAATTTTGCAAATGAGTTTTCTAAACTCCAGGATTATCGCCAGGCACAGGTATATAATTATGTTCATGATTTTGTTGTATAAATGTAGTATCTTACATTTTGGACTATTATTAATACACATTGCCATATATAAAAAATAAGGGAGGAGTTTCAAAGGAAATTAGCTACTTTGGTCCCTTTGAAATTTCCTGGCTATATTTTCTATTTCACAATCAGGCTTCTACTTCTATTATGAAGCCTCTTGTTATACTGAAGCTTCCCACACAAGACGCTACCCCATTCTTTGCAAGATGAAACTAAGGAGGAAAGGCAAGTGGGGGAAGAATCCATACTGCTGATTCCATCACAGTATGTAAGGAAAACCTTATGGACATTTAACCATTAAGCCAGATTAGTTATGACTACTTTTCATACTGATTGGCCGAGAAGTTTAAGTCCGTGTTCCTTTACATTCAACTCAAGGGATCCTCAGAATCTATTAATGAATAAAAACTAAATTCTGTGTCAGTTATACTTTGTCCTTCAAATAGGTATGCTTTCAAATTTTACAGCTGCTATAAAAACAATCTCAATTACTACCAAAGAAGATGTGAAAAACCAATGTGGATTTTTCAGATTGCCCTGTTCAGCAATGTTGAGATGAGTACACGTGTGGCAAATTTCTCCCTTGGCAGTGCCATTTGGGTGTTTACTTTGGACAGTAGTTACCTTGAAAAAGCAAATTATGAACAACAGGACTGACATATGATGTAGAGCAGTGTTGGCAAACCTATGGCATGGGTGCCAAAGGTGGCACTCGGAGCCCTTCCTATGGGTACCCGACATCACCCCTTCACAGCCACCTGTCTTGGTGCTGTCTTGGCACTTTGCGAAAAATTAGTGGGTTCTGAATCACAGTTTGGGCAGTCAGTCTCTAAAAGGTTCACCATCACTGATGTAGAGTGTTTCCAATTATCAGGAGGAAGCTTAATACCTAGAATAAATCCTAATAAATCTTCTACAACTGTTCTTCTCATTGTTTCTCTGTTAGAATTTCCTTAAAATGACGTTTTAAGAATGACAGCTAAAATATTCTCTCTCGTTTCTTTTGATAGGTAGAACGACTTGAGGCTAAGGTAGTTGAACCTCTGAAATGTTATGGAACCATCATAAAACTGAAGAGAGTATGTGTTTGTTTGTTTTCCCTCTTTGCATTTTAACTTATTTCCCCCCAGATTTCTAAAAAGGTATACCATATTTTCCCATGTATATGACACTTTCCCCCCTAAAATCATGGCACAAAAAAATTAAAGGGTATCGGATACATGGAAGTAAGCCTTTCTGGGGGTGAGGTATGAGAGAAGCCAAACTGACCTTGCTGCTGCCTTCTGTGTTGTGAAGACTGCTGTGCTTCATTTTTGCAGGGAAATGCTTGGTGGTGAAGCAACCCATTCAGAAGTTCATTTGCAGAGGTGGGGAAGAAGGGTCCTACAAGAACAAAGCAGAGAGGAGGGCAATCAAGCACTCCTGGAAAGAAAAGAAAATGGCAGGGGATGGGAAACAGCAGGGGTGTGGTGGAGGAGAAATGAAACAACCAGGTCCATTTGGATTCTCCTCTTTCATTTTTCCTCCATCCCACCCCCTGCTGTTTTCTTTTCTTTTCTTTCCAAGAGCGCATGATTGCCCTCCTCTCTGCTTTGTTCTTGTATGATTGGACTCTTCTTTTCCATGAAAATGAACTTCTTAATGGGTTACTTCATCCCCAAGCATTTCCCTGCAAAACCGAAAGCTCCAGTCCTTGCAAAAACAAAGCAGAGAGGTGTGTTCAGAACACAAAAAGTAAAGGAAACACTGGGACAGGGCAGAGGGCTCAAAGATTTATTAATTTTCTTAATTTGGGGAACTTAAAAGTGGGGAGTGTCTAATAAACAGAAGTGTCTTTTAGACAGAAAAATACGGTAATTGATGTTTCACAAGTAAAACTATTTCAGTAATCAAATTTTGATATGTGAAAAAGTGGTATGTGATTTGAGTAAACAGTTTTCCATTTTGTTTTCCTAAATAGTTTTCCTAGTTCTTAGCATTGTTCATACATCAAAAGGGTAACCTCTATTCAAGACAAACTTTTTGTAGTTCTGATGATGGTTAGCTTCTCAATTCAGAAAAAAAAGCTGCGGCAGACTACAGACATTCTAAATTCTTTGCTACATCTTAATGAAAGGGGTTCCATATATCAGCAGAAAACTGCTGTATATCTCAGGGTGTTAAGACAAATCTCTTCCATATGTCATTTTATTAACTTGGATGTGAATCACCAAAAGCAAGCATATGCTTCAGAAAACATGTTCTGGTAAAGTAATGACAGCTACCAACAAGTGGCTCCAAGTCCAAAGGCAGTATTAGTTGCTGGGAAATTTAACAGTGGGAAAGTAATAATGACCTTGGGTGCCACTTTGCTAATGACATTGGGGCATTTGGATAATTTGGGGAATCCATGCAGGAACAGACTTGGTCTGATCCCAAAAGTCACATATTTCTTATGAATTATTGTATTCTATATTTTATATTTAATATACATCATGAATTACCATTTCATCGTATATTTTAATATTTTAATTTAAAAATTAAAAAATTAAAAATATCAGATAATTAACAGTTGAAGTGACAGTAAAACCTAAGTGATACAGTGTATTAATATTAAGTGTAAGGATGTGTCACTGGAGGCAGAGACCATGATCATCTGTATTATTTCTGATCACCATGAAAATATACATACTGGATGGTTGACCGGGGGTGGGGGTGGGGAATTATTCATTAGAAATGTAGTGCTAGAGGCAGATACCTTAGACTGCCAGAAAGACAAACAAGTGGGTCCTAGATCAAATCAACCATAAACTATCTCAGGAGACAAAATCGTTGAAGCTGAGGCTGTTCTACTTTGGGCAAACCATGAGAAGGTAGGAATCTCTTTAAGAAGACTATAGTGGTGGGAAAGGTGGGAAGTAGCAGGAAAAGAGGAAGACCAAATAAGAGATGGGCTGACACGAAAGGAAGCAGACCAGGGCATTCAAGGACAGGACATTTTGGAGATCACTCACTCCCTCACTTCAGTTTCCAAATGTCCTCAAGATGCAGCACTACAAAGTCACTTCTTACTTAGCAGGAACCTCCCGGTCTGCTTCAAAATCAATCTTAAGGTTTTATAGGCACACCAGGACTGTAGACTTAAAAACGTACCTGGTTTCTTAATGTATGGCAAATTTTTAATCAATGGAAAATACATTTACTGCTACGGCTATGTCTGATGTGCTTATGTATTAGCTGACATAGTAACTTCTATAATTTTCTTTGAATATATGATATAAGAGCAGTGCCTCTGGATCTGGAAATTTCACATTTATATCATGACTGGTAGCACTGATATATCCTTAAAACAGGAGCAAACCTGAAGAAGCAAGATACCTGTTTAAAGGAGTACCTCCAATGAACTTGATATCTTTTATACATGTTTCCTTAATCATAAATGTTGCCATTCAGAATACAGAAACTGGGAACCTCTGTGTTCAGATTGTAATTGCCTGTTGCAAATAAACAAGATTCATATTTGACATTTTTCTTATTTTTTCCTGCATGTATCAATTGCATGAGATGGCCCTAAATACATATTAATTTTATCTAGGAATTTCTAATTCTCATTGTAGGATGTAATGAAGTATTACATGATTGCAGCATATACTTTGCATTATGCTGAGAATAGCATGGAATTTTTAAGTTGCAATTCTTATGAAATCCAAGAAAAATGATTTCTTTAGCAGCAGTAACATTTGAGTAAACTGTATAATGGTGCATGCTCTCATTTTGTACAAAACTGAATGCTTTAGTATTGGTTCAGTTTACAGTATTAATATGCAAATTAGCTATCAAGAAGTCAAATGAACAGATAACTTTTTTAAAAAAATCTTAAGTTTCTGAACATCTTTGTTTCTATAATTGTAGGAGGATCTCAAAGCAACATTAACAGCAAGGAACCGAGAAGCAAAACAGTTGTCCCAGCTTGAAAGGACACGTCAACGAAATCCATCAGATCGACACATCATTGTATCCTCTGAAACAGTTTAACACAGGGAGAGGCACAGTATTCCCATGGGCTGCACACAGCTCCTAAGAAACCTCCTCCCACCATCATTACTGTTTTACAAAATAAGACCTCCAAGAGCACTTTCTACATCCCAGCTTGGGATGGGGGTTTCCTACATGGCTCCTCTGAAAACATTTTTAAAACAGAAATCAAACATATTCATTTGGGCATTTTCTGTTTACTGCCACCACCTCCCTACCCACCCATGCCCCAAAATTGCCTTTCTGACAATCTGTGCCACCCACAGAGGGGAATCAGGTTTTTTTTATAAAATGATCTCTCCAACAATCCCAAGCTCACCCGCCAAAATATAACGCTTTTAAAGTAATTTGGTTTTATTTCATAAGGTGTGTGTGTGTGTGTGTGTGTGTGTGTGTGTGTGTGGTGTGCGTGTGTGGTGTGTGTGTGGTGTGTGTGTGTGTGGTGTGTGTGTGTGTGTGTGTGTGTGTGTGTGTGTAAAACATCTCTGCTGTGCAGTTTCTACTGCTCATCTCCCTGAAATGTGCTGTGGTTGATCTAGAGCTATAGTGAAAAAATCCATTTGATTAAAAATGTTATTGCCTAATAAGGCTATTGAGATAATAAACATATTTCTGTTTTGTAATACCCCAAGATGCTCAAAAATAAAGTAGCAGAAATGTATATGAATACCTAATAGGAGCTGCAAGCCCACTGAATTACTTTATATATATATTTCTAAAATAGTTGAACAGCATTTTCCATAACTCATTACTTTTCCCCCATTGCCACTAACTACAGTCACAGGTGGGTCTTCTATGAGAGATGAAATGTCAATATACAACAAGCTGCAAATAATTCTTATTGTAATTCTTGCACATTGATAAATTAGTGGACAGTATCCCGACTGCAACTAACAGCATACTATAATTTACTGTAATTCCATAGCAGACAACAGATATCATCACTTGCTCCTCTTTAGGAATTCAATTCAAAAGAACATGCACTTTTCATTGGGAAACAAGGCTTGAGAAACTAGGAACTTACCTTGATACCTTCTTATTTCATATTTGAAACAGTAACAGATTTCCTATTTTAAGCTTTCTCTTGTAAGCTTAAGGAAACATAACAGAAGTGTGCGTAACTGATTAATGTAATAAAAATCTATCAAAAGCATCTGACACTGCAATGTGCATCAAAGTATCACTGAAATACACAAAAGGCAAAAGCAGTGCTATATATTTGTCACAGTCTTTGTGAATGCCTACACACATAGTATGCTTTCCTGGTTTGGGCTCACTTGATTACAGTCATGCCAATTGTCTTATGCTTATTTACCAAATTCAGTGTCAGTTTATTGGCCAAAACATTTACATCCTCAATATTGTTTATTTCTTTCTTGTTTCCTAATTTCAGTTTGACCTTTGAGCATTTCCTTATATTTCTGTCCCTAGGGAATCCTAGATCTCTGCATGTTTTCACATGTGAGGTTCCTTAACATAGATTTTTTTAAAAACTTTTCACTCAATACAGTATATGGATTGATATTCCTCTTTTTAATTCATGTTAATGCATGGAAATCGATCCATACATAGAATATCTAGCACATTAGAATAACTTTTTTGAATGTATTAATTTAGAATAAGCATATGATCTTTACCATAACACTATTTTGAGACTTTTAATCTATTACACAAATATCTTATTTTTACTGTCACCTTTAAAATACTTTCATGCACACTTCACAATTACTATAAAGCAGCAATAAAATGCAGTAGCTGTTGTTTCTCATATTTCATAAAGACCTGTTTCCCAGATCTTGAAGTTTTATATTTCAGTTGATGAACAGCCTTGCTCTGGAAGTTACAACTGTAGTAGTTTGTATTTTCAGGGCAATCACGATTAATAATTTCTAATTAAAAGCTTAGACGATAATATCCAATTGCTGTTTATTACTTGAAGGCTGAAAGTGAACTGCAGAGAGCTTCAATGGATGCAACTCGAACAACTCGTCAGTTGGAAGAAACCATTGACAATTTTGAAAAACAAAAAATCAAAGATATAAAGGTGGGCATAATTTGAATGTAAAGAATCATCAGAATGGCTTAGAAACAGTGAGGTTGTTTGTTTAAAAGAAAGACAGTGGCCAAAAATCCTATTGGATTAGTAAACTGCACTAGAGCAGGCCATATTGCCAGTAGTAAAGGACTGTGGGAATTGTGGTCCAGAACATCTGGAGGGCTGAAGGTTTCCTAGCCCTGGACTATATTCATTATTCCTAATTACCCTTTCTTAACTTGAATATATCTTAAATGTTCTGTGCTGTATATTATCCCTTATTATTGTAAGCCACCTTGGGTCCTTTTCCAAGGAGAAAAGTGGGGTAAAAATATTCAACTTAAATAAATTAGTTGAGAGATAAGTTGTGTGTATTGCTTGTCATTGGGTTTGTTGGGTTGTGTGAACCCTCCACATCTTCACTTAATGCATGAAGGGTTTGTGTCAAGACCCCAAAACAGAACGCTATTTCTAATTTACACACATTGCAGATAAAAGAAGACACCAAATTTGTACCCAGGTTGGCATACAATAACTACAAGTATTAAGGTGGTCATTGTGTGAGGTCGTAACATTACTTGTTCAGATTATGACCTTGCGTCAGAACAGCTAAAAATAGTGCTACCAGCCATCTCAGGTCCAGGTGACACTGGCTCACTTGCAGTTTAATTGGAGAAAGAAAAACAGCTTTCTCCAGTATAATGTTGTCCACCTGGCCTGGTTTACAACTACCAAGAGCATGAGTCACTGTGGCTTGTACTGATCAGAACTGTACTCTAACTCATTTGGGTTGCAGTTCTGGAAGACTGGCTATAGTAATGGACTTATAGTCTAATTAATATTTGGTCTATCCCTAATGATTAATTTTCAATTAATTGTAAGAAATAAATAACTTAAGTGAATTGATGAAACTGAAAAGCATGTTTTTACAACGGAGATGATACCTGGGCAGCAGGTGGACAAAAATAACTTCTGTCAGGCCACTGCAAGAGAAACTTGTAGTCCAGATGTGTGTGAACTCTAGCTGCAGACTTCACCAAACTAGTGAATACTGACTCTTGATGGGTGTCATGATACATCAACATTTCCTACCCTCTAACAGGCCAGGAATGTGAATTGGGAAAATTTTGCTACTTGGATCCAGAAAAAGGCCATACACATGGTTCAGTATACATGAATAGGCAGGTGACATCATTAATATCACATGGATATGCAGTATAAAAAAGAAATCTACGCCAGTAGGAAAGGAGCTTTTGTATAAACAATGTGTCTGTCGTTTAACACTATGTACATACTGAGCTACAAGTTCTCAAGCTCTTGCCTGTCATTATATGATAACAGTCACTAGATTTAGAAGTGGGCAGTATATATGACACTTTTTACCTTAATTTATTTTCAGAACATATTTTCAGAATTCATAACAATTGAGATGCTGTTCCATGGAAAAGCCTTAGAGATTTACACTGCTGCCTACCAAAATATACAAAATATTGATGAGAATGAAGATTTAGAGGTAAGGACTGGCTGAATCCCATGTAAGATTATATATCAGATTTTTAATGTGTTCAGAACAACCTATACAGCTGTATTTCAGCAGTTTTATATGAAGGTGTATCAGTTCTACACAACTGGCCTGTAATTCCCAGATAATTTAGAGAACTACCTTTCTCCAAACCTCATAATATGAGTTTAGTAATGCAACTTCTCTTAATTTGCACATAACTTCAATGACATTCCACTGCCTATATATCATATTGTAATTGGTTCTAAAGTTCTGAAATAAAACACAGGGACCAAAATCCTTTTCTCTAATTTATGCCTGTGTAAGGCCAATTATGTTATAAGCAAGGGATGATTTTTCAGATAGTGAACTTTTCTTACTTCTATCCTAATACTCCCATGCAGTCCCTTTCATCACCAATGAGCCACAAGATGGGAGAAATGAAGTTGTTACTTTCAAAAAATTAAGACCATTGGTAAACTTACCCTGGCAGCAACAGATTTTGTTAATTGACTTCCTCTTCATGTTCCACCATTCCCACAGCTTCCCAACAATAATACAGATTATATGGCAGCCATTAGGGTACCAGGGAGAAGACACATTTAATGTCTGAAGAATAATCTTTGCTGCTGAGGTCATCAGCCTTACATGGGTGTCAGTTACAGAATAGGCTTTCTACCACTATTTGCTTGATAGTGTCTATATTTACAAATAGTCAAGTTAATGTCTGAAGAGTTACATAATATTTCCTGTCCAGTACAATTGATTTGTATCATCCAAAGAAAAAAAAGCTTTTTGGCTTAAGACAAAAAACTACAGATTAAACTGTATAGTACCAAAGCAGATAAATTTAGACCACAGAACAACTCTCAGAAAATGTCACATTAATACTTCCTTTTTGTAACCATAACTTACACCCAAGTAAAGATCACAGTATTATTTCAAAGTTCAGAAATGCACATTACCTTCCTGAAAATCATACTGTGCCCTATTGCACCATACCCCCATCAACTATCACACAATAAAAATGATCTTCCAATTTATGCTAAAATAAAACATTTCCCATCTTTTTACTCTTGAGGTTAATTTTAAAAATCAATTTTACATATAAACAAAGGGAAAATAATGTGGGTATTTAGTAAATAATCATTTATCAAAGTAGAATTTTGTATTGCACAAAGAGCATGTGACTACCTTGATTTACATGTTAGAGAGATCAGTAGATAGAATTAAATAATTGTTTTCTTTATTATTTCACAGCTAATGAAATCAAGTAATGTTTGATTTTCCTGTAACAGGCTTTCTAGGAAATTTTTGTGGATTTTTATTCACTCCCTCTGAAAGCCTGATATACACAATATAAAGCTACACAGTGTGACAGTTAATGCTGGATTTATTTTATTTTAAACAGCAATTGGGGGGGGGGGGGGATAAGATACCGAGCCTAATGGTCTGAATTGTGATCTGCGTTTTTAGTGGCTGCTGGCAATAGTTTGCATGTTATTTCATTTACAGAAATGTGATGGCAGTTGCTTTTTTAGAACATACATTTTACTAGATTGCAATTTTCTTTTACTTTTTAACTAATTGATTTTATTGTCATTTGTACATTTCTCTAAGATTGAAAACAGAGAGACATGTTCTTAAGTAACTAAACATTTCACTTTCCCTCCTTCCTCATGTTCCTCACCAAATAATCTATGTGAACTACGTTTTCCAGGAATAAAGGAAAGCAGTGCTATTATGTTGCATCCAAACCAACTTTGACAATTTTCTACCATACACTAAAAGCATTATGTTGGCTTTCTTTCCAGGATTTTATTGGGGGCCGGGGGGAGAGAAATAAATTTGGAAATATCCAGATGTTTTCAGAATATGATACTCTATGTGCACACTATTCTAATAACAATATGGTCATTACCATTGCATCATTAAGGAAATAGAGACCATAATGTTCAGCCAATAGTGAAATAAATGCAAGACCAGTAGTGAAGCATAAAAGTCTAGCCATTGCCTCATATGAAACGCAGAACTACACGTTCTGAAGTATGTGTGCAACATGTTTCACAATCTTTTGTACAATGCCCTCACCTCTAGGAACCACAGATGTAAAAAGAGTTGGAGAAAGTTGGATCACCACACATCTAATTCACACTCTGAACACTATCTTTTATTTAACAGGTGTTTCGAAGTTCACTTTATCCACCAGACCACCAATCTCGTTTGGATATTGTCCGTGCTAATTCTAAGTCCCCCCTCCAGAGAGGCAGTTCATCAAAACCTTCTACTGGAGTAGTTCAGGTAGGACAAAAAAATATGACTTCCTAGACAAAATTGAAAGAAGTGCTTCAAGAAAACCATTCCACTGATATTCTATTTGATCACAGGTGAAATTGTATCTTTCTCGCAACTTACTGTAGAATACTCACAAAGAACACGCTTTTTGTGTATCATTTGGGTGGTGCCGTGCTTTATGAGAGAAATATTTCATTTCATATTTCTTCAGTCCTCTCCCCCTTAAACCTCAGGTGGCTCTCAGTAAAAAAAACCAAAACTACGGGCATACCAGAAATTCTAATATAGACTACCTGGCCTAACTTCCATTTGGGGTGGTGGTGGTGGGGGGGGAATTTGTTTGTTGCTATAATGAAGTGCGGTATGAGGTCTATGGATTTTTAGGAGAGTTGTGGGAGCAAGATGATGCTTGAATTATTCATTGCCTTTTCAACTATGCATAAGAAACTTATTTCTTTAAAAAATACAGTAAGTAAAGGTTATAAATATACAGTACTTAAAACTACAAATATGAAACTACATATAGAAAACTTTCTTTGTATAAAAACATTCGTACTTCCTACAAACATGAGTGCTGCCTTCCCACTCCTGTGACGGCTTGCTGTTGCAAATCTGTCAATACCTGACACTTGTTCTTTATACTGCAGATAGGAGATCAGTCAGACTTTCACCATGATCCTTGCTTTGGCAGCCTCTCAAACTTGGTTAAGACTGCAGCTAGCCTAGCAGCCTAGGGAAACTTGAGTTGCCTTTTTGTGTGATTTAATTAGTCATTATTGAGTATTTGTACTTTTTTTAGAGGATTAATTTAGTTCCATGTGCCAGATGTGGGGTAATAAGAGTTTCTGGAAAGTTATTCTTTCTGCTCAGAAAGACCTCTCCCCTAAAAAAAAAAATCATTTGCACTTTTTAATTTGATCTGTCACTTGATAACTACTGATTTTCTTAGCAGAAATTTAACAAAGCACTAGTTGTCAACTGTATACAAAATAAAGATAGAAACATGTTTAGGAGCAAGAGGATTACTGTGGATAAGCAGGTTCTTCCACAAAGGCCAAGAAGTCTTTTTTTTTCTATGAAAGGAAGATCGTATGGGGAACTTAATCCATGGTCTCCGTCCAGCAGAAAGTAGAGCAGAGCCAGAGCCAAAAGTAAGCAAAGTCACCTCTTTCTGCCACTCCTTTTTCCCTCCTGGAATGATCAGGAAATGTAGATCACAATGTACCTTTATCTTCCAAGCATTCCGTTTTCCCTAATGAAGTAAAATTTTCAGCCTCACTGGGCAAAAATATTGAGGACCACATGGAATTCAGCCACAGGCTACATGAAGCCCTCAGGCCTCCCAGCATGGTTTCATATAATAACAATGCACCTTTTTCTTTTTAAAAAATAAATCTGTTTTATAAAAACCCTGATTTGTTATCTTCTATGGCAGCAGATGTCCAGGAATCATTTTAAAAAGGAAGCGGAAGAAGAGGAAGAGGAAGAAGATGATGATGATGACGACGACGAGGAGGAGGAGGAGGAAGATGAGGACCTAGAAACTACCAAGGAAGGGAGATAGCTTTTTCCATATTTTTGTTTGAAATTAGAAAAAATGTTTCCCCAAAGTAAAGTACATTTCATTCTCTTGATACTTATTAGCGAGGCATTCTCAAGACATCCCATTAAAATTACACCAAATAAGCTGACAATTATAAACAAGGGACTTGTTACTTGACTATCTTACAACCTCTGGATATGAAATGTTAACATCTACTAAAGTTGATTTTTGTACACAGTAATGAAAGTTGTGTTGAAAGAGTTGTCCCTTACAAATCTGTATAAGAGGTCTGAGTAATTGTCATAATTTGGATCTAATGTTAGACTATACGCCTTAACAAACTAATTGCCTTGCTCTTGATAGGAGGATGGGGAAAAGATGCCTTAGAAAATATTCATTTTTAAAAAATAAAGGGACCAATTCCGTGTTTAAATATATATAGTACATGCATCCAGATCCTACTAACCAAATATATTCCCTTTCATAACCAACAGAGATTACTTATGGAAGCCAATTTGTATGTAACAGTCTAGAATCCTAAAAAGCAAGTATTGGAGAAATGCTCATCACAAATTATTCCACACCTCATTTCCTAGCACATATGTAAAGCACAGCTTGCAGATTTCTGGACCCATTTTCATCTGAGGTCTTTCTCGTCAATCAGATTTCACTGAATTTGCATTATACTTGGATTTGTAAAGAAGCAGTGTTATTAGCCCAGGAACAGACAATACGCTAGATACAAGTGCTTTCTACATTACAGAATGTCTACCATGGATTTATAATTCAGATTGAAACACTAAAGAAAATTGAAATTTGAAGTGTTGCACCAGAATGCTTACCTTATATTTGTATCAGTATTATAAAGATCAGGATGTTTCTGCTTGTCTTTCTTTTTCTTTTGAAAGCTTTAGTTTTTTTCATATTTAAAATAACATAATAATTTTATCAAGTATTAATGAAATAATGCCTTGCAGTGGCTGACATCTTATTCACATTAATTTACAGCATGATATCAGCTGGAACATTTTTCAGAAATTAAATATTTATGACTTCTGTCTTAAAGCACCTATGGTTCCGCCGTAGGAGTCTGTAGGATAGAAAGAAGTCTTCTTCTATTCCACAGAAGAGATGACATGGAAGTTGTGGGTAACTCAAGAAGGACGTGGAAAATTTAAGTTTCTAAAAAGTTGACCCAGTTAATGACATCATTTGTCTTAAGCAGCATAACTTATGTGAACAGGGTTTCAGCCACTGATTCTTAAACTGCTCAGCAGCATACTGAAATGGATTCAATATTTAAACCAGGAGCATTTAAAAAGAGAAACTGTTACTAGAGGAATGAATGTAAAATGTGAAACTGTAGTGGCTTTTATTGGAATCTACAAGATCACAAAGACTTTGTGTTTATAACTACAGTGGTACCTTGTATAAAGGAATTAATTCGTTCCAAATGAAATTATGTTAAGCAAATTTTCCTTTATACAAATTCCCATAGGAATGCATTGAAATTGGACTAATCCCATTTTTATGTTGTACGGATTCGCCCCATAGACGATTCTGTTAAGCAAATTTCCTCTATCCGGAATTGTTTATGTTGTACAGATTTTTTGTTATACAAACTGTTTGTTATACAAGGGTCCACTGTAATTATAACCTATAGGTTTACATTGACACTATGTTTTCAATGTCAGTTTCCATCACTCATAACTTTACATGGAACTCTACTCCCCTTTAACTGTTAGCGTTCTCTAGTAGCTTTAATGTAATGTCTATTAATAAGATGTCCCCCAATTCCATTCTAAATACTTGAACATGTCTTAATTGTACTGAACTGTATATTATCCCTCATTCTGTAAGCCACCTTGATTACTTTTTCCAAGGAGAAAAGCAGGGTAAAAATACTCTAAAATAAATGTGTGTGTGTGTGTGTGTGTGTGTGTGTGTGTGTGTGTGTGTGTGTGTGTGCGCGCGCGCGCGCGCGTTGCGTCGTTACAGTCGTGACCAACTCTTTGTGACCCCATGTCCATGGAGTTTTCTTGGCAGGAATCCTGGAGTGGTTTGCCAGTTCCTACTCCAGGCGCCTACAGCACCTGCTATTCCCTGGTGGTCTCCCATCCAAGTACTAACCAGGGCTGACCCTGCTTAGCTTCCAAAAAAAGGTGTGCTTAGGGGATCTAGGCAGCTTCTAAAATAAATAAATATAAATAGTAAAAGCAAAGTAAAAGATAAAGAAATTCAACACCACTCCACTAGTTAGCAATGCTGTTCCTTAGTCCTACATATGCGATAGAGTTCTACTGAACTGTAGATACAATTGACTTAATGAACACTAAAGGTTTTCAAGCTTTCATCCCCTTCGTTTCTTAGCATAAGGCAATGTGACTGTCTGAAGCAGTAACAGTATAGAAACAGAAGTTTTTCAATACAAACATAAAGACTTTTCCTGATATGTTATGTGCCACCAAGTCACATCTCATGTTGTAGGGACTACAGTAGCACCCCCATATCCGCTGATTTTCCATCTGTAGATTCAATTATCTGCAGCTGATGATTAGCAGAGATGTGTGTCGGACTAGTTGGCACAATGGCATGCTGCTGCACTGCCCAGTCTACCACCCAGGAAGCTCGAATGGTTGGGATGTACCCAGCCATTTGAGCTCCCTGGGCGGTGGACCAGGTGGTGCAGCAGTGCACCTTTGCAACACCCAGTCCGCTGATGTCCCAGCAGTGGGGTGGTGGTGGCTTGCTGGGAGCAAAAGCTTTCACTCTGACACCCCACCAGCCCTGCTAGGAAGTGCAGCGGACATAGTGCTGCACCACCCAGGAAGCTCAAACAGCCAGGTGTGTACCCAGCTTTTGCCTCCAGCACTCCACTACCGCTGTCGCCACTGTCACCCTTGGATAAGGATAACAGTTGCTCTTATCCACGGATTTTGGTATCTGCGGGGATATGGGGGGTGCTACTGTATATGAGTTTATGGCCTCCAAAATGTCATATCATTAACATCTCTGCTCATGCAAGACTTATCCAAGCAAGCAATGAAGGATAAGAACTTGGATGCTGAAGCTCAAGGGGAAAACATACAGATTTCCTTTGTACTTCCTCCACATCTTTTATATGTATATTAATTCTAGCAAAACCTTTCCTCCTGGCTCTTCAGTTTCCACTGGTTTTCCAGCATCTTCTAAATGCATGTCTTTATGGAATTTTAAACACTATCTTAAGTCATTTATTAAGGAAGCAAAAGGTTGAAAATATTCATTTACCACTATTTTAACATTTGGGAAGCTCTTGGAAGTTAAAGGAGAAAATGAATGGGTTCTTTGTATTCATATCCATGAGGATTAGAATACAAACTGGCACCACAGACAACATACGAACACACAGCAGATCATTTTCGTGTGGAGACAGGATGGAGTGTCTCCCTGCTCAGCCAAAGAGTGGTGGGCTGCGCTGGGAGGTGAGGAAAGGCCAGCCAGGCTTTTTTTGTGATTGCCATAACTGGACGGATGGCGCCTCACACCATGTGGAGCCCAGTAAGAGGTCAGGCCAGGACTCTTACATATTACTATCTGCAGGGATATGAAATGCCCATGTCTAATACAAACACATCATTTTGACGAGTGACCATAAACATTCCTGTACTAAATAATAGAGTGATTATTTAATATTAATTTGGGCATTGTTGCTTCTAACCAAAGTCCTAGTCCCTTAAATTAATAGAATACTCCCCATTGGACAAAATAAACAAGTATTTTAAAAATCCTTTTGTGTTAATCTTCCAGTAGCACAAAGGTTTTTTCCTTCTGTAGAATATACACAGCAACAGCATATGTGACCTCAATTCCCTTAATATTAAAATGAACCACTGGTTGTCAGTAAGGTTATTAGGCACTACTGGACACAAATCAGCCAATTATTAATTCATATACTTTCAGTTATGTACTTTTATTGGAAAACTGACCTGAAATTATGGAAATATGCTGAACATAATGGACAAGAATCTAGTAAAACTGAGGCAACTTAACACATAGAATAACGTAAGACCTATCTCTGAAGTTAAAACTCTATTGCAATAAACGAATAAAAAACGTATTTAGACATTGCAGCGTCATATTTTCAGGAAATGTCTAGGAATCTAATTCTGCCTAAAAGAATTAAGGACATCATTCAAACCTCCTCACCATGAAAGACAGTAATTTTGGAAGAAGCCATAGCTATTTGCAGTAAGTTGGCTTCTTTATTTTTAAAGAAATTTAAAAGTGAAATTCATCATTTTGCTTTTTAAGCATATTCTAATTTATATGAAAGTTAACCTAATTTTACGATCTCTAATTGGTCTGTCATTAAGTTCATTAATAGCAGCTACTGCCTCATTATAACTTATCAGGGCAATAAGAGCTTCACCGGAAAACATGTCATATTCATTCTGCTGGAGAGAAAGAGATTCTGGTATGATCTTATAGCCATGGAAAAAATCCAGAATTTCATTACGTGAGGCTTGAAATGGTATATTCCTTAATTTAATCACTGCAATACGATCTGAACCACCCCTGAAATTTGAGTCAGGTGCAAAATGTCTATCTGGAAAAGTTCCAGGAATACTTTCACCAAAACCTGTAAATGTGGGATGGCTTCTAAACCCATCAGGAGAACAGACTGCATCATCAGATGGATGTCTATATTCAGATGAAGACTTTGAATCATCAGTTAGATGTCTATGATCAAAGGAACATTTTAAATCACCAGCTAGATGTTTATAATCCGATGGATGCTTTAAGTTCCCTTGCGTGGATGGTCCTTGAGAACCTTTTTCATATGAGTGGAGATGACCCTGCATCTTTTTTTTAACCACCGATGGAACGTTAATATCAAACTCTAGCATTTGTTGCACAGATATGCATCTCAGGAGTACTTCAGTTCCCAAAAAACGCTTACGATTTAAACTTTCAGCTTTCCGAGCTTCATCTTCAGATTTAAATTTTACTAATGCTTCTCCCAGTCCAGATCCCTTGTCATCATGCAACAAATGAATATCCCTGTCATCAATACTAAACCCTGCAAAAAACTTCTGCACTTCAACATTAGTCACATCATATGGGAAATTTCTTACATATACACATGTATATGGGCCTGAATGTTGTTCCGGGTCATTTCCTCTCTTCTTCTTGTCATGTCTTTCTGGTGATCCTGTAGTTTTTGAATATCTCATTAACTGAAATGCTTTTGTTTCAGGAACTGGGAAAAGGAAAACTGTTTGTTTATGAAGACGACACCTGTGAAGGTTGAGTGCATTCTCATATACACTCCGTGATTTGAAAATCACAACTGCATCCCTGCTTCTATGGCTATGTGCCTTTAAGAATATAATTTGATCATCAGATATATCCAGCTCCCCAAAGAATAATCTCAAATCATCCTTCTGAACAGAAGGTGTCAGATTCTGTACATGCACATAGTACTCCCTGTTGTGAGATGAAAGAGAATGGGTGGAACCAGAAAAGGGTGAATGAGAACGTCTGGTAACTCTCTTTGGTGAAGACCTGGAATGAGTCTGTGCTATAATCTTCTTCGGTGGAGACCGTGAATGGGTCCGTGCTGAAATCCGCCTTGATGGAGACCGTGAACGAGTCCGTGCTGTAATTTTCCTTGGTGGAGACTGTGAATGAATCCGTGTTGAAATCTTCCTCGATGGAGACCTTGACCTGGAGCGGGTGCGTGCCATAACTGTCCTTGAGGGAGACCTTGAATGGCTACGTGTCAAACCCCGTCTTGCAGATTTTGAATGGGTGTCTCTTCCTGGGGATAAGTAGGTTGTGTCCTTTTTTATATACTCTGTGTGTGAAGATGAGCTTTCTGTATGCAAATTATGAGCAAATTGTTCTGTGCTAATATTATCTATGTGCTTCTTCACTTTTCCACCAAACTTAATCCATGCCGCTTCACTAGAATGACATACTTCTATAAATTTTAAACCCTTATCATATTGTAGCCCTTTCAAGGCATCATCTGATGTAGCAAACTTCACCAGACCATCTCCACTGTTCTGACCATTCTTTTTTATCATTCTCACACCTTCGATTTGTAAACCAGAAAAGAAATTGACCACATCCTCTTCTGTTGAAGAATAAGGCATACCACGGACATACAGATACAAACTGTCTGGGTTACATGGCTCTCTCCTGCGTTGATGACAGCTTTCTTGTGAAATCTCTTGACTGCTGTTTTGGGAATCACTGGCAAGGAATTTACCCTGTGAGACATCCTCAGAATCGTAGCTATATTTGCCCATTCCTTTCTTAAGGGCTGCAACTAGATTTGAAAGGCTGCCAACTCCAGGTGCTCCTGGGTAATGAGAACCTGTCTGCCTAGAGACAGTTACTGTTTCTCTTCCACCACGATCAAGCCTTTTCCTATTCATTTCTACTATATTCTGCATTTCTGTCTTGCTGCTAAGAAACAGTTCTATAGAAGAACCCTTGATGAATCCTCCTGAATAGCTCATTGCTTGTCGTGCATCTTCATCTGTTGCAAATATGATAAAAGCTTCCCCCTTTTCTCCTCCAATGATATGTACCCCTCCATCAGGAATATTCAGTCTTGAGAAGAAACGGCGAATATCCACAGAACCCGCAACAATAGGAAGCCCTTTTAAACGGATTACTACAGCCATTCTGAGCTCAACCCACAGCAAATCACCTGTAAGCAAAACACGTACAAGCAAGCCTTTAATACGCTGGAAAAGCAATATACCTCACACTATACAATTTAAAATACATGCCCTCCTTCAATCAGGGTATACAAAATCAAGGAATAACTAAACTGAAACCACAAGCCTATTTCATCATAAAGCTTGCTATCAATTATTCACTCTAGTATTTTAAACATTCCAACAACATTCCAAGTTTTAAAAACCCATTTCACTATTTCTAACTACATCTAATGAAGACAAATAAAAAGCTTTCACAGCAATTAAACAGGCCACTACAGTTTTTATGAGGAAATTAACCCAAAGGTTATCTGTGGTCCAGTGTTTTTGCCATCTACTATCAAGAGTATAAAATAGGTTCTGGAAAAACAAAGTCTCATAATTTCCAAACAATTCACATTGATTTTTTCAGACAACATTCTCTACAAAAAGACCACCCCGCTCTTAACAAAGATAAACCATCTACTCCACACAATACACCATTTCCTGATGAACTGCACATCCAAACTATGCTTCCTCTCCTTCTAGAAGCCTGGGAGAAAAGACAGAGGCATTAACCTTTTAGAAGCTTACCCATTTCTTCCTGGAAAGCCTGAATGAAGTCTGTGAAATCAACTTGCCATATTTTACACTGTATTAGATGCACACACACCCAAAAGGGGAAATGTCTGTGCGTCTTATAGAGTGAATACAAGGGGGGAAGAAGCAGCATTGCAGCAAAGCTACCGCAGCACACCATGGAGGCCTGGGTTGGAGGTCTGTATTATGCAGAGCTAACTGCTCCATCTATTGGGGTCGGTCCCCCCCAACTCCGTATCTGGCTCACAGCCATGTTCAGAGGTCAGGCAGTAGGACATGCACCCATATCTATCCCGCTCCCTAGATGGCCACCATCATGGCAGGCACAAACGCCCAACCCCAAATCCGAGGGCTGTACTGCCATTGGTGACTAGGTGCCACCACTCCCGACCTGGCGGGGCACCAGTGCATCCCGCTTCCCAGTTGGTCCGACGATCCCCAGGCAGACCGCACTCTGCCATTTGGGCTGCCACCCAGCTGGGCTGTGTACGTGTCAACCTAGCCACCACTGAGACCTCAAGACCTGGCCTCCAACCCAGGCCTCTGCGCTGTGCCATAGCAACTAGGTTGGGGCACCCCTTCCTCCCCCCCACCCCCATCAAGTTCTCTTAACCCCATCTGGAGGTCTCTGCAGTGTCGGCTGGACGGGGCCAGAACTTGATGGGGGTGGGAAGTTGATGGCACTTTCTGCTGCTAACTGGTGGATGACTGCAAAAGCTTCAAGTTCCTTTTGTCCCCTTTAGTAAAATAGAACTATTTGGAAGGGATGCTTTGTCTTTTTAATGTTGCTGCAGATTGATCATACAACTGATCTTTCTTTCTTTCTCTTTCTTTCATTCTTTCTTCTTCCCCTTCTCCATCAAGTTCTACTAGCCCCGCCCACAATCTAGGCCTCCGTGCCTCCAGCTATGGCTGCCTGTCTCCCTCACCCCTCACGCTCTCCTTGACTTCAAGTCTGTGGGGTGGGTGGGGGTGAATACTGGGCGGCCAACCCCTCAGTGGCTCTTATCCATCGCGAGATGCATTTGTATGTGTGAATATTTTTTCCACACATACATACCTCTAAAAATTATGTGTGTCTTACGTTCCAGTAAGTCTTATGCTGCGAAAAATACGGGTAACTGTGGAAAGAAAATGAAACATGATTAATGGCCAAAAAAGTACATACAGTATCTCATTACTGAGGAATATCCTTGACCAATCCCAAGAACAACCAACCAATACAAAATAAAAAATGATGATTGTATGCCCAATCCAGAGGTCCATCCCAGTGAACCAAAAAAACTTCACAAAATATAATGAACATCAACAGAACAGTGTCGTGGCATACCCATTTTGAGAGGATATTATTATATTCTCCTATGAAAATTAACTTCACCAAGCCTTGAAAATTATTTGCAAACCCTCTTTGAAAGATCCTTGTATAAACTTTCTTCAGTGTCCAGAGTTGTTGAAGGATGGAATCTCACACAAAAACAGAGATGTCCAGTTCTGTTGCAATTCTTTTTCTTACAAAGAGCATGATAGGATGCTCAGCAATAAGAGTGTAGTATTGCAGACATGACATATTGTGAGAAAAATCCAAAAACAAAAACATAATAATAATCGTTGTTCCACTTTCTCCACAAATCTTACATCCCTGTGGTTTAGAACACAACATATTGACTATATTTATGCAAGTTATTTATTAGAACAGTCATGTAACCAGTTCTGAAAATACTAAAAAGCCATAATGGAAAAATGTGCAGCCCAATTCTCAACCAGTTTTACTTGGTAGAAAATCCACTGACTTCAACAGAAATAACTGAAAAATAAGTTGGCAATCAAATACAGTGGTACCTTGTATAAAGGAATTAATTCATTTCAAATGAAATTATGTTAAGCAAATTTTCCCTTATACAAATTTCCCATAGGAATGCACTGAAAACGGAGTAATCCCATTTTTATGTTGTATGGATTCGCTCCATAGACGATTCTGTTACACAAATTTCCCCTATCTCTGGAATTTTTTATGTTGTACAGATATTATGTTATACAAACTGTTATACAAGGGTCCACTATAAATGATTCTTATATTATACTGTACACAGGAATACATGTGACACAGAGTATTTCCCTAGAATACTACAATGGTAATACAAACAACCCCATTTTGGATCATTTTA
The DNA here is from genome assembly GCA_023846285.1 of Phrynocephalus versicolor. Taxonomy (NCBI): domain Eukaryota; kingdom Metazoa; phylum Chordata; class Lepidosauria; order Squamata; family Agamidae; genus Phrynocephalus; species Phrynocephalus versicolor. Next base: position 25,751,991 of record JAHTLZ010000204.1, on the reverse strand, counting down.
ATTTATCTGGGCAATGTACATGAATAAATAAAAATAAGTACAGTATAGGGAAAGACATCATATCCCTTTCTTTTCCAAGTGAATCGGGAGTGGAAGATATCCAAACATTACACAACTGCTGAAGGGACATCAAAAGATATACTCTTTTGATACTACAATCTATGTAGGAGACCAGCATTTTCTCAACAGTTGTCTGGGCTGTGGTACTGCAATCAATCATATTAAATTCACTGAATAGAGAACATTAATTTCCATAAGTTATTCTTCCAAAAAGACATGTATTGACACACACTGGTGTTCAGTTACTCATGGGGGAAATGAAAAATAATATATGATAACTTCTTCCAGTAGACAATGCAGTTGACTTCTGACTAGGTCTTGACCAAATGTAAAGATTTATTTATTTATTTATTTATTTATTTATTTATTTATTTATTTATTTTTATGTTTTAGAGTATTTATGCCCCGCCTTTCTCCTTGGAAAAGCACCCACAATGGTATATTTGTCCTCCACAGAAGAACAACTGAACATACAGATAAGCTTGTTCCTGTTTCGCAAAATCTCTTGCTTCTCAATCAGTCCAACATTGAAGGAAAACAAGGTGTGAAGAGCTGCCAGTACCCACAAAGTCACATCTAGCCTTTAGCGAAACAGAATATTCAAAAAATTGGATTGAATTTCCTCTACTTGAAATTGAACCAAAAAATAGACCAGTGAATGAAACTGAAGGTACTAGTTATACACTGGCAAAAGAAAGTTAAACTGTTGATGTAAAATGTGACAGGAATGTCTCTTCAGGCATGTCTCCACAAAAAATAGTATTCTTTCAGGAGTAGTTTTGTTGTTGTTAAAATACTGTTTAAGAACATATTTTCTTTGCACTATGGCAAATATTCTAACAGAAAATGTTTTCACATTCAGTTTTGAATCTGTTTAAATATAACCTTTAAACCAAGCATGTTAAATCAGCTCACATCATCTCAAGTCTCTTGCCCACATGAACCATATCAGTGGATGGAAAACACGTGGGGGGGGAAAGCAACCTAATATATTTGCAGACAGATTTTGCAACTGTGAGGGTCTGTCTCCCTTAACAGCTTCGGAAGTTCCCAAAGAAGAGTGCTTTCTTCTTCACCACAGGTCCAAAGGAATACCACTGCACACCATATAACATTAAAAAGGCTGCCGTGTTGATCAAAGAAGCCTCCACACCACAATACCGACGATCCCGGCGCAGGTGATCGGCAGTTGCCCCTTAAACCAGAAGCTCTGCCATTAGAGCCATACAATAATCGAGATGGGAGGGTCCTGTGAGGCCATCAGGTCCAAACCCCTTGCTCGATGCAGGGATCCCAACCGAGGCAGATCTGACACATGTCCGACCAATGAAAATTAAACCCCGGCAGGAAACACAAGTTCGGCCCATACTTAGGCTACACTCCAGCCTTTCCCCTTCCCCCCCTATTCCCTACAGACGCGCGCGCACACACACACACACACACACACACAAACACAAACACGTGACACAGAAGACCGAATGACACCCACAAGGCCGCGGCCTGCTTCTACGCGCCACGTCCCTGCCGTTCCCGTAGACCACCGAAACGGCCCCTCTCCTCAGGGGAGAAAAACAACACCCGCAACACACCCGCAGGTTTGTTTCCCGCTCCTCGGGCTGCCTGTTCCCTCCAGGCCCTCTTCCTCCTCCTCCTCCTCCTCCTCGTCGTGCCGGGGGGGCGCTGAGGCGCCTCGCTCGCCCAATAGGGCCACCACCGACCGCCGCGCGCTCTTCCGGCTCCAACCGCCCGTCCGTCAGAAAGCTAGCGCCCCGCCCCGCCCCCTCGCCCGTCTCCAGGGAAGCCCACCGGGCCAACGGGCACCCCGCGCGCGCACCCCCGCCTGACCCCCTCCCAATGACGCCCAGTTCCGCGGCCACAACGAACACGCATGCGTCAACCGCTCAGGACTCTCAGGCTTTCGCCAATCCCTTCTGCGTTGAACAACTCCTTCCGGTGCGAGTGACGTGCGCTGACGAAATACCCGTGGTACCTTGTATAAAGGAATTAATTCGTTCCAAATGAAATTATGTTAAGCAAATATTCCTTTATACAAATTTCCCATAGGAATGCATTTAAAAGAGAGTGATCCCATTTGTATGGTGTACAGATTCGCCCCATAGGCCATTATGTTAAGCAAATGTCCCCTATCTCTGGAATTTTTTATGTTATACAAACTGTTTGTTGTAGGAGGGTCCAGTGTAAAACGTTTCAACACACAAACCAGCACACAAAACAAAAGGGTGTCGAAAGTGGTTGTGTTGCCTTAAAAACTAACCGCTACACACACAAGTCTTAAGGTATTTGCCGTTTTGATTTCTTTCTATTTTGTTTGACATGCTATATTTTAATATAAGCTTCTTTTTTTAAAAAAAGAACTCAGTAGAGGCTTTTCTACAGTTTGGTTTCTTTGAAAAGAACCTGATAGCTGATTTTTGGCCAAGCACATCCATTTTGATAAACTGCATAAGTAGCCTTCGAGCTAGATGGAAGCTACAAAAATCAAATAAATAAATATTTTTAATCCAAACAATAGGACTTTCAAAAAGTCAACAGTTGGTTTTCTATACAGCATTGCCCTTCCTCTGGCCTTAAAATACATTAATTTGGCATATATTTCACCTTCCCGAGCTCATCCTGTAACATACTTAGGCATAGTTGTTGCTTTCCGAATGAGTTGCTGATAAGGTACCAACGAAAGTCAAGAGCCAAGAAGATAGTATATTTTCGCGGTGACTCATTCATAACATCTCTTTCAGGGAGAGATGCCTTCAGTCTAGAGTACAGAGGAGCAGCAGTTCAACAAAGGTACAGTATTAATTACCCTTCTTTGGAGGCGAAGTCTCCGCCCTCTGTTTTATGGGAGGGACAATAATTTTAACCCATCTGGCTTGCCGTAGACACGAACTTCCGGGGCCGCCTCTGTTGGCTACTTGGCGGCGGAAGAGGCGGCGGGTTTAGGGAGTAGGGGTAACCATGGCGACGGGGAGTCGCTGCCTCGGCCTGGCGCTGCTCTGGCTTCCCTTGAGCGCGGGCCTTTCGGGCGCCCCGCGCTTCTCCCTGCCTTTGCGCCGGCCTCCCGCTTGCGGGGAGTCGCAGTACTTCGACATCGCCAGCTTGTCTTGTGGCCAGTGCGGGGCCTCCCAAAGACGAAGCCCGTGGGGTGAGGCCACCGAGGCGGCCCCCGGTCCAGGCTGATTCCCCGTCGGCCCGTCAAGGCGAGACCCCACCGGGGGCCTCCGAAGAGAACCGGGTGGGAGGGAGGGAGGGAGAGCATTCTGGGGACCAAATCTCCAACCCCCTTCAGAGGTTTAGATACCGTTACCCCCTCCATCACCCCACCAGAAACAAACACACACACACACGCGCGCGCGCACACGTTTGGGATAAAACATCTGTGCTGCCGCCGCCCACCTCCGCATCCCGAGAGAGGTGGCGGAAGGTCTCCTCACGGGCCCTCCCCGGATGCTTCAGGACTTCGGCTTTCTTGATTAATTTCTGTATTACCGATTAATTCCAGGAAAGGTTGGCCAGTCGTTGGGTCCGAGGTTTTGGTACCCAGACCCAAGCCCAGACCCCTCTCAAATACAGCCTTGCTCTCCCCTGGAAAAAGAGAGAGTTGTGTGGGTTCCAAGTTGCACGGCATGTCCGAGTCACTGGAAATTAAGAGAAAGTCCGACTTGACAGCCAGTCTTTCAACTGGAGTCGCCATCTCTCATTATTTCTAATTATTATTTATATTTCTGTACCGCCCCCTTTAGGGCAAACTGCACTACCGGGGAGAGCAGAAGGAAAGGCATATAATTCTTTCTTTCCTTTTTTTACTATCATTATCTATGCTACCGCTTGAGGTTGAGTGTGATAGGGACATCACCCAGTGAGCTCCCAGGTTTAAACCCAGATCTCTTTGTTGTTATGCCTCTTTTGACCTGATCCTAGGGTAACCTTGTGAAAGAATGACCTCCTCACCCAGATCTCTTCAGAGTTCAGTACTGAACATACCAGTCTAACAAATTCATTAGAACAACCCTGGTTTTACCTAAATAACAGACTTAATGCATACTTTTAGGTACATCCTGCACTTGTCTGCCAGGATACAAGACAGTTTCTGATGATGGTGGGACTTCTGTTTCCTGTGAGAAATGTCCAGAAAGCATGGTAACTATTTCATGTGTAATAAATCAAAGCAACTTCTTTTCATATTAATTTATAGGTGTAGTGTTTTTCAATTAATGTACTAATTTTTAAATGTTGGTTTATTATTATTATTATTATTATTATTATTATTATTATTATTATTATTATTATTATTATTATTATTATTATTATTTTAGAGTGGAGTTACTCAAGATGGCTGGGATTGCATTTCTTGCCCTAGTGGCCTAACTGCAGAAGGAAAATGTAAATGCCCTCATAATGAAATTTTAGGTAAGATTTCTTAGAAGTTACTTGTCAATATCTGAGTTCCATGTTAAGCATATGCTGTGGATTTTTATTCCACAAATTTTAGTAACTTCCAGTGACGGTGAGTTTTGCACACAGGAGTGCTTTGGTAATAAGAGATAATTGGATATACTGTACAGTATAAATTTAAGAGTACTTTGAGATGCCACAAGAGGCCTGGCTTATCGGAGATGATTTACTCACAGGAATAGTTTAACCACAAAATGTTCTTTGGTTTGCAGATGATAATATCTGAAGATGGCACTTGAGCCTCTCTCTTTCAATAAGACAAACAAACAAATAAACAAGACCAAGAAACCAACGACAAGTGGGGGTTTTCCTTGGCTTTCTAAGGGAAAGATAAACCACAGTACCAGGTTCCGATTTCAGTGTCTGGATTGTTTTACTGCCCTTAGGCAATCTTGTGACTGCCCGATAGGTTGGACTACATCTCCCATAAGTCTCAGCCAACTTGACCAATCATCAGGGATTCTGGGTGCTGTAATCCAAAAGTTTTGGAGAGCACCAAGTTGACAGGGCCTGTTTCAGTTCTGGAAATACCAGTTATTTCATCTGGAACCTTCTATTTTCAGCAGAATTGCTCTATTTCTCAGCTGTAGTACGCCACTCCAGATCATGCCATTACAATTTTGTTTCCATACCTGAATGCATTAATATAGAATAATATTAAGGAATATAAATGGTGCACCTTATGTTGAAATCAGCATTTCATTTGAAAACAGTTCGAAATAGTGTGTTTTTATAGCATATTTGTTGAAAATTATTGTGTGTATGCATCGAAGATGTGTCCATGCGAGCATGGGAACTGATTTCCATTCCATGAGCAATTTCTCATGCTGTATGAAATGCCACTCCATAAGTCCCTAATTTCAAGAAATTATTATTCCGGGCGTATATTCTAGAAGGAAGAACGATACAGGATATGCCCGCAATTATACAGAATCCTAAATGCTCTTTGAGATCATAGTGAAGATTTCTTAATATGGATCAACAAAAACTGGCTTCTGGAAAATTGCTCTTCTGAAGTACTGAATTTCTAAATAACTGTGCTGGTATAATGAAACATTGACCTGTATGTTACTATTGCTTCATATTCTTTTTTGACTAGTGGAAAGAGACACTAATGGTGCATTGTTGAAAACTGCGTTATGTGTTCAATGTGATGGAAAAGAGAAGTCATTTACTACCCCAAATGCATTAAATAATAGGTAAGGGGGTTTGGAGGCATTTATATAGATTTCAAAATGAAAACTTGATTAATATTTATTATTTCCATTGAAATGCAGCAAGCCTGAAGTTAGGATAATTGATAAAAACTTACAAAATGTTGTGATAGCAGTTTCAAAGTTTACATAGCATCCATGTGTTTAAATATGGTATTCAACTATTTGAGATGCAGATGTGAGATGATTTTTCTCCCACAATTTTTTAAACTGGAAAAAATAATATGCAGATATGTACTTTCCTCTCACTGTTTGCTGGCCAAGGAACAATTAGCTGCTTTGTTGAATTCTGTTATCTTCATTGTTTTATCCATGCCTGGGAACCACATTCTAGTGGCTTACTCTAATCTTGTGTGTTTTACATCTTGAATGTATGTTTTCTTACTTGTAGATCTTTGATTTATAAGTCCAGTGGCATGGTATGGCCAACCACTGGTATTGTGACTGAAAATAAAATTGAGGTGTAACCATAGAGGATCCTCATCTATTCAGAAGTGAAGTCAATTACAAAAAATATTTAAATCACAGTGGGCCAGTCTATAAGAAAGTGACAAAGTATACAAATAATCAGAATAAATAAAGCAACGTGTGCTTTTTATATATCAGCCTATAGCACTTAAAGCACTCTCTTGGGAGTTTATAATTTAATTATTCAGGCTGTATATTGTGAATTTTAGGGAAAATGTAAAACCCACCCTTAGCTCTTTTTAAAATGCTACATTTATTCCTAGTCTTCCAATATCCCATTAATTAACGCTGACTGTATTAAATTTCAGGTTGTATAGTGTTCTGACGTAAAGTTTTAAAAAAGGAAGACTTACTCACATTTGTCCGCTAATAGGATTTTTCCTTAACAGATGACATTTAAGGAAACATTGTCCAGGAAAAGTAGTCTGAGGAACAGGAAAAAAAGGAACAGAAATTAAAGTAACAAAACATGAACCTCACCAGGTGTTTAAAACAAAAAGTAGATGGAGGGAAATAAAAGGATGTTCACAGGGCAGAAATCTAGCCAGGAGAAATCTATCACTCTTTTTAAAAATAGCAAGGGGAGGTTTTGATAAATGGTATCTATGTGTTAAGGAATGTGGGTACCTGAGCTCCCCTGCTCCTAAAAAATAGGCAGAGATCTCTGCCACACTCCCAATTACACCACCCTTCAGCCTCAGGCTCCTTAAAATCCATAGAGGATGCGTGTCTGAGTGCAGTATGACTCTTCCGGCCCTAGCTTCAACCTATCTTAATCCCAAAGACAGAACTTAAACTTAGTTGTGTACTTTAAGAATGCACATTAACCCTGCCAGATAGGCCAAAGAACCAAAATGTCCCAAAGTTACTTCTCCAGCCAAGACACTGCCATTAGCCACACTCACTTTCTTCTCCCAAGGACCACACTGTGGTAAAATATTATTTCTTATTAAAAATTGGAAAAATAGTAAAAAATCAAAAAATCAAAGTTTCAGTAAAATAAGGCGAATCAAGGCAAAGGTTCAGCTTAATGTCTAAGCAGTTTAAGGAAAAGCAACCCATGCAAATAATAAGTGCTAACTAAGTAACACTGTTACTAATGACTACTTTGCTAAAAAGTTGCCATAACAAAGTTCTCTAAAACGAAGCCATCTTGCAACTCTCCCACGTCACCCTCCAACACTAAAACCATATATATTATTAGTAGCTAACTACTTTGTGTCCCCCCCCAACCTCTGAGGTAACAACCAGTCATGTAACAGCATATTTCCTTATCCATCAGTCTTTTTTTTCTGTTCTCTGCCCAGAATTGTCATGAGAGAATGTTCCCTAAGTTCATTGGAATGCAGATGTTTAGTCTTCCTTTGGCTGCTTCTCTCTGGTCTCATAAGTGATAACACAGCACCTGTGTAAGCTTAGGAAAGAACTTGGGAAAGTACTACACAACCCATTTACTCAATTCATTAACACTATCTAAAGAAACAATAAGATTAATTAGATCAGTCCAACAAGTCTGAAGCACAAAACCTTGGAAGAAGTAAACCACCTCAAAATCATTGGAAGCAAAAATCTGAAAGCAAAGTTCTCTTTTGTGTTAAACGAAAGAGAAATACATTTCAGCACATAAATGACTCGGGAGGGGGAGAATTAAAGCTGAAAAAATAAAATCCATTTAAGAAGAACGAAAAAATTTAATCTTCTGCAGTCCAAGACCTTTTCCTGTTCTTTGAAATGCACCTTCTCTTTAAATTTTTACATCTGTGTTGGTCTATGGCAGATCAGGAAATGATTATTATGCCACATACTTTTAATGTTCAGAACCAGTACAGTAGTACCCCCGTATCCGCGGGGGATCGGTTCCAGGACTCCCTGTGGATACCGAAATCTGCGGATAAGAGCTAATGCTCTTATCCGGGGTAAAAAAGGTGATTATGAGGGGAAGTGGTAGGAGGTGGCAGTGGTGGCCAGGGAGGGGGTAAAAGAGAAGCCTCCCCCCTCCCAGCCCGCAACCCCCGTCTACCCCAAGTTTTATTTTTAAGAAAATAAAACTTACTTTTTGGAGAAGCCCTCCTCCTCGCTGCCACCGCGTGCCAGCCAGGCACTCTACGGAGGGGTGGAGGACATCAGGGTTGGCGGCAGAAGAAGCATCCACGCCACGCCACTCACCCAGAACATCGGGGATGGTGGCAGAAGCAGCACCCATGCTGCGCTGCTCACCAGGAACATCTGGGCGGTGAATCCAGAGGTTTCTTTATTGGTTGCCTTTATTCCCAAAAAAGATGTTGTTGATGACCCAGATCAAATATAAATTCTATTTCTGTCTCTTGTATCTCTTGGCCATCATTCCCCAAATAAGACGTAAGTGCTACCAATGGTCATAGTGGTGGTCCCCTTGTGTCAGGGTGTAAGTCTAACTCAGCAGTCAAAGAAGAATGCTTGAAATCACAGTTATGCATTTCATTTTCATTGGGGGCTGTTGTTGGATGCCACATCGTTAAATAAGGACCAGGAAGGTTTTTTTCCACTCTAGCTCTATGTAGTAACTTTATCAAATTAACCATATTTTAATTTTATCTTTTGTAGGTGTATTAGATGTGAGCAAACATTCATCAGTGTGAACAAGTCATGTACCTGTTCAGAGCCAAATATTCTAGTAAGTGTGACCATGTAGAACAGCAGGATTGTATTCCATACCAGGAGGTTTGACCATGTAACCATTGCTCAGTTTTGATGAATTGTTTCCCACTTAGTCCTTCTTGAGTGTCAACAATCCTCCGAAGACACTTCACACTGGACTGCAGTTTAGGCAGGAGTATTGTATACACCAGTATCTGATGGCACAACTCTGAACATCTGAATTAGATCAAGAGACACTGTGTGTAGAAGATCCCTATGGTATGCCACAGAAATGGGAAAGAGAACAATTATTCCATGTCATTAATGCCACCAGATGCCTCAGGGCAAAGGGGAAAGTCAGTGAGAATCCCTTTAACTCTCTCTTCATGAGTTGCAACCCTTGTTTCATCTACAGCCTTTGCATAAACACTAAGGCCATTTCCCTTTCTGAGAATATTCTGGATTCAAGTGTCTGTTCCTCGAAGAAGGTCCACTTATACTTTGAATTTTGTTTTTAAATTTGTCTTTTCAGACAGGTGGTTTATGTTTCGGGAGCAATGGACATTTCCCTCCAAAGGGAATTGCAACGGTTCGTTATGGAAGTGTGGTAAGTCAGAGTCACTTTATTTGTATATGGCATGTTTGCAGACAGTATGCTAAAAGAAGTTTACAAAGTAAAATGAGTGTGCATGTACACACAAAGCCCTCAACCACAATATGAGGAGATAACACTGTGTACATATAGTGCACCTTAAGCTAGTGCTTTCCCCAATTAGCCCATGTTTTTCATTAAGACTAGAAAAGAAGATGCCTGTCCTTTCACCCTGTTGGCATCAGTGTGTTAAAAATATGTTTGTTCTCAAAGTATTAAGTTGCCAGTATCTCACATTTTCAGGAAATGCTATAAGGACCAGGGCTGTGGAGTCGGAGTCAGAGTCGAGGAGTCGGAGTCGGAGGAAATTTTGGGTACCCGAAGTCGGAGTCGGAGTCGGCAAACAATGCACCGACTCCAACTCCAACTACTACTAAATTTAGACTGGAATTTTAAAAAAAGCAAGTTTAAATGTCCCAATTCACAAGAAGTTATAATTTATGACTTCTCTACTGTAAGAATAAAGATCAGTGCATGCAGTGCCTCACGTAACCGCAAAACGAACACGTTAAGTGACCGTGAAGAAGCATGCTTTTCATGTGCTTCACTATATGGCATGCAACGCACAATTAGGAGCGGCAATACTTATACTTTCCATAGTGTTGTGTTCTGCTGTTACGCAGCGCCCATGGTTAACCTAGCCTCTCACTGATAAGGGATTAAGTAAATATGTTTTTTGCAGGACTAGAGACACTTGTATAAGTGAAGGGAATGGGGGGGGTCAATAGTTCAAGACTGAAGCTGTAAACCATTGGAAAAACTGCTGTCATTCAGCTAAGGCTATAAACTTGTAAACTCCGATTGTTAGCTTAAACTTTAAACATGACTATGGGATTCTACTAGGGCGGTGGTCCCCAACCCCCGGGCCGCGGACCGGTGCCGGTCCGTGGACCGATCTGCACCGGGCCGCCTGGGGAGGCC
>JAHTLZ010000204.1:25652046-25741090 GCA_023846285.1 Phrynocephalus versicolor | reverse complement strand
GGTATTGCTTTTCCTCCATTGTTTTCTTTAAAAAGAATGTTGTAACTTCAGAAAGATACACCATAGCTGCCTTTAAAACTGCAGTGAACAAGCTTTTCTATATTTTAAAATAATGCAGCTTTGCCCAGATACACTGACCAGACTGAATGCTGCTTACGTCTTTGGGACAACATACCAACAAAAAGTAAGCCTACTCTAAAATACAGTGTTCAATGTTTACATTAAATGCATTTTACATGTTGTTGTAGAAAGGAAAAGAAAGCACTATATAAGTAATATAGCAGCAATGTACAAGCCACTAGTGACATAATTGTAAAGTAAATTCACAAAAATATGGAGAAAATGCTGCCTCAGTTCTCATTTCTAGTAGTATTTAATAGTGCAACAGTTATTACTGTGTGAAATTATTTTCCATGTTCTCCATATTATTGACGAAGTGGAGTGATATAATTTGGTGGACAGTGAAGCTTTCAAATCAAGAGATACATAGTATGTTAAGTTATACCACAGAGAGACTTTGTGGAATGTTCTGTTTTGCATTAAAATTAATACTTTAAAAAATCATAAATGTGAAGCAAACAAATTCTTTTAAGTTATTGTATGTCAAAACTGTAAATCTCTATGAGCATTTTTAAATGTTGTCGGGGACATGATTTTTTAAGGATTTCACAGGTAGTGGTAAACTGCATGGACTAAAATAAAAACGCTTAGCCTAAGAAGCTTCTAACAACCCAATACAAACATTGCCCATTGTGCAGCAAGTGTACAGAAGGCAAATTCTGTGCATACGTTCATTAGTGAAGCGAACAAGAAGAGAATTCTCATTATTATAATGTCATTATGTAAATATATGCAGCACTCACATTTTGAATACTGTATACATTACATACAGTATACAAACAGTCATCTTGTATCCTAGGAGGAATATTTTTTACAACTGTTAGTAAGGGGCAATATGGCCATAGAGGAAGGATTTATGCCCTTAAAAAAACCCAGTTGGCTGGATAGCCCAGTAGTTTAGGTATCCAGCTACAGAGCCAGAGGTTGGGTGTTTGGGCCAGCTATGAGTAGAGCTAACTTGCGTGGCTGTGAGCAAGCTGCAGAGTTCAGGGCAACCCCCTCCCCAGAAGAAGAGAATAGTAAACTGCCTTTGAGTATTCTGCACCTGTGAAACCATGAAAAGGCTTGCCATAAGTCAGAATTTAACTTGATGGCTCATTATTATTGTTTATTTTTTAATTACAGAAGTCAGAGTCCTACAATACAGTTAAGTGGACTGGCATGAGATACAGGGAAGGACAGACAGGAGGAAATTCTCTTTCACATGCCCTACAGTTAACCTATGGAACTTCCTGCCACAGAATATTGCTTAGGTGGTTTTAAACCTCACAATCTAGGACAGGACACATTAATCTTATAGAGTCACCATTTGTTGAAGAATTCATATAGAATAGACCTGTAGGATAGACATTCTTAATCATCTGATAAGTATCAGCAGGGCCGTTGAGTTTCAGCCTCTTGCCATCTACAGGTTTAAAAAACAGGATGTATAAAATTTGTCCCAGAGGCTTGTTGGTCTTTGCTAGCAACCAGTGCAACATTGGACCTTTTCAAACAAAGCATTTGTTCAACAATATTTCCACCAGTAATGCAGATACAGCATTCAGGTGTCCACACAACACAAACGATTGTCAACAGAGTCAAAACAACAAGAAAACCTATTTCCTTGAGGTTTTACACCACCATCGAGATGGTGTATTTTTGTTCTGCTTTGATTTGATATGTTCCAGTGCAAGATCTGCTTGTGTGGACTTTGGCAATACATTGATGTGCTGATTCTTGCACTTTGTGACCATGTATTGTTTGATGATTGTTTTTCCAAGTCTGTTACTAAACATAATGGGGAACCCTTCAGTGATAAAATTTTTCGATATTTTCTCCATGTAGTCATTAAACCATTCAGCAGGGGATTCTCAATCTCTACCTTATTTTTGAAATCACTAAACAAAAACTTATTTATATCCCCCTTTATGTCCAATGACTCCAGCTCCCACCATATTACCTTCTCTGGTTTGAATAAAATTTCCCCCAAACAACTAGTTTGATTAGCTATATAATAATTTCTTAGGTTAGGTATACCTAATCCTCCCTCTTTTTGAGATCTATACCACTTTTATTTATTCTTGATTTTTCCCACCATTACAGTAGCTATTTATCATGTCTTGGAGATCTTTAAGATCCTTTTCTAAAAACTGAACAGGTAACATTCTAAAAATAAAATTGATTTTAGACAGTATCTTCATTTTTACCAATGCTATTCTACCAAACCAAGATAAGTTCAATTTAGTATAACTTTGTAATCTATTTTTCATCTCTTCTTTTAATTTTAAAATATTTTTCCTTAGTCTTGGTAAACTCCTTATATTTAATACTTTTACCGCATTTCAGCCCAAAGTTTTCAATTGTTTTAAGATCTTCCTCCATGCCTTACTAACACTGCTGCTTAGTTTTCTTTGAAAATCAGCAGGAAAGTTCTGCAACGTTCAGTGTTATCACCTGTGCACCATAGCGCAACAGTGAAAACTAAAGTTCTCAATCTGAAGGGAAAACATTTATTTGTTTATTCATTCATTCATTCATTCATTCATTCATTCATTCATTCATTCATTCATTCATTCATTCATTTAGCTTGTATGCTGCCCACTACCCAAAGGCAAGATAAAATAATAGCTGTTCTACTTTTTAATTTTTTAAGTTTTATCAGTTTTTCACCATAGTACAAAAGTAGAAACTAAACCTTGAAGAAAAGATTGAAAGCACGAAGGCGAGAGTTGTGGCCAAATACAACAAGTATAGAAGGAAGTAGAATGTGAAGTAACTGGCAAAAGTGTGTAGAAGCATTGATACACTGCTTTTTAAATAAAATTATTTATTATTCATAATGTTAAAAATTAAAATTAGAAAAATTAGAAAACATTCAAGCCAAAATGAAAAGGTTTAAGAATGTCTAGTGGGTAAAACAAGGAGGGAATGTAAAAGAGAGTGAAATAGGGTGGGAGAGGGTAGAGAAGATGGGCAGAATGGAACAACAATCTCTGCTGGGAGTGAGATCTCAGGGAGTAGTTCTAGATGTGTGTGGATAGCTGATGCCACAATGGCCCATTGCATCTCAGTACATTCAGCAGCAATGACTCTGCTCCTGTGTGGATGCTAGCACTGGGGTGGTCTCTATTCCAATTTACAGCAAAAAGTACCAGAATGACAACACGGTGTGATCAAGCCCATATTCAGTCAAAAAAATGTGCCATGCCGTGTTTTGATAAACCATAATGCTGAGAAGAAAAAAATGGCACAACCATATTGATTATTTCATCCTATTTTAGTGGAGCAGCATCAACATTTTCAATAGGTTTAAGAATACAAGAGGCATACATTTATCTCAGACTTCAACCATCAATACGTTGGAATTCCAATAGAGTTAGAAAATAATGGCGAAATCATTCGGTGTATGTCTGTCCTTTCTTGTGGTGGATGAGGGTTAAATGAGATTAGATAAGAATCATAGATTATAGGGCTATCTTGATGATACATTATTGCCTAGCTCAAAAATGTCACTTTACTATTCTCTTATTTGCGCTGCTAGCAATTTAAAAAATAAATCTTCCTCATTTTGTGAAGCATCTGTTAGACATTAAAGGGAAGGAATTTACAACTTGTGAGTTTTTCAGATATATTATTGTTTTGATCTTACTCTATTTTAATTGTATGCTTTTTTTTTCAGTGTAAAATGTCCGTTTCCAAGATTTTAAAGGACTATTCTAGTCCAGTTTTTTATGATGTGTTCCTTGAATATTATGATGGAGAAGGTGGACAACAGTACCTTTGGGCAGTGCCAGTGTTAAACTTAAACCTTCAATATAATGAAGTGTTTGTAAACCAAGGTAAGGATTGTCTGATTTTGCTTTTGTGAGCTAACTCTGGTAAAACATTTTGTCACTTAAATGTAAATTTCAACTACGGTATTTGGTGATGTATAGTTGTTTCACTTTTCAATTATGTTTATGATCTTGTACCACTCTAATCTTCCTTTCTGTGCTTTGTTCAAAAAATAGCATAACATGGAGTACTGTACAAGTTTTCTTAAATAAGTCTCAGATTCCTGCGTTTCCTGCATCTCTTCTTCTGCTCAGGCAGAGCCATGGGTAGGAAATGGGAAACTTTGGGTTGATTTTCATGTAGCTGAATTCATAACTGAAATGCGAACCAGTGATTAAGCTGTTGTTTGCATGAAACAAGCTAGCTCCACCAAGATGGAAGTGCTATCCACAAAGTACTTTCATTGGTGTGCCGTGGAATTCATCACAAAGGGAACTGATCAATTGTGTGATTAGACAATCAAACTGCACAATCTGTGTTGCCTGGGCTAACATCTGGCAAAGTTATGTCTGTGTAACATCACATTATGCAGCAGGAAACTAGATCCAGTCACAGAAGAGAAGTTCAGAGGAAGGAGATACTCATGAGTCCAAAGCTCGTTCTTGAAATTCTGAATTATTTACCATCACATTCCTTTGATGTTGTTGACTCAGAAATTTTCATAATTTGAGAAGGTGCTGGATTTTGAAATGAGTATAAAAACTGCAGCAGATCATTTTATAGTTATACCAAAGAAAGTTTTTTATGATGAGAAACACGCCCTGCTTTCTTTAAGGATGGTAAAGTACTACCGATATAATGTAACTTTTGTATTTTTATATTAAAGCATTTCTTTGCAGTACTATACTTTTATTTTTAAAAGGCAGCAGCATGAACAACTGGCTTTTGACACGTCGGATGTTTCTGGTGGATACTTTAAGCGGGCGAGAAAATGACCTTGGAAGCCAACCAAGAGTGATACGAATTGCTAGTGACATAGCTATAAGGTGAGTTCAGATGACAGCTGCCAGAGTGCTCCCTCACTCCTCATTGCTAGCTATCATTTGGTCATTAACTTCATCTAAAATCTAGTTGTCTGGGAAGGGAAATCAAATTGAGAAAATAAGGTACTGTACTTACCCACAGCTCGATTCTGTGCATGGCTGCTCAGAAGAAATTCCCTTTGAGTTTAAGGGGATTTACTCCCAGATTGTACACTAAACACAGAGAGTGCAATAGTTGCCTCTTTGTATTGATGCCATTAAGCAATATGTAAATTATGCCACTTTATCTATAAAATGTATTTACGTATACTGTATAAACCTAGAATAGCAGAAATTTGCTCTATAGTTTTTATTTATTTATTTATATGCATTTCTAGACCACTAAATTTCCCAGAAGGGACTTTGGGCAGTGCACACAAAATCCAAATAAATAAATAATTAAGCAGCTGTTACTCCTGAAGAATCAATCTGCTTTTAAAATTAATCAATATACTGACTTTTCTAAAGGGAACTTCAAAAGGACTTCCACACATTTTTTTATTCATTGTCGAAAATCTGAGATTATAAAGTAGACAGAAACTAGTCTCCTGCTTGACTTGCTGTATAGGCCAGTAGGCATTTAAAACCAGCTTTCTTGATTTCAGGATTGAGCTTATATTTCTTCTTCTCCTCTCCTTTTATTCCGCTAACATTCAGTTTTGTATCCGCTTACAGCATTCGTCTTGTGCCTGGAACTCACAAAGGAGCTATCTACCCCCCTCTGATGACAATTACCTATCGTGATGTCCTGGTCCAAAATCCCAGTACTGAAAGTGTGGCGGTGAGCTCCTATCATGTAGTTGCATTAACTGAATAGCAGTTGCTTTAATGTTATAAATGTCCCAATTTAGAAAGTATTAAGAGGAGTTATGCTATCAACTCAGACTACATGGCAGAGATATGAACCCTTACCTGATTAGCTTGCCTAAATAAGGCTGCAAATTTCTACAGGATTTTTTTTAACTGATGGCAGAATTACAAAGAGGAGCTATCGACTCCCTTTTGAGGGCCAATGGTGATATATGTTTGTATATGTGATATCAAAGTGATGTCTAAGAGAGGGTTGAATCCCCAGATATTTATGAAACATAACAACAGAGACAGTTTCACAAGTATGAATGTGTGAAGAAATTTTGAATGCAAATAATAGGTTGGTGTGAAGAAGCACTAGGAGCTCGACTGGCTCTATCTTGGCAGTGGCTGTGAGACTGATAAGAGGAAAGGTTGGTGCCAGTTAGCAAGGAATGTTAGCTGTTTCCAGGAAAAATCCATCTGGTTATCAAAAGATAGGAAGTTAATCCAAGGTTGCTCTGAAACCATCTGGAAGGGGGAGCTGTAAATTGGCCATAGCCCAAGCTGCATTCCACTGTAAAATCAAACTGGATATGTGCAGAATGATTTGTATTCTGGAATGGCTTAAGGAGACCTAGCAGGGATTGGGTTCACTGAAATGTAGGGAAGAAAAGTATAAGCATAGAAACATAGAGTTAGAAGATACCTTAGGGGCCATCTAGTCCAACCCCCTGCCATGCAGGAACCCCCATCACAGGACTCCCAACAGATGGTCATCCAGCCTCTCCTTAAAAACCTCCAAAGAAGGAGACCCCACCACCCTCCATGGCAACATATTCCACTGCTGTCCATCTCTAATCATCGGGAAGTTATTCCTAATGCTTAAATGGAATTTCTTTTCCTGTAGTTTGAAACCATTGCTCCAGGTCTTAGTCTCTGAAGCCATGGAAAACAAATCTGTCCCCTCTTCAATGTCACATCCTTTCAGATATTTAAACATGACTAACATGTTCCTTCTCAGCTTTCGTTATGGAAGGCTAAACATTCCCAGCTCCCTAAGCCACTCCTTGTAAGGCATTGCTTCCAGACCTTTAACCATCTTGGTTGCCCTCCTCTGAACCCATTCAATGTTGTCAACATCCGTTTTGAATTGAGGTGCACAGAACTGGACGCAGTACTCTAGGTGGGGTGTGACCAGAGCAGAATAGAGTGGTACTATCACTTCCCTTGATCTAGACACTATGCTTCTGCTGATGCAACCAAAAATTGCATTGCCTTTCTTGGCAGCCACATCACACTGCAGACTCATATTCAATTTGTGGTCCACCCAGACTGCCATATCCCTTCCACAGGTACTATTCTCCAGCCAGGCATCTCCCATCCTATATCTATGCAATTTGTTTTGTCTGCCTAGATCAGTGATGGCGCACCTTTTAGAGACCAAGTGCCCAAACTGTGATTCAAAACCCACTAATTTTTCACATAGCGCCAATACAGCAATTTAACCTGAATACAGGTGGATGTAAAGGGGCGATGTTGGGTGCCCACACAAAGGGCTTCGAGTGCCACCCATGCCAAAGGCTCACCAATACTGGCCTAGATGTAGGACCCTACATTTCTCTCTGTTGAAACTCATTCTGTTAGCTTTGGCCCAGCACTAATCTGTCAAGGCTGTTTGGGATTTTTATCCTGTCCTCTAGGGAATTAGCAGCTCCTCCCAATTTAGTATCATCTACAATTTTAATCACTGTACTCTCTATAAGAATAGTGGAGAGCAAAAGTAGAGCAGGATGCTGTCCCTTGGGTTTCAATCCATTGTTATACAGGTGAAATTCACACTCTGTGAGCCCAGAAATTTGTCTGGGTCTATGTTGAGTTCCCTTGAGAAAGTTATCTTGATCACTATTTAGTTTAACTGGTACTTTTACTGTTTGATGTAATTAGCTTATTGTTCCAAAAATGAACTTTCTTTGGCATTTTGCCGCCACCCCCCGGTTCTTTAATAAAAAAATAAAATTGTCCACTTTGAAAAAGTGTCCACACCAAAATTGTCAACATTGGTGTGGATACATTTTCAAACTGTGGTGAGGGGGAGGGCAGGCTACTTGGGTCCACAGCAGGTACTCTGCCAGGTTCGGTTGTGCTTTCTTGTTCTTTCTAGGGCTGGTTTGGCTCTAGAAGGAAAGGAGTTACCAGACATGCTGATCCCTGGGAAGGAGTAGCAACTACTAGTAGATTTGGGATCCCATTATTTAGCCAGGGTTGGCTGGGTTTCTGTAAAGCTTGGAGGAACCCAGGATGTGCACGTTCATTGGCAGGCCTCCATCACAGCGTGACTGGCATTACCAAAGCTACATAAAATGTCATTAGCATTTATGTTTTTGAAAGCACACCTCATGTTATGTTTGTGAGAAATGTCATATTCTAACTAAGTAGTGCAGATAGGGTTTCTGTGCACAGTCATCTCTTCCTTTTGCTTCATTGAGTTTCAATTGATAGTAAGAGCTACTACTTGCAGGAACAAATTCATTTATCAAAGCCTGTTGATTCCAGTGCCTTGAACTTGAGTAAGCACGGAATGGAAGAAAAATAATAGCAAACCAGTGGCTTGCAAACTTTAATGCATGGGATATTGCAGACTCCCAAGTTCCTAGTGAACTCTAGACATCAACTTGTCCCCCCCCCAATCTTTTCTAAGATTGCAAAGAGTTTCAGTTATAGACAAATGGCCTCTTACGGGGGTGGCCAGGCTGTCTTAGGAAGTCCTCTTATGAAGTCTGTTGGCGCTTACTGTGTTGTTTAGTTCTTCCAGCAAGTTCTCTAGCAATCTGCAACTTAAATTTAATTTGATTTGCTTTCAGCATACATACTGTAATTTAATAGAGCATGCAATTTGGCATCAAATACCATTTATTTTGTTAATATGTTTTTTTAAATTATTTCACTGTTTAGGTTTCTTTCTCTGTCAACTATGAGATGAACCAGTCAGAGGCTCGCATTCAGACTGATGTAAGTTCCCTTTCCCTGTCAAAGCCTAGTTCCCTTGGGACTTCTCTGTTGATTTCTGTTGACAACTCGGCATATGTCTTTGCTTGCAATTCTGCACACACTTAAAAGAAACATTCACTGAACACAGTGGGACTTCTGCATAGAGATATATAAGACTGGAGTATTAATATATCTGTGTTATTTTGTAGGTAGCGCTCGGTGTCCTGGGTGGCTTGGCAGTTCTGTGGGCCCTTATTAAGACTGCTGGATGGAAGAGGCGTATAGGGAGTCCCATGATTGACCTTCAGGTATGAGCGGTTGGAAAGCCTAACTAACGTAGTAGCTTTTGAACACAGACACCCTGTGTGCCTGTAGTTTGTATTCTAAAGTATTATAGGCCAGGTGTAATGTCAAAGTATTCTAGCCAGTTTGTTCATTTACTTAGCAATAAATACAAGTCAACTTCAGTGCAATCTGCAGGTCCATGTGCGTGGTAGGAATGAAGACTTGGGAAACGGGTGCATGTAGTAAGTAGGGTCAAAGCCACACAGGCAGCCGCAGCAATACAATCTAGGGAAGTCTGATATGTGGGCTTGGATATATGGAGAATGCTCTGGATTTATTTACATAATGGAAAGAGCTGGAAACAGTTATTTGTCTTTTTCCTTCCCCATCTCCACATACTACAGGCAACATGCAGAGATCGTGATAATTAGCATTTATATTGCAGTTTGGGAAAACATAAAGCACTTTACATATCAATATCCTGATAAATTGACCAGTAGTACTATCTCCATGTAATGAGTACAAGGGCAAGATTATACATTGGCATGCCTAGTGCATTAATAGCTAAGGAAAATGGTACCCACTAGAGATGGGCACTTTTGGTTTGGTTTGTTATTCGTTTCGTTACATAACAAAACGAATAACGAACTGCCTGCTCTAAGAGAAACGAAACGGAAATTTCCGGTTCGGTTCAGTTCGGTTCCAGCGGTGTTTCCTACCTGGTTCTGCTGCTCCTGGACAGTCCTTCTTCTAATTTTCTGAGATTGTGAATTTGGGGTTTTCATGAGCTGTATGCCATAATCATCATAATTATACAGGCTTGACATATCTCGCCTTGCATGTAATGAGTCTATCTCATATATTAGTTTTACCTTTTAAGTTGAACTGGCACGCAGCCGGCAAAAGTTTTTTTAAAAAGCCGATTCATTAGTTGATTAGAGTGGGACACTTTGAGCCTAGAACATTGAATCTTTTCCCACTATTCTAATTTTCTGAAATTGTGAATTTGGGGTTTTCATAAGCTGTACGCCATAATGATCATAATTATACAAAAGTAAGGCTTGACATATCCCACTTTGCATGTAATGAGTCTATCTCATATATTAGTTTCACCTTTTGAGTGAGACTTGCTGAAATAAATGAACATTTGCACAATATTCTAATTTCTCATGTTTCACCTGTATGTGTAGGCCTCTTGAACAGGCAGGGTGAGCCCAATATATTTTGCTGTCTAAGGAAAATGATACAGCAGGACCACTCTGACTTCCTTACTCTGTGTACAGGAATGGAAGAGATTAGCAGAAGAATATTACTTTAACACTGGTACTGCAACAGGAACTTCAGCTGTAGCTGAAGATAGTAGGTTAGCTCAAAGGATTGTTGTACAGACTGTGTGTCATGCATAACTCATGGTCTCCATGTGTATCAGTTGTTGTACAGCGTGTGTATCAGTCTGAGAAGTGAAAATTGTTAGTCCTTTTTACTATCCAAGAAAGACATTTTTAACCTAAATTTTGTCCTTTTCCGTCCTCCCACCCAGTTCCTAGGCGCCACTACCCAGGAGATAGTTCATTTAGTATGATAGTTCATACTTGAGAATAGATATACAGTGGAACCTTGACTTACATGCTGCTTGACTTGCAGCATATTTGACTTGCAACAAGAAGGGGCCTGTTTGACTTGTGCTGCGGGCTTTGACTTACAGCTCAGAGCCCCGGCGCAAGGCCCCGGAATCGGGCGGCAGCCACAACCCAGCATCACGGCTGCCACCTCCAAACTGCTCCTCCTTCCTCTCCTCCAGCAGCGGTGGCTTCGGCAAGGCCAGCTCCAAGCACCTGGAGCTGGTCCTTGGCCTCGCCGAAGCCGCCGCTGCCGCTGGAGGAGAAGAAGGGCCAGGAGCTCGGGGCTGGCCTCGCTGGTTAGACAGTCGGCTCAGTCTTGTGAAAAAGCTAGCTGCAGAATTCTGGTCCACAATGGAAGCATTTTAGTTGGGGAGCTGTACAGTTATGGGCCTCTAATGGTAAGCATAGAGTTGTTCAGAACTTGGAACGTCAGGTTAAAAACCAGTAAAACTTAAATGTTAGACATTGTTGCTATAAACATTAAAGAGTGGAGGCATATAACTTGTGGACTATAATTCCACTGCCTCCTCCTCTCTGAAGAGACATTTCATTTACATCCCCAGAAGGAATCTCCTATCCCAGTCAAATTTGTTTTAAATTGCTGTTTTCCTGGGTCTTTTTCATCATCTGGAACGGATTAATCCACTTTCCCAGTAGTTTCTATGGAAAAAGTTTGTTTGACTTAAGGCATGTTTGACTTATGTCTAGACCTCTGGAATGAATTAATGACATAAGTCAAGGTTCCACTGTATGTTCTATACTGCCTCTAGATAGATTTTCTCTGCTTTTTTTGGTCTTACTTGTCTACAATATGTGGCCTGCATAATTAATTTGTAAACCGCTTGAAGCGCAGAACACTTTACCTCTCCCCATCTAAAAAAACATTATGAGGTGTAAGAAGATAGCAACCATTACTTAAATATCTAGTCCTACATATTAGGTTGAATCCCTACTTGGACTTAATTTTGCTGATGGAAGGGTTAAACAGCAGTTTTCACCATTGACCCCTTTTGCTCTGGAGCTTGGGGAATCCTCCAATAGTGTGTGATATGGTGCTGTAGGGTTTCAACGGGAAGAGAAAAGCACTGCCTTATCACTTTATTCTAGTGAGAAACCACTGCTCAATCCCAATTCCTTTGTTAAATTGGATTAGCAAATAAAGGTCTAGCCAATAGTTTTCCGTGGGACATACTCCCAGGCAAGCGTATATAAGATTTCTGTCTTAATTATTAAGATCCCTGCCCTGTTTCTGTACATGCACAGTGAGACTCTTTTGATTCCAGAATGTTTGTTTCTTTGCACGAAAACACACAAGAAAAAATATGTCATTACTGTTTATATACAATTCCTAATTCAGATACTGAACTGTGGTCCTCCACCGTCAGCTTTTCTGAAACTCAGCTTTGAAGCTACGATAAATCCAGAATCTTGATGTCAGTGTAACCCTGATTGAAAACATTTTCTTTCCTGTCCTTGTTGGGACACACTGTTCTGTATTGTGTATAATGAATTTATTATCTGGTGTTTTAGACCGTTCTGAAGTTCTTGCTGTTCTACTCTGGAGACCTTGCCAATGTTTTCTTCATCATCACTGTGGGAACAGGGATTTATTGGCTTGTATTCTTCAAAGTGAGTTTCTATTTTCCTCCCTTTTTTGCAAGTTAAAAAGATAATTGTGAGTGATTATATGCCGTCTAAATAGTTTTGTGTTTTATTTTCTCTTTTGGCTACTCTCATCAGACTATGGAGGCAAGTTGTATCTGCAAATATTCTGCATACTTATCTCGTTTTTTTGTTTGCCTCTCTCTCTCTCTCTCTCTCTCTCTCTCTCTGACTTTAAATGTGCTTGCAGTAGTAAATAGAGCTAATTTATGTGCTCCAAATCCTACTTTCTTTCATGTTTTTGTAACTCCTACAAAAGCAGCCACTGTTTTATAATCAAATGTAGACATTGGTGTGATATAATTAGGCACATAATATGGTTGCTATATGTTTGGTAATAATGAAGGCCGTTTACGTTGCAGGCACAGCAGTTTGTCTCTGTTCTCTTACCTCTGCCAAGTCAAGAAGATAATTTTGTTTCTTATCTTGGATGTGCTTTTGCTTTGAAGGTAAGCAGATTACCCTTCACTACTACCGTAGAAAGATGCTTGTTTTCCAGCCTTATAGTTGATCACTGCTTAGACTGAAAAGGCTTACCATAAGACAGGCAGATGCTCTCGTTTTGCTATTTCCTGAAGAAAATCTACATGGTAAGGTCTCTGAATTTCTTCTTAGTATGTTTCAAACGAATGAATCTGACCACACTTCCTTCTACATACAACAATTTTAAAGCCTTCTCAAAATCATATGCTTACAGTAACTGGCCACATATACAGAACCTCCTTTGGGGTTTCCTTTGATTACTATTTTACGGTATTCCCTAGGTTAAAAATCACACTTGTGTATTGGGATGGAGCATGGCTCTGATTGGGTTAAAGTACCCCCCCCCCAAAAAAAATAGCAGCAAAGAAATGAGTCCATTTTCTTTTAAACTCAAGTATTTATCTGTAATTTTTTAAATATCATTTTAAACCATGTAAAACTACAAGACATCTGTGTGTACGTCAGTAGAGTACAGAGTTTCTGCATCCACGTGAACATTGGGTTTGAGCTGTGCAGGGGCCTCAGGAAATAAAGTAACCTTTGCTAGAACTGAACATTTGACTTGTGTTGGTCCAGGATCAGGGAAGTGCAGCGAGAAGCTCAACCCAATTGAGCCCCTCAGTAAGACTACATTAGAGAACTGATGGATGCCACACAGCCTCAGTCCACCTACCTGTCACTCACCCACCTACTTGTAGTCCAGGGATAACAGGATATTGCCATTAATAGCTGTAGTGCATTAAAAGAAAATAAATATAAAGATATACTTTACCCATGAAATAGAACAATAAGGGTAAAGAGCCCTGTCTTTTCTGGGGGGGGGCATGCTATTGCCTAGTCACTGCAATGCTAAAGTTCTGATTTTTTTCCATTAAGTTGAATAAGAAGCAGTCACTCCAAGTCCTTGGGAAACCTAAAAACGTCAAGTGCAAGTTCTCTGTGAATGGCCGTCACCAGTCTATCATTTGGCTTGAAAAAATGTTGGGAGGAAAATCTGTATTGGGAGAATAGTCTTTATCTCCTGTTTCCATGGTCTGAACAGTTAGGGATGAGGTGGATTTCCCCCAGGGCTTTAGTTTCCTCAGTGGAAGGTGAAATTTCTTATCAGTTGCTACAAGGAGGCAAGGATCACTGTGTGCATAACAGTGCATCTTTTCTTGGTGAACGTGGCATCTGCGTCTCTTCATGAGGTCTCTGAATAATGGCCAAAATGGGGAAACTCATTTAAAAAATTGAGAAAGCTCTGGGGCAGGGAGAGGGATAGGAGCTAAAAGCCGCAGAATCTCCTCTTCTGATTTTCAACAGGAAGGCTAGAGGCACTCAGAAAAGGGTCTGGGGGAGGCATGCAGTCCATAGCAGCACTTTGACCATCCCAGTACAGGAGTTGGAAATGTTAGATAGGACAATCCTTTTTATTACTGTGGCCAGTTCTTCTGAATTTATTATTATTATTATTATTATTATTATTATTATTATTATTATTATTATTATTATTATTATTATTATTATTATTATTATTATTATTATTATTTGTCTAAACATTTCGCTACTCATCAGAGTAGTTTCTCCCCCCCCCAAATATTCTATAACTTATTAATTTTTCCAGGTAAAGGACATTATAAGGAACAAATTAGGAAAGAAGTATGTGGAGTAAAGGTTTAAAAGGGAGGGTAGGGATAAAGGGAAAATAGGGGGTGCAGGTTTGGCAAGACACACTATATGTTACACAATAGTTAGTGGCTGTCATATTTCAAAGTCATTTAATTTATCTATTTTTGTATATAATTATCTTTTTTCGTAACCACAAATAAAACTTTCCCCAACAGTTCTGAATTCCCAAGTCGTCATTTATCTGGGGTGTCTTCCTTATCTAAGTGCTTATTTACCTTTATTTTTCTTTCATTAAATGCTTTCTTCAGACCCTGCAGTTTTTGCATCTGCTTGTTTCCCAACTTACAATTGACATCTTTTTCATTGACTGGGAGCGCCCTAAAGGAAAAGTTCTTAAAGCTGTTGAAGGTATGTGGGAATGACCTTATTGTGTATGTGACTCCTCCTTTCCAGCACCAAGCAACTTTCCCAGCATGATTGTCTTTAACAGAGACTCCTGCCTTCTCAAGATGTGCCCAAAGTAGGGCAGCCTCAGCTTCAACATATATCTGTAGGCCACTCCAACCAATGTGGTCACAGGACATGTGCCCAATGTACTCTTAGACTCTAAAAGCGGAACCTGACTAACCTACACCAGCTCTTTAACATGGACTAGCTTCTTCCAGAATTTATGAAGTAGTCCAAGAAATAAAGAATTTCCATGTTCCAGCCATGTTGTCATACAAATGTATTGTATTGCCACAAGTCTCCACTTACCATTCATAATGCTTCTGCTTTTGTGACACTGATACCCCAGTTTCAGACTTCTAATATTTGATTATTATTTTTCCTCCATAGGAGAAAATGGTGTAAGAAGCATTTCTGCACCAGTAAGCATATGGAGAACATATTTCATAGCAAATGAATGGAATGAAATTCAGACTATCAGGAAAATAAATCCACTCTTCCAAGTTATTGCCGTTCTGTTCTTTTTAGAGGTGATTTTTAGATTTCACAATCAAGCTGTTGCTAAACATTTTCAAATATGTAATATAAATAACAATATAGATTTACAGCATGCAGCAGATGCTGAAGACTGCTATATTGTATACTATTTTTAATTTAAATCTATCATAGCTATGTTCATTTATCTGTGTGGGTAGATATGATGAGACAAGAAGGTTTTTTATCTTTTTCATCCTGTTTATGGCATAGCATCAATGCCATATATGTTTGACCTGCAGCATCAATGAAGTGTGTTTGAGCTAAATTAAACATTAATAAAACGGTTTGTTGTTTGTAAAATCTTTATTTTATTATGTATGACAGGTGAAGTTGTTAATAAATAGCATAGAGTTAAATGTTGAAGCTGGTTTTTGTAATGTCCAGTACTTGTTACTAGCTCTATAATCAGTTTGGATTAGAGTTGACACAAGAGTCCTTCTCAGCTTTGAGTATTGCCAAATGATTCTTCTGAAACAAGAAATAAAGCAAGCTGCTCAGTTAAATATTTCACATCATCAACAAGATGGCAATCAGCATTCATTCATATGAATTGTCAGATCTTGAATTTCCAAGACTAAAATTGTGCCATGCTGATGTTAATTTGCCAGGTCTTAACTAAAAATAGGTCAGGCCATTCTGGCAGGGGAATGAAAGAAACAGATTGCAAAGTTCATGAAATCAGTGTACCTTGACTTTTAAAAATCACAACTGTGTGTCCTCCTATGCAATGAGGGACTGGATTACTAATTTTAAGAAAATAAATACAGAGATTAAGCAAGCAAGTACTGCTTATTGTTTTCTAAGATATAGCCGAAAGTAATAATGCATGGGGTTTAGAAAATTACTTACAAATGTTTTTAAATTATATTTTCAGGTAGTGGGATTTTCCAACCTGGCCTTAATGGATTCTTCTTCGAGCCTTACCAGGAGCCCTGAAAGTTACATAGCTCCCTCTAGTCGCATCCTCAGATTTGGTGTGTCTGCTGCACTTTGGCTAGTCATTGCCATAATACAGGTAAAGCTTGTGCTTGGATGTCTAATCAACTGTATTTTCTTCAAAATGCACACCTTGAGCAAGATTTTATTGATTATGCATCATTAGCATCTTGCACATAGTATTTGGATCAAAGCACAGACTATAAATATCTGTTTTACTTAGTTTTTCCTTTAGAAGTGGATGATTGGATTCAAAAGTGGATTCATTTTCCTGATGGCCTCAAAAAGTTGTGATAATGATGTGTTTTAATGAACAGCCTCTCCAGGTGTGGGATGGGTTTTTTTTAAATGCATGGAACTCTGTTCTCGCTCCCTTTACTAGACTCACCCATGAATAGTGTTCACTACTAAGAACACACATCCATGTTTGCAGAAACATCTCTTTGGATATACAGTGAAAAAGCTGATTACAAATATCAAAATGAAATTTAAATAAATTTATGAGAAAAAACTAATACAGAATTGGTCGATTTGTGCAGATGAAGTGGGAAAAGGCTAAGATGTCTTAAGATAAAACAAAAAATGGATTTCTTTGTGGCTTTTATACTTTGTCCAGAGAAGCAAAGGAAAAGAGGGGAAAGCAGCAGGTGTGCTCATTTTGAAATGTGCTCCATCCCTTTTTCAAAAAAGGAAGTTGCTGAGTTACCTACAGCTCATCAGTGAACAATGTAGAACAGAGGGGTGTGCCATTAGTTTTTGCTTAGTTTTTTAAACTCCCAGCTCCCAGAATCCTCCAAGAACTGCCCACACAGAATTCTGGGAATCCCTGCCCATAGATACACACCTACAAACACCTATATTTCACTCAAATGGAACCGGTCCCATTTTCCAAACTATCTCAGTCCTGTTGCTTATTCATAAAAAGGAAATTTTCTGGATCCACAAGCTCCAGACCTCCTTTTGTAAGGGTCTGGATCTTGTGGAAGTTGTAGTTCTTTGGGAAGTCATATCTAGAGTCTAAGGAACAGCAAGGCCAAGACCTAGGCTTCACAGGAAGCACAGGGGCAGTTTTCTTTTCCTACAGGCAGCCTGGAAGATAGGGTCTACCCCAAGATAGGGTGAGGGAAATGTAGGTGTGTGTGCGAACTCCAGGAATTCTCCCTGGGAGATTTTGGGAGAGGAATTTTTAAAAAAGGAAAACAAATGGCACACCTCTTGCAAATAATGTCCAGATGACTCAGTATCCTATCTGTGTGCTGCTGGAGAGCAATACTGTACAGCTTGTCTTTGTAGCTTTCTTTTTTTGGAAGTGCCCCCCATCATCTTGAAGATGTGGCAGAGTGCCTAAGAATTTATAATCTAGTGAGTGGCATAGGGGGCCGCTGGTGGCTTTTGTTATTATGTTTGTTCGGTAAAGGGGAAAATCTAAAATAGACATATGAAAACATATTCCATGAATACAATAACAAACATGATTTGTGTTTTACAGATGGTGTACTTTTCTTTAATCTATGAAAGGTTTATTGAAGATAAGATACGGCAGTTTGTTGACTTGTGCTGTATGAGCAATGTAAGTATTTTGTTTTGTACCTCTAGACTGATAGTTGGTAGCTTTCTTCATAACAGGTATTAAGACCTTAAAATGTGGCATGAATATACTTTGTTAGTATAGTCCATTAACACATAATTAAAGCTCCTATAATATATGTCTTACCAGTTTCTTACAAAAACTTCATTAGGGTTTGCTTTTTACTTCCTTCTGCGATGGGGACTCACAAATGAATATCCGGCCCATAGTTTAAAAAAACCATTGGGGACAATCCAAACAGTATTACGAAAACACTGTTGAGAGTTCTGTTTAAAGTCTCTGAATCCATGAGTGGCTAAAAAGAATACAACCCTATTTTAATGGGTTTTTTTTTTGTTTTCAATACCATATGTAATGTCATCTGAATATTTGAAAAAAAAATTAGGGTTCTTCATCATTTGTACCTCCCTGCATCTGTTAAAATCCAACTCCCTTGCCATCACACCATCCATTTTTGGTATAGGAAAACAAACTCATGAACGCATCATTATTATTTTTTTGCATATACCATTTCACAAATGCATCAATAACTGATCATTTCAACATGTGTTATTAGTAAGAGTTGTAATGAGATGGTGTAGCTAGTGAACTGTGCATATGCATTATGAAGTAAGGTTACAATTGTCTGAATCTGTGCTAACTTGCTGAATTTCATTTTTCTCACATAGATTTCAGTCTTTCTGTTGTCACACAGATGCTTTGGGTATTATATTCATGGTCGGTCTGTGCATGGCCATTCAGATACCAATATGGAAGAGATGAATATGAACCTCAAGAGAGAAGCGGTATGTTGAAGAAGGAGGATGGGGATTCTAAAGTCTTACCCTATTATATATTTAATTGCACTCGAGTTGTTCCTCAAAAATATCAGGAGGCTTGAGAACATGTTAAAACATAAAAATCAGCCATATTCTGTGCTTCAAAGGGTTATATTAAACACTTATTATGCATTCAAAGATGAATTTGAATCCACATGGTTACTTTTTTGCAATTTTACATTTCTGGACAAGCAGTAACGCTATAATTGTCACCCATTTAAAGGCCATATAAAATTATATTTTGTACCCTATTTTGGGTAACACTGTTTGGGCTACTGCATAAATAATTGGATTCAAATTAATTTATTGACTGTCCAATATACTATATTAGGTATCAGTAGAAAGAGGCAGATCTCAAGAAAACAACCAAGGTTTTGCTGAGCAGCGTATACACCATTTTAGAATGTTTGTTGGCTGGCTTGTTGATTCTTTGATTCTTCTTGCTAGTATGTACACTGAATTAACTATGAACCACTGAAATTATAATTGCTTTATTCAGAATTATAACAACTCTACAGACAAAGGCTGCCTATTGTAAGCCTCACATAAAGTAAGAGGTTTCAGTTACAGCTGTCTTATTTTAGCTGTTATTCACCTTGTGGCACAATGGATAAACTGCTGTATTGCAGCTATAACTGTGCTCATGACCTGAGGTTCAATTCCAGGTTGCAGACTCAAGGTTCACTTAGGCTTCCAAGGTTGGTAAAATGAGTATCCAACTTGCTGGGGTGGGGTGGGGGCAATGATTAATCATTGCGTGATTAATCATAACCGGCCTAGAAAGAGTGCTTTAAGTGCTATGGAGCAGTATCTAAGCAGCACACTTTGCTTTTTGCTTTGCCTTTTTTTTAGGATACAGTATCTCCATTCATAACACATTTTGGTTTTATATTTAAGTAACACTAAAGAGTATTTTCATCTCATTTTTCTTGATTTCCCTCAAATATGCTGCACAAAAACACATGTTAACTGGTGTATAAGTAAATTGAAAGTGACAGTGATAATGCATTCTTGAATTCATTATTTGTACATGCTGCCTCTCAGTTCAGCTTTGTGTCACTTTTGCAGGATAATCTGTGTAGCCAAAGAGGTTTGCTACCAAATACAGATGGCCAGACGTTTCAGATTTCCATTTCATTCCGGATGAGGCAACAGTATGACAGGATCCATGACACATTAACAAGGGTATGTATATTGCTGGTAGACTATTCCATTCCTTCTTCTTCAAAATGGAATAATTCTTTTAAAGAATCTCATTCCTCGAGTTTTTCAGGAATATTTTTGTTACCCATATACTCAGACAAGCCGTATTTCTTCTTTCACCTGTATGTACACTGTAACTATGGATTTTTCACCTGTTCAGACATTAGACTAGAAAGCTGGGGGTGGGTGATCACTAGTGTTATTCATAAACCCATCCAGATCCCCACCTAGGCGATGTTCTCAATGAGAACATCAAACCAACATCTGAAGAAGAGGTTGTAAACACTTTCACCTGGATGCACTTTCATCAGCAGCCCTGTTTTATCAAGGCTCCCAAAGCTGGGAGCTCTGTAAGCGTGCTACAAGCAAACCTACTCTCTCATCATCAGACTTTCATGTTCATCGAGCAAAGGTTTGACTGACTTCCGAATTTAAACAGGGCTGGTTTGCATTCTTCCTATCTCCACTACCCATTTAAAGCCTCTTCCAGGCATTATTGGCAGTAATACATCTGTGCTGTTGAATGATTCAGAGTGAACTATGATGGCCCTGGCCAGCAGAGGTTTCTGCAGAGAGTGTCATTGTGTATTCATTTTACAAAAACTCCTTGCCAGAAAGTGAAATTCAAAATGGAAGATCAGTTCTAGAGCAAGAATGAAAAACTGCTATTCTTGTTATCCTCTCCTGGGCAGCTGGCTCCGTCAGGAGTGAATCATAGAATCATAGAGTTGGAAGAGACCTCAAGGGCCATCTAGTCCAACCCCCTGCCATGCAGGAACCCCATCACAATATTTCCGACAGATGGCCCGCTTAAAAACCTCCAAAGAAGGAGACTCCACCACCCTTTGTGGCAGTATATTCCACCGCTGAACAGTTCTAACTGTCATGAAGTTCTTCCTCTCTTTTCCTGTAGTTTGAAACTATTGTCCCAAGTCCTAGTCTCTGAAGCCATGGAAAACAAACCTATTCAATCTTCAATATGACATCCTTTCAAATATTTAAACATAGCTATCATATCCCCCCTCAGCCTTCTTTTAGAGAGGCTAAACATTCCCAGTTCCCTAAGCCGTTCCTCATAAGACATTTCCTCCAGACCTTTGACCATCCTGGTCGCCCTCCTCTGCACCTGCTCAAGGTTGTCAACATCCTTTTTAAACTGAGGCACACAGAACTGGACACAGTACTCCAGATGGGGTCTGACCAGAGCAGAATAGAGTGGTGGTATCACTTCCCTTGAGTGAACATCACCTGTGTCCTGATTCAGCTATGCAGATCAAGGAGCATTCCTCAGTCTGTGTAGCTGTCAGGAACTGGCTTTGCTTCCGCACATCCTTATCGTAACCATGAAAGGAAGAGAGGAAGTAAAAGGTATATGGGTGAAAGAAGATTTTTGGAATAGGGACAAGTATATGAGTTGTAGCAAATATTTTATGTTTGAGGTTGAAGGCACTCTCCAGATATGCATGCTTCTAATTCATTTTTACTTGCCTCTCCTCAGAAACACGGCCCTGTGAGGCTTTTGAATTCTTCTGCAACCACATTTGAACAGAGCATTAAAGCGTATCATACCATGAATAAGTTTCTAGGTTCATTTATTGATCACGTAAGTATTACAATTGATACCTAACTGACACATAGAATAGCAATTTTGTCATGGGGTTTTATGCATCTCCAGACTGGGCCTAGGTAGCATGGTGATCCTATGGGGGCTCTTTTGTTGCTATGCAAGAAATACCACCACAATTCGCTTTCTAAGATGCTTGTTTAGTGTCGTTTGCCTACAGTGTTCTTTGCGTGTAGGAATAGCTCTGGTGTGAGTGCTACCCCACTCCCTGCATGCTGGATAAGTTCCCATATCAATCTGAAAATATTTTACATAGCATGGTATGTGGTGCCTTCTAGTTGCCAGTACGGTAAATGCATGTTAAAATATTTTTCTGCCCCCCCCTTACCTATATTTACCATTTGTTTTTACTCTGCAGATTTAGCACACCCCCTCCCTCTGGAACCAATCTCCTGTTGACACTGGGATCCTATTGTATTGTCTGTTGTAAAACTTATTATATCAGCAAACGTTTGACTTACCTGGTTTTATTGATATTGTTGTCGCTGTTCACTGAACATTTTTGATTCTGCCTCTAAATTTTGTTTTAAATTGTTTTAATAAGCTTGCTGGGGGGGGCAATGTGTAGCCTGCACACTGTAATTAAAATTGTAAACCGCCCAGAGACTACTTGTAGTGGTATGGGGCGGTATATAAGCAGAACACTTTTGATCTGCCCTGACATGGAAAGACAACATGAAGAGCAGCTCGGGAGTGGGGTAGAACAGGAAGGAGGACAGCGCAATACAGACTGGCTAATCAGCAGGAAATAGATGTTTATAGTTGTTGTGAGTTTTTTGGGCTGTTTGGCCGTGTTCTAGAACTTCCAGAACACAGCCGAACAGCCGAACAAATTCACAACAACTATCAGATCCTGGCTGTGAAAGGCCTTGAGAATATACTAGATGTTTAGCTTGTTTTATTTTCTTTTATTATATTATAATTACTATTGCATATATTATGTTATTGTTGTAAACCGCAGAGTGGCCTTGCTGCCAGATGGGCTGTATAAAAATCTAACAAACAAACCAGTCCATAGATAATTTTCCTTATTGTTTTTAATAAGCACTCTTGTATTTCCAAAGGTTATTCAGCATTCATGCCAGTTTTTATTGTGTTTCTCACTTTTTTAGGTTCATAAGGAAATGGATTATATTGTAAAGGACAAACTGTTGTTAGAACGAATCCTTGGAATGGAATTTATGGAACCAATGGAAAAGAGCATATTTTACAATGGTACTATGCACTTACATTTTAGACTATTTTATGCCAACGGGTGACTCTTAACAGCTGGTGTCCATACAAGCTCCAATGGCATATTTCAAAGAGCATTCTTATGCTTCAGAAATATGAACAGAAATATGTGGCCAAGGCCATAAACACAATATGAAAGAAATCTAGCCTCAATTGGGATTATATAAACTATATAACAAACCTGATATAGTGGTGTGTGAAGAATTGCTGCCTTCAAATATGCCAGGGGCTCCCATTGAAAATGGCTTCTTTAGAGGAATGAAATGTTTTTGCAGATAAATACAGTGATACATTGCATAATGTTTGCGTCACATAACGAAAAAGTCGTATAACAAAAAGAAATTTCTGGGAATGGGGATGTCTCCCATATTAAAAATTTTCAGTGGGATGCCTCACATAACGTTTTTCTGTTATTTATTTATTATTTATTTATTTTTAACTTGTATACTACACCAGTTTCCTCAAGCAAGAACTCTGGGCAGTTTACATCAGGCAACATAAGAAACAACCAAAAAAGAGTGATAATAATAATGATAATAGTGATAATAAAAACATGATAATACAGGGAAAAGGCAAAGATAACATACAACAAACACATACTCATCCAGAGGGAGAAAAATACATAACAAACAACAAACACAGGGAGAACAAAACACACTTAGCAACTGCCAAAGTCTCCCTGGAACAACTGAGTTTTTATGGCCTTTTTAAAGGAAGCCAGGGATGGAGCCTGGCGAATCTCGCTTGGTAATTTCTTCCATGTGGCCGGGCCCGATTGCGTGTTGCAGAGCAAGAATGCCATAGAAGCGTGGGTGTTTGTTCCAAGTATACAATATGCCATCCTCAACAATGATTTTTATCTTTGGTTTCCCTTAAATATGTGATCAATATGTTTATTATTTTCAATTTTCCATGAAAGTTTTGCAGAGCTTTAAGACTCATCTAACATTTGAATAGCCATGGGGCAAAACTTTGAAGCACCTGATGCTCAAGGTTTTGTCAGATTAATTTGCCCTACTTTTAAGGCAGCCTTGTGTTTAATAACTTCCTGCGCCCACCATAAGTGACCAGACCTTCTTTGTAGGTAGCTAGAGAGTCTTGTAGGCAAGGATGGCTTGATAGCTCCATCCCACCTCAACCAGTCCACTAGTTTTCATTCCACTAGTTTTCACCAAGATTCCATGCTAGGTGCAGAAAATGAAAAGCTTTGTAATTGACAACCGGAACTGAAATGTAGCAGGATGAAGGACGAAGATCGCTTTACAGTGATACGTCACATAACAAAATTAACCCAATGGTTATATTATAAAGAACCAAATTCTTCATACTTGCTTTGATAGTTTGTGCATAACTCGTAATATACAATTTAGCATCTTAGAAACTTTTGCCCTTGCGGTAGATGTTTAGTTGTACAATAGAGAAGAGAAATCAGAAGGTATTAGGAAGAGTTGTGGAAGATGCTTAGTTTTGCCATTTAGAAAAGAAATCAAAGTGTTTGGAAGAGTAACATGTTTTCCTTTTCCTTCAGACCTTTTGAAGACCAAATGTTTAGCTCTCAATGGGATTGATCAAGGGAATCTTAATTCGCAATCTCTGTTTGATTTTTGAATTTTTTGACTAGCAGGATTTCATCCTGCTCTTCCATTGATTAGATGTTCCCTAAAAACAAGTATCATAGCAGGGTTTTAGTATGATATGGGGAAGTATTTAAATAGTATGTACTATGTAAAAGAGAGGTAAGGATTGTTCATTTCTTCTTCCTTCTCCTTTGCTTACAAGTCAATTGATTCGAATGCCCTCTATCAAGAAGGAAGAGTTTCCTTCTAGCTCATTGAAACACCATCAGGAGGCAGTCACCTGATTGGCTTTATCTTCGTCTTATCACTAGATAAGCTTTTATGGACAATGACCTACAACTAAGATATTGCTATTAAGAGCCATTTTACAAATTTTTATTTCATTTACTGTGGTAGGTGTGATCTGTTGGGTTGTTTGCCATTTTTATCATTTTTCATTGACAATACAACATTTTCATTTTATTATAGAAGTTTCTCAATGTGTTTATTATTTGCTTTCTTACAGATGAAGATCATTCTTTCAGTGATGTTCTTTATTATGGGAACGAAGCCATACTTCTCACCTTTGATATGTTGTTTTTCACCATAGTTGATATGGCTACCCAGAATGTTGTCTTAGCAGCTGTTCTTACATACTTACAACAAGAGGTAAATCTTGTTACTCAGATTACATTGGAAGATACTGTTTTGTTTCTTAAATAGAATTTCAGCAATTTGTCCTATTGTTTATTTGCAGGTTGTCATTAAGATTATTTCCCTCTTAATTAGACACTATATGAGCATTAGAAATAAATCCAAGTGCAGGCTCAGTATGTAAATTCATTTTGTCTTTTGTGTTTAGTGCACAGCTCTCTAAGGCTACCCTACTTCCCTGTAAAGCCTCTCTTTGTTGAAACATGGTTTAAGGAGTTTTTGGTTCTTAGATGTTTCATAGAAAGCTCCCAGAGTTTTCAAGTATGTTTACATTTGCTAGTTACTCAGATTATCAAGCCGGTCTTGTAACCTGTTCCAGAAAAAGCAATTCATAGTGAAAAAGTATACTTGGAATTCACACCACAAGAATTAACTAAAGGTTTCTCAAGTCATTTGCAGAGTACTTGAAGCAGTCCTAAGGGAACCAGAGTGTGTATCATTCATTCATTCATTCATTCATTCATTCATTCATTCATTCATTCATTCATTCATTCATATACAGTACTGCTCATCTGGCCACCAAGCCCACTCTGGGTGGTTTACAACAAAACAGGATAATAATATCAGGTTTACAAAACAACAAATCAATAAAAACAATATAACATTTTTTGAAATGACGTAACAAAGAACATTCAGTGAAAACAATCAGGCTGGTGGGATCATAAAACAACATTTGGTTGGTGAAAAGGCCTATCTAAATGCTGTTCCCATTCTGATGATGTTCAGGTGGCCATTTGTTGCCATCTCTCTGTAGATATAATGTACAACAGCCTATAGAAAGGGTGGGGAAAGTACAGGCTACAGATTATATGATGCCCCTTACTTTCCCTACACCACATCCACGTCCCAATTTTTGAAAACCAATAACTGAAAATGCCCCCTTTTGTCCTCTAGTGAAGATAGGGAGAATTTTGCCATATTTGCGGGACTCCTGCTCCCCAGACAGCTGGTAAAAAAAATAGAAATTGCTGCAAGGGAATACATGGACATAATAGAGGGAGCCTCTTCAATTAAAGGGAATTAGGAAAACATATTTTAGGAATAGTTCAACCCTCCCCAGGTCCTCTGGAAGTTGCCCAACCCTGTCTTATAGGGTTACATTTTGTAGAGTAAATGTTAACAACCATGATGTTGCTTTTGGTCTCTCTCTCTCTCTCTCTCTCTCTCTCTCTCTCTCTCTCTCTCTCTCTCTCTCTTTGACATCGAGAGAAATTTAGCAATTCAACCATAGAAATACATGTTTGTTGCTATTTCTTCTGCTTATCTGTCCTGAATATTAGCTAGGTAGTCATAAAGATCTTGTAGTAATGAAGATGTTTGCAGAAAACAACAGAAACTACTTTGACAATAGATAGGCCAGGCCACACCAGACAGTTTTTGGAAGGGAAGTTTTTTCTTTCTTTAGGAAAAGCAGGGAATTTAAAAACTTGTTTAAAAAATCGTTTTGGGGTTAATATTAGAAGAACAGACATAACCAGGCTTGTATACAACACCTGCATTTCCTACTTGCTGTAAATACTTACATTTACCATCCTTGAGAAATCTAAAAACAATAAGCTAACATGGGATTAAAGTATATCTAGCATTAGCATAGCACGCTGTCTTTTAACTGTTTGCTAGTTTGCAGATAGCATAGTGTGCCATTTACCTACACTGTTTAAAACTGGGGTTTTTATGTTCAGATTTTTAGGTTCATTCGTAATACATTTGGACAGAAGAACTTGGCATCCAAAACGTTGGTGGATGAAAGATTCCTCATATAAATGAATAAGGAAAAAGTCTCTTAAGTGGTCTCAAATTATGCTATGAAAAATTGCACAAAAGGAAGACTCAAGTGAAGCACTGTGTAAATACTAATGTACTGTATAGTATTTCTCTTCTTTTTTATACACTACAAAAGTAAAACTTTTGGGGATGACTTCATTGCTTTTGTACTTGTGATGACTTATTAATCTTATGTTTTAAAGGAATGCTAAGGTACAGACAGATATCAAGGTTAGTAATATAAAGCTAAAGCCAGGCATTAATTCTGAAGATACGTCTATGGTGCCTGTTGTACTATTGGTGGTCTTATGTTAAGCATACTGGTTAGCAATTGGCATTGAGTAATGTTTTGGGATGTGTGAACTTGAGCAGAGGTACAAGCTGGATATATTAGGAAGAAAATGCTGCAAGGGTGAAAAAGATTGGTGGCTACAAGTAATGAGCCTCCTCGTTTGGGAGTAGTTACTACTGAGTGTCTAAAATGTTCCGTAGATGGACGCGATCTCAGAGTGTCAAAAACGATGCCGTAGTGAAACCTAGGCATGGAAGGCTGAAGCACTTGCTTAACATTTTAGGTTTGCTATGAGTGGCAGAGAATAAATGGATTTATGTGCAGGACAGTCCTCATTACCACTTTTCTAATTATGCTGGAGTGTGGATTTGTTCACAGATGGCTTAGCCCAGAAGACCTCTTAAAATAGCTTTGAAGTGGAAAATATGTTTCGGATGTGCCTGATCAGCTAGTTATATTGAGTCCTCGACTTGCAATCAACAACTATATTCTTTGTTTTTCCCTCTGCTTCACGTCTCATTAACAAAAGGGTTCCGGAATTCTAAGCACTCCAGCTAGCAGTTTTGCTGATCCATTCGGTAAAGGAGCGCACAGAGAAGCCCTCCATTGGAATAAAAATGCTCACAGATGTAAAAAATTGCTGATTGAAATAAGCACAGCAGATGTGGCTGATGAAACAAAGAGGCCTTCCCCACATGAGTCAAGGATCTCCATAACATGCAAACCAGCCCCTACTGGATAATCTGACCTACTAAAATGCAAATATTAGTTAACTAAGCCCATCACTAATTCTGCGCAATGAGATTGTTACAAATGGACCGTTGACCTCCTTTCTTCTATCATGGCTGCCTGTTTGTTTGCCTTCTGCATCTGGTCTGCATTGCCTCTCCCAGAGGGAGGGAGAGAAGCAAGCATTCACACTGCCCCTTCCACCCACTTCTTATCACTGCTCATGTGCTTGCAGATGAATAGAAACGAAGGGGAAAGGCTACAAGAGCCGAAGTGCTCTGGGGTAGGTAATGGGGTATACTTTTTCTCTATGGACCTTGACAGCTGTCCAGTAATGTTGACTCCCTACTGCCCTCTTATGCTGAGCCAGGTGCTGGGGAAGGATTATGGGGAAGACCATCACCTGTGTGCCCTGCTCACAATGACTCAAAATAGAGCTGGATTTTGATTTCGGAGGTGTTTGTTTTGAACTACAACCTTATGCATGTTGACTCGAGGATTCTGGGACTTGCAATCCAAAGAACAGAAGAGCATTGGCATTAGTCATTGGCTGGGCTTGCACAACCTCTGGGAAGTTCTATATCTGTGACGGTAGAGAACACCATGGAAAGAACAGTAAATAGAGGTAGGCCCAGGTAGACTCCTTTTTTCCTGCACCATGACTGTTATGTCCTGGTCCCTTTCACACAACCAGTATTCTCCCTCTGTTTCTTCCAACATTTTCAAATGTCACCTCTCAAAAGGGTAAAGACATTTGTATATCTGTACAGTTAACATGAGTTCTAATTATTGAATTGTGTGTCTTTCTCTTCAGGGAGACAAGATATAGCTTTGAATATTCAGCTCATCACAATCCCACCAATAGGCAAATTTAACGATCATAAGCTAGTGTGAAAACTTTCTGATTTTCTAGATCTCACTGCGAAGCTAAAGGGAGAAAAAAGGGGAGCAGAGAAGATAAAATGTCTGATATTAGAACCGTGGAGTCATAGTTTCAAGATGCTGTGTGTGGGAAGGTTGCAGACATTCAAACTAGATTTTAACCTGATGCTGCAGTGACGGCTTCTGTCCCCACCTCACTTTGCTTTCTGTACAACCAGATGGCTGATCCTGAATAACTCAAAAACCAGCACACTGTTTATAACTTTGTAGTTTGCCTAATAAAGGCACTTGTTTAATGCAAAATTAAAATTTATTTTGATCCTAAATTATAAGAACATAAGAACATTATTTAGAGTTGCAGTGACCCCCCGACATTTCGCGGTTCAGGTACCGCGGCCCCACTACATCGCGGGATCGCAGTACCTGCACCGTGGGGGGGCAGGTCGCTCCGCGCCACCACCACCTCCGCACCCCTGAGAAGCCGCCGGAGGGCAACAGGGCGATCGGGTCGCTCCATGCCGCCCTCCCACGCACCCCCGAGAAGCCTCGGCACGGCCAGGAGGGGCGGTGTGGAGCAATCGGGTCGCGCCGCGCCACTCAACCAGGCTCTGCCGAGAAGCCTCAGGGCAGCCAGGAGGGGCAGCGCGGAGTGATCGGGTCGCTCCGCGCTGCTCAACCAGGCTCCCCCGAGAAGCCTCAGGGCAGCCAGGAGGGGCGGCGTGGTGCGATTGGGTCGCTCCGCGCTGCTCAACCAGGCTCCCCCGAGAAGCCTCGGGCTGCGTGGGTGGGCGGCGGCGGGAGGTAAGATCGCCCCCGCTTCCGCATATCACGGATTTTCTTGCATCACAGGTGGGGTGGGTCCCTAACCCCTGCGATCGGCGGGGGGTTACTGTATTTGGTTTCCACTGTCAATTGTGTAGACAGCCACCAGAATCTCTCCCCATGAACTATTAAATCAGTGCTCAGTTTTTAAGAGGTCCTTCACACAATCAGCCATCAGGTAGTTGACTTTCAGACAGCTTTCATTCACATTTGAACAGTTTAATAAATAGGGGCTTGCCTTTTTTTCATTTTCCCATGACATTCAATATAAGGTCTCCTTTTCAAAAAAAAAAAAAACCTATTCCAAAAGAGTATCAGAACTACTCTTCACATTCCTAATCTGTGGGGGAAAGTGCAAAGGAGGGCAATCAGAATGATTAGGGGACTGGAACACCTTCCTTACCATCTGAGGCTGCAATGGCTCGGCTTCTTCACTCTTGAATGACGGCGCCTGACAGCTGACCTGATTGAAGTTTATAAAATCATACACGGTGTGGAAAAGTAGATAAGGAAAAACTGTTTTCCCTATCGCACAACACTAGGACTAGAGGATACTTTTGGGTGCTAGATCTCAAACAAATAAGAGAAAGTACTTTTTCACCCAGAGGATCACTGGTCTATGGAACTCCCTGCCAGAAGAAGTGGTGACAGCCGTCAGCCTTGACAGCTTTAAGAAAGGATTGGACAAGTTCATGGAGAACAAGGGTATCAACGGCTATCATTATGAATGCCTAAGGACAACCTCTGGGTTGGAGAGAGAGGCAGGATATTTCTCAATGCCATTTGCAGGGAATCTTGAGCAGATGAAGACATCTGCTTGGGAATATACTGAAGCAAATGGTGAGCCACTATGCGAGACAGAATGCTGGAGTGGATGGGCTGTGGCCTGTTCCAGCAAGGCTGTCCTTATGTTCCTTATGTTCTTAATATGCTCTGACCAGGCTGGGCTCCAAACATATTTTACTTATGAGTAATTGAGGCAATAAGCTTCCTCACTTCAGCAGAGTGTTGTGCATTCCACTGAGTGAATCATCAAGATGATTCAATTCAGAATGCCATGGTTTGATGGCAACTTATTTGACCCGTAACATCTTTATGGCAAATACAATTGCATAACAGATGCTGAAAACTTCATATAAACTACACTTAATTATAAAAGACACTGGGTATTTTGGTTCTGTATTTTTTAAAAAAATAAGTATGGAGTGGGCAGATTAATGCATTTATTGGATCAGGGTACTGGCAAGGTTCTGTAAACATTATTTATGAAATCTAGCAAAATCATCTAAAAATAAACATGATTTGTCTTGTCTGTGAAAATTCTCAGTCATCCAGATGAGTTTATCTGGAAGTTGAGTCAGTGCAACTGGACTTCTTTTCTGAGAAACGTTTTGCTGCTCATCCAAACAGCTTCATCAGACTGACATGATTTATCCAGACATGATTTGTCTTCTTATGCTCACCTAGCTCTACCTTTGCATTTTGTTAAGAAATAAAATCAGTACCATTTATCATAGGATAAAATTAAAATTGCAACAAAGTGTGGAGAGGTGCACGAATAATAGAGAATATTATTATTCTCCCAGAACACGGCCAAACAGCCCCAAAAACTCACAACTATCAGATCCCGGCCCTGAAAGCCTTCAAGAATATTATTCTCCTTTAAACTGGAGCCACTCTGATGTAATGGAGTGATGGACTACGACTCCAAAGATCTGGTTACAAATCCCTGCTCGGCTGTGGAAATTTGCTAGGGGTGGCAGCAGTAAAACCAATACTTGCACATCTTGACATTTTTTATTAGAATTGCTGTACATTGGATGTAATACAATGACACATAACAACACATCAGTGTCAAGTTCATTTTGGAAAATCTGTAAATGCAAAGCCGCAGTTCACATAAATTTGATAATGTGCAAGGTTGTAACTAAAACATTTTGCCTTGCCAGTCTTATAAGATGTTCATAGGGATAGGTAGCTGCCTACAGTTCACCAGTATATGTCCTGGACTTTAGAGGTCAAGACCAACACTTTGATGATTATTTAGAAGTCAAATGGCATAGTTGTTTTAAAATAGAAATTACGTGATTCTGGCACCCATGGAAATCAGAAGGTTGGTTTCTAAATTTAGCACCTGTTAATACTTCCAAACATTTCCATGTATGCACAGCACTGTAGTTTCCAGTTATGAAAGCACTATGATTACTGGGATTTGCTGGTTAAATCAGTTGCAGTTGATAAAAAGGGATTTTGAGATCCCATAATTTACCTGCAATATGTGAGGAGAAATTAAATAAAATACCTCAGTTATGAAGCTGGCGATACAGAACTATTCTGTTTTCTAAAGACAAGCAGTTACTACTTAATGTTGTCTGGATTAAAATGCATGCTCTAATCCCCTGGATACAGATTGGGAAGTAAGCACCAGTGAAACAAAAATAGATGGGTCCCCCCCCTTTTTTTTGATATTCAATATAAAATGACCTAGTGTCTTTTTAAAACAATCCAAAGGAGGAAAAGTAAATAACACTTGTTGGGGGCTTAGAAGCTTTTTTAGCCACATCCCATTATCTTTGGCTACATATTTAGCCTGAGAAATTTGGGCATAATTCTAGTGGAAATGAAAGAGAAAAAGCTCACCTGCTCAGTGGCTTAACTAAATGTCATCAGAAAGAATGATACCTGTCAGGACACTATGTGCTGCTAGAACAAATACATATATCTATCTCTACTATTGGGAAATATGTCACTGTAGGAAGATGTCATTTATTGCAATAAGATGGACAAGAGCAAAAAAAAAGTGTAAGTTCATAGAATCATTTTATGCAAAACAATTTCAGCTGTGGTTATTCAGTGTGAAGTGTCACTATATTAGTACTGCCTTAGGAAATTTTAATTGAAATTCAAGCCATCCTGCCTGATAGTAATACATCTGACTATGAAAGCCATAACGTTAACACAGCTATCTTTGTGGTGTACACACAATGTATTAGATCAGGGGGTCCTCAAGCTATGGCCCAGGGGCCAGATCAGGCCCACTGGCCATTGCAGAACCCCCCAAACACACACACACACACTTCCCCCCCCACTTCAGCCCAAAACTCGCTGCACAGCAGCAGCAGCTGCCGCCGCCTCAGCCACCAACACAGCTTTCATGGCTTGCGGGAGGAAGGGGAGTATTATTTTGTAGCATCTTGATCCACACTACTACAGTCATACCCCTCAACTTCCCTGGGCCAATGTCCTTCCGCCCTCCTAATGGGCAGCACATATCCTTCCCCCACAATTACCCCACCCCACCTTCCATTGCTGAGCTTGTTAATGGATGCTAATAGTAAGTCGTCAGATTAGAGATGGACATGGTAATCAGAGCACGGAATTTTTTATGCTATACAGATTTTACGTTATACAAACCGTTTGTTATACGAGGGTCCACTGTATTGAGATAAGGTATCTCTTCTTTGGTCTTCCTCTTTTCCTAGCATTATGGTGCTTTCCGTCGAATCCTGTTATCTTATGATGT
This sequence comes from Phrynocephalus versicolor, assembly GCA_023846285.1. Classification (NCBI taxonomy): domain Eukaryota; kingdom Metazoa; phylum Chordata; class Lepidosauria; order Squamata; family Agamidae; genus Phrynocephalus; species Phrynocephalus versicolor. The sequence goes on along the minus strand of JAHTLZ010000204.1, from coordinate 25,708,021 downwards.
ATCCAAATTAAATTCAGCTCCATCATTTATACTTCTAGGGAGAATTCCAGCTTTGTATTTATCTAAAACCTACTTTTTTGTCTTTCTGGCAGTTCATGGTATCTGCAAAGGTCTCCTCCAATCATTTCACATGTCTTGATTCCGCTCCCCCTGCTGCAATCAATCTACTTCATTGTGATATTTTCACAACCATAGCTTGTATTCAGGAATACCATAGGGCAGTGGTGGCAAAGCTTTTAGAGACCGAGTGCCCAAACTGTGATTCCAAACCCACTAATTTTTTGCAAAATGCCAATACAGCAATCTAACCTGAATATAGGTGGCTGTGAAGGGGCAATGTTGGGTGCCCGCAGAAAGGGTTCCAAGTGTCACCTTTGGCACCCGTGCCATAGGTTCGCCAACACTGCCATAGGTTAAGTGATTGCGACTTTAGTCTTCAGTAACACATTATTACACTTGAGGACTTTTTCCAGTTTCTGCACAGCTGCCCTTGGAAGTTTCAGTCTCCATTTGGATTGATGATTGAATGGAAGTACAGTAGAGAAAATCTGGAACACCTTCAATTTCTCCTTTGTCAACTTTACAATTATGTGGCTCGTAGACATGGTTTAGAGGACTGCATATTCAATTGCAGCCCTGCTTTGGCACTTTCTTCAATCTCCTTCATGTAGAATCATTGCCCCTAGCTTGTAAGGGGGACAGCTGCTGGACCCTGAAATTACATCTGCCCCAGTAACTCTGCAGAGTTAACCAGCAAAGTTGGTTATGCGGCAGAGACACCTCTCACCCAGAGTGCTATTTACCCTAAAACCTCCCTGCACTAAGTGTCGAATATAGTCTATACTAATTAATATTAACGTTATTTGTTTAACTATAATGCTTCTTGGGCATACAGTTTGAAACTTTTGAGACTAAATGATTCTACTTACTTGATATTGTGAGGAAAATATATCATTAACAATTTGGCTGATACAGGTTTTTGTACCACAAAAAATTGCTTTGCACATTGCTGCAAATTTTCTATATCTGTATGAATTAAGATATTGAAATTAGTTGTTTTATCAGCCAGAACATTCTGCTGCTCGGGGGAAGGAAGCAAGCAATAAGTCTTCACCATATTGAAGTAAAAGGTCTGATGTCAGAAATGACTGGCTATTGTTTTCTGTATTCATAGAAGAGCCACAATGACCCACTTTTTCCTTGTGTTCTTTCTGTTCCTTTCATCTGAGATTTTTTCCATTTGAGCCAAGAGTATATTTCAGAATATTAAGTAGCCTTATAGCTAGATCTCAAATGCTGCCTGTTAATATCCTGCCAGTCCAAGCATGTGTTTTCTGAGTGCGAGAATGTAAATAAGATAACATGGAATAGGCTTGGGCAGTTGTTTGCAGACACAAGGCATTTAGAATTTTGAATGTCTCTTCTCCCCTGTGGAGGATCTCAGATACTGTGTGCATAAAAGGCTGATAGGACATAGACTAGAATTCAAATATTTTAATAAACTTTGGTAAAGCAGGGGGCTGCCCTGCTTGGAGAGAAGACCATGCCAGGGAAACAATCCTCTAAACTGAGATGAATACCATGTTCCTCTAAAGGAGATTGGCTTACAAGTCCCACTAGCCCTCATAGCTGACTGTAAAATGCCGCAGTTGTGGGATTTGCAGACCAAAGTCTGAGTGGTCACAACTTGCATAACCCTGATATATGTGCTGTCTCCTAATACTTGAAGGTGCTGCAAAACAGCATTCTCTGAGGATGCATGACAATGCACATTCGACCACAAGTCCTCTTAATCTGCTTTTACATCCCAATCAGGTTTCCAGTCCCAGCCACTGATTCTTGCATGCTGTTCTCTGCAGCCAACATTCAGAGGACAGATGAGCACAACATGTACATGCAAAATTTGGTTTCTGCCACTATTCTGCTAGGGGTACATATTTCCATGCATTGCTCAGGGCAAGTTGCCTACTGCAACATGCACGCACAATGGCCACATTGTGCCTTCTACCTGTGTTGGATTGCATCATGTTGGATACCATCATTTGCATGCAGCCTTGGTCATGGTGACTCTCTGCAGTTCAAAAGATAGAGAGCACCCAGCAGTCACAGAGTGTTCTAAGTGTAATTGTGTCAAAACAAGAGATGTAATCAAGCATTGTGCCTCTTGCTACCTTACATGGAGGCACTGTCATTGATGGCAAAGCAGTTACATGAGGTCAGAGATCTCTGTCCATCTAAGCAATTTCACTGTTTTCAGTGAGAGGTTCTCCTTCATTCAAGTCCAGATGTGCACCCTGAAAGTGACACAGGGTAGACAGAGAGAATTTGACCTAATTCCATATTGTGCCAGTGGTACATATAGGGAAGTCCGGTCACAAATCAGAGCCTTTATCTTTGAACTGGAATAATTACATGTTAATAGGTGAAAGTAAGGTGGAATTAAAGAACCTCTTAATGAGGGTGAAAGAGTAGAGTGAAAAAATGGGCTGAAGCTCAACATCAAAAAAACTAAAATCATGGCCACCAGTCCTATCACCTCCTGGCAAATAGAAGGGGAAGAAATGGAGGCAATGACAGAGTTTATTTTCTTGGGCTCCTTGATCACTGCAGATGGCGACTGCAGCAACGAAATTAAAAGACGCCTGCTTCTTGGGAGGAAAGCAATGGCAAACCTAGGTAGCATCCTAAAGACCAAAAACATCACTTTGCCAACTAAGGTCAGGATAGTCAAAGCTATGGTTTTTCCAGTAGTGATGTATGGAAGTGAGAGCTGGACTATAAAGAAGGCTGATCGCCACAGAATTGATGCTTTTGAGCTGTGGTGCTGGAGGAGAGTCTTGAGAGTCCCCTGGACTGCAAGGAGATCAAACCTATCCATCCTGAAAGAAATCAACCCCGAATGTTCACTGGAAGGACAGATTTTGAAGCTGAGGCTCCAGTATTTTGGACACCTCATGAGGAGAGAGGAGTCCTTGGAAAAGTCCCTGATGTTGGGAAAGATTGAAGGCAAAAGGAAAAGAGGACAGCAGAGAATGAGGGTTGGATGGTATCATCGATGCAACCAATATGGATTTGACCAAACTCCATGAGGCAGTGGAAGATAGGAAGGCCTGGCGAGCTCTGGTCCATGGGGTCACGAAGAGTCGGACACGACTGAACGACTGAACAACAACCAGGTGAATGAGAATAAAGATGAAACTAAGTAAACATATCTCCTCATATAGCCCACTATCTAATTTTCCTCTCTTGAGATTTTTCCAAATAATTTGCATTTGCTGAGTCCATTTTTAAGTCAAGGTCATCCTGATCCTGAAATACAAAAGAATGTAGTTGAGCTGCTTAAAAGTAATCAAAAATACTAGAGCCGGCCAAGGAAAATAAGTGGAAAGAACCATCCTCTGCTCCTTCACCCAGTAAAGACATATATGAAATCTTGGGCAGAAAAGTAACAAATGGTTTTTATTGCAAAACCTTCAAAGAGGAGTCTCGTTTTACAGAGCCCTAAACATAAATCTTTATGATCCTGGACTGCAGGTGGCAGGCGAGAGGAACAAGGTCTCTGGATCCTAAACTGCTCCGTAAATATTTTTCTGTTTTTTCTTGAACAGTATAGAATGCTGAGATTTGTGGGGCATATTTGTGTTTGCTTGTTTGTTTGGAAGGTCACACTGACTTTGTAAATACATTTCAGCTTATAGCCTTTCAGTGTTTCCATTCCTGCAACAGCTTGACTCCCTGCTTGTGGTTTTAACTGTCATGTTGTAAGTGAAATTTAGCAGGGCATGCAAACATGACATTTGATCTGAATTCCTGCAGTTCAGACAAACAGGAGTTATGATGTGGAGGAAAAGCTTGAAATTAGTATAACAAAATTCAAGGGAGAGCGATGTCCTTAATTTACACTTTGCCTCAGGCAGTACCAATCGGCCAGTTTATAGCGCTGGTTCTAAAGATGATACTCCTCAAGCATCCCTGCTTTAACGTAACAGGACTTGATTCTGCTTATACATCTGGCTTATTGTTTCAGGGACAATATCCCTCTACAGTTCAAAATGTTTGTTTGATTCTAAGAAAAGCACCTGCTTTATTCATGTTTAAATAGCAACAGGTGGCCACTCCTGCTGGTAGTTGGCCTGTGCCACGCAATCTGAAACTTAGAACTCACATCTCTTTTTTCCAGTTCCCATCTCCCCTAACATGGATGGCAGCCAGCATGGGTCAGGGTTTTTAAAAATAGCTCCTTCCCATGACCTTTCCAATGTCAGCAGCTTTGAACAGAGGGTAGCTGTTGAGAGAAGAACAGGCTTGCTTTCATGACTGAAACACCAACTGAATGCTACACAAAAGTAACTGAAAGCAAAGGGAAGGAAACGTAATGTTTTATATAACCTTCAGTTCATCTGATGAGAAGTGCTTCTGGTTTTGTTCTGGTTCAGTTGTGTCAAGATAGAACATAGAACAAACATCTGAAGAATTACAAATGAAAGCTCTAGTCAACACGTTGCTCCATGAGTCTTCTCATCACACAGGTAGTAGCTCTTGACATCTTGTGGAAACAAGTCTTAAAATAACTCAAATTATATAATATTAACCCAAATATGAAAAGTGAGACCAAACAGATGAACAGATTCCTGCACAATTCTCTTAGCAGTTCACCACAAAAAGAAGCACAAACATTGTCCACTTTAGTGTGTGTGTGTTAATTATCTCATTTAATGTTGGCTGATAGCTTTTAGCTCTCATATGAGCAACCTGAATTCTCTTTGAATCAGGGACTAATGCTATGTTGTATGTTGATAAACAAAATGTATAAATAAAAGGCATATCTTATTCGTTTCAAATGTTATATGTGTATCATAAGCAGAATCTTAATATAAAACCTTTTAAAGTAGGGAAAGACAATGATTCATGAAGAACCTTTCAGTTCAACCAAATGTTCTGACATATTTACCACTGCAATGAATCAACAGCTACAGTCTTATTGTTGTTATTAGGAGATCTGTATCTCACTTTTCCAATACATTAATGTCACCTTATCCTTTAAGTGGCCAAGCAAGAGCCGTGTGTATTTATCAGATCAGGAGGCTAGGAAGTCCACATAATTCACACAGGCCATTTGTAATGAGGCCGTTATAAAAAATCAGTTTTATGAGTGTAGGCAAGCCAAAATTCCACACTGCTTGTCAGCTAGCCAAATGCTTGTGTACCTATCTACAACTGCAATCTGGCACACCCTTTTTTAGAACAGTGGTGCAATGTCTTTGCAAAGAAATGCGGAAACTTACACAGTTCAGACTGATATGTAGATTCAAGCTGCAATTTTAAAATTTTATACAGCCCATGAACAAAGTACTGTACATTAATCTGAAAGGCATCTGTCCTGAAATCAATGTGCTTTTAGGACTTAGCTGGAAGCAGTAAACTTGATCATATCTTCATAGAAGAATGGAACAAAAGCCTGGGAGATACCTACCTTAATTCTAAGGCATTCTGATTTTTAGTACGTAATTTCTTGATGACAGACACAAAGGGGGTACTGTAGTAATGTGGCAAAAAACATAACACTTTTTGATTGAGTTAGCATGTATGAAATTGATTTTCAACCTTCCAACTATGAAAGTATGACATTTTACTTCGTCATAAGGGTTTTTTATTTTAATCACTTGTGAATTCGGATTATTTTAAATCATTTCAGCAGATGTGGCTGCCTCAGACAGAGGCAATGATAGAGTTTATTTTCTTGGGCTCCTTGATAACTGCAGATGGCAACTGCTGATCGCCGCAGAATCGATGCCTTTGAGCTGTGGTGCTAGAGGAGAGTCTTGAGACTCCCCTGGACTGCAAGGAGATCAAACCTATCCATCCTGAAAGAAATCAACCCCGAATGTTCACTGGAAAGACAGATTTTGAAGCTTAAGCTCCAGTATTTTGGCCACCTCATGAGGAGCGAAGACTCCTTGGAAAAGTCCCTGATGTTGACAAAGATTGAAGGCAAAAGGAAAAGAGGATGGCAGAGAATGAGATTGTTGGACGGTGTCATCAACGCAACCAATATGGATTTGACCAAACTGCAGGAGGCAGTGGAAGAGAGGAAGGCCTGGCGAGCTCTGGTCCATGGAGTCACGAAGAGTCGGACATGACTGAACGACTGAACGACGACGATATGTAGCCTGGGAGTAGAGACTTGTGTATTTTGGTCTTTGGTCACGTGTGGGGCCAATGAATTGAAGGAAGTCTCAGAAATGTCCCGTGCATAAATGATGTAGATCCGGAAGACTTCATGCTTCAGATCCATCCTTTACCTTTTTTCCCTACTTTTTTTTCACCATGGAGTCATGATGCAGTGAGGGATCAATGAGATCTACAACCTAGGTTGGACAGTGAACCTGTGTAAGAAATCGGGTGGATCCACACTTCAAATCCATGTTTTTTGCACCATTGAAAATATGTTGCCAAGGGATCCTTGAATTCTATGGTGTAGCCAGTAAAGTACATATGGGATCCATGATCCCACAGGGGTTTGGCGAAAATCCCACATCAAAAATCATATGAAATAACCCAGATCTGGTTTTGATTGCAAGAGCACACCAACTGGCGGGTTCCCAACGAGGGAATTGAAAAGCAACCTCATTCCTTTTTCTACTTTTTTGTCATCACTTCTCGTATGCCTTCCATCAGGGGAAAAATACAAATCAAGCCCTAGGGTCAGGATTAGTGCAAAAGAAAAAAAGAAACGGGAAGGAAACTAAAAGGTAGCCCACCCTCTAACCAGCCCGCCCTTCTCCCTCGAGGGCCGGGCGGTGTTTTACAGCTGGAAAAACACCAAAAAGACTTCGACGGCGGACTATGAAGATCCATCCGCAAAACCGCAAAAATACTGACACGAGGAGTACTTACAGCGGCAGAGGACAAGCAGTAAAATCCTTCCGCCGCTTTAAAAAAAGGGGGAGGTGAAGACGAGGGAAGAATACCTTGAACGAAAATCGAAAGGATCATGTGGCCTTACTCAATGGCCTCCCCGCCCCTTTCGCCTTTAGCCAATGGGGTGCCGCGGAGGCTTTATGAGGCGGGTCGCGTCACAAAACCCTCCCAACACGCGACGAAGAACGGCAGCTGTCACGGAGTTGGAACGTCCGTTAGCGTGGCGGCTGCTGCTGCTGCAGCTCGTCCAGGGAGGGGAAGGGAGCGCGCGCGCGGGCGCGGGCTGTGCACGCGCTGCCGGCCGCGCGAGGCTGCTAGCTAGCTAGCGGGCGGGAGGGGCGGAGCCGTGGGGGTTGGCGTGGTGGAAAAGCGGGCGCCTCCCGTCTGCGGCGGCGAGGGCTGAGGCGAGCGCGAGCGCCGTTTGCCCCGCTCTTTTTTGTTTTCCGCCGGCCAAGCGGGGTCCCGCCGCAGACCCTCAACCCCCTCCTCTCCCAAGATCTGACGAGGTTAGTGTCTGGTGGGTGGGGATGGGGGGGGGTGTAAAGATGGGCATCTATATGGGCGGGCGTGGCTGGTGTTGGTATTTATGGGCATGTATTGGGGGTGGGGGACGTATATACGTCTTTCGTGGCGCAGAGGATCCCAGAACACGAGCGTAGGGACGGATGTGTTGTTCTCCGTGTGGGTGTGAGCGGAAAAAGCCGCCGGGAAAGGTGCCCGCTCGTGTCTCTCGGGCCTGAGGCGACCGCCAGACCCGGAGGAGGAGGAGGAGAAGCCGCAGCAGCCGCCCTGAGGAGAAGCGGTGGGTGCCGTGGTGGCGGCTGCCTCGCCGCGCCCTCCGTCCAGCGAGTGCCCCCTGAGGCGGCAGGGCCGGGGCTCCTGTCACGGCTGAGGTGAATTGGGAAACCGCTTTGTGTCCTCCTGAGGGAAAACCCTAACCCTGCCCCAACCCTGAAGCCCACCTGCCCTCTCTCTCTCTCTCTCTCTCTTCCCGGCTTGTGCCCACCGAGGCACAGACTCCCCAAAGGGTCGTCGGGCGAGCAGGCCGGCCAGCCACTCGGTCCCACTTCATGGGCGGAGGAGCTGCAAAAACCCTGAATAAAGCAAAGCTATTATTGGAAGTCTTGGTAGAGATGGGCGCAGCCTTTCTGAGCAGGAGGAAATGGGAGAAAAGATTCCAGCCTGTTTCTTCTTTTACGCAAGACCCCCGTTCCGACTCCTGCTCTCTCTGGGTTGGGATGGAAAAACACCTGTCTGTAAACCCAAAGAGGTGCTTCCTGTCTCTGTAAAGCAATGTTAGACTAAAAAGATGGACTTATCGTCTGACTTTGTATTAGGCAGCTTTCCATCTTCCGGGTGCCAGAATTAGATCTGATTAAATCTTTGCTAGCTGCCCACATGCAGTTAAAGTGGATACTTTTGAAGGAAAAATTATCCTTTCTTAGGTTGAGAATCGGGCAATAAAAGGCAACCTGACATGATGAGGCATTGCCTCCTTTGGAAGAGAAAAGGGTGAAAAGCACCATAGAGCTTTCAGATGCAGTTTTTTTAGAACATGTCTGTGTTATTAATTAGAAACATTTTTTCTTCCCATAGTCTTTTAAAAAATAATTTGACCAGTTAAAACATTGGAGCCCAAATCATAATATTTCAATTCCTGCCCTGCTTGCAATGTAAAGAATGAAATATATTGCACACATCAGCCCAAATCCTGTTGCTTTATGTAGTAAATTGTAGTTGAGTAGGCCTTTTGAATAAATGGGGATTTAATGATTCAGCTGCTTCATATGTTCCATTAATTAAATGGGCCTATGCTAACTGTGACTTTTTGTGCAAATGTAAATCACAGAATAAGGTAAAGGTTCCTCTCCCCCCCCCCATACATGCTAGTCCTGTCGGATTCTAGGGGCAGTGCTCATCTCCGTTTTCAAGCCAAAGAGCCAGTGTTGTGCAAGTCCATGGCCATGTGGCCGACATGGCTGAACGCATCTTTGCGCATGGAACATTGTTTACCTTCCCGCTATGTATGGTGATATCTATTTATCGACTTGCATTTACATGCTTTCGAACTGCTAGGTTGGCAGGAGATTGGGTTAACAGCAGGAACTCACACCACTGTGTGGCATTTGGGATTTGAGCTGCCAACTTTGCAATCAACAGTTTCACTGAGCCACTCCGTCCAGTCACAGAGTACGCGCATCTGAATCAATGAAATTTATAGAGAAGTTAACTCACCAAATCCCCACTGATTCCGTGACCCTAATGTATTGCAATTTGCTATGCTGAGCAGCAGGATTTTGGCCAGTATTCGCTCCTAAGTCAGCTCATGCACTCTGGCGTGTTATTGAAAGAACATACAGTATAATGTTTCGACGAGAAGGAGATTCTTCATTCCCTCACGGAATAATCCACATAGTGAAGGCACGAATCTACCCTTCTGGACAGAAGTCAGGAGGTAGTTTAATCCCATCTGCTCCCTGAAGGTGCTGTGGACCTTGCATATGTAGACTTTGAGATTTGCTGATACAGGTTGGAATACCAGTTTTACCCTAAAATGACTGTATTCTAGAAATGTTTTGCACATACATATAAAAACCGAATAAATTCAGGTTACCAAAACAATCTTGGGAGAGTGTTTAGAGATGTTAGTGGTTGTCTGCTGTTAACCTAGGGACAATATGCTCTCTGTTTATGTTTTCAACATAGATGAGCATTAATGCCATCTTTATGATCTCCAAATGTCAGTTATAAATGTTTATATAGAATGTATGTGTCTTTTTAAAGGTTTTCAAAAATGCTGTCTGTTCATCTGTTGGTTACTAATATCTTTCATTTTGGTAGCAAAATTCAGTGGGAATTTTAGTGATGATTAACAAGTCCCATTCATTTCACTGGGTGTACTTGAATTCAGAATAACTGAATTTAGGCCATTGCCCTTTCTGAGCTAATGCCTGTATTCTGATGTTGGCTTCAAATAATTGAACCTACTGCTTTTCAGGCTGAAATATTTCTTTAGGCCTGTTTTTTAAAAAAAAATAGTTGTGTTTGTTGCTCTTTGGGTCTGTCTGACAGCAGATGAATCTTGCATGAACCGAGTGTTCTGTTATGCAGCAGGTTTAGACAATGCTTTTGAGAGATGCTGTGCTGCTCTTGCTTCTTAATGCTTGTCACTACAAACCAACTGCCTGTCTTTGTCTCTTTTTTGTCCTCCTTCAATGTTGGAGTCTTCTTCCTCCTTCTTTAATAAACTCTCTGCCTTGCTTTTCCTGGGCTACTGCTTTGTGGATGTTGGCGGCTTCTTGTTGTGACAGGAGAATGTGTGTGTGTCCTGGGCCCAGGCGGATTGGTATGTACATCTTGTGCTCCTACTTTCCAAGTACAGTAATAGGAATTGGGGATTGGGGAAAGGGGGTTGATGGTGGCATGCACTGAGTAACCGTTACTGTATGGAACTGTGAATGGTGGACATGCTACTTCAAACTCATACTGTTTGTATTGTCTCCCAAACTGCCTTGTTCAAATTAATCATAAATAGGAATGGCTGGAATTTGAATGTGGCAGAATGGGATTCCATATCTAAAGCAGGATAAGGATGAAAACATTGTCATGGTTCTCTAAAATAAATTAAATCTGATTTATATAAATAAGCCAATGGTTGAGGAACATTTCAAGCATCAGTTTATAAATTTTGGATTTTTTTTTCAAAAATCACAAGATTGTGCATAAAAACTTACAATATGTACAAATAGTGATCTTATGTCATGTTTCTACTGAAAAGTTGGATTTAAATTTAAAACACCAAATTAGCTGTTACCTAATCTGTTTATTTGTTTAAATGATTGATTTATATATCAACCCACTACTATGATCGACCTAGAAATTAAAATCCAGAAGTCCATAAAACTCCATGTACCATTACAATTAATATGTGGGTTCATCAATGTCGACCTATAATTAATACAAAAGAAAAAACACAGGGGAAAAACCCTGAAAATGAATATTATCAGCATCTAGAGGATAAATAATTGAAAGCAGCTTTATGTAACTGTCTTTGCTAATTTCCTGACTATGTAATGTCCATATGCATACTTTTTTTAAAAAATGTATAGCATTTTCAGTTGCTCTTCTTGCAGACTGCAAATGATTGATAGTATTGAGCAAATGTCTTGCTTGAAGTGAATGCACAGACTCTTAAGGATGTGGGTGCTGTGACTACAGACATAAGAGGCAACTGATGAATGAAAGAGAAAGATTCTGAATGTAGTTGTCTTAAATGTAACAGTATACGCTTCTCTCCCTTCTAGTGTTATCCTGATTACTTTGTTAGGAGGAGGGGGACTGATACTCAGAATTTAAATATGGGATTCTTTAAAATCTGATTTCACAAATGTAGTAAGACAACTTCAGTTACCACTCTGTAATATTATCCTGTTTACAGCTATAGCTTATAGCTATGTTTGTTTCAGGTCTCACTGAACATTTGTGCAGTTTCTTTTAGTGCCTCTAGTTTTGCTAACTACCTTTGTTCCTTTTTGAATTTCCTCACCATGTGGCTATGCATTTTGTCTGCCTTTAGCTGCAAGCAAAAAGTTCACCTGCAACTAGCTGCTTGCTTCCGTTACCCAACAGAAAGAACAAATGACTTGCATGTCTGGTTCACAAGTCTATCATTATATGGCTGGAGACTCATTCCTGCTATGTCTACCTTAAATGATCTCCTTTGAGACACTACAGATGGGAGAGTCTAAATGAATTATGGACTCTTGGCCTTTTGTGTGGCAAACAGAGAGGCTTCTGTAGGCAATTAATCATATGTTATAAGATTAACATATGATTAATCTTATAAGAGCAGGGCAAAATCAGAGTCGATAGGGAAATGAAAGGAACTTGAGTCTAATACAGCCTTTGATACTTGGTGAGAGCCAGAGTTCCTTCATTTCTAATTCCTGTCACTGATTATTAAGACTAGAAATATATTTATAACTTTTGTATAGTAGAATATATTTTTATATAGTAGACTATATTTTGAAATATTCTGCAAAGAGACAAACTATCTGGTAGTAATTCTGGTAGTGGATTAAACCCATTTGGATCATGGCTAAGAACTGGAGCAGAGATAGCCAGAGTTTGCTTGGAAAGAAGAAATAACATTTATTATTTATTTGAATAAAAACAAAAACACTTTCATTTGTGGTACCTTAAAATGAACCGTTTCTCCTTCTCAATAGTAGGCTTAAAGTATGTTATAATAGGTTTTGTCCAGGGTTAAAATATGCTAGGCTGAAACCAGACAGATCAAAGCAAATGTAGTAAGAAAAAAGATAATAGAGTAGAATGGAAAGACCATGTATCCATCTTTCTGGAAATGCAAAGCTTGGTCCTTCCCCTTTTCTCCCTCTGCTCCAAAATGGATGGGAGAGTAGTGCTGGAAATAATCCCTGCTTTAGATATTTAAAAGGTGCTGGTCTGAATCTAATGTTGTGGTATCGCTGGAGTATGTACTAGCTTTTCTCTCCCCTCCACCCTGAACTCTTCAAATTTGAAAACAGTTCACTAGCCTTCTCAAGCAGATTTGTAAAATGTGTAGGAAACTGCTGTAGGTAGAAGAGAACTCGTTCTTGCTTCTGCTGGATTCTAGTGTTCCAACACTAGATCTTGCTCACAGTGAAAATTGGTTATACAGTTCTGAGATAGATTCCACTCTATTCTGAGATTGAATTCAATGCTGTCTTTGTTTTCTAATTATTAGAACCCTACTATTTTTCTGTAACTCGTGCAACTGACGGCAATTTCTTAGCTAGCACCAATTCACCATTAAGAGTCACACCATTGTATTACGGTGGTATATATGGTATATGATTCTGGTCAGTTTCTTGCTGGGCATATTTGATGAAAATGAATATGATTTTTTAAACAATAAATATGAGTGTGGTCTGTGTTCAGATCTAGCCCAAGAGAGGAAATATTGCATGCAGTTCATAGTCATTATTTAGCTAGTTCAGAATAACTAGTTTGTAGCTCTTGAAAATTTTATCTATAATAAATGTGCAACAAATCTATGAAACAGCTTTAATTCTGTACCAACATAAAAGTCTCATTGAAATCAGTGCAACTCGAGGGTTTGCATGTCTTCTCTTAAATATGTAAAACCTCAAGAAGATGCTTAGTGGAAAATATTAAAATGCTTTGTCATAAATAATTGCCTGATTTGCCTTGGGCAAGGCAAATTAGTGCATTCTTTTCCCTATCAGTCTAGTAATGAAGACTATTTTCAGTCACTGAATTTAAATTCTCCTCTATGTTTCTGTTATCTGTGCTTTAACCTTTACTTGACTTTCAGCACTCCCAGTTTAAAGTGAACTGCTGTTAGTAAAGCTGTAACTGTCAGTCATTCTATTTACACTTCTCTGCAAGTATAACAGTAGATATACTATAACATATATATTCTCTTTGAAGGAATATAGCATTAAGTTACCAGTAGTTTATTTTTTAAAATGTGGTTTTCTACAATTAACTGCCATGTGAGGAAAAACTGCATAAATCGTTTTAATAGATTAATGTTGACTCTTTTTTGTGTAAGAAACCATGCTAAACATATACTGTATGCTGTTTGTTTCTCCCCAGCAATTCCAGTCAGAAGCTCCAGGTTGCCATTGCTATCTGATGCCATGCCATCACCAACTCAGTTATTGCTCCCATTGATTCGTAATTGTGAGATTGGCAGGATATACAATACTGCATGTTACTGTCACCACCAACATTTGTGTTGCTTATCGCCTCACCTGACTCACAAGCACTTGAGATATGTGCCGCAGAAAAAGCTGGCAACACTCTGCAGACCAAAGGAAAACTTCAGCTCATTTATTCATGCAAGAAACTATGTCTCCACACCACAGAGATTTTACCTCACACCCCCACAGGTCAACAGTATCCTGAAAGCAAATGAATACAGTTTCAAAGTTCCAGAGTTTGATGGCAAAAATGTAAGCTCTGTACTTGGTTTCGATAGCAATCAACTTCCCGCTAATGCCCCAATTGAAGACCGAAGAAGTGCAGCCACTTGTTTGCAAACAAGAGGGATGCTCCTTGGTGTGTTTGATGGACATGCAGGATGTGCTTGTGCACAAGCTGTCAGTGAAAGACTGTTCTATTATATCGCTGTTTCTCTGTTACCCCATGAGACTTTACTTGAAATAGAAAATGCTGTAGAAAGTGGGAGGGCCCTGTTGCCCATTTTACAGTGGCACAAGCACCCCAATGACTATTTCAGTAAAGAAGCCTCCAAATTGTATTTTAACAGTTTGAGAACTTACTGGCAGGAGCTCATAGATCTTAACACGGGGGAGACAACTGATGTAAAAGAGGCATTAATTAATGCCTTTAAGAGACTTGACAATGACATTTCTTTGGAAGCGCAGGTAGGAGATCCAAATTCTTTCCTCAATTATTTGGTTCTCCGTGTAGCCTTTTCTGGTGCAACTGCCTGCGTTGCTCACGTAGATGGTGTTGATTTACATGTTGCTAATACTGGTGACAGTAGGGCCATGCTTGGTGTCCAGGAAGAGGATGGATCTTGGTCTGCTGTTGCTTTGTCTCATGATCATAATGCACAGAATGAAAGTGAGATTGAACGACTCAGATCAGAACACCCAAAGTCAGAAGAAAAGACTGTGGTAAAACAAGATCGTCTGCTAGGCTTATTGATGCCTTTCAGAGCTTTTGGAGATGTCAAATTTAAATGGAGTATCGATTTGCAGAAGAGAGTGGTAGAGTCAGGCCCAGATCAGCTCAATGACAATGAATATACAAAATTCATCCCACCAAACTACCACAGTCCTCCATATCTTACAGCTGAACCAGAGGTGATACATCATAAATTAAGACCCCAGGACAAATTTCTGATACTGGCAACAGATGGATTGTGGGAAACTATGCACAGACAGGATGTTGTTAGAATTGTAGGTGAATATCTGACGGGTGTTCATCATCAAGAACCGATAGCTGTTGGAGGTTACAAGGTGACACTGGGACAGATGCATGGTCTTTTGACAGAAAGGAGAGCTCGGGTCTCTTCAGCCTATGAAGATCAGAATGCAGCAACTCACTTGATACGCCATGCTGTGGGAAATAATGAGTTTGGTACTGTTGATCATGACCGACTGTCCAAGATGCTCAGTCTTCCAGAAGAGTTGGCTCGAATGTACAGGGATGATATCACAATTATAGTGGTGCAGTTCAATTCTCATGTTGTAGGTGCATGTCAAAATGAGGAGTTCTAATTGTTAAACAGAAGCCGTAAACCAAAACATCCACAGAACAAAATGGCCAGTACTAAATTAACATATTGCTTAGTATCTGGTCATTGAAATTAGAGCTGGGCCAAGATTAATTTACAATATCCCAGGGCAGTGGGCGCTGGGTTCCTGAACCAATTTACTACAGAACAATGTGGGATAGCTTTGCACTACTCAGTCTATTGGTTTGGACAATGTCTTGTAATCTGGGATTTTTTGTTGGAAGTAAAAGTTTTGCATCCATCAGTGCAGTGTTCTACAAGGCAAAAATCTTGTGTGTATTGTCACATGTACATATTTGAAGTAGCTGTACAGAACATGGAATGAGGCCTTGGTTACAAACTTAAATTTGAATAGGGCTGATTACTTTTATATCAGCAAAAAAGTGGGAGATTTTTCAAGAAAGAGAAAACTTTTTAACAAGGTGGTAAATGTCTTGATCTAAAGTTTAGCTATCTTTTTGCGCACTGGATCTCAATAGAAATACATGCCTAAAATATTAATGTTAGAAGTATAAGTCTAAGCCATAAATATTATAAGCCTGTGCAAAAGTATTAGAATAAACATTTTGCATCAGTGACTTACTTATTCTACTTTGCACAGTTCAAAGGGCAATAAATGATAACAGGGTGATGTTTTACATGGAAGGCAGGGGTGAAAAAATCTTTAGCTTGGAGTATGAAGCTGCCATTCTTATCGTTTCTGAAGTGTGACCTAATCTTCAGTCATACATTCTTGGTTATCAACAGTCCTGGCTTGTACCAAACCTACTTGTAGTCATACGTTTCTCACCTTGTGTTGAAATTAGGCAAATTATAGTGATTTTATAGACTAGTGCAGTCAGATGTATTGTTGTCTGAATTCAAGTTTGACCCTGTGCTCTGAATGTTTTAAATACCACAAAGCAAAAATGCATCCATATAGTCTGTTTCCCATGATGACTATTGAAGAAAATAGTATTGTAAAATATGTAAATAGACAAACCAGTGGAGAAAAGTATGCATGCAGTATGCTAAACACTCCTACAAGCACTGTAGCACCAACTATAATACCATTTTTCAGAATCTTACTGCTGGTGTATATATTTGGATATGCTAATATCCAAAATCTAAAATTGCATGTCTCACCTTAAAGCTGTGTATCATTATCACATGCAATGCATACCTGAATTTGTCAGACAAGTTAAAATGCTATCTCATTAACCACAGTTTTGAATGTTCTTAAACATTGGTGTAGAATTAAAGACCTCCGGAATGTGAGGCAAAATCAGTTCCTTTTTCTCAAAATATATCTTCTTGAATTGGTTGTAGACATATGATTGAAAGCACTTGCAATTTGTATTCTACCTATCCAGAAGAAGAAAGAGCCATGCTATTATCCCCTCCATCCTTGCTCTCTGCACACATAGAGCTAAACCTGAAGAACAGAGGAACCTAGAATCAGAAAACTAAAAAAAAAAAAAATCAGGATTCCTAATACCATAGAGATGCAGCATGGATAGAGACAGTTCTGTATACTCAGAGAGATACAACATACAGGGAAGCGGGAGTAGCCGCCTCCTTCTCATGGGTTGACTTCAGCCTCTTTGTAGAATGGCTGACTAGTGTTACAGTTGAACATTAAAAATACCTTTTTTGCTTATATATTTTGTAAGCATTCCAAAACCCTGTCACCCATGAAGTTGTTTTTGAGTGGGCACAAAAGGATGCCAATGTGCTCGCCAGCAGCACCACCCTTTTAAACAATACTTCTGTGGCCTCCAAATTTATGTGTTTATAGCACCCAGATTTCTTAGCACTAATGCACCCCTGGGCTGTGTGTGTATGTTCACTGTAAGTCGCGATTGTTTAAAGTACTGAAATGCGAGTTTCTAAACATAGATAATTGTATCAGCTTCCTGATATAAGGTATCCCTATTTTATGTATTTATCTCTGCAGAAACTGATGTTCGCATCCTAAAATTTTGAATTGCTATCTACAGCCTTAACAGAAATTGGAGTCTTCCCTTTCTGTGCCCAAGAAATGTGATAATGTTATCCTTTGTCTGTATTTTTGATGTTGTTAGCCATAAAAACAGAACAACTTTGATCTTTATTTCCTTTGTACATGAAGTATGGCTATAATTGGTTAGCTCAAATCTGGTTTTTCCTTTTTCTTTGGCTCTACAACACATAGCTGTTACATTATCCAAGCTTCCTAATTTTTTTTAACATGTGAAATATAAAGTATATGTAAATGTCTTACTTTGGTTTGGTACTAGTCTTAACTTAACTAGAGGTGGCGATGCTCCTGTATGTTCAACACTTAAGGGGCTATCTTTGTAAAATTAAAGGTGAACATATGCAGGATTTAAATGAAGACTCACAGAACATGTATGCAAAGAAATAAAAGGGCATTGTGGCTTTCTGAACCTCAAATAAAATCTAAGAACAAATATCTTTTAGAAGATTCAATAAAATAATTACTATACAAACATCTTTTTAGTTATTTCTTTTTGTATGGCTCATTGAAGTGTCTTTCATTTTCGGAAATCACGTTAAATTTGACTGTTCATTAGGCTCTTAATGGCAAAATTAATATGTGGCTTTATGAAAATACATGCAGTGAAACTGCCTTGTTTCAATTGGAGTTGGATTGAATGGTGTCAACCCAAGTAGACAGAATTGGGGTATAAAACTTTTAAAAATATTTCAAGGTGTAGTTACTAATTCAATCACCATTTTATTCTGTTGCCTTAAATTTATGGGCAGAATTTTGTAGCCCATAAACCCTATTTGCATATTCTTTCCAGCATATTAGAGAAAACATTGCTCCTTTAAACTTTTACATTGTTTACTGTAGTTGAGCAGAGCATTAGATCACATGGTTTAGTTTAACTATAGTGGTGCCTGTTCTAAACAATTGTGTACAGATCTCCAATTTACAAAAGCATTTAAGCCCATACTTCTGTTTGTTTGAAAACAAACTGGTTTCCCTACTTAATGTGCGGGTGTCATCTGATGTCATTTGACAGTGAATTGCAGTCTGTTGTAGGTTGCCATTAGTAACAAAATAATTGCCTGTGTATGTAGTTTCAATTTAGATTAAGGCAGCTGATCAAATTGCCATTGCCACACTATACTGAATTGTGTTTGTTTAAGGAAAAACACTTTAGCAATGTAATGAAGAGTTGGTGCTTCCACATTTTACTAGTTGCACTAAAGCCAGCACAGTGCTACAGAGTAACCAGTGGCTGGAGCCCTTGTGACTGTGTGGGATGCAAAAAAATGAGCTCTTTGCCATTAAAAGAGCTTTGTCAGTCTCTCCCATGTTTCCCTCTATGCAGGAAAATGTGTCCCATTATCAATCATGTTTCCATAGCAACTGGTATATATTAATGTCTCATCACCCACACCAATCAATGGAAACTGATTCCCAGTTTGATTTAATAATCAACACTAGTTTATCTTAGAGCTTACCTCGAATACCCCTATTTACTTTATAGTTTCAGATATGCGTAGCTTATCTGAGAAGCGTGCACAGCAGAAATAGAGTAGGGAGATTAGTTAGTTATTTTATTTTGTAAATTATTTGTATTTATTTTGCACTGTATTCTATTCACTATTTGTTGTTAACCGCCCAGAGTGGCCTTGCCAGATGGGCAATATAAAAATCCAATAAATAAATATTGGTAAACCTAATGCCAAAATGCCAGACAAGCCCTAGTTCATTTGTGGAGAGTTCTGAATAGTTGCTATAGCAGACCATTGCCATCATTATCTAAGAAGTGCGCAGCAGGAGATGTCAAAGTGATGACCATATTAGTCTTTGCAAACATTCAGACAAGAAACAGATTAAATTTAAAAAGGCAAAAACATTGTGGCACTTGAAATAACTGCTTTATTTTCATGTGAGGTTTTTTGGATCATATCTTGACTCTTCAGTCGTACCGCATGAGCCTATATGGGAATCAGTTTGTACATCGCCTCACACCCCTTGCAGATACAAAGGACAAAGTGACAAGATAAGCATAATAGACACAAGTCCCAAATTGTATGAGTCACTGTGACATTTCACATCTGGTAATTACTTGCGACCCTGATTGAAAGAATGCTAACAAGGTTATCCTCCCTTTCTCTTCTTCCCCTTTAGCAAGTCAAATGACATAGAAATTGTAGTTAGTCAACAGGGCTGTATGTTATGACAACCAGTAATCACATTGTTTTTTGTAAATCCGTGAAGTGCCAGCAAGTGTCATTTTGCCTCTTTATAAATCTATGGTGAGGCTCCATCTGGAGTATGGTGTACAGTTCTGGTCACCATACCTCCAGAAGGATATTATGGAAATGGAAAAAGTGCAGAGGAGGGCAACCAGAATGATTAGGGGACCTTACCATCTGAGGCTACAACGGCTGGGCCTCTTCACTCTTGAACGATGGTGACCTGCTTGAAGTTTATAAAATCATACAAGGTGAGGACAAAGTAGATAATGAAAACTGTTTTCCCTATTGCACAACACTAGAACTAGGGGCACTTTTTGAAACGTTTGGGTGCTTGATCTCAAACAACAGAGTACTTTTTCACCCAGGGGATCACTGGTCTCTGGAACTCCCTGCCAGAAGAAGTGGTGGCAGCTGTCAGCCTTGACAGCTTTAAGGAAGGATTAGGCAAGTTCATTGAGAACGAGGGTATCAATGGCTATCCTTATGGGACAACCTCTGGGTTTGAGAGATAGGCAGGATATCTCTCAATGCCATTTGCAGGGAACATTAAACAAGTGAAGACATCTGCTTGGGGAAACCCTGAAGCAAATGGTGAGCCAATGTGTGAGACAGAATGCTGGACTGGATGGGCTGTGATCTGTTCCAGCAAGGCTGTTTTTATGTTCGTATGAAATAGCATTGTCTGTCTGATCTAATAGAGGTATCTCCTGATCTTGCATTTGTATTACCTTAAGGACTACACTATCTTTTTCTAATTTTGTCTGGCTATTCATCTCTTTACTAAAATATACCATAATAATGAAATATCACTGTGTGTTTAGAACAGAATAGCTTTGGCCCTGGATCACCTGCAATATACAATTTTGTCTATACATTGGGCAAACTACGTCCCTCTATTAAGTGCGAAACAGGAGGGCCAGGAGATCAAAAGTTGTGTTTTATTGACCTCTTGCTGGTTTTTACGAATTTGATTCCCTAAATCTGAGCTGCTCCTGACATATCACCATTGCTTGCTCATCGATCAACAATTTCTAAAACAGAGTGTCTTACAACCTATCTTCAAATGGTCAGCTTTAAATAGATATGTAAACCTGTGTCCTCACTCTTTGTGTGTTGCAGCAAGTATTTAAGATTTTTCTAACAACTGGCAAAGAGGCTCACCCCAGGCAAACTGATCTTCACTTGAATGTCAGGGATTCATTTCCCCCTCTTTAGTCAGAACGCTTTAAGATTCCATGACTTCACAGCACCTTAAAGGTGGGAAGAAATTGCATTTTACAGGGGAACCTCGTATAACAAACGGTTTGTATAACAAAATCTGTAGGACATAAAAAAACTCCGGAGATAGGGGAAATTGCTTAGCAGAATTGCCTATGGGGCGAATCTGTGCACCATAAAAATGGTTGCCATTAGGGATTACTCTGTTTTCAATGCATTTCTATGGGAAATTTGTATCTTAACAGAATTTCATTTGGAACGAATTAATTCCTTTCTACAAGGTACCACTGTCTATATGAAATATTCATCTATCACCCCATAACTAACCTGGAATAGTTTTTTAAAAGTGTAATCCATAACCATTAAACATGCAGAGTAAGTAAAACAAGGTACAGAGAAGAACAGATTTACCAGTCTCTCTCTGAAATATATTTTCAGTACTGACAAGCCTGGAAAGATAAAAAGGGTGCAATTTACAGTCTGATACAGTATTCCCTTCAGTGTGTGTGAAAACATATCTTGTACATCTGTGGCATGTAATGTAGCCATGCCACATGACAGCAACTTCCACCAGTTCATTGGGAATTTCTGAATTGAGCTGTTCATCTTGGAAAAAGTAGAGCACTGGGGGAAGTTACTGTATTTGTTAAAAGGAATCAGTTGCAGTTCTGAATCACACCCAAAGTAGCTGCAGTTTTGCAAAGGAAATCCCATTTCTCAAAAATAACAGAACTAGTTACCCTTTAATTAGTGTTAGAATAATCTGAATGCCATAAGCCTCTGGTGCAAGATATACTGTTATTCTGTCTACCTCATCAATGCCTGAATACCCAGAAGGCAGGACTTGAACCATGTGATAATCATAAGTTTTGTGCCATTCTCTGTAACAGTAATAACATTAACGTCTTAAAGTTGCACATGCTGCAAAAGCGGTGAATTTATCTATCTCTTGAGATGCTACTAATGATTCTAGAAATCTCGGATTACTTCTGTTCCTTCATTTTCTCAATTGCTGCAAAAATGCATGTCAAACCTTGCTGCTTAGTTCCCATTTAAGCGGCCCACTCAAAAAGAGGTCACTCTTGAGCGTGACAGCTTCGTCCCTTTTCATGCTTTTCAACATTGCACTTGGAAAAATGGGAAGAGACAGAGTTCTGTAAAGCTGAGGTTGTGTTGGATAATTTGCCACTTAAGCAATACATTTAATGGGGTTTCATTCCATTTCATGTCATGCTGAATGCCTGGAATGAAGGCATGAGTGGCACACTGGTAATAAACACGATGCTCCTTGGTTTGGTATCTGTGCCAATCTCTTTTCAGCAGTACTGTTTATAACTTGGATGAGGGCCTGGAGTTGGCATTCCAGCATTGTTTCTGTGTGTTTTAGGAACTGTTCCAGCTACAAATTTACTGCCAGTGCTTTTTTTTTTTTATAGTGGGCTGAACTGGCATGTATGTGTTAATGATGAGGTGGGAATTTTTCCCTATCTTTGTTAATGTGCAGAACTGTTGGCTTATTGGTTACACTCTTCACAATTCAAAAAGTCATCAGCTGTTCTCCAGCAGGGGCAGGTACTTCACATTTCAGTTTCACAGCACTTGCCTCTGGACTTCAGTGAACAGGAAAGATCGCTGGGAAGGTCTCAGCAGTTTTATTAGTTGAATATTTATTCAAAAGGATATGTGTTGTTGTATATAGAGAGCACTACTGGTACTTTAATTTGATTGGAATTTTTTTAAAAAATATGGTTTTGGTGCCAGTGAAATTTGCACTGCTCCACCTCAAGAAGACTGTCAATTGTCCTGGCTATTTGGGAGAAGAAGACAGAGAAGAAAAGTGGCATAAAACAGATGTCCACTGTGACAGAGAAAGGCAGCATCAAGGGCGGTCTCCCCTGCTCCATGGTGTCTCTACATGGTGAGTGAAAATAGCAGTCAGGGGGTGGGGTTGGAGGAACAGAGAAGAAAATCGGAAAGGCAGTTTCCAAATGTGTTCAACTTTACTGAAAGGAACTGGGGAAAGGATGGAAAATAAGTACCAGTTACAGCCCATCTGTCCATAACTGATGGAAAATGTAAGGTTTAAGGTTAATCCAACCCTTGCCACCACATGTCAGTTTTTAAAATGTGTATGATTGTCAAAATGGCCTTGGGCTTCCTTGTGTACACACTGACGACTGAGGATAAAAACTCAGATATTCAAGCATATGCTACTACAGTATGCAAAATGGATTATAAAACAGATAGGAACTCTATGGATGTTCCCTAGAAATAGCTGTGTTCAGGCTGGGCTGGCTTTTCTTTGATTGAGCCAATTGAGCTTGGGGGACTTGGAGGCCAGAAATAAACACAGTTTTTCAATTGGTAAGAAACTGCTCATACTGCCCAGTTTGGTCTACTCTGACTGGCTGGGGGCTCTCAAGATGACCTCTTTCCCATAAGCAACCACTGATGTCTTTTAACTGGAAGCTCAGTCTAGGGACTGCATCTTGAATCTTTTACTTGTGCAATGGTCCCTCCTGAAATAAGCAACTGTGGTTTATGGTGTCTCCGCTCTTCTCTCAATACAGTATATGCATGCTGGCCCATTTATTCTCAGTATGCGTGCCCCCCCCCCTTGAGATGAGCTTACCTCCTTCCTAGATCTGCACATTTTAAAAAGCCTGGGAGAAAGTCAGCTTAATTAGGCTGATCATTTATTTACCTGCATACTTGCCAAATTTGGTTTGAATCTGCTTAACTGGGTTTTATAATTTGTCTCCTTGTAGGATGGAAGCATTTCTTGGGCATACCATTTTAAACTCCAAAATAAGTTTACATTTTTATGAACCTGTTACTGAAAAAAGCTCAGCCGAGGTCTCATTGACAAAGGATGTGTGTTCACAAAATATGAATTATCCACATTTTTCAGTGCACAAGCCTTCATTCCTGACCCTTTTGCACTTCCATTGTTGTATCAATCTGGCTATTTCCACAACATATTTCTGCCCTTTGTCCTCTCCTTCCCAAACTTATGAAAAAAAGAGTAAATGGTGCACAGCCAACAGATCTTGTTCTGTTTAATTCAACTTCAGTTCTATTGAGACATCTGGGCTTTCTCCACCACCTTTCCCCCTCTTTCGTCCTTCTTCTTTTTAGCTTTCAAGCATTGTGTCACAACTGATTACGTGTTCTCTTCCATTGCTATGCTTTCTGAGAGGTACAGAGCATAGATGTCACGTACATTACCAGAATTATAGGGGCATTTGCCTACCTCATAATAAGTCTCTGATTACGCCACAGTCTGTGCATTAGGAACTTGAAACAAAATATGCTCTCCTACCTGCAAGTTCTGTGCATCATTGTCGTCATTGCCATTGTTGTAGTAGTAAATGTTGGGTAATAGCTTTTGATAATGAACATATGATACTGTTTTGAATTCAGATTTTTACCCACTAACCTGCACTGGCTGTACCTCTGTAAACCATTGCACTATCCTATCTAGTTATAAGAAATATCCAAAATTCAAGAATGTATAGTGAATTTTAGGAGAATGGGAAGAGAGATGTCTCTACAACTAAAAACTAAAAACAAAAAACCCTTACCAGTTCCCACCATAAGCAGGACATGCAGGCAGTAGTAAAGTATTCTCTCTTTTGTGCTGCGTTGTGTGATCCAGCCCATCTAGATTAGTGGTTTCTACATTTCCAACAGAGTGGATCATTAAAGTGTCTCTCTCTGAGAGGACTCTGCAATTATTAGGTTTTAGCAATTAACCAATGGGAAGTATGCAAATCATTTTTTGGAGATTCTGTGACCTGAGTGCACCATCTTCTCTTTCACTACTCTCATCATGTCAGGCAGAGTGGCATTATCCTTCCCAGCTTTCTCTGGGCAGCCTTTATCTGTTACTCTGTCTCTACCTGCTTACCTTTGCCTCACTAATAACTCATGCTGAATATTTGACTGAGCTAAGTGACTGAATTTTTGACTGAGGCAGGGGTGTGGTGGCTCAGCGGGCCAGAGTGCTGAAAGTGTCAGCTGCAAAGTCAGCAGCTCAGTGTTTTGAACCCCGGGTGCCATGCAGCAGAGTGCGCTCCCGCTGTTAACCCCAGCTCCTACCAACCTAGCAGTTCAAAAGCATGTAAATGCAAGTAGATAAATAGGTACCACCATAAAAAGTGGGAAAGTAAACAGTGTTCTGTGCACAGAAATGCGCTCGGCCATGCTGGCCACATGGCCACAGACTTGCACAACACTGGCTCTTTGGCTTAAAGATGGAGATGAGTGCTACCCCTAGAGTTGGACACAACTAGCATGCATGCACAGGGGAAACATTTACCTTTACCCTTAAGTGACTGATAGTTTTACAGATCATCCTACTTGCTTTCCCACCAGATCAGGTGCTTTCAGTTATAGGTTTCTGCTAAGATCTGAATGACCTTTTCAATTTTCCATGTTTTATGACTCGATCCCTTTGTAAACATGTGTATTTCAAATAGCATCTCTGAATTTACAGAGATTTGTCTTAACCTGATAAAACGGCCACAGCAGGTATTTCTCCTTGTCTTTTGCAGACAATTTCAATGCATATTTACGACACTTAGGTTTCATGTAAGCTGACTGCTAAATCTGGAGGACAACAATGGAATATATGGCCAATGCAGCCTGACAGGTTTAGAAGTGGGTAACTGAGATAAATCCACTAGGATTTCATAAAATCTCTGCAAGCAACCCTCCATAATTTATATTGTAAATCAGATAGGCAAGGAAGAGGCAAGTCTGGGAGAGGGGGGAAAGAATTAGCTTTAGTTAAAAGACATGCCACAGGCATTAACTAATAGAAAGAAATTAACTACATCATCAATGGACTGAACTGTACCATAAGAAATATATTTAACAATGCTACCAACTAATGAGAAAACATAAGCAGGCATATCTGATGCCTCTCACCCCCCAGCAAATACATGCACACTTGCAAGCTGCACTAAAACAAACCAAGATGCTTTATATATTAATTAAAAGCTGTCACAGTCTTGTGGTTAGCACAGAAGGTGAAATTACAAGGTCTGTCTAGAGGCATGGAACTCTTTTGTACAAGGCTAAGTGTTCTAAGAACACCAGTGCACAGAGTGGCACTTTCTTTAAGAAATCGACTGACATTGAAAGATTGGAATAAGAAATCTGCCAGGCCTAATAAAACGGCCTGTATTAGGACACCTATAAAAACTTAGTCTAAAATGGCAATTATAGTGAACTAGCATATATGTGTCAGCATAACTACATTCCCTTGAAGAATACCATTTCATTATATGTATTGCCTGAGAAATTCCTAAAGTTTTCTAGTTTGAGATGGGCATGAAACAAAAATTGAAATGCTGTTTCATCATTTTGTTACGTAATAAATTACTTTGTTATAGAATGAAATGGTAGGACATGTTTCGTCATGAAACGAAAGAAAATGCAATTTTCCCCTCTAGAAATGAAATGATTTGTCCTAGGGGAATCAATGGCAAGGGAGCTCAAGCTCTTCCCTGTAAGCCCCCAAAATATGGAGATGTTTGGGGGTCAGGGGGCTTATTAAGCTCAAAATGGGGTGCCCATAGGAAAAAAATCTAATTGAGTGAGAAGCCGCTAATAGCCACCCCCCACAGCTTGGCTTCCAAATCCAATTAGAAATATTTTTTTTCCTAGGGGAACCCCCTTTGGAGCTTAATATCTCAGCTCCCTGACCCCAAAACTCTCCACATTTCAGGGGTTTCCAGGGAAGATTCCAAACTTGCTCCCCAGTGATTTTGGTGCTGAAACATGCCTGGGATACTTATTTTGAAATACATAAATGTACTCAAAATTGGTATTGCAGTTGCCATTTATTGGCAACAAAATCTCAGGGAGCACGTTTGGACTCTTCTCTGAAATTTGGAGAGTTTTTGGGGTCAGGGGGCTGAGTTATAAAGCTCCAAAGGGGATGCCCTAGGAAAAAATAATTTCTAATTGAGCGAGAAGCCGATAATACCCTCCTGCAGGTGAGCAATTAGCGGCTTCTCGCTGAATTAGATTTTTTTTCCTAGAGGCACCCTCTTTGTAGCTTAATAACTCAGCCCCCTGATGCCCAAACCTTTCCAAATTTCAGGGGCTTATAGGGAAGAGCTTGAGGAATCTCCACTTCCATTTTGGTGCCTCTAGGACCCAGGGAAGCGCAGCATTTCATTTTATTTCGTTTCATTTCATTATGAAACTACTTTAAAAATCATTAGTAAAAAAAACTAAAGTACAGTGGTATCTTGTATAAAGGAATTAATTCATTCCAAATTAAATTCTGTTAAGCAAATTTCCCTTTATACAAATTTCCCACAGGAATGCATTGAAAACTGAGTAATCCCTAATCACCACCATTTGTATGTTGTATGGATTCATCCCGTAGGCGATTCTGTTAAGCAAATTTCCCCTATCTCCGGAATTTTTTATGTTGTACAGATTTTATGTTATACAAACAATTTGTTATACAAGGGTCCACTGTACTTAAATGAAATGAAATGCTATTTTTCCATTTTGTGCCCATTTCTATTTGTGGGTCATTTTCCTTCCTTTGTTTTTGAATACAATGTAATACCATCTTTTGATCTAGAAAGCTTGTCATCCATCTGAAATTTTTTGTTTGGCCGTTTTGTTCTGTAGAATTTTCCTGGTATTGCAACACCCTGAACATGCAGTACCTTACATGTTTTTAAACAAAGAACCAAAAAGGATGTGTACTTATCAAATCTGTCTTTTTAAAAAAGATGGCCTGATAGGTATCTACTTACTTGTGTGTTTGTGCGTGTGCGTGTGCGTGTGCGTGTGTGCTTGTACTGTTGCTCTGAGTGACCATCAGAATAACTGAAGCCACAGTCTGTATAAGCCAAGGCTGGGGAATTGGCCGTCCAGATGTTGCCACCCCCCTGATGCTGTCATCCTGCCCCGTGATGGGGGAGACTTGGAATAGTCATTCATCAGCATCTGGAGAACCACAGGCTCCCTATCACAACTGTATAGATTTAGAAATGAGTAAGGGGCACTAGATGAGACTTACTGTACTTCTGAGTCAGTATCTCACCGACTTTGGAATAAACTTCCTCCTGAGATTTGTTTGGCCCCCTTGCTGTCTGTTTTTAAGAAACATCTAAAGATGTGGCTATTTAGGAAGGCTTCCCCGGCTATTAGTTTCACCCATTTTGTCTTGCTGCTCATTTACCTTCTTGTTTATTCCAGTCTATCTCTTCTTTTATTGATCTTGATTGACTTAATGTTGTTATTTTGTTTATTACATTGTACCATAATTTTTAGCATATTATGTTTAATGGATGTATGCTTTTTTCAGCCTGTGAACCACCCAGAATGGCCTTTGTTGCCAGGTGGTGTGGTATATAAGTCTAATAAATAAATAAATAAATAAATAAATAAATAAATAAATAAATAAATAAATAAATAAATATCCATTTGCCTTGGTTTATTTAATCCAAAGCAGGCACACAGTCTCTTCCTGTTTCCTTGTAACACTCACAGTGCACCATTGAGTTAGTTCTGATTCATGGCAACCCTTTTCAAGTTTTCCTAGTTAGAGGCTACTCAGAAGTGGTTTACTGTTCCTTTCTTCCGGGAGCACCCTGGGACTGTGCAGCTTGCCCAAGGCCACACAGGTTGACTCTTCTTCCTGGAGGTACAATGGGGAATTGAACTCCCAACTTCTAGCTCCACATCCAGATACCTAAACCACTGAGCCGGCTTTTCCCTGTTTCCTAGTGCTTGGTATTTTGGCCAACAGTTTCTTAATATTATGCCATGGCAAGACACAGTTTAGTTCAGCATAGAGTGTAATCCTGTTGCTCAGTATAATAAAAATTTGTAATTTTTCAGTCAGTTCTTAACTAATAAATAAACAGTTCCTGCTGCAGTTTATTTTAATTGGGGGGGGGGGGTCATGCACATAAAACCAAGTCAGAGTGCACTCTCAAGAATTGCTTTGGGGCCATGGCTGGCTAGGAAGCACTCAGTGTTGCACATTTTCTTTTGCTAACCCCAGGATTTCAGCCATAGCATTCTTGAACAAAACCAGCAGTTTTCAAACCTTACATTTGGTATCTCTACTGATGAACTTCTGTGCGTTGCGAGGATTCTGGGACATTTGCTCTTCTCATTCAGTTTAATGGAAGCATTACCCAGCTAATGATTTTGGATTCTACTCATGCATCACACAGCTGTGTTTCTTTTCCTTTTGCCTGGCCGTAGTTTGTGTGGGATTCTAACCAGTTCTCTGTGTGGTGTGTGGGTGTTTTCTCCATGTGGACAGTAGATGAACCTTAAAATAAACCTAGCACTACCTTCTGACTGTAAAGCAAGGGACAGTAACCTCAGACCAGTGACTTTTAATGAAGCTATCTAGGTAGTTCTGATTTTGCAGAGAAACGCCACTGTTCCTTAGAACACTGTTGGAAACCACAGGACCTAGAGGACTCTCATCAAATGAAGTGTCTTACAGATCTTGCTACTAATAGCTACAGCAGTGGTTTTCAACCTGTGGGTCCCCAGATGTTCCTGGACTGCAACTCCCAGAAACCGCTTCCAGCACAGCGAGTAGTAGAGGCTTCTGGGAGTTGCAGTCCAGGAACATCTGGGGACCCACAGGTTGAAAACCACTGGTCTAGAGGCATGGTTATCTGTCAGTTTGGCTCCTGCTGCAGAGTACTGCCCGTAGCACCCAATCTTCTCAGACAGGGTATTTGAGGGTGCCATCGCTGATGGAGGCCTGTAAGTTGTTGAGGAGGAATCAGGCCTTTTCAGTGGAGGCCCCTCTTCTTTGGAACCAATTTGGAACATGAAATTTATATACGCAAAGAACGCTGGTGTGACCATGGTGCTCATCTCTGTTTCCAAGCCAAAGCGCCAGTGTTGTGCAAGTCCGCGGCTGTGTGGCCGGCATGGCTGAACACCATTTCTGTACATGGAACACTGTTTACCTTCCCACTTTTTACGGTGGTACCTATTTATCTAGTTGCATTTACATGCTTTCAAACTGGTAAGTTGGCCAGAGCTGGGGTTAACAGTGGGAGCTCGCTCTACTGCGTGGCACCCGGGATCAGTAATTTTCCATCCTATGACCTTCATCCTTTGACAGCCACTCTTCCCAGTTCTGCCGTTATAGACACTGTGGTTGCAGCCACTGAGGCTTCATAGTGCTTGGGAGACTGGATGCTTTGGATGGCTTGGATGGTTTAAGACCAGTACAGAGGGCTTAGGGCAAACATTCCTCCAGTAGCAATCAACTCAACACAATTAAAGTGTTCTGCTTATATACTGCGTAGTCTCTGGGTGGTTTTACAGGTTTTTATAAATAACAGTAATGCAGGCTACACATTGCCCCACATTGATTAAGATTTTACCTTTAAATCAGTTATGAAGGGTTGACAATCAAATTAAAAGGGGACCCGTCTTCCACATTACCGAGGCACAAGGAAATGTTTAATCCTGGCACTTGTCAGACGCCAAGCAAGTTTTCATTATCGAACGCAATGAAACCAAAGAGTCGCCCTTTAGAGCTGTTGAGCATATTGATGAATCAGTTCATCACACACCAAGATGATGATAGGGCTGTGTTTCCAACTCTGTACTAGCGTAGGGGATGATGCTCAAGATCAAGGACTGCAGTGAGCATAAACTTGGCATCGTTTAAAAGCCCAAACCAGCCAGATGGTCCTGGTTAGCAAAACTTGCTGCTGCCATGGATAAGCAAGGCAACTGCGTGTCTGGAAGCTCATGTACCCAAAGCAGCTGCCCTTGAAATATTAATATATTGAGTCTGCAGCTTGAATAAGAAACGCAAGAAGAAAGCTGGCAGCATAACTGATATGTGCTTCTTTCCAGGCACAGTGGACCCTCATATAACAAACGGTTAGTATAACATAAAATCTGTACCACATAAAAAATTCCGGAAATAGGGGAAATTTGCTTAACAGAATCGTCTATGGGGCGTATCCATACAACATAAAAATGGTCGCAATTAGGTATTGCTCTTGTTTTCAATGCATTCCTATGGGAAATTTGTACAAAGGAAAATTTGCTTCACAGAATTTCATTTGGAACGAATTAATTTCTTTATACAAGAGACCACTGTAAAATGATCGAGGAGGTGCTACACCAGAGCGCTGGGCAGTTCCCTCTTTTTGGCATCATATTTGCAGTGATCACCTAGACAGTGTGGCTACTACTAGCCTTGCTCACAGAGGCATTCTGGGAATTGTCATCCAAAAATATAACTATTGTGTTCCAAACTCTGTGTAACTGCACACATGCACACACACACACACACACACACACACACACACACACACACACACACGAGATCTTGTTATGTTTCAACTAGGTGTCAGTCTCATATCTGTCTGTGGTACAATTCACAGAAATATATCTATATCTGCATGAGAAATATCTCCATCTGTCTATTGATACACAAGCATGTATACATACACACACACTGGAAGTTGAGTCATGGCTACTGGACTTCTTTTTGAGAGATATAGAAACATTTCACTGCTCATCCAAACAGCTTCATCAGTCTGAATACGATTATATTCAGCTGTTTGGATGAGCAGCGAAACGTTTCTATCTCTCAAAAAGAAGTCCAGTGGCCATGACTCAACTTCCAGATAAACTCACCTGGATGACTGAGAATCTTCACAGACATACACGCACACATATAACAAAAGCAGCAAACTGCAATGGGTGAGGCAAGCTTTCTCACACATGTTTTAGAATGCAAAATTAACTGTTTCTGTTCCATATGTATTTCCTCCGCAGTAAATCCCAGGGGCATTTCTTGACTTTCGTAGGAGCCCTCCAGGATTCGAGCCTTATTTTAGTTCGCAGTTTTTGATGCAACTACAATTTTCAGTTCCAGGCTAATAACCTGATCCTGTATGGGTTTTCTTCCTTTTTCTCCTGCTTGGTGAACAGTAACGGGAACCATTTCATTTGCCCTGCAGAAGTGTGCATTAGGGTAAGCTTGCAAATCTCCATTGCCTTAAGACACTGCATGACAGGAGGCCCTTGGAAGTGGAAGTGGGAGAGCTAGTCAATCAGTTCTTTTCCAGCTCCCAGGTTTTCTTGACGGCCTCAGATGTCTAACCAGCAGACCAAGCCTTCATGTGTTTTTTTTGATTCAAGAAAGCATCCCTGAGAATCTGCAAAGGGCCTTTCTGTGTAGTAACTGCAAGGGTTCCTCTAGTGGGACATTAGTAATGTGGTACTTCTAGTCTAGATAAAGGTAGTAATGTCAGATCTGGGAAATGCACAGTCCCATGAGCTGAATCAAGCAGAAGAGGGCACCCAATTTAAACTGCAGAGTCCTGGTTACATGAGCACCTTATTCTTCCCTGTTGAGAAAGCCAAGGTCAAGTCGCCTTCTTCAGAACCGGCTGCTTCAAAGCATTCCAAACATCTTGACCTGTAAATGTGAGGAAGATGTAAGCTGAGCCTTTCTTTTATCTGCTGGTTCAAAGCAGCCTGAAGCAATGGAGCCTGCAGAAGCTGGGCCTAAATGCCCCTTGTCTTGAACAGTTTCTCCAGGGGGTGGGGAAATCGCCCCTTTTTGCCAGCCAAAGCCAACCAGTCACCCCTGGGTCTGTCTCTCATACTGTCTTTGGGTATGGTGAAAAATTAGGTATATATTCGAGTATAAGTCGACCCGAGTATAAGTCGAGGCCCCTAATTTAACCCCCCAAAACTGGGGAAACGTATTGACTCGAGTATAAGTCTAGGGTGGGAAATGCAGCAGGGCCTGGCAACTCTTCCTTTGTGAGCTGAGTGTGTGATGTTTAAAATAACTTTTAGCCACTGATGCAAGTGCTTGGGTCAGTGGCTAAAAGTCATTTTAAACATTGTGTGCTGCTCCCCTGTGATGCAGAGGGGGGTCATGAGAAGCAGCATGCAATGTTTAAAATGACTTTTAGCCACAGATGACTTGCCTCAGTGGCTAAAAGTATTGACCCGAATATAAGCCAAGGGCCCCTTTTTTTCAGCCCAAAATTAGGGCTGAAAAACTAGGCTTATATTCGAGTATATACAGTAATGATTGAAAGAGAGAATGGATTGGGTGCTGAGGGGTATGGCTTATGTGTGTGATGTGAAAGAGAAGAAAAGTGTGTGTGTGGAAGAGCAGCATGTGCATGGGTATATGAGTGAGAGCATCCTCTCTCTCTCTCTCTCTCTCTCTCTCTCTCTCTCTCTCTCTCTGTGTGTGTGTGTGTGTGTGTGTGTGTGTGTGTGAGAGAGAGAGAGAGAGAGAGAGAGAGAGAGGTGGCCTTGTCCAGTTTAAGTTTGAGCCTTGTAACCCCTGGTAGATTTTCCAGGTGGTAAACTGTCCAACAGGCTGAAAAAAATTCCCTTCCCTATTCAAAGCCATCTTAAGCCTCACAAAAACAAGTTTTTTTTGAGGTAAGTAATTTAAGAAGTGGTTTTCCTGTTGCCATTCTACTGGTAAGTTTCCACAGTACTCTTACCCAAGACATGTGGAGAATTTCCACAGGGACTTTTGACTATAAGCAAAGTGCTCAGCACGAACAGAGGGTGAAGCCAGGCATCTGCAAAAGCACACACCTGATCACACCAGGAAGGGTTGTTTTCATGGGAGTGATCTGCCTTAAGGAATACTTCTGTCTGCTGGAGAATCACTCCAGCCTGGACCCCAAAAGTAGAAACTACAGCTGGGCCAAAAGGGTCCAGTGTGGAAACCAACTGGGATCAGTCTGGAGTGTACTGCCACATGCCCTGTGTGATCATCTGGGAAAAGATCTCACCAGAATACTTCACAAGCACTCCAAATTGTGATCTGTTCCCCTGTATGATCACACTCAAAAGCCAAACCAAAGACATCTAGAATTAGGTATGGTGTCCAGAATGCCAGACTACAATCAGAGAAATTTGAACCTGTACTCAATTATGAAGCTGACTAAGTAAGGATGGGTCAACACTCTTCTCCCAGCCAAACCTACCTCAGGAATTGTTGTGAGGAAAAAATGTCAGGAGGAGAAGACAAGTATGTATCTTGGTTCAATTGCCCTGGAGGGGGTTAGGGTATTGAGGGGAAAAGGTCTGTAAGGCAGAGAGCAACATTTCCAAATGGGATTATGCATCAAACCTTCACCAATCTAGAAATTAGCTGCTGAAATACAAAGCTGTGCTGGATAGGTTATGAGTTACAAAGGACTTCAGGGGTATTGCACCTTTAATATTTAACCTTCAATAGGCTTTGAAGATACTGGGAAAAACGGGGCCTGAGAGAAGAGGCTTCTTTTCACCCTACATCAGATTATAATCAGTCACCTTGGGGAGAATAACAGTAACTGTGCACCATCAGGGTGCATACCAGAGAGGGCAAGTAATTTCTGTGTGTGTGTGTGTCTCTCTCTCTGTGTGTGTGTGTGTGTAAATCTGTCAAATAAAGCAAAACTGGTTTTGTGTTTGGAGCAGAACAAATGTGACCTGTCAAGGTGATGACAGCATCATAAAGGTCACACCTAAAAACAAAAAGGTGGGTAAGGGAACCATTCATTGGTATTTACATTTTCAAAGCTCATTACCATGTGTCAACTGGATAGTAATTTTACAATATTGCTCGTGGAAATTAACTGTGTTGGTTGCAGAATCATTGCCGCCATCACTGGAAAACCCCTTGTTATTTATTTTAGAGTATTTTTAGCCCACTTTTCTCCTTGGAAAAAGACCCAAGGTGGCTTACAGTAATGAGGGACATTGGCGGTTGCTTCACATCCGTTTTGTCTCTGTTAGTGTTGCGCTTAAGGGCGGTACAAAAAGAGTTACTTCACGTCCATCGCACAACTACTGAAATTTGTCTCGACCGTGCCCCCGGAACAGGTGCTAAGCGTGACAATACTGTACCTGGTGCTGGGGTAGGTTTTTCCCTTGTCACTCTTTGTTCCTGCTTTCTGTTCCGAGACAAGACACCATGCAGTAATGACTGTCGCGCAACAAAACATTTGTTTCTCTCAGAAAACTGTCCATTTTTTTCATTTTGACTTTTCAGAAGTGAAAAAAAAGGGAAAAGGAAACTAGACAAATTCAGTGTTTGTCACGGTACAAGACTGTGAGTTAACACTTGTCACGATACAAGTTATCATGACCATGGGAACACTGAAACAGGGACAACACCATGTGATCGCGACCAACATTGTCACGGTACAAAACTAGTCGTGGAACAAAGAAGGACGTGAAGTACTGTAACTGCTTAGTCAATTCCTGTAGAAATCCTGTAGAACAATCTACAATTCCACATGAACCTCAAACATAATTTTTCCCCAAAGAGGGAGTTTTGGACTATAACTTTGAGTCCCATCATCTCCTAGCAGCATGGCCATGGCAACTGGAGACAAAAAAGGTATTGTAGTCCAACATGTCTGAATGCTGCCTGGCTGTGGCCCTACAATTAATAATCTCCTCAAGTGGCAATGTTGAGGGAATTTGCCACTGCCTATTTCTGTCTCTTGGACAAGTGCGGGGGGGGGGGTGGCAATATAGCTGTTTCCTCATCTCTTAAACTAGCCTTCTGCTCTCAGGTGTGGTAAAGGATGCTGCCCTTATGAGGCAAGAGCCTGCTCGTAATCCAATGGACTTCTGTATGTGAAATGGAGGGAAACAGACATTTTCTATATGGAACATTGCTCACCACAAGATTTGCCTGTTTTCATCTCATTTGTTCTGTCTAAGGCAGAAAAATGTCCAGGGATGGCACTAGACAAATATACTTATCTACTACCAGCATTTGCACTGTTTTTTTATTAATTTTATTACAATGTTCTGGTTTTCTCTTATGTTGTTTTATGCAAACCACCCAGAGTTCCCTTGGGGAACATTGGTCTGTGGTATACAAATATAAAAATAAATAAATACATATTTATCTATCTCTTGGACAAGGTCATGGTGGCAGAAACATTGAACATGACTGTTGTCCCTTGGAGCAACAACAGAAAGGGACAAACAAAGATGATTTCATTTTAATTCCTGGAAGACATGAGCAAATTTGCTTTGACAGAACTCTTAATTGAACTTATTTGGAAGGCCAGGCACACAATATTATAACAAATCCACTATGGTTGCTTTTATCTGGAGGATTCATTTTACAGCCTTTTCTCAAAGACAGGTTAATTGTCTTTGATGCTGCCTTCCCCAGTGTGCCCATTTCTGCTGATAAAGTATCTGTTCACACACATCATGAGAGAACTGAAATAATGCAAGGAAGAGCCCCTTTCCAATGGGGATGTAGCTAGACTTGTTTTTTTTTAAAAAAAAAATCATACACAGTATAATGACAATCTGCCCATTTTACAATAAGATAAATACAAGTGAGAAGCCCACCATAGGCTGTTGCATTGTGGAGAATGTAGAAAGTTTTGTCATGCTGGCTGGGAGATTCTGGGAGCAATAGTCTTTTTAAAAAAACTTCCCCAAGCTCTGGTGCTAATCGGTTTTTTCAGGACTCCTTGAATCAGCCCCACCTTTCTCCAGGGCATTCTGTTAGATTCCCTCCTTCGTTTTCCATTCAGACACACACACACACACACACACACAAGACTTCATTCTGTGACCATTGTGCATGCTCCGTCCTGTGGGGACAGTCAATATACTTTGTCGGACATTGTTTACAGAATAACACTCTATAATATTTTTTTTAAAGTGGGTTTATTGAGTTGTCTGCAAAAGGGGAACTCAAAAGCTAGAACTGCAAGGAAGATAAATGCCCCCTTTTTTCTAAACTATTAAGCACAGCCTGTTGTATTGCCTGATCAAGTTTGGCCTGTTAACATTTGAAAAGAAACTTGCATTGCTTATTCCTTCTTGTCAACCAGGTTACTGTTACTGTTCCATCTAGAAGCCTGCACAAATATTTCACCAAAGAAATATTTATAACCACAAATACATAATCAAATAATTCTTCCCCTTTCACGTATGTTTGATAAGGTAATGGCATAAAACCAGGAAAAAAACTTAAAATACATCTAAGAACTTCATTAAAATGCCACTTAAAAGTAAGCTTTCCAAATAAATAACTGTTACACATTACATGAGTAGAAACAGATATTAAGTGTTGCAGCTAAAAACTAACTTTGTAACTATTCATTACCTTGTTCTTTGCTGCAAAAGCAACATAAGAACATAAGAAGAGCCATGCTGCATCCAGCTTCCTGTATCTCACAGTGGCCCCTGGGAGCACACGAGACTAAATATCTGTCTCCTGATATCACTCCCCTGCATGTGGCCTTTGAAGTACCCTCTTTTTAAGCCTGGAGATTGC
The DNA here is from genome assembly GCA_023846285.1 of Phrynocephalus versicolor. Lineage (NCBI taxonomy): Eukaryota > Metazoa > Chordata > Lepidosauria > Squamata > Agamidae > Phrynocephalus > Phrynocephalus versicolor. The sequence goes on along the minus strand of JAHTLZ010000204.1, from coordinate 25,671,065 downwards.
ACATCCATGTCATGGCTTGTAACTTGTGATGGACTTTTCCTCCAGGAATCTGTCCAATCCCCTTTTGAAGTCACCCAGGCTAGATGCCATCATCACATCCCTGTGGCAGGGAATTCCACAAACTAACAACACGCTCGGTAAATAAGTATTTTCTTTTGTCTGTTCTCACTCTCCCAACCCTCAGTTTGAGTGGATTTCCCCTAGTTCTGGTATTTTGTGAGAGGGAGAAGAGCCTCCCTCTATCCACTTTACTCCTGCCCTGCATAATTTTGTATGTCAGTCATATCCCCCCTCAGGCACCTTTTTCCAGACTAAAGAGCCCCGTATGCTGTAGCCTTTCTTCATAAGGGAGGTGCTTCAGCCCAGTAATCATTTTAATCACTCTCTTCTGCACCAAACATGTTGCTGGTTTTTCTATTACCTAAGGAAGATAATGAAGAAGTAGCAAAATGTTTCGATCGCACAAGAAAATAAGTCCAGTTGCCATGACTCTACTCCCTAATAACCTTGCCTTGAAGACTGAAAATCTCCACAGACAAATTCCATTTCCAATAACTACTGTACTTACTTCTAAACTCTGCTCAATGACCGATATTCCTTAAAGAGATATACATGAGTCTGTGAAATATTTCTATTCTAAACTCCACAGTGGATTTTTCCTGTAGGCCTGGTGCTACATTTTGTTGTGCATGCATGGTTATTACAGAGATGGCTCCCTCTGATGGAAAACTCACCCTGTGGAAGAAATTAAACACTGTAATTGTCTGCCATGAAGTCAATTCTCACCCAAGGGAACACTTTCTAGGGTAGTCAGGTATAGAGTACTCAAAAGTAGTTTAGTTTCCCCGGCTTTTCTCCACAGTGAGGAATCAAAAATCCTAGTTTCTAGGTCTGTAGCCAGATACCTAATTCACTGGGCAATTCAGGCAGCACAGAAATATGGAAACACTGTACAAGGAACATAATGGTTAGTGTTCAAATGAAATAGTAGCTTTAAGGCAGCCATTTAGGGGTGTCTAAAAAGGGGGCAGCAAATGGTTTATATTTATACTTTAATACTTTGTTCATTTTGTATTTTTACTAGCACAGAGGTGGGAATCCATTTATGGAATTTTGTGCCACATATGAAAAAATAAATAGCTTGGATAGCAGTGGTACCTTGCTGGGTAGATTCGCAATTTACTTTTTTGCCTCCGGCAACAAATGTCTCAATCTGGAAACCTGTAGCCTGAAGTGTATCAGCTTTGTACAGACAGCCTTTTCTTTCTGTGGCATGTCTGGTTAAAGGTCACACATGCTTATGAATGCTGCTTACTTCTAAGGAAACATATCCAATCTTATGCAAAACTTGGCATGATACCTTTACAAGCCACTAATAAAATAACAAAAAAAATCTAATCTTATGCACTAATCTTGTATCTCTATCTAATAATAGTGTGCCATCAGGTCAATTCTGACTTTCCAGACTTACCTAGTTAGAGAGCATTCAGAAGTCGTTTATATTTCCCTTCTCTGCGGGTGGGGGTTGCCTGGTACTGTGGAGCTTGCCCAAGACTACACAGGCTGGCCTATCTTAAGGATGCACAGTGAGGACCTTAAGTGCCAACCTCTCTCTCTCTCTCTCTCTCTCTCTCTCTCTCTCTCTCTCTCTCTGTGTGTGTGTGTGTGTGTGTGTGAATAGCCACATTTTGCCCCGTGTTCAGACTTCACTGAACATGCCTGCTGTATCTTCCACAACTATAATTGACCAGAAAGCTGGCACTACTCCACTTTCCACAATATCCCTCATTGGCCACTTCTTCATTTTGCCTAAGGATAGGGCCGGTCCCTTGTATTGTTGTGTTTTGTTTTTACTTATATATTTTTTAAAATTGTATATTTTCAGCTTTTCCCCAGAGTATTTACTTGAACAACTTTTGTGCTCATTTTTAGGGACTAAAAAGACAGAATGAGAATAATTTTGTAATACACCTATTATAATGTCTCCAAGTCCTCTGTGAAATTACTTATATCACCTCAAGGGAACCTCTAATAACTTCTTGCACATCTGCTCTTCGAATGCTTTGCAAAAACAGCCTTGTGCAGAGACAGTTCATGTGATCTATAATTATTTTCAAGCTTTCTGAAATATTTCTCTTTCCCTCCTCACAGAACATTGTTGTTAGAAATGACTGTTTGAGGATGTAAATCATCCAGGCCTCTGAGCTATTTGCCTATGTCTGTTTCTATGGTGATGTCACCTGACTTTATATTATTTCTTTCCATTTTTGATTCTGATGGAGGAAGGGCAGCTTGGCATGTTTAATGGCTATACTCCTCATTGAGAACCAGCAATTTTAGATGTAATGAGGACTGACATTGATAAGTGTATTAAACTGGGAAAGGCAGCAGATAATGCGTACACACAAAAAGTTGTGTGACACAGTAAAGACAAGATATTTTTGTTTGCTATGCTGGTTTTTAAGCTGCTGCCAGATACTCATATGGCTGTTTCTGCTGCCTCATACTCATATGGCTATTTTCTTAGACATCTGAATATTTACACATCATTCCCAAAATGTTGGGGCTAAGGGTAGGGGAATTTGGACAAAGGTATTCCTTCGAAGCAGCATTCTGCTGAGCAGCAAATGCTGGGAATACAACCATGCCAAAGCACCATTGCCTACAAGCTTTGCATTCGATACATTACCTTCCAGTCTTCTTCACAGGCAATTGTAGATCCGTCCATAGGTACTCAATTGACTAAAGGCAACTTTACTGTGATTCTGGGGATTCTCACACGCTCTTAGTAAATCTCTCAGACCAGTGGGTACTTACTGAGATAACATAGCAATCTTAGATTGCTGGATAATAAACCAAACAATCCATAAGGCCTTTGGAAAGGACCAGCTTCATGTTGGCTTAGTTTGAACTTAACATCAGGCTAAATTAAATAAGTCTTACTCCTTGGTAATTATGAATAAAATGTATATAATTTCATTTTTATTAGTCCCATTATCTTCTGAATATTTATTTATTTATTTATTTATCACCTTTCTCCCTTGGCGCTTTTACACGACCCCTAAGATCCGCTGGCAACTTAAATTCAGACCAGAGATCTTGGGGGTTTGTCTTTCTTCCTGTGTTCCCATCCCTCCGCACTTCCTTGCTCCTGTCTGCGTGAGGGGAGGGATTAAAAAAGGGAGAAAAGAATGCAGACTCACCTCCGCTCTGCCGTTGAGCTGCTCCGGGAACCATTTCAGTCTCTTTCAGTCTCTTAAAGGGGCAGGGGCAAAAAAAAACAAACCCACAAGGCGAGGAGAGCCCGGCGCTCACTGCTTTACATCTGCATCAGAAATTTTTCACCTTCGGAAACCAGGTACTTGAAAAATGCGCTGGAACGCGCTTAGGTGGGCGTGGTCATACTTTATTTTGTTTAAAATCCGGAGCTGGTGGGAAAACATTTTTAAGCTCCAGATCTGGGAGTCCTTTGCCCCGGATTTTAGGGGTCGTGTAAAAGCGCCCCCTATCATGACCCGCAGCAAGTAAACAAAAATGCTGATAGTTGGTGTGAGGACGTTAAACAATTTAATAGCAGGAAAAGAGGAAAGGCACCGTGTAAAAGGCCTGTGTGAACCAAAGAAAAACAGATCTGCCACGCCAGAGTGGCATTTGCTTTGAAGTATACAGTAGGTAAAGATGCCGATGTTTACAAGAAAGGAATACATTTCCACCTTCAAGAAGTTAAAAGGGCTCTGTGGGTTGAAGAAGCTGAAAGGAAAAAAGTACAGACTTTGATCATGACCTTGACTGTGAGCAAACAGTCACTGTGTGTTCAGTGTGTTCATAGTATTGAGATTCTAGTATGCATGAGAAGAACGACATGTGAGTTGTAAGGACAAATTGCTGGGGTAAAGAAATGTCAAGTGCAATATTTTTAAATAGTAAAAAAAATAGAAAGTCAAATCTGTTCAATCTTTGAAGAAAATGACATGTGTTTCCCCCCCTGCAGTCCCTTGCTTTTTGCCCTTCTTGTGCTCTGTATTTATTCAGATGAATTAGACGACAACCTTCCACTCACAGGGGTTAATTGTGGCACCCACATATATCTGCCACTGTTGACAATCAGCAATTAAATTGCAATTTACAGAAATCTGCTGTTGGAAAAGCATTGGCACTGCACCAGCGACATACATAAAGGCATGCGTTAAACAGTTCACTCCTCCCATTATATGCCCCCAATAACCCTGTGCTTCAGGTTAAGGGATTGATTGGCTGAGGGTCACCCCACGAGTTTGGTGGCTGTGCAAGAATATGAACTTTGCCTCCTTGTTTCAAGTCCAGCACTTTAACTGTTACCTTGTAATATCTTTTTTTTGGAATGATTAGTCGATAAAAGAGTTCCAGGGCTGGACCATAAACATAAGAAAATAACACAACTTTTAAATGTGCTTAATTTGCACGTTAGGTCTACTTCTGAAGTCTAATGTTGCCTACAATAAGCTGAAGTTCATTCAGCTACACAAAGGCTGGTGTCTTCCCTCCCTTTGAGAAGCTGCACCTACAATTTTTCCATTCCCCCCCCCATACAACAATGAAAAATACAAAGTCCTTTCACACCAGAAGGCCTAGAGAAAAGGAAAGTAAACTGGACTATGGCTCCTATAATGTGAGGTTTTCAGTCAAACAAATAATTTGCCATGCTTCATCATTTTTATGAGTAACACAACACCACAGTCACTATAATTTGGGTGGGGGGGGAGAGAGATGTTCCTCCCAGCTCTACTGCAAATGACATGCAACCCACCAAGCTGAACACAGCTGTTTAGAGGTCCTCCTAGCTTCATAGTACCAGCTAACCAGGCAGTAAAACCTATTGGGTAGAGCTAGACCACTTCATCCTTCTCCAGCCAGGAGTCTTACGTAGTTGGCTGAGGAAGACGGCCATTGTAATCCAACCCCTCTATGTAGGCACACAGTTTGCAAAGACTTCTCTAGCGGGCCATCTGTGCGTTCCCCATTCCATGAGGGGAATTCGGGCCTGTAAGTACTGCAATCAGGCCCGAATTTTAGTAAGTCCAGTTTCTCTCTAAGACAAAAGGTTTTGTAGCCGTCCCAAAGAGGAGCTTGGAAAAGTTTCATTTACAAACTGTGGCTACCAGAGTCTCCCAGCCAGCATGGCCTCGTATGCTGAATAATTCATCTAAAGATCTAGTAATCTTCTAGGTTCTTCCTAATGACTGCTTCGGTTGACGAACAGCTAGAACTTATGCTTGGCTGAGAACACTAGAGTGCTTTGCAGCAAGAAAACATATATTTACCTGGTAAGTAGTAGTAGTAGTAGTAGTAGTAGTAGTGTATATTTACTACTGATTATCAGATAAAGTTAGGCAACGAAAAGGATAATTATTTACAGTCTTTAAATGTCTGTAATTCTTTGGCTGTCTTCCTATTCAGGTGTCAGTCCTTACTCTGAGGTACAACACTTGCAAGGTGACCTTGGGTGATCCACCCAACCGCAAACTAGAGGACTTTTATGAAGATGCAGTTAGGAAGAAGACAGGCATTTCTTCCACCTTGAGCTCATGAAGACACAACTGAAAACTAATTAACTAAGCAGTTGACAAAAAAAGTAATTAGCTAAGTAGCTATGTGTGTGTGTTGTGTCGTCGTGACCGACTCTATCTGACTCCATGTCCATGGAGTTTTCTTGGCAGGAGAGTTATATTAAACTCAGTGAGATTTTTGATTGGTTTTTTGCTAGTTCTTGTCTGATACTGTCCTGCCCAAGACTGGATAGGTCAAGAGCTTAGGTCTCTGGCTCTGGAGTTCAACCCCCCCCCCCCACACACACTATGTCTCCTTGAGGTTTGACTTGAGGATCCAAAGGGTTCTTTCCAGCTCTGCAGTTCTAATACGGGCGTAGTTTGGTTCAGACCTTTATGCTCTGTGATCTGGATGTTGAAGGCTGGTGAAGCAATACCAGACTGATTTTCTAGATTTGTTCGAAATTCCCGAATCAGTGAGGATATCAGTCCTCAAATTAGCCAGCAGGTGGAGCTGTGTTGCCAGATATATAGGCTGAGGAGATCCAGTCCTACTTTGCCTTGAAAGGAACTTGTGAAAAGCTTCCTACTCCATCTGTAAATAAAAAAGAAGAGGTGGTTTGCTGTGCAAGCAGTCTGTTCAGTTATTACACAGAGTAATAATTGTAAGGCAGGCTGGCTTCTGAAGAGATCAGGATCTAATATGGAGAGCTTGGGACCTTCTGAGACCTCAGATCTTCCAAATCCTTACAAGGCTGCAGGGGGATTTTGGGAGTTGTAGTTGTAACCCTATGAATGGCCAGGAGAACCAGAGTAGTGTAGCAGACAGGAACACATACTAAGACTCAAATCCCTACTTTCAGAATATCTAGTCCTTAACTGCTCAACTCAGGGACTGCAACCTCAAAGCCATGGCTTCCTTTACTGAGTCAGTCTATCTCATAGTTGCTTTCCCCCTTTTTTGTTGTTCAGTCGTTCAGTCGTGTCCGACTCTTCGTGACCCCATGAACCAGAGCTCGTCAGGCCTTCCTATCCTCCACTGCCTCCCACAGTCTTGTCAAATTCATATTGGTTGCATCGATGACATGCCTTCCAGTTTTCCTAGTACTGTTCTTTTTTCCATTGAGTCCTGTCTTCCTCTGGTAGGACCAAAAGCCTCAATTAAGTCACTGAAAGTTCTAACTTGATCTCATCTATGATCCATATTTGTGTATGTGTACACACACACACACACACACATGTATATACATATACACACAATGGTACCCAGACTTAGTTAAGAGCAATTCTAGTTATGAGTGGAAAACTGTTGGCGTTTTAACTGCTGCCTTACAAATTTTAGATATGGTCTGCTCGACTTACAATTTTTTTTCATTTTTTTATTTTTTTAAAAACTTATTTTTTCAATTTTTAAATAGGTACCCCGATTTAAGAGTAGTTCGACTTAATACCATTATGGTTATCATGCTCAAAGCTTATGTCTACACATAATAATTGGGAATATCGCAGTGTGGATGATCCTGCCAGTTTCCAGTGACACATTCTTCTATTATTTATTTATTTGTACTTGATCAGTGGCATGGTGTAAGGTTCCAGAGGGGTGGTCCAACTCAGATGCAATATTCTTAGGAGATGCAATCTGCCCTTCTTCTCTCCTTCCCTCCCTGGGCAGTGACAGGAGCCTCTTGGGTGTGCCCTGCCTGCCTGCCTGCTTCCTCCCTTCCCTTTCTCCTTGGCTTGGCCATGGCTCAAAAGCCCACTGCTGAGGGATGCCATCTGGGGGAACTGGCAGAGCCCTGGGCTCACGCATCTGACCGGAGCACTGTCTGACCCAGGACTGGTTCTGCACTAGTGAGCAGCATCTGGTCTGCACTGGTACATCCAATGCCCTAGTTGGGGCAGCTGCTGGGGCTACGTAGTCTACCCACTGGCCCAGGACGTGGCTGACTGATGGGTGGGTGGGAATGGATATTGCGGAGTGGGGGCGGAACCAGGGGGCAGGCTGTGGAAGGATGGTGGCCTGGCCCAACCTGTGTGGTGACTCAGCCCCCAAACTCCGTTCAAACCCATTTCAACAGCACTTCCATGAGCTGACCATGGCTTGAATGCTAGGAGGCCCCCCCCCCAAGCACAGCAATAGAGCCAGCTCACCTGCCCCTCCTGTTCCACTATCAGCCCCCTGCCTTGGACATGCCACCCATTTTTATATGTTGGGCGCAAGAATTCCCTGCTTCTTTGTGCTTTACCCCCAGCACACACACACACACACACACACCTCATGCTACCCTTCAACTGCCTACCTCTGTACTCTCCAGCACAGAGGCTGGTCAGCAAGGGGGGGCATTGTTGCAGGCAGGGCAGCCTGTGGGAACCCCAGGAAGGTGGTGCACTGGTAGGGAGCTGCTGCCCTTTGTGGCTTGGAGTTTGGATGCCCACCCAGAGTGCTTCCAAATGCACTCCTCACCAGCCCCACCCATGGGTTAAGGGGTGCAAAACGTGTCTTGTTCCAGGTGCTGGAAACCCACTTGACGCCACTGTACTTGAGAACTGTTTCTTATCCGTTCATAGCTGGCCCGCCAAATCTCAGGCTTCTTCTGGTTTCTTGGTTGTCAACTCCATTTTGATGGATGATTCAGTAGAAGTATATACCTTTTTTTTTTTTTTTTGCAATTTCAGTATTACGTTCCACACTCAAGATATATAATTCCCCCCTTGATTTTGGTATTCTTAATGTCCAGGCATCAATCTTACTTTTGCACTTTCTTCTTCAACATTCATCACCGGTTGTTTCAAACCTTTGGTAGTTTCTGCCAGTAATATAGCAAAATTGAACAGTTAATTAGCAATAATAATAATGTGCCTTCCAGCCAGTTCTGACATGGCAACCCTTTTCAGCACTTTCCAGGTAGAAAATACTCAAAAGTGGCTGACCATTCCTGTCTTCGGGGGCACCCTGGGACTATATGCAGCTTGCCCAAGGCTTCACAGGGAGGCCAGGAGAAAGAGTGGAAAAATCAAACTCCCAATACCTGGTTCCATAGCAAAATACCTAAACCAGCCAGCCAGTTAGTTAGTTAATATCCATTACATAAAATAATGTGCAGTTGGGCAATATTATTTTTAAAGCCAATAAAAGTTGTGAAGTACGAATGAGTAAGCTTCTGAGCTCTGCAAAATTGTTTTTGCAAAAAAAAACTTTACACATTAACCTAAAGAAGGGTTTGGGTGTACAGTACTTGCAAATTCTTCATACTGTTCGTGATTTACCCCTGGCTCAGTGGGCTAGAGCGCTGAAACTGTCAACTACAACGTCGGTTCGAATCCCAGATGCCATGCAGCGGAGTGAGCTCCCGCTGTTAACCCCAGCTCCTGCCAACCTAGCAGTTCAAAAGCATGTAAATGCAAGTAGATAAATAGGTACCGCCATAATAAGTGGGAAGGTAAACAGTGTTCCATGCAGAAATGCATTCAGGCCATGCTGGCCACACAGCCATGGACTTGTACAACACTGGAGCTCTTTGGCTCAGAAACAGAGATGAGCACCACCCCTAAAGTCAGACATCACTAGTACACATATACGGGGGGGGGGACCTTTACCTTTACCTTTACCTTTTAGTGCAGACAGATACCTAAACCACAGAGATACCCAGCCAGTTATGCCCTTCCATTGATGAAACAGAAGGCTTTGTGTGGAAGCACTTGGCATTTTTGATGGGATTTCTTGAGCCAGGATAAAAAGTGAGAACCACTTTACTTATTCTAAGCATGATAACACAAGACTGTTAACATGGGTACTCCACAGGGTTGTTTGCTGAGTCCACTATTGTTTACTATTTACACCTCTGTCTGTACCCATACACACCCTAATAACAGAAGTTTTGGAGAGGGTAGCCATGTTCTTTACAGAACAAGGCAATGGAACTAAACCTTGCCACAAACCCCAATGCCAACTCTGCCCACGCATCTACTCTGGCAACACAATCACAGGGCCCAACAATGTCACATACAGTATCAAGGGCAACTTCACCTGCCCCTCAACCAATGTGATCTATGCCATCTTTGGCCAACAGTACTCATCTGCACTCTACATTAGTCAAACAGGACAATCTCTAAGAAAACACATTAGTGGACACAAATTTGACATAAGGAAGCATAATACAGAGAAACCCGTTTCAAACCATTTCAGCTTACCCGGACACTTCTTGAAGGATTTGAAGGTCACCTTTTTAGGAACAGAATCATTACAAATACAAAGAGAGACAGCTGAGATAAAATGCATATGCATGATGGACACACATAAGAATGGATTAAACATAAGTCAGGGTTTCTTGAGTCATTATCAAATCTAATACAGTACAACTATATTGCCACTTCAGAGAAGTTTAAAGTAAAAAAAAAATCCCATCCTCACCCCCCCTCTTCCAAACCCGCACACCCTGCTCTGATCTGATAGTTTGATATCTGGTTTCCGTCTCTTGAGGAATTTACCACAGAGCCATAAAACAACACCTACCAGATCGACATGAGTCCCTGGGCAAATCCTCCTCCCCATCATCTTTACAACTCACTCACTCCTCCTCCCCTTCCCCTATCTACTGTCTCTATAGGTACTTACAACCGGGCTGATCTGCAAATACAGACAAGACAGCCAATGAATATTTGGTATGAAATATATATTCCAACACATATTATATTGCACACCTCATTCGGCTGCTATATGTCTGAAGAAGTGGAGTGTAGTCCACGAAATGTTACATTGAAATATGAAAGTTAGTCTTTAAGATGCTACATGTTTTGTGTGTTTTGTTTTGTTTTTCTTTGATTTTGCCTGGAACCCTAATAATAGAATCATCACTTTTGTTGATGATACAACAGTGGTGGGGCTCATCTTTGGAGGGGATGGGTCTGCCTACCAGGATGAGGTGCAATGGTTGTTACAATGGTGTAGGAACAACAACTTAATTATCATCAACAACAAGACCAAGGAGTTTATAGTGGACTATTGGAAAAGGAAATCAGATATTCAGCCCTTGATTATTGATTATTTAGGGGGATATATTGAAGGGGGATTGACCTGGACCACAAATACTGTAGCACTGGTTAAGAAGGCCCAGCAGAGACAATATTTCTTGAGATTTCTCAGGAGGCAACAACTGACTGAGAAACTGCTGGTGACCTTCTACCGTGGCTACATAGAAAGAATTTGACTTACTCTGTGTTTGGTTTGCCAGTTACACAGTGGCAGAGAGAAAGCTGTTCCAGAAGGTAATAAATACTGCCCAGAGGATAAAGTTGTCCTCTTCCCTCTTTGGAACATCTGTATAACTCCAGATGTTCAAAGAAGACCTCTAGAATCTTGAAGGACCCATTGCATCCTGTATATCAGTTTTTTGAATTATTGTCATCTGCCAGGAGATACAGGACTGTTAGGACAAAAACAAATAGATTAAAGAACAGTTTTTACCCTAGAGCAGTATCTGGATTAAATGCTGTAGTTTAGTGTCTATTTTAAGCAGATTTTTAGCATTTAAAGTTCACTTTTTAAGCATTTTAAGTTTTCAAACAAATTTTAGGCATTTAGGTCATTTTAAGCAGAATGGTGCTTATGTGGTTAATGTTTGGTTGTTTGTTTTTGGTTTGTGTAGTGCTGGAACAGCACTTAATTTCATTGTACATATTGTGCTTTTGTGCAATGGCAATAAATTTCTATTCTACGGTATAAGAAGGAATCATGCCTCTCTGTACATTGTGTGTGTATGTGTATGTGTTTCAGTCTACAGATTTCTACTATTTACACATAACTGGAGTAATGCATAGTTCTTGTCTGTGATGCTGTTATGTAGTAATCACAGCACTAACAACAACAAACAATGGCATTTGGAATCAGCAGGTTGGAGAGAGAGAGATTACAGCACGTGATCAGATATGCAGAAGGCTACAAAGGCCTTTGCTACTGATGATACCCAGACAAGAGGCATAACCAGGTCAGTGAATGTTTCCATTTCAAGTGCCAAGCAATTACAAATGAGATTCTCTCAACAGCCATCATTTCTGCCAGTGGCAGAAAAGTTTCTCTGAACTCTGTCAACATGCTCTGCTGCTTCCAACTTTCAGTGTTGAACAACCGATGACCTGCCGTGTTGAAAGCAGACCCCACATCTTGCCTGCAGGAAGATCAACGAACCTGGTCCAGTATTTGCTGCCTGTGGCCGAAAACACAAGTACTGAGCAAGGAAGAGTTTCGGTGGCTTTTTTTTTTTTTGGTACTACTACTGTTTCAATAATCCCGCAGCCAGAATGGATATGGAAGTTCTGGGAGCAGTCATCCAGATATGGAACATTTTTCCAAATTCAAGACCACAGTCCCACACTACTGAGGTGTGTGTATGGGGGGAATGGCTGTCATAGGTGCTATAGGATTGTGCCATAAAAAGAAAACAAATTAAATAATATGAGTCGTGGGTGAAAAAGAAGAGGGCCAAGCCCCATACAAGCATTGCAAGAAACAAGTAAGCAGTAAAGCTAGATCCAAAGTCCACTGTAGCTTTAGACTCTTCATTATTAGTCATGCCATAAGGGCCAGAGACCATTCTGTGATATAAAGCAGGCAGCATTGCTCATAGTTGGTATACTCACCCTAAAGTCATCAGCATTGCACAGCTGAAATTAATCCCTCTGTTTTCATCCCAATGAGCACTATGTGTCACCTGCCTTTTCCCTTATTAGTTAAGGCTTTTCTCTGTCGTTTTATCACTCCCTTCAATCACTTCGCCAATATTCCAACTGGCTCTATTGAGTATACTAGGAAAAAAAGTTCTTTAATATGTAAACAATTTAAAAGAATAACTAGATAACTTATATAAAATTAATATGTCATATGATTTGTTAGAGTTGTGCATATTTGTTACTCACAACACAAGAGAGATGAAGTAGATGATCTGTAGATAAACAGACAACAATCAGTTGACTAGCAGCAACCATTTGCAATGTTGAAATCATTCTCACATTGTTCTCTGACTCCCAAACGCCTCTTCGGATGGAGGGGAAACCCACCAAAGGGGATGAGAAGCTTTTAATCTTTCAAAATGGCTGCAGCTGATGACAGTTCTGGAGTTCTGTGGTGTAACTTACCCCAACAGGATTCCAGTCAATAATGCTAGGAAAAGTTGAAAGTAACAGGAAGAAAGGAAGATGGATTGACTTCATAAAGGAAGCCACAGACTTGAGCATGCAAGAGCTGAGTGGAGCTGTTGAGGACAGGACATTCTGGAAGTCACTCATTCATAGGGTTGCCATAAGTTGGAGAAGACTTAATGGCACAACAAAAACATCAAGAAAATTACAATTCCTGAAAGCTTACCTAGTAGGGCTAGGGACAGAGGTAAAATGGATAGCATTTTAATGAACTGTAATTCAGTTGAATTTTAAATGCATTTCTGGTAATGCATTTCATTCAAATATGGCACACATCTTTCCTTGGGTTTGGTCTGTCGTTGTTGTTCCAAACACAATTCTACAGCCTGCATTTGCACATTTGATTTTATACTTTTTTAAAAGCCTCTTTTTTTTCTAGAAGTTGCAGCCCACCAAAATAACCTTTTCCAAGCTCTGGTTTCCCAATCCCTACACCTTGAAATTTGCTGTCATTATATATTCACTAGGCAACTTAATCTGACTTTAAACAAAATCGTGCCCCTGCTTCTAAACGGTTAGAGAACTCTCAATTTAATTCTTGTTTTGCTCCTCCAGTGTCCTTTAAGGAACTTTCTTTTACAGTACATCTTGCTGGATGACTTGTTTATAGTTACTGTTGCTTAGTTACAGTCCTGGATTGCAGCTGGCCTGAGCATTTTCCTGCTATAAAGAAACCGAAGAGCTGGGTTCCCACCCACCTCCCCAGGGATGAATTTGTTCCATTTTTATAAGCTATTCGTGAATTTGCAACTTTTAGCAAATTTATGTTTACCAAATATTCCTGTTTGGTTTTTTGTTTGTTTTGTTTTGTTTTGTTTTGTTTTTTGGTAAAAGTGAGAAAATGATAGCATTGTCTTTTGGCTTTGTTTGATGATTATGCCCATAATGAAAAGTTGCACATTTATTTTGCATTGTTACAATGACTTTAAGTAATCAGTTGAGGACAGAGATGGGCACGAATCATAAAAAAATGGCATTTCGTTTGTCGTTTGTCATTTGGAGGGTTCGTTTCAGTTCGTTTCAGTTTTTTGAGAATTTTTGCAAAAAAAAGTTTTTGTTTTCGTTCATTTCATTACCATTTCGTTACCATTTATTTCAATTTTTTGTGATTTTTTTTAGGATTTTAAGCAATTCACTCATATTGCAGTAATGGAAAAGAAACGCATGACAAAATTTCCGGTGTTTCTGTTCGTTTCGTTTCATTTTAAAGACAAAATTCGTTTGTCGTTTCATTAGCTAATGAAACAAAAAAACAGAAACGGAAATGAAAAATTGTTCGTTTTGTGCCCATCTCTAGTTGAGGAAGTGGAATACTCCACGTGCTTAGTGATAGTGACTACTTAAGTGGCATCATGAAGATGAATAGTGTATGAGATTTGGGCTCGTGAAATGTTTCAATAACCCTTTCTTTAAAAAAAAAAACGTAGCAAAGATCATTTGGAAATCACCACAGTTACTCTAAGATTGTTCAAGACGGCTGGGCTGCCAGTTGCAACCCGAGTTTGCTCTTTTGAGAGGAGATTCAGAAGAGATGGACTGTCGGCCAATTTCAATCCAGTGTTGGCAGGAAAACTGAACCAGCCCTGTGCGGCTGAGTGGTAATTCCCATCAGTTCCAAGAAAGAGGAAAGAGCTGCTTTGGAAGCAAAACCCTCTTCATCACAGCATTCTCAGGTGTTGACCATTCAAATTGCCTAAAGCGTGTTTGCAAAGAACAGCCACAACATGGTTTTGGAAGTGCTTCCACTCCTTGTCCTTTTGGAGCAGAGCTTTGATTTATGAATGTTCCATGTTTATAACAGGGAAAATACCCTGGATTACAAGATAATAAATTGAAAAATAATAAAAAGATAAGCATAGTGACTGGTTAAGCATCCCTATTAGGGAGGCAGGCATATTATTATCTAGTCATGAAGCTCAGCATGATATGAATGTCTATGTAAGACTTATTGGATCCACAAATCTTTAATATATATGATGGGGCTTTGAGTTATGTGTTATTGCAATGAGATCAGTATCTTCTAAGACTTGAAATACCCCAGCTGTCTTCCCCCCTCTCTTTCACTTCCTCACTCCTCTCTCTCTCTCTCTCTCTCTCTCTCTCTCTCTCTCTCACACACACACACACACACACACACACACACACACAAGTCTAATACCTAGCGAAGCCAAAGCTCACCCCTTTGTGATACGGTATTGTTATGGTTTATGCCAGACCACTGTTTGACAAAGGGTTTATGTTTTTATATTGTCATTTTTAAATTGACAATATAAATGGGCAGATTACACATTTAAACAAACAAACAAAAAGTACATTATATAATGCTGCCACATAGCATAGTAGTTAAATGCCTGTACTGCAGGTAGAACTGTGCTCACGACCTGGGGTTTGATCCCAGGTAGTAGGCTCAGGGTTGACTCAGCCTTCCATCCTTCCGAGGTCAGTAAAATGTGTACCCAGCTTGCAGGGGTGGGGGCAATGTGTAGCCTGCATACTGTTATTAAAACTGTGAACCTCCCAGAGACTACTTGAAGTGGTATGGGGCGGTATATAAGCAGAACCCTTTGCTTTCCCTAGACAGTTTACAATTTAATTATGTAGGCTACAGATTATCTCCATACCCCAATGAGCTGAGTACTCAGTTTACTGACCTCAGAAGGATGGAATGAACCTGGAGCCAGCCACCCGAGCCCTCTGAGATCCAACTCAGGTTGTGAACAGTCTTGACTATAGTACTGCAGTTTAAGCACTGTGCCACAAGGCTCCTAGATCTAGTTACAGTATAGAGCCAAATGGGGATCTTAATGACTTACTGCAGAATTCTTTCTCCCTTCCTTTCTTCTTTCTTTCTTTCTTTGATTTCTATACCACACCATTTCTGTAAATCTTCTAGATGTTTCGAATAGCCACTGTTTTCCATCCATCTCTCTAGGTTTCCCCAGAAATCCATGTTACCTTCACCATGGCACCTTCTTTTGAGAGCTTCTCAGCTTGTATATAGTTTTTTAAAAAAAACCTTTTGAAAAGCTCCAAATAATTCCTATCCTGAGCCTTCCAAACTGGCAGAAGAACCTTTATGATGAAATATACTGATGCTTTAAGTTGCTCTCACTATTGGAATAGAAATCCAAGAATTTCTCTGAAGATGAGCTCAGCCCTCAGGTTGAAAAAGGTTCCTCCATTTATTTATTTATTTGATTTTTATACATTGCTTGTTATCAGAATTCTTACCTGGATGTGAATATTGCCGGCAGGGAATGAAGAATAGTCATCATGTGCCATCAAGTCAATGACACAGTCAGAGTTATGGCAAACTCCTTTTCAGAGTTTTCTAGGAAGACAGTACTTAGACGTGGTTTACTATTCCCTTCTTTTGTAGCCAACTCTGCAGCATGCTCAGGGCTGCATAGGCTGGCTCTTCTGGGAGGCGCAGTCAGGGAACTGAACTCCCAACCTCTGTCTTCACAGCCAGAATATGAAGCCACTGAGCTACCCAGCCAGTTTGGGAATATTTAGAGCAGTGATGGCGAACCTATGGCACGGGTGCCAAAGGTGGCACTCGGAGCCCTTTCTCCGGGCACCCAACATCGCCCCTTCATATCCACCTGTATCCAGGTTAAATTACTGTATTGGCACGTTGCAAAAAATTAGTGGGTTTTGAATTGCAGTTTGGGCACTCGGTCTCTAAAAGGTTCGCCATCACTGATTTAGAGGATGTGTCCAATATTTGTGTTTCCTCTGCCTGAAGAAGGAGATTTGGCCCCACGAAACCTCCCACTGAAATTAATCTGTTAGGCTTTTAAAGACTGTCAGCTGCAAAGTCAGCAGCTCGGCAGTTCAAATCCCAGGTGCCACACAGTGGAGTGAGCTCCCATTGATAACCCCAGCTCCTGCCAACCTAGCAGTTTGAAAGCATGACAATGTAAGTACAGTAGGTAAAAAGCAGGAAGGTAAAACAATGTTTCCTTGCAGCCATGCCAGCCATGTGGACATGGACTTGCACAACACTGGCTCTTCTGCTTGAATATGGAGATGATAACCGCCCCTAGAGTCGGAAATGATTAGCATGTATGTGTGGGGGGAACCTTTACCTTTACCTTTTTAATATTTTTGGCTTTTGCTATTTTCTTATTCCCCTTTTCTTTTTGCCATCATTTTGAAGGAATGTTTCCCCTGTTCTCAGTTCATCTTAAGGACTAAGAACACCCATCTATTTAGAAAAGAAAAGAAAAGAAAAACAGAAATTTTTGAAGCAGTGAAACACCACTGGGTTTTAATAATGACTTCAGGATAGTTTTCAAGTTGATTAGTCACTGAATGAAAATGAACATGTACAACAATGCCCTTTTAAGTAAGTAAACTGGAGCTGGTTGCAAGATAACAGAACTTGTGCCACTGGGTGTTATGAGTTAAATGTTTAAACTATACAGAACAGAATTATGTGATACTTTAAAAGTACAGTAAATCTAGTTTGCAGTTCAGACTTTCGTACTTATGTTCCATTTAAGAACTTTCCCGCTTGTTACACTCATCTGTGCAAATAAGAAAATTACAGCTTCTTTTGATAACCACATACAGTATTCTTTTGAGACTTTGAAAACTGTCACAGGAATTTCAGGTCCCAGGTTCAACTGTAGAATACAGCATGGATTTGAACAAGGCTTAGGGAGGGCACAGTGTTCCAGAAGAAGAAAGAATGCCTGGAACATTGCACTTTTCCTCTGCACTTTTCCCATTTCAATAATATCCTTCTGGAGCTATGGTGACCGGAACTGTACACACAGTACTCCAGATGGGGCCTCACCATATATTTATAAAGAGGCAAAATTACACTTGCTCACTTATTTTCTATACTCTTCCTAAATGATCCCAAGCACTGTGTTTGCTTTTTCACTGCTGTGGCACACTGGGTTGACACCTTCATTGAGCTGTCCAACCAGGACACCAAGGTCCCTTTCCTGGTTTCTTGTAGAGAGTTCAGACCCCATCAGTTTGAAAACATAATTGGGTATTTTTGCCCCAATGTGCATCACTCTGCACTTATTAATGTTGAAGCTCATTTCCAACTGGTTTGCCCACTCCCCCAGTGTCAAGAAATCCCCCTGGAGCTCCTCACAATCTCTCTCTGTTTTTGCTACCCTGTATAATTTAGTATTGTCAGCACATTTGACTACTTAGTTATTTACTCCTACTTTTATATCATTTATGAAGAGGTTGAAAAGCAGGGGTTCCAGTACTACTGAACCTTAAAGAACTCTACTCTTTACCTCCATCCACTTGGAGAAGTGTCCATTTAGTGCTACCCTCTGTTTCCGGTCCCTTAGCCAGATGCTGATCCAGGACAAGGCCTGTCCCTTTATCCCATGACTGGCAAGTTTATTCAAGAGCCTTCAAAACCTTCTGAAAGTCCAGATGAACAATGTCAACTGGATCTCCCTTATCCACATGCTTTTTGACACTCTCAAAAAATTCCAACTGATTGGTGAGGCATGATTTGCCCTTGCAGAAGCCATTTTGGCTCTCCTTCAGCAGTGCCTTCTCTTCTCTGTGCCTATTAATTTTATCTTTTAGGAGCATTTCCATCACTTTACCTGGGACACATGTCAAACTGACAGTTCTTTAATTTTCTTGATCACCTCTGGATCCTTTTATGAAGATTGGTGTTACATTCACTACCTTCCAGTCATCAGGAATATATGCTGCTATATGTCTGAAGAAGAAGTGTCCACGAAACATTACATTAAGATATGAAAGTTAGTCTTTAAGGTGCCACAGGTTTTAAGTGTCAACTAGAAAGTCCCATCAGTATCATTGGGTCCATTTGGAATTAAAATGGGACTTATTCCACTAGATGCAATCCTAAAACTCTTTCCTGACTATCGTCATACTCACCACCATCATCATCTCACTGAAGAGCTGGAAGGCAGCCTAGGGAGAATCAAATCCTTCCCTGGTCAAGAAGACACAGTGAAGAACTGAACTCCCAAACTAAACCACAGGTGCATATAGCTATCTACAGGTCTCTAGTACATATATATGAGACAATCCAATCTATACTGGAAGGACGTTCCATGAGCGGGTTATATAGAAAAGCCCTAGAAGCATGTCTCTTTAGGTCACTACAAATAGGGGATCAGGAACTGATGCTCAGCATAAGATAGGCAGAGGGCTTAGAGCTGACATAATAAAATTTTATAAAGTGTGAAGGATAGGAAAAGACTAGAGACAGTGTGAATGTTGGGTTCCTCCAAAACGTTTGACTAACAATACTCTGTTTTGAAATTTCTGCTTATATAAGAT
>JAHTLZ010000204.1:25641605-25652036 GCA_023846285.1 Phrynocephalus versicolor | reverse complement strand
GTTAGGATTTTCAGCCAGTGAATAAGAGAATCAGTGGATACTGAAGCTGAGGATGGAGAAATCCTACTACATTGTGAGGCAGCAAAACTCCACAGAGTTGTGTGGTACTTTTCAGATGAACAACTTTACTACACCATGAGCTGTCACAAGTTACAATCCATTTTCTCAAATCACTGAGTATGCACTTGCTGGTTTATGTACATCAGAGCATTTAGACATATTTCCAAAGTGCAATATCGAAATTGGCCACTAGAGGGAAGTAGGTAGTATTTCCTTTATCTTTCTGGTTTGTTGGTAATAACAATGCAACCTGTTACTAACACAACGTGGGATTAATTCCTTACATATTCGGGACAATTATAACAATAATAGCCTGGCTACTGAGACATAATAATATGATGACTTCCTCTTAGAATACAAGCTCTGCTTTTCAGTTTCCATGCGCAGGATTTTAAATACACAGCTAGGTATACTCCAAGAAAATAATCAATGTATTTTGCCCATCATATTTATGTCCTAGTCCTTTCTTCTCATGCTCTTTTCATTCCCTTGTTATTTTTTTTATCTTATAGTGACTGCTTCCCCATCTTCCTTTGAGAGCAGCATCTTTTTAATAAGCTCTGACAACATAACAATGATCATCTCCCCTTTGCTTGTGGAGGCAGTGTCCAGACACAGTCACACTCCCCCACCCCCATAACATCTCACACATATAACTGCAGTCCATGAAAGGACAATGGAAAGCTTTCCGTTCCTAGAAATATGTCGTGTTTATCTTGTAACTCATGCAAAATAACCCCCAATAAGTGTGCTTCTGAACAATATTTTTACAGGCCAAGTAAATTCTAAGAATTCTGCCGACAAGTTAACAGAAAGTAGTGTTCTGTTAACTATTAACTTTTCCAAGCAGTAAAAATCCTGGCGTTTAAAAACAATGTAATTTAAACATTTGCTTCAGTGTCTAATGAAAACTACCACCTATAGAGTTTATATGCTCCTGTTTCACAAGCTGGCAATATCCTGCCCAGTTTTGTTGTTGTAACAGAATGCCATGTGTTCCTAGGGATACCATAATTGTCTGTTACTCAAGCTGAAATTGAAAAAAAAAAGTCATGTCGTTTTGCAGTTATAAAAAATGTACTGGCATCCTTTTTCTCTTGACAGGTAAAACCCTACCAATGTGTGAATTTTCTAATCTTAGAGGCATCCCAATTTGCTACATCCTTATCTGAAATGTAGCACTTCGAACTCCATGTCAGAATTACAGCTGCATTCTAAGACTTTATATTTTTCCCCTCCAAATTATTGCCTTCTGAGGCCATTGCAGAAGCAAAATCATACTGAAGCCATGTTATCTTGATTTAATGTATCAAAGAGCTGGTTTGGTGCTGGTTTTCCTGCACGTTCAGAGGTGGAAAAAAGTGTCTTTCCTCTAAAATTTTATAGATGAAATCAGAAGAAACTAAATTACTATGCTAGCTGTCTTTCCATACAGGGAATGTGAAATACACAATAAGACTTCATCCAAACTAGGGACATGTGCCAGCTTGACAGGGGAAGTGCAACAGGGATATTTGGTACACTGTTAAGAGTTGTTTCGTGATGGGAAAAGAAGCCCTGGCCCTGCTTGGAACAATTATGGTGTCCTGACAAATCACTGATGTTTGCTCCATTATTTTATGGTTCAAATCAAAACACTACAATTTGAATAAAAATACTTGGTACCAGTCAGTGTAGCAAAAGAAAGAAGTGATACAGCAGCAGGAGGTTGACAGCTGAAGCCCCAGTAAAAAACTCAAAGCATTCTGGGGAAACTCCAACCATGAGGGTGGGGGGAGAGGCATGGCAGTTCAAATCAATCTTACTAAATTCTATTCATGCCCCATAGAAAGAGATATTCAACAGAGAGGTGGTTCTCTCTTTGAACTTAAAAGCTGGGAGGAGCAGCTGGACAGATATACAATCACCTCAACCCAGAAAAGTCTCTTCATTTGCAAACAAGACTCCATCATAATTAGCCAGGTTGAAAGCCTGATGGATACTCATCCAAATGGCCCGGATCTCCATAATCAGAAAAAAACATTCAGTGGTGAGAATGACATTAGGTGGCAAACATGGTTGTGCTGTTTGGTCATGTGAACACAATTTATGGGTTGTTGTTGTAGAAAATCTGGGCACAGTACAAGATACTGTAGTCAGGAAAATAGCTAAAGACTTCATTGGGTCTCCCTAGTAGAACAGGAAGGAAGGGTGCCTCCCTTTTACGCCTAGTGAGTGACCCTGTATGCATCCTATTAGCCACGGAACAGGGAACGTTGGTTACAGACTGTATGACATTGGTAGCCTTTCCTAGCAGCCTTGGCAGCTTCCAAAGAGCGATGTGGCAGTGCTTCCCAATCTTGAGTGACCTCGGTGTTCTTGAAGAACAATTCCTTGAAACCCTGGGGCAGCATAACTGGTACCGAAGGCTTCCTGGACAGCTAGTGCAGTCCAACAAGACCTGGGTCATCCAAGACCGGGAACCACTGCTCTATAGCATACCGCATTTGGCCCACCAGTCAGACCAAAAGAGGCTGAGCAAGGAACAGGGCTTTCAAGAGCAGATTAGGTGGAAATAGTTTTCCCTCTGGGGCAGCCCTGAAGCATAAAAACGTAGCTAAGAGGCAGGTTGGCTTCACTCAGGTTCAGAGCATCCCCATCCATTTTTTCCTCTATGTGTGTGTGTGTGTGTGTGCGTGCGTGCGCGCTTGTGTGTGTGCCTGTGTGCATGTGTGCATGTTTGCATGTGTGCGCGCACTCACACACACCAGTAGTTTTGGGGAAGTTTGAGGAAGAGCTGGCTGGCAATATCTCGAAGTTGACTCATGGCAACTGGACTTCTTTTTCTGTGAGGTCAAAACGTTTCACTACTCATCCAAGCAGCTTCATCAGTCTGAGGAAAGTTAGTGGCAGGGCCTCCACCTAGCGAGCCTATTCAGACCAGGATGATGTGAAATCAAGGTGAACTGTAAATTGGAATCCTTGCCACTAATCCTTCTCAGAGTGATGAAGTTGCTTGGATGAGTAGCAAAACATTTTGATCTCACAAGAAAAGAAATCCAGTTGCCATGACTCAGCTTCCAGATAACCCCACCTGGATGACAGAATATTAAGTAGTTATTTATTGCCACAGCTTTTAAGGAGGCAGTTTGGAGCATCAGGCCTGATCCAGTGAAGCTAACAGGCCATATTATATGGGTTGGGGATTACCATAAGCAGTTTTGGGCTAAGACACTCTGGGGCTTACATGGCTCAGGATCCTAACATACTGCTTCTCACCCCCCAAATTATAGGGATCACCCTGGGTATGGTGTAGTATCTTCAGGGTGTCAGCAGTCAGACTGACCCATGTTTGATTCAATGCCTGGTGTTGCATCTAGCTGTGACCACTAACATTGTAGTTATTTCCTTCCTATTAATTATGTGTTTTGGGTGATTTGTTCCAAGGAGTTAGGAAACTGAGGGTGCATTCTGGGTACTACCAAGGGTAAGTTGAGCAAGCACCACTGAATTTGGGAGCATATGACCTTACCCGCATGTACATGATTCAGTGTGAGCACCCACTCAATAAATTGCACACTTGGTGTTCTGTTAGCTACCAGCACCTGAACGGCTTTTTTCCAGACCCCCCAGTCTGGTGGTCTTGGAGTCTGGGAGATGTTTGGAGATGTGATCTAAAATAAATAAAATTTCTAAGCTGTGAAGTAATAATTCCTAAACAATTTCCATAGGCTGATGGTAGAGAAGAAATGGGTATGTCCAACAGGTGAGTCAGACTATGTAGTGTGACAAAGCAGAGACAAAAACCTGTTGCAAGATCATGGGCTGTGAACTAATTTCTTTTTAGCAGATGAATTATTAACAAGGTACAGTAAAACTTGCTTTTATTTGGTGATGGGCTGCATCTCTCCATCCATAAAGAAGCCCAGGGCATCCCTCTAGATCTTTCGTTCACAGACTCACCACTGATCTAAGGGCCAGATCTCTGCCATTTGCTGGCCCCTCAACCTTTTTACTTTCCCTGTGGAAGAGCCTATACTCACATCTGGTGGAAACATTTACCTCGGAACATGCCAGTGAGGTGGGAAAGGTAGGGCTAGCAATGCTACGTATGAGCAAGACCAGAGGAGCTGGTTGTGCTGCTGTTTTCTTTCCTCTATATTACAGAGGACTGTCTTCCATCTCAAGGATGATTAGAAAGACTAATAGCCACCTCATTCCAAATATTCAGTAGTGCAGTATTTCCCAACCAAGAGGTCATGACCCTCCAAGGGGGGCACAATATCCTTTTTTTTGGGGAGGGGGTTGCATTTTGCCTTATATGTGGTATAGTCCTTGGTAGATAATTTCTTCCTTGACCTTTCAAAACAGGACATTAAAGTTCGACTGTATGTATGTGCAGGGCCGGTGCTAGATTTTTTTGCGCCCTAGGTGAGGGGTGGGGGGTTGGGGTGGGTGGTGCAGGGGGGCGCTGGGTGGGGGGCGGTGGGTGGGCAGCGGATGGCGGGGCGGTGGGGTGGCGAGGGGGCGGCAGATGGTGGGGGACGCCAACGGGTGCGGGGGTGGGCAGCAATGGGCGTGGGGGCGGCGGGCGGGCGGCAGTGGGCTGATGGCGGGCGGTGGGGGGACGGACAATGACCAGTGGCGGGGGGCGGCAGGGGGGGCGGCAGGCTGTCCAGCGCCCTCTCTCCATTTTGGCGCCCTAGGCAACTGCCTAGTTCGCCTTAATGGAAGCGCCGGCCCTGTGTATGTGTATGGAAAGCAGACCCTTTGGGAGAGAGAAGAAAACTGCTTTCTGAAAAGAGATGACTTTGTCACATTAAAAATGCCTTTTTGTGCAACTCTGGTGGTGGGACCACAGGTTGCTTAGCTATAATAAAAGGGGATTGCTTCTCAAACATGGTTGGGTACCACTGCACAAGTGGCTAGATAAGAAATTGTGAGGGGGCCTTTAATGAATTCAGCAAAGGGCTTGGCTCAGTTCTTGCTGTCACAGCAGCAGATAAGGCCGCAAAACCCATATATGGAATGTACTGTTTCCTTAAAGCAGAATTTTGAAAAACAAGACGAAAACAGTACGGTCAGTTTAAATATGTAAAAAAGGTGAAAAGTGCAAATATTTGCTTAAAAGAGAGCTGTAAAGGTTTTAGAACAGGGTTGTCCAACTTTGAACGGGCCGAGGTCTACTTTTTCTGGACGAAAGTGCCTGAGGGCTACTACACTAAAACCTCTACTTATGAATTTTATCTGTTCTGAGCATCTGGCCAGTAGGGAGAGCAGGGGACTGTGCCATGGCCCTTGAACTGCCCCGCTCGGCTGAGACAGTTGCCTGGCAGACCCAGAGCTTTGCTGGGGCAGTGGGGGTCCTTGGGTTGGGGAAGGTAGAGGTGGAGAACTTATCCCCTCACATTTTTTATTGATGGCTGGCGGGCTACTTTTGAACCCTTCACGGACTACGGTAGCCCCCTGTCTACCTGTTGGACAGGCCTGTTTTAGAAATTACTAATGTTAACATATATGCCACAGTAAGTTTTAAAAATCTATAATACTATCTGTCTTCTGCATTACTGGTCAATGGTAGTAGTAGCCTGTGTGTATATGAAATGACTAATTTTAGATGGAAAGGAACAATGTTGGATTGCAGTGTTAAACCTTACCTGTTCTGAAACTGACAGAAGTATTGACAGTAGATTGAGCTTTTGGTGATCCCAAACTGAATACATGAGTATTGTTTTAGGATGTGTGAAGACATACAGGATTCCCAGAGTGGTGGACAAAGTGACAGACCAGGACTTTGATGAATAGGGTTTAAATCCCTACTTGGCCATGGAAGCTCACTCGGGGAGTTGAACTGGTAAAACCACTCCTTACATGTCATACTGGCCTTTAAAGACGGACTTGGGTTGCTACAAGTCCATTCTGACTTGAGAGCACAAAACAGAGCCACACAAGACACGTACCAGTAATTCCTATGAAAAAATACAGTGGTACCCCGACTTAAAAGCAGCTCAACTTAAGAGCAATTCGACTTAAGAGCAGAAAACTGTCAGTGTTTTAACTGCTCGACTCACAATTTTTTTTATTTTTTTAACTTTTTTTCCAATTTTTTAGATAGGTACCCCAACTTAAGAGTAGTTCGACTTAAAAGCATGCATAACGAATTAAATTTGTAAGCTGAGGTACCACTGTGATTATTTGTAATGTTTGTCTAGCTGGTTGTTTTCCTCTGCAATCATGTGTCCAAAACATGTCTGAAGAAGTAGACTTGTCCACAAAAACTCACATAAAAATATAGAAGGACATAAAAATACAGAAGGTAGTCTTTAGGGTGCCACAACATTTTTGTCACTTTTTGTTTGGTTTGGTATGGTTTTGCCTCAAAAAAAAATTTTTTTAGGGACTCATACTAAAATATGAAGTTTGGCTCGAAACTCTATTTGTATGTCAAGAAACAATTATGGAAATCCTGTTGTTTAGAATAAATAAGTTACAAGTAGAATAAGGCCATTGAATCAGTGGGGATCTAGTGGTGAGTCTAGTTCTGTGAACATTCTAATGGTTCACTGATCCTATTGCAGTCATGACATTATGGTAAACAACAGGATTTCAGCCAGCAACTTAGAAGGGAGTACATACTTTGGTGAATCTGTTTGAAGACAAATTCACTTTTGCTGTTTGAAAATCAAGAACTTCATAGACAAGTCAGCAGACACCCTGCATGCCGCAGGGACTCATTGCATGAACTGTAGACGCAGCCATGCTTTTATAAGATGGATTGTTTCTATGACTGAGCAGCAGACTACTCACCCCATCTACCATGCATTGCCTTTTCCATGTCCCCAGATCCCTGCATCTGTGTGAAGATCTCTCGGATCTGACTGGATGTAGTGGTTGCAAAGATACCGTATTTGCACATATAAAGTATCAACACTTGCTTTTATTGATGTTTGGTGTACAGCCAGTGTGCAATAAAAAGCAGCTAGGGAGGACAGCCTGCCAAAGTGTTTGTGCAGGGAGACACAATTTAATGCCGCTGTCTACCAATGCTATGGTTTTCTTCTGGGAAACTTGTCTCAACACTGGTGTGCATCTGGCGTTTTGAAGTTTTCGTGTCAAATTAACGGGCCCACTTGAAACCAGACCCTCACGGTCTCCAGGCAACGGTTCCAAAACAATGGTTAACAAGAGATGTCAACGTGTGAAATTATAGGCAGTCAGAAGGATGAGATGCAATACAAGATGTGTGTAATCATCTCAGATCTGTCTGAACAAGGTCATGAGTTCCTCTGTGCTTTTGAAGAACTGGCTCACCGTTTGAATGATACCGGGAGGCCGGTTACAGCATGCTTTCCATCTTGTGGTTTATGTCCAGTGCAACATGTTTTTCAGCATCTGCTTTAAATGTTTCAGACCAGCATCGGAATTCAAGACATACACTGGAAATTGCTTGACAGTTTTTGTTTGTTTTTTTGTTTGAAGAGTTGGAAGATAAATTCCAAACTGCTGCCTGGGAAGGAGTTCAAAACCACACACAGAGGCCACCAGCTGTTTGCAGACTGCCTCTGCACTCACCTTAAGAAACTTGCTAGGCACAAACAACAGCCCTGAAACTTTAGCACTCAAATATATAGGCTTGTGCTTCTTTTTTTATACTATTTATTTTTGTTTATGTGACATGTTTTTAGGTTGCTCTTTGCCCAAAAGTGAATCCCAAGAAAGTACAAAGAAAATGATATGACTGTCCCAGCTGTCAGGCGTACTGTCTATAAGAGTCCCAAAAACAAAACAAAAAATGAAAGAGTGTTATGCAAAATGAGGACTCCGTGTTGCAACATCAAAGCAGATGTTATAGTAAATCCACCATGAGGAGCAGAGCCCTTGAGAGAGGGGGAAATCATTTGTCCATCCTAGCGTGTTTTCTTAGTTCTGGACATTAGAAATTGAATTTTTGTTTTGCTTGATAATTGGTCATCAGACATTCTTTTTCAGACAGACTTTTAAGTTAGAATTTGTTGTTCTGAGCCTTCAGGTCAGAATTGACTTATAACTTGGCTCCCTTGTCTTTGCTTGACATCCATTTCTTCCATGAAGCAACCTCATTTCAGTAGTCAAACAAGAGAGAGGCAGATGACAGATGAACTCTCTCTAGTTCAGGATTGAAAGAATTGCCCAGAATCATCTATCAGCAGATAACAAAGCACAATGTGGGAACTAGTTTATGAACATAATTCACACTTCGTATACAATCTTCAGAAGTGATGTGGCTTTCTGATACAAGTTTTAGATTGCTTCAGTTCACCCTCTTCACTCCTCCAAGCTTTCTTCCCCCATAAAAACTTCATTAAGAGCCGTTCCATACATTATATAGAAAGGAATGAAGCAGTAAAACCTTGCAGTATACCATTTTAGATCAAGAGTGGGGTGCTATACTGCATGCTCCTTCTATACAATACATGGGTGCATCTAGAACAGTGGTTCTCAACCTGTGGGTTCCCAGATGTTACTGGACTGCAACTCCCAGAAGCTTCCACCACTCACTGTGCTGGAAGGGATATCTGGGGATTGCAGTCCAGGAACATCTGGTGACCCACAGGTTGAGAACCACTGATCTAGAAGATGGTTATGATAAATCAACCTCTCCACCGCAAGGTACTAGTTTGTTTGTTTTGTTTGCCCCGTTCCATGTATGCCCTGCCACAAGCTTGCCCATTGTTTCTTTTGCTTATAGTTCATTATCCCCTGAAGACACACTATCAAATGTACGTCCAAGGGAATTATATTTGTATCAGTGGTTCCCAACCTTGGGTAACCCAATTGCTCTTGGACTAAAACTCCCAGAAATCCTGGCCAGCATAGCTAGTGGTGAAGGCTCCTGGGATTTTAAATCCAAGAACCTCTGGGGCCCCAAGGTTTGTGAACAATTGCTCTATGTAATCACTAGACCCGCTAACATGAAATCTGGAAATCTATCTCTGTGACTATGTCCCACAGAACCTGTAACATCCTATCACTACCAGCCATACAAATCTCTTATGAGTGATAATTTCACTGGCTACATTCTACAACAGGCCTGCCGAAAGTCCGCCCCAGGGGCCAAATCCGGCCCGTCAGGCCATTCTGAGTGGCCCGCAGCTGGCTGGCCTGCCCCTCCCTCCCCCTCCATCACCCACACATTCCCCTACAGTGGTCATGGCTCCCTGTGCTTCCTTTGGTCCCAACCTTCCTTCCTTCCTCTCTCCCTTGGTCCCCACCTCCCTCCCTCCCTTGTTCCCCACCTTCCTTCCTTCCTCTCTTGGTTTCAACCTTCCTCCCTCCCTCCCTTGGTCCCCGCCTTCCTTCCTGCAGATGGGGTTGCAAGGGGTCAGTGGGTGGGGCTTATAGGTCAGTGGGTGGGGCTTGCAGTGGGGTGGCAGGGTTGGTGGAGCAACCAGCCCCTGACACATTCTCAGCCACCAAATCTGGCCCTCCTTACAAGTTTGGGCACCCCTGTTCTACAATATTAAATGTATCTCATCAATTTTGTGAGCTGATGGACACTTGGAACCATTCCCGGAATTATCTGAAAAACGAACAATGTGAATGAAAATGATCTTGAGTGATCTACCAGGGAGGGAGAAGGGAGGTATGAATCAACCCACCTGGTAAATAAATTCTTCTTCGACCAGAATATAAATGATGAGGTTGTTGTGCATTTCAATGTTGTAATGGAAATCTTAATTCTTGCATAAACCTCTTAATTGGAAATTGCATCAAAATCGAGAAAAAATGGAAACATCTCAGGGTTCTGTCTTGTACTGCATTAATAGTCTTAAGGTGGCGATCCAAAACACTGTGCTGTAGCATTCAGAGGGCTGGAGGAGGAGTCAGAAGACTTGGTTGGGAGTTCAATCCCCACTCCTCTAGAAAACTCACTTAATAACCTGAGGTTAACCATGCTCCCTCACAGAGTAGTTGTACAGATAAAGCATGGAGGAGAGTACCATATATGCAGCCTTACATGTCCATGAGCTCACCTGAGGAAACGCAGGAGGAAAACATAACAAGCATATAAAATGAAGGATGCAATATGAAACTGGGACACTCTTGGATGATTCCCGGGTAAGGGAAAGAACAACTCCATCCCTCCATAGTAGGAACTGGTGTAAGAATAGCAATCTCTTAGCACAGATGAAAAGGCTGAAAGTCCTGTGACATCATATTCTTTGGTGACATCAGTGAACAATATACCCATCCTATCCATAGTCAGCTTCCTGTATTTGCACACAAGAGCAGAGAAAGCATCTGGATCAGACCTAAACACCACCCAGAACAACCACTGGTCAGAATGGCAGTTTAGAAGTCGATAGATAGATAGATAGATAGATAGATAGATAGATAGATAGATAGATAGAT
>JAHTLZ010000204.1:25623526-25641595 GCA_023846285.1 Phrynocephalus versicolor | reverse complement strand
GATAGATAGATAGATAGATAGATAGATAGATAGATAGATAGATAGATCATTTCCCCACAATAGGCAACCTTCAAGCTTGGCATGGTCCCACCAGCCCTCTTCCAGCAAACAAGGCTAGATTGTCATTATGCTATTAATAAATAAAGTCTGGTACTTAACAATTAAATCTGCATGATGGCTCTGTATACTACGAACATTTCATTCTTCGCAGGTTTATTATGAGCATACGCAACCCTAGAAATATAATTGTGGTTGATGTCACCAACGAAAGAAGGCGTAATTAGAGGTCAAAGGAAATGCTACAGAAAGCATGTTGTTTGAAGCAGCATTTCATTCCAAGTTAAAAGCCATATGACTGTCATCACGTAAGCTTTCCTGATCGGCAGTTCCTTGCAAATTTGTTGTCTTTGTTTTGTTATATGCCTTCAAGTACGTCAATGGTAAATGGCTCCCTAAAACATGAGTGTATTTTCAGGTTTTAATTGCTAGTGAAATATACAGATTGGCTTCTTTGCCCTTACCCTCCCCTCTAGGAATCCTTCCCACGACTTTGGGTGTGTGGCTGCCAGCAAATTGGAAAAAGGGCTCCTGACCCTGCTGAAAGCGCCCATCCCTGGTTAAGTGAGATGCACAAGAAGTTGTTCAACGATTTTCCTTTTCTCTACAGAAAACTGTGTTTATGGAGCAACCCATGCTTTTGCAAAAAAATGTTACTAGGACTGACCAAAGCACTTCTTAGGTTATCTGTCATACAAATGTTTGCAGAACACATATTCATCTCACAGCACATTTATTTTATTAATCCTCTTCCATTTATCATGGGGGGGGAGAGGAATGCTCACTAACAAAATGTTCGCAAAATAGGATACTGTGCTAGTTATATAACAGGCCAAAATAATGAAAGGCACTTCATAAAACATTTTTCTTTCCAAATGTAACAAACTTACAGTTTGAATGGATTATATGTCACAACAGGATACCATAATCCAGAGCTAGCCTATTTTGTTTTACCAAATAAAAAGCTCTCTATCATAGTAGAAAAGGTCAATGAATTTAGAATGTTTGTCCATCCTCTACAGAAACATGCTGTGTTATCTATTACATAATCATCTGAAATATTTGAAATAAATGACCCCTACTTTTGTGCACACTGTTGTGCGTGAGAATGTATGGGCAAAAGCCCTTCCTGCTCTTACATTGTTTGTTTTTCAGTAATGTGGTTGCATTTTTTTATGGGCGATCTATTAATTAGAAATTCAAAGAAGGGTGTTGTTTACATTCTGGAGGCAATCCATATGATATGTGCACTTCTCCTTTTAAGATGTTTTTTTCTAGTTGTATCATTTTTGCCATCAATGGGAGCACTCCTTCTAGAAATTGATTTCTCTGAACGTGCACTTTGGCCCTAAAGATTAGACATGGGCACGACTTAGCGAAATTCCCATTTCCGTTTCCGTTCCTCGTTTCCGTTCCGTAACGGAAAAGGAAACAACAATTACTCTGCCAGAACTCGAACTCGAACCGACTAAAGAAAAATTGGGTCTGATTTGTCGTTGTCGTTCCTGGCATCGCGGCAATCGCGCGATGCCAAGCGGCACAGAAAAAAAGTTTTTAAAAGTTAAAAAAAAACCGATTCCTGGCCAAAAAAGCAGGCGGAAATATGCCTGCCTGAGTGAGGGCACCTACCAGAGGGGTGGTTTCTGGGGGGGCGGCCTCCCCCCTCCTGTCCTTCCTGGGCTGCTCTGGTGGAGTGGCGGGCATCCTCGTCGTCCCGCCAAATTCACCGCCTCGCCGGCTCGCCGCCGCCATTCAAGCGGCACAGAAAAAAAGTTTTAAAACCCCCGATTCCCGGCCAAAAAAGCAGGCGAAAATATGCCTGCCTGAGAGTGCACCTACCAGAGGGGTGGTTTGGGGGGGGTCCCCGGCCTCCCCCCCTCTCCTGTCCTGGACTGCTCTGGTGGGGCATCCTCGTCGTCTCGCCAACTCGCCTGCCATGCGGTGCAGGCAGGGGATCCAAAATGGGGCGGGCGACCGCAATCTTTTTTTTTGAAATTGTGGTCCAAAAACACACCAAAGCACCACAGAAACATGCGAAAATTGCTATTTTAAAACTGCCAGTGGGTTTTTCTTGCAACAAAATGTCTCCTGTCCTCCTCTCCATTGATTTTATTTTTTTTTTTACACCTGCGCAATGATGGGCTGGCCATGGGAGTGGACCATGCAAATTTTTGGAGCCATTCCACCAATCGCATGACCACTTGGCCAAGTTTTGACCACAGAGACTTCTGGGATGTGCCAATTGGGCATAAAAAGCCCACTAACCCTAGCCCGAACCCTAACCCTAACCCTAACCCATACGCCAGTACACTGTCCTTCTAAGTGGGTCAGAGAGGCACCCAGAGGTGCACCCCAATACTCACCCTAACCTTACCTGTAACCCTAAGCCTAGCCCTTGCGCTAACCCTAACCCTAAAGCCAGATCTGTGTACTCGCATTGCACTACATGCAAGTACGCTTCCCTTCTTAGTGAGACACAGTGGGTGCACACTGAGCCCGCCAAATTCTCTCTCACTGACTGCTGCAGGGAAGGCACCCCAAAGAGGGGTGCCTCTGCCAGTCCACTGCTGCAAGCAAGTCTGCAACTTGGTATGCATATCCATATGGCTATGCATGCTATTTTGTAGCGGGTGAGGAGAGGAGGCACCCACGGGTGCCTCCAGGAGCCCGCTTTCCCTTCATAGCGGGCCAGAGGAGGCACCCACCCCACAGAGGTGCCTCCAGGAGCCCGCTACCCCCCCTAAACCAGTACTAACGACAGACGAAAAAACGACAAACAAAAAAATAAATTTTTGAAAAATTTCGCGAAAAACGGAAACGAGCCGAAACGGACCCATCCCGAAAAATGACAACTCGAAAAAAGAAATTTCCTGGTCGTGCCCATCTCTACTGAAGATATTTGTCCCAGGGCTTCCAAGCACTGCACTTCTCCCATGAAGTAGGACATTGTTGCTCCACATCTCATGGTTTCCTTCCCTCATTCACCCTATCAAAGAACTTTGGCCCCTTACTGAAAAGCTCCCTCAATTCCTCTATGGTTGTTTTTAATTTAGCAAAATCTAGATTAGACAACTAGGCATGGAACAACCCTACAGTGGCAAAATTGTTCCTTTGCCCATCCCTGCTAATACAGTTTATAAAAATGGGTGGGGAGCTTCTGGGGGACCACATTTGACTTCCTGGAGGCCACATATTGTCCATGGGCTGCATCTCAATATTTATTTACCTATATGCAGATATAAGTACATACCAACATTATTATATGGTGTCAAGTTAGAGCAAACTTATAGTAACCTTAACAGGGCTTTCACGGTCAGTGCGATATTTAAGTTCCATTCCTTCAGTGACTTTCCATGACCAAGTGGGAATTCAAACCCTGTCCTCCAAACTCTTAGTCCGTCTACCCACTACACCACACTGGGGACTCTTTAATACCAAAACCCATACCAATATATTTGGGGCCATTAAATCCTAGCGGCATATTTGGGTACTCAGTTTCCCTGGTTGATACATCACTTTTTAAAAATTGTTTGTTCATATCACATAACATCAGCCTGGGCTTGGATTCCCCAACTCTGCTCTGCACAATCCTGCATGCACATGTGCACACATGTACACACTCACAGTAGAAAAAGAGGAGAAAGAGTATATTAAAGCAAAGCAAATAGTGCTACTTATATACTGCCCCATAGTGCCTAAAAGGCACTCTCTTTAACGGCAACAGCTAAGACCCATTTGCTGCCAACAGGCATTAGCATATTTTATTTATTTATTATTTATTTACCAGATTTTTTTTAGCCGCCCCCACTACCAAGAGGTCTCTTTAGAGTTGTTCTGTAAGAGTTCTTCTATACGGCCAAAAATAGAGCTTGCTTGCTTTGTTTGTTTGTTTCTAAGGAGGTAAGCCAGATTTTGGTTGAACATCACAGAGGGAAAAACCTGTTAGAGCACTACAGCAATGGAACCAATTAACTCGCGAGGTAGTGAGTGTTTTCAAGAGAAATTTGGGCAACTACCTGGCACATCTCCTATGATCTGGATCCCTTCCTTGTGCAGGGAGTCGGGCTCAGTGGCCTTGTAAGGCCCCTTCCAACTTCCTGATTCCATCATTCTATTCTATGGTGCTATGATGATGTTTTCAGTTTTGTTTCTCAGACTCTTCCCTAAAAGGTTCTCAATGTATCTGTTTGTTTAATCCTGTAAATCGCCCAGAGTGGCCTTTGTTGCCAGATGGAGCAGTGTACACATCAAATAAATAAATAAATAAATAAATAAATAAATAAATAAATAAATAAATAAATAAATAAATAAATAAATAGAATAGAATAGAATAGAATAGAATAGAATAGAATAGAATAGAATAGGAGTAATAGCCTTCAAGCTACCCTTTCAGTCCTACTGAATGACCTCCATTGACTTTTCACCTCTGTGTGCAGCTGCAGAAGAATTTGGGGTGTTTCCTTGAGGCCAAAGCAGGGAACCTTTTTTTTTAGTGTAATGGCTGAATTCAGTTTTAGGTAAGCACTTGTGCACCACACTTGTCCATTTGTTTATTCTTTCCATTTATAGTCCGTCTTTCTCCTGATAAAGGGACTCATCTCAGTTCCTCTTGCTTTCATACTTCTCCGTACTCCCCATGGCAAATGTTTTAACGTTCATGTGTCTAGCAAAGGCAACAACATCACAACAGAGTTGCCCCCCATTTGGACAAAACTAAGATGAAGTACCTTGTGGAGATTCAAACTACTTCAGTCCCAATGCTCAGTTGCTTGGATTGTTTGAGGCAGAAAAGTCTGAAGTGTGGAAATGTTTCATTTTTGTCTCTCCTTTGACATATGTCCAGATGTTTGGATGGTCACAGCACATCTTGCTCTATGCTCTTCATTCTTGCTGCTGTGAACACGAAGTACTGTATTCAGTTGTCAGGAGAGCGTCAACTGGCCCCCCTGTCTGCTCCTCGCAAATTTGTCTCCTAGTAAAATAGAAGCTTGGGGGGTCAGTGAAAATGCCTTTCATCATGATTGCTCTGGCATTCGCCAACAATAATAATGAAGTCCAGAAGGTCTCTTTTCCATCTCAGGCAGAGCAGATGAATCACGGCTTGCATCACCCAGCTCAAAACCCTTCCTGTTCTATAACTCTGCCCTGCGTTCATTTCCTGAAATAAATTCAGCCATGAGCCGAATATATTAAATTAGTCATCAAATGACTTTTCATTGGCTCTTGTCAAGTTCCTTTTGTGACCATCAGAACGCCATCCAAAAGGAAGATGGCAAGGAACGAGACTATTATTGTATGAAGGGCTTTAGGTTCACACTACAGGGTCTTGTGGAATAGTGGTTAAACTGCAGTAATGCAGCCAAAACTCTGCTCAAGATCTGGGTTCAATCCCAGGTATCTGGCTCAAAATTCACCGGGCCTTCCTTCCTTCTGAGGTCAGTAAACTGAGTCAGCCTATGGTTTTTTAACAGGCAGACAGCCCAATGTTTTAACAGGCAGCATCTAACATCCCAACTCCAGATTTTGTTGGAATAATGATTTTTTTTTAACTTTTCAAGCTCTTTATGCCCTGGAACAAATAGAGCATAAAGACCATAGACCCCCCACGCCAATTATGCTTGAGAGATGGTAACTCTGACCACTGAAACAAGGACCTTTTTGTGAGTCAGACACCCTTTTGGCTCTCCAGCAAAATATCTCAACTGTCAAGGTCAGTAATGTGAACTTGAAGCCCTTCATGTGAACATAGGGCAGCATATCATTCACTGTTTAAAAAAGAGAGAAATAAAAAACAATAAAACCAAAAAGTGGTACCTTGTATAAAAGAATTAATTTGTTCCAAATGAAATTATGTTAAGCAAAATTTCCTTTATACAAATTTCCCATAGGAATGCTTTGAAAATAGAGTGATCCCATTTTTATGTTGTACAGATTCGCCCCATAGGTGCTTATGTTAAGCAAATTTCCCCTATCTCTGGAATTTTTATGTTGTACAAATTTTATGCTATACAAACCATTTGTTATACGAGGGTCCACTGTAATGTAGTTACAGGCAATCACATTACTTGTAATTAGTTAATTCATAGCTCTGCTCTGGACCCTAAGGTGGTCACCTCACATCCCCCAATTAAGCTTTCTGTATTCACGTATGGCAGAAAATGTCCTTTTATTTCTAATAATTAAGTAAGATTTAGCTGTTAGTTCAATCAGCATCTGTACAGAATGGTCCAGGGTCAGTCATCCTCTTTTTCTTTGCCTCAGGCAGCAAATTGTCTTGGGCAATCTAGAACAAACCAACAAAGTACATGAGCAACCAGGCCTAAATATCGGGCCAGCCTGTGAGCCCCGAGCCTTTAACGCTAGCAAATTAAGGCACTGCTCCCCATAGCTGGGCTTTCTGTAGCCTCTTCTGGGTGTTTGACAGTTTGTTCTTTTTAAAAGTAACATTTCATTAGATTTTGTAAACATGAAAGTTTACATTGGATGAGGTTTCATCTAGAGGAGCAGCCACAGCAGCCATCCTGCTGTCTCCGTTGGAGTTTAACTTTATCTAAACTTCAGCTTCAAAATCTCAGCTCAGGAATTATAAACAAGTCGCTGCCTCTTCCACATTCAATGTCACATTGTAATAATTAACCCTACACATGCTTCCACTCAGCAACAACCTTATAAGAATTTCAAGTCCTTTCAAACAGGCACCTAGAAATTGTTACAACCCACACAGTGGTGGAGGGGATGTTTCTCGTTTTAAAAACAAACAAACTCTAAAATTGACTTTTTAACATGGCTTGCGAAGAACTGTCATGCCCTGGCTGAAGAAATCTTCTAGTGAGAAAGAGCCAGAAGTGACAGAGGAGAAGACCTGGATCCTTGGGGTTCCCATGTCAGTTCTGGAACCCACACCCCTTCCCAAAGTTAGTCTATTAAACCAGGGGTCTCCAACCCCCCCAGGTCACAGACCAATACTGGTACGTGGTCTGTTAGGAACCAGGCCATACAGCTCCACATTAATAAGGGTACAAAGGCATGGTTCCTTTTAAGGCACCTCTAGCTTTTCCTCTCCCATCCACCCATTAGGACTGTTTTTGTTTTGGTTGTGACACCACCACCTGGGGGAGGCAGGGTACGGTTACATGCATGCACACAATAAAAAGCCCCACACATCAAGGGAGGAAAAGGGGGTCCCTGGGGCCAAAAATGTTGGGGACTGCTGTATGAAGCTAGCAGAAGAAAGAGACGTAAAGTGCCTGAATCAGGGAACTCTGGACCACCTCCTGATCTATGTGCAAAACCTGAGGACAAAAACATAAGCTCACTTAGAAGTCCCTGGGGGACGTGTTCAACCACAGAGAAAGTAGGGCATCTCCTTGAGGAAAAATTATTCCTGGCAGTGCAATCAGTGCACCAGGTGCTGCAACTGAGATCCATTCCCAGCTGGTGAAAAGCCTCCAGCTGAATTCTGGGTGAGTCTCCAGCAGCGGAGCTATGTAAACCTTAAACTGGGACTGAGTGTTTTACTGGCGACACCTCTTCTTGCTTTAGGCTTGGTTTCTCAGGAATCCCATCCTTTGAGGCTCGTTCTTTGTCGTGTATGATTTTTGGACTGCTTCAGTCGGCTTTGTGGACTCTCCCTGTTTTCTGATACAATGGGACAAGCTTGATTTTGGTATATGACTGTGAAGATTCTCAGTCATCCAGGTGAGGTTATCTGGGTCATGGCAACTGGACTTGTGAAACAAAAGAAGTCCAGTTGCCACGACTCAATTTTTGGTTGACGCAGGACAGTTGACCTCCATTTTTCCACAACGGAATTTCTGACCAAAGCGGTCCAAGCATTTGGGGAGCAGTTGGCTCAGCTCATTACCATGGTTAGTAATAGACATGGGCACGACTCAGCAAAATTTTCGTTTTTGTTTTCGTTTTTTCGTTTCGTTACACAACAAAAACGGAAACGAAAATGTTTCAAAACAAAACGGAAACGGAAACGGAAAGTTTGCTGTGTTTTTCGTTTTCGTTGCAGCAGATACATTGAACTGAAAAGAATGCTAACGAAACAGAAATTTTTTGTTTTCGTTTTCGTTTTCGTTTTCTCATTTCGTTACGAAACGAAAACAAAAATGAAAAATCTGCAAAAAAATCCAACAAAAATGAAAACGAACCGAAACGGACCCCTCAATGACCAAACGACAAACGAAACACCATTCATTTCATTTTGTGTTCACCCTGTTTTGGTTTGGTTTGTTTCTTACAAAATTTAAAAAATATATATAATACAAAATGAAAAGAAAAGAAATGAAGTGGCTCCCCTGTGTCATAGAGATACCAGATTTGGTGCCCAGGACTCCAGGAGCCATTATTAAAGGGCTCCTCCCAATTGGTTAATGGATGGAGCCATTTAAACCTGGCCCATTCGGTACCAGGGGGTCCCCCTGGTTTAAAGGGCTCGAGCCAATGAGCCCGAAAACGATGGAACGAAATGGTTTGTTTCAATGGAAAAACAACCATTTCATTTCATCTATAACAAAATGCTGCTGCTTCATTTCATTTCATCTTGTTTCATTTTCTTATGTAATGAAATGACAAAACAGCATTTCATTTTTTGTTTCCTGCCCATCCCTAATTGTCACCTCAGCAGCAGCCCGAAAATGACAGAATGAAACAGTTCATTTCAATGGGAAAATGACAGTTTCATTTCGTCTATAACGAAGTGCTGCTTCCTCATTTTGTTTCGTTTTGTTTCGTTACATAACAAAATGACATAACAGCATTTCATTTTTCATTTCCTGCCCATTTTCCCATCTCCATTGAGGAACTGTGATATTATTTCTTTTCTTTGTCTTTTGCTTCAAATAGTTTCTTGGGATAATTACCCCGATATATAGACCACATGACCACAAATCAGTCCACCAGAGGTATGGAAAGTATTGGAAGAACTGAAGAGCATTTATCTTGTGTGAACAGGGCCACACCAATCCAAGCTTTAGAAGTGCCTTTCTTTCTTTTGCATGTTTTGATATTTTGTTTAAATTTATTGACATGCCTTTAAAAATCTCCTTTGGAGGCTGTAAGTTTTGTTTGTTTGATAAGTGCTTATAAAAATTAAATATTTTCAGACATATGCAAAGAACTCTGGCTTCACTGTTTTCTCGGGCTACCCATGAATTCTGAAATGAAATATCCAGCCATGGATAGCTGTGGGAAAATGAAGATATCCAACTAGACAGTAACAGCTATAGCTGGCAATGATTGCGGGAGAGAAATCAGATAATTTTATTAGGCTCTGACTGTGACTGTGAAATTTACTGACACTCTGCAAATGGCTTAAAAGCCAGCCAAGAAAAGCATTGAAGCTGATTGTGAAAGGGCTTCTTTTTTAAAAAAAAATGTACAGAAAGAATGACTTGATAGAAAGATGTAACTAGCGTTATTTTAAGGATCATATTATAGTTTTTATCTACTTTTTACTAGTCAATAGACCTGGCTTTGCCCAAGTTAAAAGCTTACCAGTCCCTCCCTGGTGCCCTGTCTATTCTCTCTGCACCCCTTCCATTATTTTCTACATGGGTTTCCTCTCACCATTTATCTTCATACTCATTTGGCTTATGAGGACTTCAGATCTCAGAAATCCCCCGCTCACAGCTCACAAAAACATCCATAAAACTTTGATGTCATTCAAAATATGTACATTACTCCACACAATTGATTAAAAGCCTTTAAAAGGATGTGCACACAACTTTGTAGCTCCTGTTGGCTCACCAAAGGGATTTATGCCATAGTTGTCAAGTGTCCTCATTTGGCCAGAACATTACTGTTTTTCAGCCTTTGTCCCGTCGTCTTCCCAGAACATTTATTTTCATGGAAATGTCCTGAGAGGCGGTGGTTCACAGGGAGGCTTTTGGCTGGGGACTGGGTAGAGAGATGTCGAGCTGATGTGGTTGCAGCTTGACATGGTAGGAGGGGCAAAGTGCACGCCTGCCCTCGCTTCCTCCACCTCCCACAATGACGACAGCAGGAGGAGGAGGAGGAGGAGGAGGAGGTGGAGGAGGGCAGGTGTCCGGCACTCAGCTTGCACACCAGAGAGGCTGTGTCTGGCCGGCGGGATCCATCAGACCCAGTGGGCAGGCGAGCAGGTGGGCAGGTGGGCAGCAGGACACAGCTGAGCCAAATGCAGCCCAGCCCAGCCCAGGGCCCACCGACGCCACTGACGCCATCAGGTCTCTCCTCCTGCGGGGCTGTGATGTCTAACACATGCCCTCCTCCTTCTGTTCCTCCTCCTCCTGCAGCACTCCTCCTCCTCTTCCTCGACCTTTGCCAACGGCAGCAGGGAGGTGGTGGTGTGCTACATGAGGGCTAGGCGGCTTCTGCCAGGGCAGCGGTGGTGGTGGTGCCCCCCCCCCGACCTGCTGGCGCTGGTGCCAGCCAGGGCTGCAAGGGATGGAGAGTGCATGCACTGCACGGGGGGAGACGAGGCGAGCAGCGCATGCACAATGTTTTGTTTGTGTATGTGCGCGCGCACACACATTGCACCTCCCTCCCATCCTGGCCAGTGCCAGGAAGAACTTGACAGCTATGATTCATGCATGAGCTTGATAGCCCGTCTGCTAAGTCATGGCCTCTCCAAAGATACTATTTAAATTTCCTGAAATGCTATCTAGACATTTAAGACAAAATAACTGGAATGCCACTGAAACATTCCAAAGTGATGTTGGTGAATGTCACATAGCTTATATTTCAAGTGAAACCACTCCAAATCTACCCTTCAAATATGGTATAGATGCCTCCAACTGATTTTATATGATATGGTAACAAACTGACAAAAACTACTTCTATTTACATGGATATTGAAAGGGACCAGGTAGGATGCTTGACTTTCACATCTGCTGTCTGCTGAGACACACAAGCATACACTTACCATTAGAGACAACCATGCTACCCATTACAGTAAATGCAGAACACACCTCCCTGTGCATTTTTTTTGTTCATATGAAAGTTGAGTCATGGCAACTAGACTTCTTTTCTTGAGAAATTGAAAGGTTTCGCTGCTCATATAGCCTGAATAAGTTTATAGGTGGACCATGATCTGAATAGGCTCATTAGGTGGATAATGGCCTAGGGTCTTATCTTTGCAAAGTCCCACCTATGCAATCTTTCCCAACACCCATTAAGTATGGGTTGTTAGCTATGGCCTTGCTGGTGGAGGTATGAAGTGCTTCTGATTTGTCTGAGGATTAATGAAAGTGCCACTTGATAAGGCTGTTGTTGACCTAATGAGCCTATTTAGGCTATTGTCCAACTTATGATCCAATTTAGATCCAAGTGATGTAACATCAAGGTGAACTATAAAATGGAGGACTTACCACTAACCTTCCTCAAACTGACAAATCTGCTTGGATAAGCAGACAAATGTTTCAATATCTCAAGAAAAGAAGTCCAGTTGCTATGACTCAACTTCCAGAAAAACTTACCTGGATGACTGAGAATCTTCAATGACATTTTTGGTTCATTTTGCTTTTGAGTAAACAATAACAGGGAGCTGCATATACAATCTATGCAGTGGCATACTGCTTAATCTTTCAGAGACATTTTTGACAAAGATTGTGGATTTCCCCCAATTCTCTTGATTTGAAATACTATATGTTCTCTTTTGCTTCTTGTGGCAGGCTTGTTTTAACTCATATCTATCTACTGTTGCTTTAGTTTTTGATGATCTGATTTCTTTAGCTGGGGTCACGAAGAGTTGGACACGACTGAACAACAATATGTTGTTCAAAATATAGTTTCATTGGATTATAATTCACTCTGGTGACTTTTGATGACAACCTAGCTTTGTTTGTTACGAAATGTTCAGTACTTTCCACCAAGTAGTCCTAGCATTATTGTGGAATAAAATAATTCAGAATTAAGAAATCCAGAATATTGCTTGTAATTCTCAAAGGCTTTCACAGCCAGGATTTGATAGTTGATGTGAGCTTTCCGGGCTGTTTGGCCGTGTTCTGGAAGTTTTTCTTCCTGACATTTCACCAGACTTTGTGGCTGGTTTCTTCAGAGGGCATGGAGCTCAGGGATCAAGGAGTTTCTCTCTGTGATCTGGGGTATAGAGTAAAGATGCCAGCCACAGAGTCTGGTGAAACGCCAAGAAGAAAAACTTCTGGAAAATCTCACAGCAACTATCAGAATATTGTTTGTTTTCAGCTTTGCTTCTGTTGGCCTTAGAATGCATGCTGCTATATCACAGTGTCCTCAACAACACAATACTACACATATATACTAGAGATGGGAATGATTAAAGAACAAATCAAGTTTTCTGCTGAATTTGGCTGATATGTCAAAATTTGTCAATTTGTATTCATTGTAAATGGGGTCCGCCAATAAATACAAATCAACAAATTCTTAGCAATTTTGATTTGTCAATTCATATGACTATGAAATACCCCCTAAGGCACCTAGAGACACCAAAATTGGTAGGAAGCATGTGGTACTGGAGACTAAAATGTTGATGTTTGAGTTATGCATCCCCAAAAGGCACCCCCAGGAAAGGTCTCTCTAGGCACCTAGAGCATGGGTGGGGAACTTTCAGCCCTCCAGATGTTTTGAACCACAACTCCCACAGTCCTTTATCATTTGGCACTATAGGTTCAGAATTCTGGGAGTTGCTGTCTTAAACATCTGGAGGACCAAAGGTTCCCCACTCCTGCCCTAGAGACTTCAAACTTGCAAGGACTCTTCCTCTGACCCTCTTCTACAGTCCCTCCAAATTTGGTGGAGATTGTGTTTCCCCTACCGAGGTTGATGAAGGGCACTTTCCTAGTGGCCCCTACTTTGTGAGTGTATAACTCAGATGTCTGAATCCCTATCTTCACCAAACTTAGACGGATTGCAGAGGAGAGTTGGGGAAGCCTTTTGGTATGTTTTGTGTCTCTAGGCATTTTCCTGGGGGGCCTTCCTTAGGGGTGCATAGCTCAGATGTTCCCACCCCAATCTTGTAGGGAAAAGGCAGAGGAAGCATCCTTACACACTTGGGACCTCTAGATACCAGGGGTCTTTTAAATAGCATTTTAAAAGGGAGATGAATTGATTCATCGATTCTTTGCTGGAAATTCATCAATTTGCTAAGTCATCTATTCTTCATCCCCAACAAATCACAAATCACAATTTTCAATTCATCCCCATCTCTAATGTCCACTCATAAGTAAGTCTCCTGTGCTTCTTTGCTCCTCAAATGGCAGCAGCTAAATAGTTATATAAAGTTAGTATTTCCTATGCAAGTGATGGCGAACTTTTAAAGAGACCGAGTGCCCAAACTGTGATTCAAAACCTACTCATTTTCCACAAAGTGCCAATATAGCAATTTGACCCGAATACAGGTGGCTGTGAAGGAGTGATGTCAGGTGCCCACAGAAAGGCCTCTGAGTGCCACCTTTGGCACTCATGCCGTAGGTTCGCCATCACTGTCCTATGCTATCTCTCAAGAAAAAGAAGTCCAGTTGCCATGGCTCAACTTCCAGATATACTGTTCAATGCATCCTTAATCGATTTTATGTACTTTTGTACTGTACTCAAATGCATGAAGTTCAGATATCTGGGGAATCTTCTGTTCCCCACCCCCTCCCCCCAATACACACACACACACGTAGTCTTTGCTATGTAGTCTTTAAGGCAACCGAGAAGTTCTTAATGTTCTGTTTACAGGTTGGTCTGCATTGTCTTGCATGATGATATGAGGAAGAAGAATGAATTGTGTTAAGAAATAAGATGCATGCAAATATAAAAGGATGCATGCAAATATTTATATGGTTCACAGAATTGAGAATTCTTGGTGGCAGATTTGGGTAAGGCCTTTTATTATTTTTAAATTCCAAGTTCCTATAATCCAGGCGGTCCAACTTGTTCCATCTGCGTACTGGTGGCAAGATTATTAATAGGTCACTTTCTTGGTCAACATGCTATGAATAGCAGAGACGTACTCTACTTTGCTAATCCAAATATACAGATTTTTTCCTGCCTCCCCTCCTTTTTAGGTGCAGTTCTTGTTTTTGATGCTCAAATGCAAAACTGCTTGTTTCCTTTTGCAATGAACATAGATTACTAAGCAATCAGATAATTCATAGGTGTGTGATGGGTATTTAAACTTCATACTCAAAGCTCAACAATAAATGATCTGAATCACATCAGAACGGATGCAAACCTCCTTGGCGGATTTAATGTCT
Organism: Phrynocephalus versicolor; assembly: GCA_023846285.1. NCBI lineage: Eukaryota > Metazoa > Chordata > Lepidosauria > Squamata > Agamidae > Phrynocephalus > Phrynocephalus versicolor. The sequence goes on along the minus strand of JAHTLZ010000204.1, from coordinate 25,627,331 downwards.
ATTAAAGGAAACAAATGTCTTAAAAAAACAGAATCATGGGACACATTCTTGGAGGATTCCATCAGCAGGGCTGTGATGCTATAATATTGTCCTTGGCCAGAAACTCTGTATGCAAGCTAAAGTTAGAAAATATCTGAAGTTAAAGAAAGAATAGAACCCTCGGCATAAAGGGGATTTTATGAGACGTGCAGTCCAGGATACTATACCAAGGCAAGGCATTTTACACAAAACCCTTATCTTAAAAGGCTTTTATCTGCATGAATCCTTTCTAATGCTATCATCATCAGCATTAGAGATGGGCATGACTCAAAAAATGGTGTTTCGTTTGTCATTTGGTCGTTTAGGGGTCCGTTTCGGTTCGTTTCTGTTTTCGTGAGGTTTTTTGCAAAAAATGTCGTTTTTGTTTCATTACGTAACGAACCGAAAAAACGAAAACAAAACCAAAAAATTTCTGTTTCGTTACCATTTAACACAATTCAATGTATTTGCCGTAACGAAAACAAAGCAGTCGACAAAATTTTTCGTGTTTCAGGTCGTTTCGTTTCATTTTGGAGTCAAAATTCATTTTTCATTTCGTTACGTAACGAAACAAAAAAATGAAAACTAAAACGAAAAATCGTTCATTTCGTGCCCATCTCTAATCAGCATTATTGCAGATCCCATCTTCATACTGGCAATGTGAACTTGTGTAGTCTTGGATTTGGGAAGGTTTCCCAATGTGTCTTACGCTGTTTTGTGCTCAAAAAAGGGAGTACGGAACACAAACACAACTGGAACAAGCTCTGAATGTTAAATTATAATATCTGTAAAATAGCATTTGACAAATTACAAACAACCGAGCTCATTTCATAACTTCTTCAAGAGGACATCCCACAAATACACAAGTTTCTCACAGGCTTCTACCATGGCATTCATTCTGGTGCTAGATGTTTCTTTAATTGGTTGCTCAATCAAGGCTTGTTGAGGCACCATCAGGAATAGAGAATCTTCATTCAGTCAAGAACTAAATAAGGCTATCACGGATAATTTATAATATGAAAGTTTCCACCTAGATGACTTTTTGGACTCCACCCAGACCAATTATCAGCAACAGCGTAGGTTGTGGTGCTACTGGAGAGACATTAACAATGTAATATCTGGCTTGTTGGTGAATTTTAATACATGTGTTTAAGTTCAACTAACACTTTCGAAAGTTGTTTGTAACTTGTTATATGCTATTTTACAGTGTGTAGAATTTAAAATAGAGAGTTTGTTCCAGTTGTGTGTATCTGTAGTTGTGTGGCTGGATCATCTACTTACCTAACTTATGAACCTAATTCCATCCTGCAGTGAAGGACTGTGCATGTACACTCTCATCATCCTGCACAGGATGGACACTCCAAACAATGGCCGGTATGTTTCCAGTCAGGACAAATAAATTATGGGAGTTTTCCCAGTATAATGCTTGTGATATACATCACAGGACTAGAGTCTAAACCCACTCATTTCATTCATTCATTTAGTTACATTTGATATGAGTGGCCACAAAACGTATTTCTACCTGAGATAAAGGATAAGAGTGCAGCTTCTCTGTTCAATGCAATGATCCTGGATGCACGAGATGTTAAAACAAAAGACAGATATTGCACACCATTAGATAGCTGAGCTTCCTGGAGAGTTTAAACACAATTGCTTTCTCTAGCTCACAATGAGCTTGCTTTTATTTTGGTGTTAATTTTAATCTTAGAACTACAGCACTGGAAGCGATCCTATGGATCAACAAATCCAGCCCCTGTAGAGGAGACGCAGTGGAAACTGAACACTCACCTTCTGGCTCTGCAGCCAGATACATAAGCCACTCATTTTGATCATCAGGTGGTCAACAGGGGCTTCATTTGCAAGTCTGAATGCTCTGAAGGGATTTATCCCTAAAAGGAAAGGTTTGTATCCACCATCTAATTGCGAAATTCTCATCTAATTCTTCCATAGCAAGTCAGCCTTTTTCAGGGCAGGCAGTAGGACAAGGAGAGCTTTATGCCAAAAATTGTATTCTTATTAACATACTGTACTGTCAGTTCATAAGACGTTGGGGTTTCTTTGGCAGCCCCATGTTCCACAGAAGCAGAGATGCTGCCGATCAAAAGAATCACATTCAAAATGTCATATTCCTGCAACAGAGCAGCTTTATTTGTTTGCTCATTACATTTATACATTGTACTTGTTTGCTTATTATGTTCATACATTGTACTAGGGCAATGTTCAGTACAAAAAAATTAAACTTTAACCAACCTCCCCCCCCCAACAAAGAAATAACCAACCAACCAACCAACCCCCATGCAAGAACAACCCCTGCAAAATACAATGCACTTTAAGCCTGGCATTGCTATTAAAGAGATACAGAGTTTTATGCAGAATTACAAGTCTACTAATTCTTCTATGTCCATCTTATGGCCAAACTATATATTACAGATAATTATAGAAGAAAATATTCCTGGCTCAATGCCACAGCTGGAGCTTTTGTAACTGGGAGGCTTCATTTGCAAGTAGGGTTGCTCAGTCGTAAAGTTTAAATTGGATCTTGTCTCTGGACGGCTAGTGTTTCAGAGCTGCTAATGATGGTCTAACATATAGTGTAGTTTGTTCCTAAGGCAAAATATGGCCGGATCAAATCCAAAAGAATCTCTTTCTTGAATATTCTAGAATCTCGAATATTCTAGAATCTTTCTATCCATGTTGCCCGCCTGGAAGCAGAACGTACAGATTTCCAGAAATGTCCACACATTTAGAGCAGTTCCATGCGAAAGGTTGTTTCCGCCATCCAGAGCCAAAATCTCTTTAGAACTCTACAGAACATAGGTCAAATATATTGTACCCAATGCCAACATCCCACCTTGTATTTTATTGTAAGGTTTGGAAGTGTTCATTTTTTTTTTTTTTTGATAAACAGGACCTTTTAATTTACATCTAAATAAAAGTCCAAAATAAATGATGGTTTTGGAGGAAACTCAGAATTAAGCCTGAACATGTAATACCCAACTACCCTTTTTTCTTCCCTCCTTTCTAGTTCAAAATACAGTGGATCCTCATATAACAAGCTGTTTGTATAACATAAAATCTGTACAACATAAAAAATTCCAGAGATAGGGGGAATTTGCCTAACAGATTTGCCTATGGGGCGAATCCGTAAAACATAAAAATGATTAGGGATTATTGTTTTCAATGCATTCCTATGGGAAATGTGTATAAAGGAAAATTTTGCTTAACATAATTTCATTTGGAACAAATTAGTTCCTTTATACAAGGTGCCACTGTATAGATCTCAGCAAAAAGATTAAAGGGGGTGTTTCATATTTTTGCCTCTTCCATATTGCTTTTGAACACCATCTGGTTGTTTTGGCCCAGCAGAAAAGAGCCAGCAATATCTTTTAAATGATCAGTGCAAGAGAGCCTGACAATGTTGCCTGGGGGATTTAGTGTTCCCAAAAGTAGTGTTCCTAAGCTCTGGAATGGAGATGCAGTTTGGGGCAATCTCAAGAGAGAGTGCACAAAAAGAGTAGAAACCTCTGTCTCTCTGATTAGGGTATTTTGTTATTGTAAATTAATTTGCATTATAAAAACAAAAAATAAAAATCTTCAATCCTGTTGAAAATTGTAGGAGCAATAGCAAAAAGAGTGAAATACAAACACAATGCTCAATTACAAGTCGTATAAAAATCCTCAACCATCGTTGCTTCTCCTTGTAGTCAACTCACATGGTGAGTGCTGAGAATGCGGGAGGGGACGAGGCAACACTCTTAAACACACACACACACACACACACACACAC
>JAHTLZ010000204.1:25562114-25610887 GCA_023846285.1 Phrynocephalus versicolor | reverse complement strand
ACATACATACATACATACATACATACATACATACATACATACATACAAGGATACTCACATCAGATTTTTCAAAGATTGGGATCTGATCATTGATGTCAATGACATTTATCTGCACATCACACAGTGTTTGGAAGACTATAGGAACAAGAACAGAGGAGGGTCAAATGTGAGCCAGTCTGCTTAATACAATGATTTTCAAAAATGATCTCTTTGAAACGTCAAGCATGCCCTCAACACCTGGAGTCCCTTCTGGGAAATTGGTGTAGTATAAAAATGCAACAAAGAAAGAAAGAAAGAAAGAAAGAAAGAAAGAAAGAAAGAAAGAAAGAAAGAAAGAAAGAAAGAAAGAAAGAAAGAAAGAAAGAAAGAAAGAGGGCTGGGGGAGCCATCTCTTGGTTTCACATTTCCTTATGCACCTGCCCTGAGACTGCCAACAAGAAAAGGGGATTTTGCCTAGTAAATCCAAACATTTCTAATATTTAATGGTGGCACATATCCAGGCAGGGAAGCACAGAAGACCGCATCTCTGCGTTAAAAAAAGGTACACCGCTAAAAACATGCAAGTTTGAAAAGTGTGTCCTCGGGCTTCTCTGACATAAGCAGCAGAAGTTGGGAAAGAAGTGTGTCACGGATGTGGAATCTGTTTTCATCACAGAAGAAAAGGTCATAGGACATTCTAATTGGACTTCGCTTGGTGCCATTGCGGTTTCTGATTGCGGCTAGAAAATTCCATTGACCTGGGTGGCCACAAATATTGGATGCCAATCCACAAATATTGGATGCTGGACCTTTTAAACAGCCATTATTTATACATCAATGCCATCGAGATTCAGAAGTTGGCCCCTGCCAGGCCTAAGTTAATTTTTGGATGAGAGACCAGCAAAGAAAGCCAGAAATCTCCCGGTAAGGCTAGCAAAAAATAAAAAATCAAATAAACAAAATAAACAAAAAATAAAAATAAACCAATTTTAAAAATCACCTCATAAACCTGGTCTCATTCAGAGTTAACAATATTGGGCAAATGGACTAATGGTTCCACTCAGTATAAGGCAGGTTTCTGTGCAGACTTCATTTATCACACATTAAGCAAAATCTGTTTAGTCACATTCTCAAACATACTGCAAAAGGCAAGCATAAGATTTGGCAACAAACTCTGCAAGTTAAGAAGTCAGCATAGACATTAAGTATTGTGTGTGGGTGTCTACACTGACTTTGTACCCATTTGTGCTACAGCACTGAAAAATGACAACAAAAGGTCGTCCATCCATCTTGTCTTAAATCTCATTATCTTATACAGCCACCTTCTATAACTATGGTTGATATCTTCTTAGGGTGAGTTTTTCCGTCCCCAGAACCAGTGACGAAGTGTAGTACCCAGTTGCTATCACTATATAAATATGGCAGGAGAAAAGAGCCTGTTTTGTTTTTTGTTTTTTTAAACTTGGAATCTAGCAGATTTGGTTGTGAGGAACGGGATTTAGCTTTGAAAGAGGATACATGCTCCCTTGTCACAATTTTTTTTCCAAAACAGCAATTCATCTTCTCAGAGTGTGATAAGATGGGCCTTCATCCGGCTGTTCGGACTGCGGTGGAGATGGACTGGTTCATTCTTTTCCTCAGTAATCAGAGGATGTAATTTCTAGAGCCAACCAGCTCCTCTCTGGAGCATCCCCGCTGGCACTTCTCTGGGTCCCTTTCAGGGGTTTCTCTTTTGCATGTGTGTGTGTTTAGGATCACTGTGTTTTGGTTCATTTCTGTCAGGGTGGGAGAAACCATACAAGTACCTGCAGAATCAGGGATGGCTCTTGCCGAGGCTTGCACGAAACAACTGAGGTGCAATTATACAGCTGCAGGCCCTGGAGGGCAGAATATACATGCTTTCTACACTGCTTCTTTTGGCCATTCAACACAACTTGTCCCGATGACTCTTGTGCTTTAGCCCTCCATTTCTCTGCTCCTAAGATCCTTGTTCCTGCCTTGCTGCTGAAGAGTCCTGTTTGTTCCTGCCTTGCTCCTAAAGGTTCCTGTGTGCTCCAGTGGCGCCTTCATTGCTTCTGTATGTTCCTGTCTGCTCGAGTTGCTCTTGCCTTATAGACCCAGCTCCAAGACTCTAGTCCAGGTGTCTTGCCCTTTCCAACTGGCCACCCAACAGCCCCGTCATGGCAATTTCCAGCTCAAGCAGTAACTGGGATGAGCTTCCTGCTTAAATTTCTCAGCTGGTTTAAATTTCCTCATATCAATAGTGGATTAAACAGACATCTTAACTGCTTGATGATATGGGGAAGTAAAATGTTTTAATGAGTTACCGCAGTGCTGATATGCTGTACCACTTACATAATTTTTTAAAAAATAAATTGAAGACACCCTCCTAGAAATGGCAGAAGAAAGGGGAAGAAAGAGATTTTTCTCTTGTCTTTGCTTTCTTGAAGGAGTTGAACCAAATAGAATTACTTGAGATGTATATGCCATTTGGATTAAGGATCCACCATACCAGACATCTACCCAACCATGAACAAGCCTATTTAGCCTGCTCCAATCTGCTCCAATTAAACCTAGGTATGCAAGCTGTACAGGGAGGAAAGGACCCCACAAAAAACATGGAGATTTGGGTTGCCCATTGCTCATCCCTGTACAAAACCTCGAAGAAGAATGAGAAGAACAGACAGATAACTTTTTGCGATGTACTCACCTGGATCTGTCACTTTCACCTTCAGTGAATAATTAGAGGCAGCTTGCCTGTTTAATGCATTACTAAATAGGTTGATTGTTCCTGTTCCTGATTCAATGCGGAACATATTGTCTGTAGGGATTTTGGGGTTTTGGTCCACAATCTGGTACTGTAGGCGTGAATTAAGAGTGTTTTCCTGGTCTGCATCTGAAGCTGTAAAAATTCCTACCAAATTTCCTGGTGGCAGTAAAGGACATTAAAATAAATACAAATATAACATAAATGGAAGCTAAGAGACAATACATTATAATGTTACAGTTTCAATATACAGTAAATATTCTGTAGACCAACTCCAAGCAACTAATGGAGGAATATGAAAGAGCTGTGATTAAACATAACAATTGGTCCTTCCGTTTAGATAGACGGAGCAAAGAACATGAAACAATAAGAATGGGTGAAAATTCACTTGGTCATATCTGAGTGCAAGCTTACTTAAGATGCATTTCATAAAGTAGGACATAACAAAATTTGGCAATATTTTGATAATTACCCTTGTCTTAGTCCTGCAGAGTTTTTAGAAACGTGTTCCAAAATGAATATATTCAAGAAAATCACAGACAAATCTACATTTTGTTATGGAGAATTGTTTGCAATATATAAAGACAAATTCATATAAAAATGAAACACATTTTTATTTGCAGTTATAAGGTGAGAGAAATAAGAAACTGAACAAAATTGACACTATCAGATCCAGCATTTGGGTTGGTATATTAAAATTGCCAAATTGCTCATCACTGTGAGTAGAATAAGAACAGCTTAGAAAAGTTAGACTATGATGCCCAGGCAGCAGGATCTTGTCAGCACTCTGCCAAAACGCAAGAGAAGAACCCCCATATCTATGAAAACATACTCTGGATATGCATTTGAAACACAGCTGCCCAAACTCACAAGGTTTCCAAAAGAGCTATGCATTACTTTTCTGATATCACCTTTTCTTACCTAATGCTTCATTCTCCTGAATTTCAAATTTAGTCACTTGTTTGCCACAAACGGGGGGATTATCATTAATGTCTTCTACAGTGACATTAACCGTCAGTGGGCGTGACAACAGTATGTCCCCATCATCATCTGATGCAAATACGTAGAATGAATACTGAAATGGAAATTCTGTAGTTAGGAACTGTAATCCATCTGGGGTCCTTTTAAGTGAAAGTTGATTTACAGGAAAAGCACATGTCTACTCCGAAGCCAGTACCCCTTGGCAGTAGTGCTTACTCACAAGTAAATGTGCATTGGATCACAGCCTTTGAGTCACAGCAATGACAATTTTATTTCCCGAATTCCCCCCTCCCCAAGTATGAGTTCAAAGTTTTATCAATTTATTTAACTTTAATATATGGAGATTAGTGCTGAATGACAGTGGTAGAAAAACATAGGGTCTTGATATCCCGAGTGAAATTGATTCGTGAATGTCCCACCCAAGGGAAAAAATAGTTGTATGTCATTCTGACATACAGTGATTCTTTACAGAAATTCCTAAGTATTAAATACTCATGAGTAGTTTATGATTCTCTTCTTCTAGGGGTGCCCTGGGACCATATAGTGGCCCCAAACCACACACCCTGGCTCTTCTTCAATACTCATAACATAAGAACATAAGAAGAGCCATGCTGGATCAGGCCAACGGCCCATCTAGTCCAGCTTCCTGTATCTCACAGTGGCCCCACTACATGCCTCTGGGTACACACGAGACTAGATATCTGTCTCCTGATACCATTCCCCTGCATCTGGCCCTTGAAGTACCCTGGTTTTAAGCCTGGAGATGACACATGTCCATCATGGTTTGTAACCTGTGATGGACTTTTTCTCCAGGAATCTGTCTAATCCCCTTTTGAAGGCATCCAGGCCAGATGCCATCACCACATCCTGTGGCAGGGAGTTCCACAGACTAACAACACGCTGGGTGAAAAAATGTTTTCTTTTGTCTGTTCTTCCTCTCCCAGCCCTCAATTTGAGTGTATGTCCCCTAGTTCTGGTATTTTGTGAGAGGGAGAAGAGCTTCCCTCTATCCACTTTACTCATACCCTGCATTATTTTCTATGTCTCAATCATATCCCCCCTTCAGGTGCCTTTTTTCCTGACTAAAGAGCCCCAAATGTTTTAGCCTTTCCTCATAAGGGAGGTGTCCCAGCCCAGTAATCATTTTAGTCACTCTCTTCTGCACCTTTTCCAGTTCCACTATGTCTTTTGTGAGATGCGGTGACCAGAATTGTATATATACAATTGTCAGTAGGAAATTGGACTCCTAACCCCCAGGCTCTGCTCTGTCTCACTCAGCTATCCAGTCAACAAGAAGGCTCCCCTAATTTCCACTTAAAGCAGCCATCAGCCTTCTGCTGTGGCAATGTAGAAGTAACTGCAATAGTTTTCACCTCCTTTATCTTTTAGAAGAGATTGTTGCTTGTCTTTGTCATACTTACATTGCTTTTTTGTTCTCTGTCCAGGGGTTCCGTTACATAGATAGTCCCATTCTGGTCAACCATAAATGGAAGTTTAATAGGAGGCTTCTCTTTTGATGAGATCTGATATGTTGCCCTTGGATAATTCCATTGTACCTGGTATTTCAAGAAGAGTTAAATAACTGTTTGTAAAATGGAAGAGTGATTTTGTGATACCAAAGGGCAGCAGCCCTTCTCTTCTCCTTCTCTCACTCTTGCTTCTCACATCCAGGAGCCTCATGGCACAGTAGTTAAATGCCTGTACTGCAGCTAAAACTGTGCTCACAACCTGGGGTTCAATTTCAGGTAGCAGCTCATGGTTGACTTGGCCGTCCATCTTCCCGAGGTGGGTAAAATGAATACCCAGCTTCCTGGGGGGCAAGGGGGAGGTGCAGCTTGCATAATTAAATTGTAAACTGCCCAGAGAGTACTTGAAGTGCTATGGGACGGTATATAAGCAGGACACTTTGCTTTTGCTTTTTAACACAATCCATGGTTTACTGGTCCAACACAGAAGATTTGTAATGCACTTCTACTACATTCAGTATTACAGTATATACAGATTTGTAATGCACTTCTACTACATATTATATACAGAGTTTCAAAAGTTACTTGTTGGACTATAGCTCTCAGAATTGCTAGGTGAGGATTTGTGGGAGGGGGGCGAGTTGTAGTCCAAGGAATTAATCTGCAGATTTACTTATCCTAAAGCAAGGGTGGGGGGAGAAACCTTCTGCCTTCCAGAACTTTTGGACTGCAACTCCCAGAATTAAGAGCTTATATTGCTAATGATAAATGACTGAGGGAGTTTTGCTCCAAATCATCCGGGAGCCTGAAGGTTCCCCAGCCCCACTCTAAAGATATATCGACTATACAGTAACCCCCTGCCTATCGCGGGGCTTAGGGACCCACCCGACCCACGATGACTGAAAATCTGCGATATGCGGGTGTGGGTTGGGTGGGGCCTGGGGGGGGTGGCCACTCGACAACGCTCCCCCGAGACTTCTTGGAGCTGTGCATGCCAGCGACGTTCGGGGATCTTCTCCGGGGGTGTGGGGGAAGTGGCGTCTGGGCTGTCTCCATTGAAATGCATTGGCTCAATGCATTTCAAAGGAGAAATTTTTCCCCATTGGAATGCATTGAACCAATACATTTCAATGGAGATTGCGGGCAGCGCTGGCCCTAAGCCAGCGCCAAGCAGCTGATTGGCACTGGCTGGGGGAGGAATGGCACTTTGCAGGGCTGCTGGAAGGCTTTTTAAAAAGTCTTCCAGCAGCCCGGGAAGCAGCGGTGACATGCTCCAACTGATTGGTGCTGGGGTGGGGAAATACCCCAGCACTAATCAGCTGCAGCCCCAGCATGTACTCTGGTCCCTCGATATAGCGGGACCGCAGTACATGAACCACAAAATGGCGGGGGTTACTGTAATCATTTTTATTTAAATGGCTCTAAAAAGCATATTAAAATAGAAACACATTATGCAATATTTTTGAACACCTTTAACAATAATTGATGTGATATTCTAATAGCCATGAGCTAAAAGTAAATGTCCACAAGCAGCTGTCCAAAACATCTGGTGGGCCAGAGGTTCCCCACGCCTGTTCTAGTGATATAAAGACCTTACCCGAGTGATGCTGATGGGGTAAGGTCCTGTAGAGTTTTCCTTGATATTTACTGGTGGTGGGGACTTCCACAGATTTTCCAGCACAGTGACATTCACGTCGACATGATTGCTGAAGGCATTTACTGACTGTCCTGCCATATCATATACATCCACAACGAGGATAAAAACATTGACACTTGTTGGATCTAAATGCTGAGCTCCTGAAAATGAAACAAGAATTTAACTGGTGCAAGAGTCATTGGACGTGGGTCACATGCAAATACAAACTTTGGAAGCATATTTTTTTCAATTACAACTTCCAGTAATCATTACCCCCAAAAGTAACTTTTCTAAGCACAAAGAACTTTGATTGCCTTGTAAATCATGGCTTGCAAAGTCAAGCTCACTTCATCCTGGAATTAATCCACCTCCTTCCTGTTTTTCCCCGATAGCCATTATACGATCTAGAAATAACTGGAACTGAGAAGCCAACACATTTGAAATTTTCCATTACAGTAGGAACTAAAGAGGGCTTTCTAGCAATTATCAAACAGCTGTTTCTTTTGATTCAGATTGGAGCATGCCTTCCTTCAAAGTGACATTAACCATTCCCACTTTACAGCCCAACTTTGCCAAATCACAAAGCAAAGGAAGGAAGGAACAGACCACAGATGTCTAGCACTGGACGAAAGTGGGAAAGTTAGTTTTGTTTTTGTTTTTGTTTTTTGTTTTTTGTTTGGACTACAACTCCCAGACTCCCCAGGAAGCAAGGTCCATGGCCATTAGCCCAAAAAAAGGAAACTTTGGGCCAATAGAAGTATCATTTTCAAGCTCTGGAAATGAAGTCCATGAATCCTAGTCATGGTTAACACTAATCAGGGTCCTTTGCAACCATTGTCTACAAAGTTGTTTGCAACGGTGTCTACAATGCCCTGTAGTAAAGTGGTTATACTGCAATTAAGCCTTGGCTCACAACCTGAGTTTGATCCCAGTGGGTTCAGGTAGCTGGCTCAAGGTTGTCCTAGCCTTCCAACTGGGAAACGCATATCCAGGTTGTTGGAAGGCAAGTTGCCATTTGCATAATTATGTTGTAAACTGTCCAGACAGTGCTCTAGCTATTGGAATGGTATGTAAGTCAAAACAACACAAAATTCATCACAGCTAGCATCACTGCATACATAAAATTATGTACAGTATGTATTTTGTTCAATGCTGATGAGGAAAGCAAGGGAAGTGAGTTCAGACAGTAGGGGAAAGGAAGAATTGTATCTCTCTAAGTCTGCCTCAAGTTTTGTAAGCCATGATTTGCATGAAACCAATTGTATCTGAACTGAGGCAACACCAAGAACTACATGTCATGTTATTCAGCTTTGTTTCAGAACCACAAGAAAAAGACGTTCAGTTGCCACGACTCAACTTCCAGATAATCTCACCTGGATGACGGAAAATCTTCACAGACAACATAACAGCTAGCAAAAATAATTATAGCTTATTGTATCTCATATTCACTAACAGTCCAATTATACATTAGAGATAAGCCATCAATGCAATCTGATTTCTCAGACTGCCTAAGTTGTGTCTTTTGAACATTAATGTGATTTTGACTCTGGCAACAAGTTATCTGTAATTGACAGTTGGACTCTAACAGCATGGAATGATTTCCTCCTGGTCTTCTCAGACCTCGGGAAAGTTACCGTTTTGGATTATGACTCCCCGAGTTCCCCAGCCAATGCAGTGAATGGCTGTGTTTACTGATGGATTTGGAGAACTAAAGTCCAAAAAAGTAACTTTACTGAACTCTGGTTCCACTAGGATTTCAATCAGAGCTAACGCAGCCACGTGTTGTTCAGGACAGGCTGCTTATTTATTTGGAAAATGGGCACCATAGTAAGGAAGTCTACCTACCAGCAGGAGTCGTAGAAATTGCGCCTGTGATGTTGTTGATCTGGAAAAGCATGTTGTGATAAGGATTGGGGAAATGTTGACGCAGGCTGTAGCTGAGCTGGGCATGTGGAGTGCTGGGATCATCACGATCTGAAGCAGTGACATACATAAAGGGTTTTCCTGTTTGATTTGAAAAGAAAAATATGTACAGGTTAAGGATGAAAGAACTGAAGATGTCATTCTACTCTGTAGGGTAACCACGGAGAATCAACCATGGGTGATTTCCTAATGTAACTGTGGACACCGATGTCTTCAGAACAATAAGTCAGCTTACTTCACCCACTGATCAAAAACCCTGTCTTTTTAATTTGAAGCACCAACTATAATCCCTTCATGTAGGATTAGCTTTCTTTTGGGTTTTTTGTTTTTGTTTTTGGCATTCTCAATGAAAGAAATGGGGCAATATTGGGTTCTTTGACTTCTAGGCTTCATAACCACAATGACCCTTTTATTGTATAGCCTTTTGATCTCCATCTTCCAAGCTTCCGGGTTAAGGATATGAAGAATTGTCATGAACTCATGAGGCTGCAGTAGTTGCTCTTTAGTTACAATTTGCAGCTGAGAAATAACTTCAGCCTTGTGTCCCTGGATGTTTTGGGGACTAAAACTCCCAGAAACCTTTCCCGCTAGCTGTGCCAGCCAAGATTTCTGGGAACTGTAGTCCAAGAACGCCCAAGGTTGAGAAGCACTAGACTAAACTTTTTAGTAATGTCACAGCTGAGGCAGAAACAACGACAGAAAGTTCAGCTTTGTTTTGTCCTTCTAAACCACTTGAGAATGTTCCATGGAGAGAATTTGACAATGGTTGTTTGTAGAGATGGGCACAAAATGAACAATTTTTTGTTTTCATTTTTTGGTTTTCGTTTCGTTAAGCAACGAAACGACAAATGAAATTTGTCCCTAAAATGAAACGAACTGAACAGAAACGCGGGGATTTTTGTCATGTGTTTTGTTTCCGTTACAGCAATGAAGTGAGCTGCTTTAAATGCTAAAAAAAATCACTTAAAATTGTAATAAATGGTAACAAAACAGTAACGAACCGGTAATGAAACGAAAATGATTTTTTTGCAAAAAATTCACGAACAACGGAAACGAACCAAAATGGACCTCTAAACTACAAACAACAAACGAAACTCCATTTTTTCTATCCGTGTCCATCTCTAGTTGTTTGTATTAATTTTCTTGGTGCAATCGATCCCTCGCCTCTGCAACAAATAAGGGGAGACTGTGCCCTTCCAGATGTTGTCCATTTCCAACACCCAGAATCCCTGAGCACTGCCAAGGCTCAGTTTGATCCACTGGGATACATTTCTGGAGACCTGCAGTTTTTCTATCCTTGCTGCAGGATTGTGTTGCAAGTATTTGCACAAACAAATATGGAGATAAATACCTGCCCGAGAGTTTTGTCTCACTACTCCAAAATACTGCTGTTGATCAAACTGGGGTGGATTATCATTGATATCTTCAACTTTTATGAGGACAGAATAGGGGCCTTGCACCCTTTCTCCTTTTTCATTCAGGCCTGCGATCTAATGGGAAGGGAGAAAAGAGATTATATTAAAAGAAAGTCATCTTCAGGTCTTAGCTGTCTCCTTCCTCTTTGAGAGCGTTTGATTACACTGTTTAGCTGAATGTGTACCTTATTATGGGCTGTGCAATAGAAAATTACATGAACCATCCAATGTCGTAAAATCATAGAACTGTAAAATAAAATAAAAATGACACTTGGAAGGCGTCTCCAAATATCTTCTAACTCAGCTTCCTGCCTGTGTAAAAATGTTTAAACGTTTATCTGGGCCAGCTTTTAAAATATTTTGAAATATTTTCAATCCCAACCTGGTCTCTATTTCTGTTTGCAGTGGCTGATCCTGAGGTAGTCAACAGAGAAATAGTCAAAACACGTGTGGCTCCAAATTGTCCCTCTTGAAATGGAAAATATTTAAAAGCACCAAACAAACAAAATTAAACTGATGTTTGAGGATAGAAAAAAAAATGGTTCAGATTATTCTACTGATTTAGAAGGGATGTTGATGACACTTGGTTAGGCTAAGTGGAATTTCCATCATTCAGAACAGAATTTAACAAAGTGGTTGTTTTTTTCCTATTATGACAGCTCTCAGAATCTCCCAGACAGTGGGATACGGGGAATTATAGTTTGAAAAGAACACACTAACCTTTGCAGGCTGTTATTCAAAGGCCATATGTCACTGAACATCAGTTGCTGGGGAACAAGCATAGGAGAGGGCTGCTGCCTACTCACCCATTTGGGGGGTTTCCTAGCAGTGCCATCATGGTTGCTTGGGACAGAAAGCACAAGATGGACCTTTGGCCAGTTCCATCAGGCCCCTTACATATTTATTTCTGGAACCAAACACATATGCAACCCATGCGTGCACTAGTGGTTATATACTGTACCTCCAGAGGGCAACAGAGGTAGAAACAAGTAGCTAAGGGGGTTACTGCATTGACAAATACTGTGGGAATTGTTTCAGGAGGAACTTAATTAGATTTGTAGTATTTTCCATTAACTGCACAACATACATTTGCATCCGTTCTGTCGTATGTGATTGCTGGTGCCAATAGAGAACAGCAAGAGGGACAAGTGCAGAGATCCATTTGAAAGGGAGCGGGTGTGGTGTTGAAGTATGGTGCTGATCGCTGCTGTGCTGGAGGACTCCCTTTGCCTCCATTCCCTGCCTACCTCCCTACCTCTACCGGCTCTCCTGACTCCTTCCACAGCACCACTGGTCTCCGGCTATGTTCAGCTTCTTTCACTTTATTACCACCCCTGTGGGTACTCCTAAAAGTGTTGCATGTGATTTCAAGCATGGGACCAGGTAGTCTCTGTTTTCAGCAGACACTGTTATAACAAATTAGCAATAGGGATCCTGTAGAGAAGTTAAAACATTTTTAAGGATACTTGGAATCCACCTCCAGTAGATCTGAATCTGAACTGCTTAAATATTTAGCATAGTCACACTGTTTCCCTATTATGACCCAAATTTTTCTCATATGCTCCTCTCCTTCCTCTTTGAGAGTGTGAATACTTTAAGGTTTGAACTTCCTTCATCCCAAAGAGTTCTTCATTCTAACCTCCTGTTAATAATATAGCTACAGAAAGCCCATCACATCATTTCTCGGTTCTGATTATATCTGCACTGAAGACTGTGCTTGATTGACGATTCCAAACCACCACTTCCATACAGAATAAAGTTAAAAATAGGCAGCCCAGTTATCGTGGCCTGGACTGGTCGAGAGGCCCTCCAGATGTTTTGGACCACAACTCCCATGGTCCTTTGTCATTTGCAATACAGGCTTGGAATTCTGGGAGTTGTGGTCCAAAACATCTGGAGAGTTGAAGTTTGGCCAGCACTAAACAGTGCTTGCTTAACAGGGTTGCTTTCAGGTCTGACATGTCATTTGGAATGATTCTTGCATCCATGTGCGAGGATGGACCATACCACACTTCACGCAGCCCTATTTAGCACAGTTTAAACTGGTTTTCTTTCCTTTTAAACTTTGGGTCCCCGTATGTTCTATCAAGTTTTTATATTTAAATAAGGCCATAAAAACATAAATTAAAATCTTGAACATACCTTACACAGAAAGGTTGAGTAAGTAATAGCTCAGTGTTTGTGGGTGAGTTAAACACATACATCTAAGGGTTTCTAGAGGAAACTCTGAAGCTACAGCAGCCACTGGCAGGTGCATGTAATTAGTGGCTGGAACCTGTATAAATGTAGCCCAGAGAATTCACTAGTTACAGATCCTTGTTGAAGGTCAGTCTGTCTGTTTTTGTTTTAGGACAAGTTATGCTCATCAAAATATTGTAAGCAACCAGTCATTTATTATGTATATAATATTTTGCTGAAGTTAAAACTCTCTAAGTTGAATTTTTAAATGTAAATCATTTTGAGAGCTGATGTGAGTTTTTCAGGCTGTTTGGCCGTGTTCTGGAAGTTTTTCTCCCTGACATTTTGCCAGACTCTGTGGCTGCCCACAGAGTCTGGAGAAACATCAAGAAGAAAAACTCCCAGAACACAGCCAAGCAGCCTAAAAAACCTCACAACAGCTATCAGTCCACAGCCGTGAAAGCCTTTGAGAATACATAAATTATTTTTTCTATGACAAGTTGTCACAAGTTTTTGTATCCTGAAAATAAACACTGGGTTCTGCTAGGTCTTAGTTTTTTTTTCAGTATACAATGTTTTTAACTTCCAAGACTCTGCTGTAAACACTGTGTGTGCTTTGGGGTGGAACATATGTACATTCATTTTTTCCAACATGTTCTTGGACTACAACTCCCAGAAACTCTGGCCCGTGCAGACAATGGTGAAGGCCTCAGGGAGCTTTAGTCCAAGAACATCTGGGGACCCAAGGTTGAGAACTATTGCCTTAATGAAAAAAGGAAAAACACAAAGAAATACAATTCCTCTCCTGTTTCCTCCTCCATGTTTTGTTTAAGCTGCTTGAGAAATGGAAAGCTCCCTTCTCACTTGCCATAGAGGGGAAGGGAGAGGAAGCTTTCCGTTTCATTTTAATTGATGGTAACTGATATGACACACCAGCATTAGCAATGTTTAAAAAGAAACATGGTTGTGTTTTGATTTACCTCAAGGCTGTGAACCTTTTTGGTTTCCCAATCCAGAGATCCATTAAGAAACAAAACTCCATCTGGCCAAATGTGTATGATCCCATCGGTGTCTCCTCTTAGTTCCAACCTGACAGTTGGAGGTTTAAATGTAAACTGCCATGTAAGGAACAAAAAAAGACAAATCAGAACTCAAGTTTCTTCTTTCACATAACAAAGTTTTGCCACCCTTACCCTCAGTTGCCTATGCAGCATTCCATTATTATTATAATAATAATAACTTTATTTTTATGCCGCCTTTCTCCCTGGAATTAACTGGAATTAATTTATAATTTATTTATTCATATTAATTTATATTATATTATATTAACTCTAATATATATATATATATTAGAGTTAATTTATATTATATTATGATATAATAAAAATAAAATTCTGTTTATGTTTGATCATAGCTAAATGACAGAGAAGCAATCAGTTTTCAAAAAACTTCAATCATTTTTCCATATTTTACTATATCAGATTACCCTATATAAGTATGGCACTGATGGTAAACCTTCTTGAACTGAAAAAATCTTGTGCTCCAGAGGACCTTCTATCTGCTGCTTATCTATATCTTGGCAAAAAATCTGCAGGAAAGAGAAGAAAGGGACAGATTATTAACAGTGCTCATATTATTCAGCTGCAGTGAATAGTTAACCCTGTGTTTTTGCAAAATAATTCTTTTTTTTTTCTGTTCTGGTAGCAACAGTAACATTGCTTTGTTGATAGGAACATTTTTTTTTCTTCTGACATCATTTGACAGCTCGGCAGGCTAGAGCAGTGAAATGTCCACTGCAAAGTCATTAACTCGGTGGTTTGGATCCTGGGTGCCACGCAGCAGAGTGAGCTCCCATTATTAACCCCAGTTTCTGCCAACCTAGCAATCTGAGAGCATGTTAAAGCAAGTAGTAAATAGGTACCGCCGTAAAAAGTGGGAAGCTAAAACTGTTCCGTGCGCAGGAATGCATTCGGCCATGCCAGCCACATGGCCATGGACTTGCACAGCACTGGCTCTTTGGCTTGGAAACGAAGATGGGCACTGCCCCTAGAGTCAGACACGACTAGCATGCAAGTGTGTGGGGGGGGGACCTTTACCTTTACTTTTACTAGACAACAATGTTATTTGACAACAGATTATGAATGTTTATATCTGAAGAAGTTGAATTATTAAGAAATGCCAACAAATCAAAAACTGAATTTGAAAGGCAAGCATTTGCATATTTTAAAATACTACCTACAAAATAATAATTTTAATTTTACTTTGTATTCTCTCCTTGGTGCACCATTGCAGGGGAAAAACCCTGGCAGCACCTGGAGCCCACTGAGTGCACATGCCCTGTGCGCATGTGATCTCGCCTGATCTCGGAAGCTAAGCATGGTCAGTCCTGGCTAGTACTTGGATGGGCGACCACCAGGGAATACCAGGTGCTGTAGATGCCTGGAGTAGGAACTGGCAAGCTACTCCAGTATTCCTACCAAGAAAACTCCATGGACATGGGGTTATGAAGAGTTGGTTACCACTGTAACAACACAACAACAGCAATGCAGGAAATTGAGGTACAGGCACTAAGGACAAGGCAAGTGAAAACTGAATTTCCCAATAAACTCCATAGTTCATGCTGAATATTCAAATCATTGAGATATCAGGGAGAACTCACTTTTAAAGAACTCACATTTAAAGCACCTAAGTTGTAACTAATTCACCAGCCACTTTACAGAACTACTGGGCAAAGAGGAAGACTAACTCTTTAAACAATCATAATTGTGTGTTTTTTAAATTTCTTGTCTCATTCAGCTTAATTTGTTAAATTTTGCAGAAATATTGCTGCACAGGACTGAATGCGTATATGGTCATGACTGTAGTTTTGGAAGAGGTAGCTGTGTTAGTCTGTGCAAGAATTCCAGGAAAAAATTCAAAGAAGCAAAACAAAACAAAGCAAGATCATGGAAGACAATTTTTGATGAGCTTTAAATTGATAGGATACACAATATAGTCAGAGCTAGCTTCATTTCCCCCTATTCACATAAATGTGGTCCCCTTCCCCAGGGGATATCCAGAAAGACTGGATTGGTGCCAAACTGTATGTTTTTATTTGGGTACAGAGTGGATTAGGCTTCCAAATTCCCCTACTATTGAAAATTCCCCAAATTACCCTAGTACTGAAAAGTGGTACATCCATGTCATGATAACTGGACAATGCATTTGTTCAGTCTTCGTGACGATAATTATAAACATACAGGCCACTAATATAATGCTTTCTCCTTTCGATGCCTCCCTGATGTTATCATTTACAAGGGGGATGACTCAAGTGCTATAGTGTATTGCAGTGGCATAATTGCATATCCTATTCAAAGGTCAATTATACACACACTGACCTATTTTATTTCTCTGAATGGAGATAATTCTTGATAGCTAAGTGGTGTGAGGCAGAATATCTTAAGAATCACCTCAATAAGCAAATGGCTCTGCTTCCTCCTCAGAACTTCTTCTGAGTCTCTGCTCCACTACACCCTGTATTCACTGAAGACAGAGACCACATGCCCAAAGCAGAGCCTATCTTCATAGGGAAACTGAAGAATTAAGCCAGATAGAAATAACCAAAAATCATTTCCTGATTTTTATGTGCACGGGTGTCAGTTGAACAGTCAAGGATTGGGGTGAGGAGAATCAACTCATCTGATGCATGGAAAAGAACTTAACAAATACCATGGGCCACCCGAAAGTAAAATAAGTGAGCTTTAGATCATGCCAAGCCTGAATTCCCTCTAGAAGCAAAATGACAAATCTGAGGCTATCATATTTTGAGCATATTGTGACACTGAATGGAAATGACAGTAATGGAAGGAAAAATGGAAGATAGTAGGAAAAGAAGACCAAACTTGAGATGACACAATAAATGAAGCTATGGCTTATAATTTGCAAGATCTCAGCCAGATTGGTAATAACCAATACTTTTGAAAACAATTCATACACAAGGTCACCATAAATCAAAACAACTTGATGGCACAAAACAGCAGCAACAACAGCAATACTCCTGTTCACTTGTTCCCTATACTCTTGCCCAAAGTGGGCAGAGCAAGAAGATATCGTATTCAGACTGACATGATAGTAAAACAGTAATGTTAGGTGATCCTGTTCCCTCCACCATGCCAATAATAAAATTCTGCAGTGCAGAAAGATGGAATTGTGCAGCAACCAAAAAAAAATCAGAGTGTGGGATATAAAGCTTGCTGAATGAAAGGGCAATAACAATAAACAAAATGTTAAGAGTTTAAAGGGTTTGTGGCAAAAGGCTGAAAAAGCATTGGAGTCCACTGAGCAGTGCAAAAACTTAAACTAAGGACACTCTTCAGTGTTCTTGGGGCAATCTTTAAAAAAATGTACTCAGTGGCTTCTGAAGCATTTTCTGATCCCATAGAAATCCCAGTGTATTGTGGATTAATAAAGAAACAAGGTTTATAGGTAAAAGCAAAACAGAAATAAAAAGTTTAAAAAGGCAAAAACATAGTGGCACATTAAAGATTAATGTTTATACAGTAGTTGTTCAATGTGGAGCTTTCATGGACAAGTCCACTTCATTAGTCCATGAAAGCTCACATTTTTATATATAAACATTAGTCATTAAGGTGCCACCACATTTTTGTCACTTGTTACTTTTTAATTTTATTTTGTTTCTACTAGACATGGGCACGACTCAGCGAAATTTCCGTTTCCATTTCCGTTTTTCGTTTTCGTTACGCAACGAAAACGAAAACGAAAATTTTCCAAAAAACAAAACGGAAATTGAAACAAAACGAAAAACTTTGCTGTGTTTTTCGTTTTCGTTACGGCAAGTACAGTACATTGAACTGAAAAGAATGCTAACGAAACAGAAATTTTCCGTTTCCGTTTCCGTTTTTCATTTCCGTTACGCAACAAAGCAAAAACGAAAATTTTCCAAAAAACAAAACAGAAACGGAAACGAAACGAAACGGACCCCTCAACGAAAAACGAAAAACCATTTTTTTTGAGTCGTGCCCATCTCTAGTTTCTACCTCTAACGCTTGCACGGACTAACGTGGCTTCCCCTTCTACAACACCAAACAAGGTTTTGTGTTAGAATAAAGGTAGGATGTTTATGATTCAAGAACTTTCTTCCCCATAATTCAATGGCTAACCCCTAAGCCAAATTATGTGGCCTGGACCCATCAAAACAGCAGGAGGTAAAGAAGCCCCTTCATCTCTATGTCTCTTCTTCGGGCCATTCAGAAGGGTGCCTTGCTGCACCAGGATATTTATGAGGATTCCCTGCAATGCCCAAATTTACACAATGGAACAGGTTCCTCCAAATGGAGACCGTGTCAGTTATAACTCATCCCCCCTCTCAGCTTTGCAATCACAGGGAGTGCTTATATCTCTCAAAGTACAGCAGGTGTTATATTTTTGTCTTTGTGATATTTTATGCAGAAATCTTTTCTATATTTGAAAGATGAGCTCCTGCTTCTTCAACCCCACTTAAGGGTTCAAAGGTTAATTCATTTGTCAGTGTGTAGATACCTCTTCATGAAATGTGAACTATAAACATACAAACACCTTCTGAATCATGAGTTAATGAAAGGGCAAGAAAGGGTGGGGTCCATCTATTTCCTTGTTCCATTGATAGTTGGCCAGTTGTACCATTCCTACACTAGTCTGATACTCTATCCAATACATCACACTAGCAGCTGTTAACCAATGAGATGTTTCTGCCCAGTTGAATTCTGTATCCCAGACTGTTCTGAAATCTTCCAGTTAAACATCCTTTTCTAAGTGTTATGATTTAAATAAACTTGAGATGGTTTTATTCCCCCTACAATTTCAGAAGCTGCTTTCACACACTCAAATGTAGAGGCAGCTGCAATCAGAACACATTTCCCTTGGCATCTTTACAAGCAGAGATGGTACATTCTGATTGGCTACAGACAACTGCTCAGCTTCCCAGGCAATTTGTCACATCAGAGGTGAAGGAAACGGAAATAAAAGATACAAGTCTGAATGAAACCTAGACTCCTTGTGTTTCTGTCATTCATTCAAATGGATGATCTGGATTTCACAGACTTTCTGAATTAAAAAATAAAAGAACACGAAAGCAGAAGTGAGAGCTTCTTTCATGTCCCATCCCCTTCAATTAAACTAAAAGTCTCATTTTGCTGGCCAAATGACAAGGGGTTTGCCCAATTGCAAAACATGTGTGTTGTGGTTAAGAAATTTAACTTGTGTGAACTTGCAAATTGTGAACAGTTTAGTCAAACAATTTAAAAGAGAGAGAAAGAGAGAGAGAGAGCACAGGCTTTTGATGCAATCTATCACAAACTGAGCAGACACCCAGCTGAACAGGTCCCATGTTGTTCTCCCGACTATCATTAACTCAGATTATTTCTGTTTAAGTCATGATGTTTATTTCTACACTTGCATCTATGCTTGTATAAAAATGCATGCTAAATTGGTTTATCATTACTAGTTTGTTTGCATAATCTATTTTTACTCTCCCTTTCTTTTTTAAAAAAGGGCCTAAGGAGGCTTGCAACACTGAATGACGATACTCAGAGCTAAAAACAATGAGTGTACAAAAGTGGTTTACACTAATAGGCATATGTCCAACTCAAACAAACAATAGTTTATCTTTAAACCAGGATTTGGAAACAGTAGCTTGGCATATACAACAGCATCTATAGAATTGGAATCATCCCACAGGACTGGCTCAAATCCACTTTTATACCACCTTCAAAGAAACCTAGTACAAAAAGTTGTAATGGCTATCAGACAATCAGTTTAAAGAGTCACATCCTGAAGTTGTTTTTAAAGGTCCTGCCTTTAAGAATATATTCAGAAGTGCGAAGAGAGCATTGGAAATATCCAATTTGGGTTCAGGAATTGATTTGGAACTTGGAAGGTATCATTTAGTCTTCAAATACTAGTTCAGCGATGTTTTGATGTCAATATCAATGTTTTGTTTGCTTTATTGATTATGAAAAAGCATTTGACGCAGTTAAACATGATAAACTTATTAATATTCTTAAAGAACTGGGCTTGGACAGATTGATTGGGAATTTGTATTGGAATCAGTGTGGTGGTGTCCGGATGGATGGTCAGGTATCAGAAGAGGTGTCAATTACAAAAGGCTGTCAAGGTTGTATTCTCTCACATTTACTTTTTAATATCTATTCAGAAAGAATTTTCCTGGATGCTCTTGAAGGAAAGAACCAAGGTGTGAAAGTGAATAGAGTTCTTGTTAATACTGACAACCATGTCCTGCTTGCAACAAATTTGGCAGATTTGCAAGGATTATCGGATTCTGTCGCTGCAGAAAGCAGTGCCATGGGATTGTGGTTTAACGTGAAGAAGACAAAATGAATGGTTATCAGCAAAAACAAAACAGCAGTGATATAACTGAGAGAGTATCATCTTATAAATACTTGGGATGCTTTGTCAAAGATAACTGGGACCCTTCATGCGAAATGTGTTGCAGAATTGAACAAGTTAGAAATTATTTCCAGAAAATGAGAACAGTCTTGACAAACTGGGACTTATCTATCAAACTTCATACTCGAATACTTCAATTCTATGTTTTCAGCATACTTCTCTATGGGGTTGAAACTTGGACCCTTACAGACACATTATGCAGGAAGCTGGAAGCATTCAAAATGTGGATGGACAGAAGAATTCTGAAGATACCTTGGACAGCCAGAGTCACTAACATGGCTGTATTACAGTGTGTGAATTAGAAATCCTCAATACTGTAAAGAGAAGAAAACTGCAGTAATTTGGACACATAACACACAATAAGAAATACCATCTGCTGTAAGTTATCCTTCAAGGAAAAATAGATGGGTAACGTGTCCCAGGGTGTAGAAGAACATTCTGTCTTAAGAACTTAAGCCAAAGGCCCGCAATGAGCACAACTGCTCTGTTTTGAATAGCCTCAGAATACTCAAAAATAAATTAGATAGAAACCAGTTCAGGTTACTGATCACCAACATTTTACAAGGATATGGCACATGAAGAAGAAGAAGCTTGACATAGTTTTCAAATTCTGTTTCAGAGATGAACTGTTTTTGCCTCACAGAAGTGAGATGGAGTGCTAGAATGTGGAAGAGGATGAAGGAATATGAACACTAAAAGTATATTCTAAGAGCCAAGCCATGATTTAGTCACTAGTTGTGAATCAAGGCTCTCATCTGAAAAAAGAAAGCTCATAATCTGCAGTTGTAGTTTATCTGCTCCACCTGCATCTCTTAACATTATGCCTCAAGGTCCTTTGACATTTCCTTTGTTCAAAATGGATGAAAGGGATTCACTGAGATTCACAAATTAGATATTGTCTTTCCCAGATTATGTGTTTCAGTCTTTGTTATATATTATGCAGAAATATTTCCTATTTTGAGAGATCAAAGCCCGTTTCTTCAACTGAACTCCAGGGTTCAAAGTTTAATTTCTTTGTCTGTGTGTAGATCTCTTCTCATAAAATATGACTATTTTATGAGAGCTATAAAATATCCAAACGCCCTGTGAACCATTATTTTAATGAAACAGCAAGGAAGGGTGGGTCCACCTATTTCCTTGTCTCACTGACTGTTGGCCAGTTGTGCCATTTCTACACTAATTTGACACTCTATCGGTAGCACTCAAGTGGTTCCCAGCCTTAGGAAAGCCAGGTGTTTTGGGATTGCAATTTCCAGAAACCTGGCCTATACAGCTGGTGGTGAAAGCTTCTGGGAACTGCTGTCCAAGAACCCCTGGGTTTTCCAAGGTTGGAAACCATTGTGCTACACCATATCAACATCTGCTAACCAATGGGATATTTCCACCCTGTTGATTTCTGTCTCCCAGTTTGCTCTAGAATCTTCCTAAGTGAATAATGTTAGGATCTATTGTAAACTTATCCAAACTGGTTTTATTTCCCTACTACAGCTTTTTCAGTGAAAGATTTCTAGCATCTAATACAATTGTCTCATGCTGATTAAATGTTATAAGGCAACCCAGAATTGAAAATTGGGAAGATAACTTTCCTCTGGAAGCCAGGAATTGACATGGGAAAATGTAACCATCCATGTGTCAATCAATTGCTCAGGAAGAATAATTTCTCCCATTTGTAAAATTGAGGCCTAGATATCATTTGCCAAATTGTACTAATTGGCAAGTAATCTACACTTACAGCATTTATTTATCAGTGGATTGAATTCCTTATAAAGGGTTCTGCTTATATACCGCCCCATACCACTTCAAGTAGTCTCTGGGCAGTTTACAGTTTTTAATTACAGTATGCAGGATACATGTTCCGCCCCCCCCCCCCCACAAGATGGGTACTCATTTTACTAACCTCGGAAGGATGGAAGGCTGAGTCTTTCATCATTCAAATAAGTGGCATATAGACAGTAACTGTGAACAGATACTTAACTGAACATTTGGTTGTCCTTCATTGAAGTCTACATCCAGAGTTTTCAGAGTTTTTTTTAAAAAAAATTAAGTTTATTTATTTATTTTTATTTTATTTTATTTTATTTGTTGTTGGCTGTTATTACTGTTGCTCTGTTCTTTGCACTCATCTGTTCTCTTTTCAGTTTTCTGGGAGAACGAGTTAACACTGCTGCTTTCCCCTTTGGGTGCAAAACAACCCTGCTCATATGCTAAGCAATGCAAAATTAATATGTGTACTAACATACACAACCCCTAAGGAAGAGGCTATGGCTGCTGTTAAGCCTGAATATTTGTGAACACCTGTGTGACTGGCAAATGCCATAAAGCATACCTGTTCTTGTGACTGTAGTAAGCATGCTCTGCTGAACATGCTTTTGT
Source organism: Phrynocephalus versicolor (assembly GCA_023846285.1). Classification (NCBI taxonomy): domain Eukaryota; kingdom Metazoa; phylum Chordata; class Lepidosauria; order Squamata; family Agamidae; genus Phrynocephalus; species Phrynocephalus versicolor. Next base: position 25,588,726 of record JAHTLZ010000204.1, on the reverse strand, counting down.
ATGCTGCAAAGAAAATTATGGGTAGGAGAGAATGGCTGACTTTCTTTTTATCACCAACTGAGCCCTAAACGGTTTCAAGTTTAACACAGGAACTGGACCATTGTCTGTTGAGGAAATTAATCATTCCCCACAGAAGGCAATAACAGATAGCATAGATGACTCATGATGATTAGAAATTATGCATCTTTCTGAGTGTTACAGTATGAGCTCATTTCATCTTCAGATGCATGCATTAAGTTGCTTTGTTTAGAGACTAGTCAGAAAGATGTAAGTGTGAGGTCCCTGGGTTTGATTTGATAAACCCAAAATGCTATTCTAGTCACCTCTCTCCAAAAGCATACTGTTGTCGTAAAACGAGTATCCAGCTTGCTTGAGGAGGGGGGGCTTGTGTAGTCTGCACTCTGCATAATTAAAATTGTAAACTGCCCAGAGAGTGCTTGAAGTGCTATGGGGCAATATATAAGCAGAACACTTTAATAAGAATTTTTGCTTAAAGAGAGATAAGCAGAAGCTTATGCACACTTCCATGAGATATGCTTGTATTTTATTTAGGAAACAGAAAGAAGTTTTGCAGATGTTTTATTTGGGGAACAGAAAGAAGTTTTGCAGGTATTTGGAGAACAGAAAGAAGTTTTGCAGAAGAAAGAGGCTTCTGAGGCCAAGTTTGAAGCAGAATTGCCAGATTCATTTCTGCAGTGAAGGAGACAGATTTACCAAGTGATTTGTATCCGAAACATAGATCAAATCAGATGGAGGGGGCAGGCGAACAAATCATTTCAGCTGCTGCTGGGTTGAAGTGTGCAGATGTGGTTTGGAAACTTAGGCTTGTTGGTTTACAATTCCCACCTTCCCCAACCAATATAAGCAGATTGAATTCTAACATATCTGGAGATTACCAGGTTGAGGGTAGGCTGAGTTAAATACTGGATAATTTAGCATTTGAATCAACTTTAGGTGAAATCCAGACACACCTAATAAACATTTGAAATGAATATTCCAGAGATACAATGGTAACTTTGAAAGTACTGTAATTGCATGTTAAATAACGAATAATGGATAACACAGACAAGCCTCAAGATGTTCTGAATTTATTGTATCAACAAAAAGACTGCAAGATAAAGCAATCACTAGAGCCCTGAATCAAGGCTGTCCTAAAACCCTGAATAAAGGCAGCAGGGGTCAACATCCCTGCCCTCTCAAATAACAGTAACAGTTTGCTGCCAATGGACCAAACTGATTAGTCCACAAAAGTTAACTCAATCTACATTGCTTTGTCAAAATACAGATTTACCCAACAAGAAAATATTGATATAAAATGCAGGCAGCTGCACAAAATCACAACACTACACAAACACGCTGCCATGGAAGAACAATGCAAATATATGATTGACTATTGGCATTGGCACGATCACCTGTGGGCAATAACACTGACTAATGGAACAAGTAAAAGCTGCTCATACATACAATCAATTGGGATAATTTCATTGAACATAGATATTCATAGATATTTCATTGAACATAGATATAGGTTTCATTCCCACCATTAACAAGAAAGGCACTAAAACTGTACCCCCACCATCGACTCACTCACTCTGGAGACTATATGTTGACGAGTGCTTCTGTCTAATGTAAGCACAGAGTCTCCGCAGAACATTTCAAGGGAAATCATGCCCTTCGCTATTTATTTCATTTATAGTCCCCGCAAAAATGTGGACAATTAAAAAAAAATCTAATGGTCTTCGACTTAGAGAGAGTTGATTATCCCAATCATATGGAGAATGTTTAGCGGGGGGAACCCTCTCCACTTCACCTTCATGGGTGGGTGGGGTGGGTGGGGCTCAGAGAATCATCCATGCTCCTGCAATTATCCACCTGGAGTTTGAATGACAGCATAAGGCTATAGTTTGAATTAACAGGAATATGTCACTGGATAATTATGCATTATCTTTGTATTTTTAGCCAAACGAACACTCACCACTTTCCATGGTGGACTGACTATTGCAGTGCTTCAGCAAAGAGGCAAAACGACAGAGACTTGTGACACCCTAAAGGCTAACACAATTATTTGATATCATCTTTTATGATCTCTACATGACATCATATATAGATAGTCCTTGGGCTGGGCAGGTAGCAGCACCTGGCGCCGTTGAGCAGCACCTGCCAGGACCTTAGGAAGTCTGTTCTAAGGCATGCTAAAAATAACCCCAGTATCCCAGACACTAAATCCACACTGGTTGAACCCAGCTAGAGCAGCCCCCACCATTACTGCCCAGAGACCCACCACAACAACCCAATGATGGAAGAAGGGAATCACCAGGGGACATTTCACCTCAGCTCTCCTCATAGAGACTAAAAGCACGAAACCAAGTCTTATATTTTTCAGTTTGCATTTTGAGCTTTAAAAGAAGAATGATACCCCTATGGTTCATCACCCTCAAATTTGGGGGTTTCCCCACCCCAAGTATGAGCCATCACCTTTTTGGCTCTGGAGCTGTGAGCTAGGCACTCAAATGTTCATTGTGCCCCTCCCCCCCAGAGGAGCCAGCTGAGGACCCCCACCGCATGTGTGGCTGTGTGGCCTTAAGCAAGCTACAGGGTCCCAGGCAACTATCAGAAGGGAGGACTAGTAAACCTTTTATAAGTGCTTTATACCTAGAAAGCCCTGAGAGCAAAGGGTTACAATGATTCTGAATCCACTCCATGGCACTTAATTATTTAAATGTCCCTCTCTCCGAGAGAGTAAAATGTTAGTCTTTCCAAGAATTACAGGCAAAAATCAAAGAAAAACAAAACTGAAGTGTACAGAAATATTCCGCACAAATAGCAAAGACAATATTTGCTTTTCACATTGTCACTCCCCGAACCCCATAAGCTGTAACACGTCTGGCTGTGGGATTTGAGGAAATGAGATCCCCTAAAATAACTGTTTCTTATGTCTGACAAGTAAGCAATGTGTCCTGGTCCTGTACCCTCACAAACATACGTAACTACTTTAGAGCAGTCATTCTCCAGAGTCCCTCTTTTTCATGTGTGTGGCAGTAGAATTTGATTGCTTTCTTGCTGTTTCCAATAGTCACCCACTTTTCTTTCCAAATATGGCCAAATATGTAGACCAGCACACAAAAAATGGGAAACATGCTGTCTCAAGTAATGTTTTAACATGACAAACGAACAAAAAATTACAAGATGGCAACATAACGCTCTTCCATGTTGGTGTAACCTTTGCACCAGTAGCCACAAAACTACCCTTTACAGCTCTGTATACCCTTCTCACCATTAAACTGTCCTTTACAGCTCTATAGACTCTGGCCCAATCTTCCCACCATTTTTATTAATCAACTCTCCCTCCTCTTCTTCCCCCTCCTCCTCTCCCCTCCTCCCCTATCCACCCCGCCAACTCTGTATATTGCAGCCAATGAATATCTGATATGAAATGTATATCCCATCCCATATTATATTGTACACCTCATTCTGCTGCTATATGTCTGAAGAAGTGGACGTGTAGTCCACAAAACATTACATTGAAATATGAAAGTTAGCCTTTAAGGTGCCACGTTTTGTGTCTTTTGTTTTGTTTTGTTTCTCTTTGATTTTTGCCTGAAAGTATTTATTTCTAAGAACGTAGCATGAAAGTTGTTGAGGGAGGAATAATAATCATAAAATGATGCAGGTATGGAAGAACAGTGAATGAATCATAACCCACCATCTTCTCACAAGTACTGTAGTGCAAAAGAGGTTTCAGGGCAGGGGAGAGGGTAGCCATGTTAGCCTTAGGCCACTATTGAGCTAAAGCCGCAAGGCATGGTGTGACATCTTGAAGGCTAATGCTATTTTCTTTGGCATAAGCTTTTTGTGGGCGTTACTTACTGTCATCCAAGGCACATTATGTGGCAATCACATGAAAAATGGACTCAGGACAAAATACATTTCCTTGAGCACCAGACCTTGTTTCCTGATCCCTGGGAAAGTGATATCTTACAAAAGAAAGGAAGGTATGCAGGCTAAGCACCGTGCGACAAATGGGGGTTGGTGGGATTACATTCTAAGGCATACAGAAATGTGCTCAAAGGCTGAGAAATTTCTGAGCACTCATAAACTCAAGCCAAGGGTACGATCTCAAACCCCTTTACAACTGTGGGAAAATGAATGGATATTCCTGCCATGATCCTGAGGATTAGAACTGATTAAAAGTAATATAAATAATACTAAACAGACCATGCAACCAAATCTTCTTCCTAGCCTAATCACTAGACTACGAATGTACATGAGAAAATAATGGGTCTTTCTCCAACATGAGGCCTTCTAGATATGGTGGACTATAACTTCCCCTCGGCCTGGGTCCTCACTGGCATGCTGGCTGGTCCAAAGTGGAATCCAATGCATCTGGATAGCCCCAGGTTGGAGGAGGCTAAAACATAAAGGATGTTTTAGACTTTCAGAGGGTGGTTCCAGGAGTCACATGAAAACAACAAAGAATTTTGCGGCATTTCAAATTCTAACTAGGTTTTATCTGCCAAGCGGTTTTGTGGTCTGTTCATCAGATAAAGGGCAAAGAGCCAGCTAGTATTACAGTAAGCTTGGGTGCCACTAGCCAGTGGGTGACTGCGTATTCTGATTTTGCAGGGGAAACAATGAACCGTGCACTGGATTTTAGCTAATCCTGCTGAACCCTAAAAACAGGACTGAGACTTTTGACAGCTTTTGGAAGCCCAGAAGAAAATCCAGAGTGAATTCACCACCCCTACATAGGAAGGGTCCCCAGCCTTCCCTGGCATAGGGTTAGGGTTAGGGTTAGGGTTAGGGTAGACATGTATGTGCATGCTAGGATGGAAGACTGATGGTGGGGAGGGAGGTGAGGAAAAGCATAGGTACAAATATGAATCGTTATCATAAGAGGGGTGCTTAGCAAACAGTACTTGGGAGATGAGGAAGACATATATATATTCTTCCTCCCCACCATTGGTACCTTGTATAAAGGAATTAATTTGTTCCAAATGAAATTATGTTAATCAAATTTTCCTTTTTATATATATTGCTTGCAACTGCAATACAGCAATACTAAATAAATTTTCTTAAAGCCTAAAGACAAATTAAAATGTCTTGTGACTTACCTGGTGAAGTGCAAGGAGACACACTAAATGAAGTCCACGTAGCTTAAACATCTTGACCAAGCCTTCTACTCTTGCTCCTATAAACATCCACAGTAAAAGTTTGAGGAGAGACTTCGTTCTGCCTTCAGAGTGGATTCGAATGTTCAAGTAAACAGAGTATTCAGTCCTCCATTAGTTGTGCTGCCTTCTTTCCTTGCAAAAAAGGAAATAAATAAATAAATGAAAAAAGATATTTAAGTTCAGGCAGCATGAGGGAAGATGGCAGTCATCAAAATCATGTGGTCGCTTTTCAAGAGAGGATTCTACTCAACACGTATGGACCAGAGGCTTTCCTTTGTACCATTTTGCCCAACCCAGAGCAAATAAATGGGATCTGAATATTCCACTCTCATAAAGGAAGGACATCTCCTCTCCCTGTAGAAATGCTTCCCCCTCAGAGGGAGAGAATGTTTGGATCTAACTCATCATTCTAGTCCTCATTTCTGCCTAACATAAGAAACTGGCCTGAGACTAGTCCTGATGCTGAGGTGAAACAATTAATTTTTCCCAGAGACAAATAGAAAAATGGCTTCTGAAGGAGAGGAGCTCTGAAGGAATGTTGTTGTTTTTTCAGTAATCATAGGATTCAAAATGGTGGTGGAGGGAAGGACATTCGGTTCACTATGCAGGGGACACAAGTACAGGAACCAATACTCACTGTGGTAGTACAGCCCTCTTTAGGTGGTGCATTCCCAGTATAAGAACTCTTGCAACCACTTCTGTCATCTATTCACTAGAAAGCTCTTCCTATATTCTAGTATGGTTTTAACCACAGCAGTGTTACATATAATTTCACCAGCTGCAGGCTTAAAAAGGAACTTGGTTTTGGATTTCATAGCCAATGTTGAGAAACATCTACCCAGAAACTGGCTTAAAAATGATGAACAACATGGCCAACAACAGAGAATATTTCTATACGCCACACTCACAGAAGAATTAAAAGAACTCCAACACACTATTAAAGACTTCTAAAGAATTGATGTTAGAAAAAACATCTCTTACCTGCAACACAAAGCACTCCAACTGTTTTGAAATATGCTTCCTACACCTGCTCACGCTTGTAGCGGTGTCTCACCTGTGTCTCTTAGTACCCTTGGCAGAAACTCCTGTTTTCATCAAACATTAACTTTGTACATTGACATGTCTCAATCTTTAACTGCAAGGTGTGGTTTGAAAGAACAGAGAAAGCAATAAAAGACAAGGAAACCATTTTAGAGAGAATTTTCTCCTGTCCCTCACCTGCCCTTTCACTTTCATGTGGCGTTTAGAATGATATACACTTAAATTATCAGAAACCAATACTAAAAAAAAAAGCTTATTCAGAAATTCTATCTTCCAGCAATGATTATAATAAATGTAAATAAGCTGTATTCTTTTTTGTGGGTTCAGTCGTATCACTATTGTAAATATAATAATGATGGTCAATCAAGTTTCTCACACTCCCAGCACCACTGCTGGTTTACTTGATGGGAAGGGCCTTCTCAGTGGTCACTCCCATGATCTGAAATTCCCCCTGCCAAGTGAGACTAGCCAAGCCACTGGCATGTAAACATGGGTTGGTGAAGAACAGCTATAGTATTTTTGTTCCGTGTAAAAGACTATATTTTTGTCTAAAATTATTAGACTAAAACTTGAGGGTTATCTTATACAATGGAAGTAAGCCAAAGACAGAAATGTAATTTTGGATTGGAAAAGTGAGGGACGTCTTATATATGGGTGCATTCTATAGACAGAAGAACATGGGTAATTGCCCAAAATACTGTCTTAAGGGTTTTTTTTTCCTTGCTGTGGTTTTAACCAGATTGTTGATTTATTTTTCTATGATGCATTTTAAATACAGATGGGTTTAATGTATATTTCATTATTCCATAGCCTCCCTGAGCCATCCTCTCTGAGTGCTTTCTTTTGCAGAAATATATAAATCCCCTTTTAATTTGTAGTCTTTATTTGATGATTTGGTGTCTTTTGATTATTATATACATTTTATTTATTTATTTATTTATTTATTTATTTATTTATTTATTTATATTTTTAGACCATCCATTGGGCAGCAAGGCCACTCTGGGTGATTTGCAACAATCATTAAAAATCACAGTACAAAATTACACAATTAACATAAACTAAAACAACAGATTAAACATCAAGCATCTAGCATTATAAATTACAAACATTAGATTAAAAAAAACCACAATAACACTTATTTGGTGAGGTACGAAGATCATCAAAATTAATTTATGTGAAAGTCATTCGTGATAGGGGAGACACTGTAGATATGTCATACCCTGAGGGAATGCCTGCCGAAACATATATGTTTTCAAGCACTTTAAAAAGGAACCCAGAGAGGATCCCAAGCAGATCTCAAGTGGAAGGTTGTTTCATAGGTGCAGAGCTTTTCCAGAAAAGGACCAGTTTCTGGTCTTATTAGTATTCTTGAACACCTAGCTTGGGAAAAACCGGTGTCACGGGCAGTACTCATTGGGTGAACACGTTCTACCAGGTAACAAGATCTCGAACAGTTTAGGGCTTTGCATGTCATTGTCAACATCTTGAAGTCAATGCAGAAACAAACCGGTAACCAGTCCAAGGAGGCCAGAGTAGGGATATATGTTGGTATTTTCTCAACCCCGGCAGTAGTCTAGCTGCCAAGTTCTGGACCAGTTGAAGTCTCTATATTAGCCTCAAGGACAGCCCCATCTATAGAGCACTGCAATAGTCCTGTCTCAAGACTACCAACACATACACCAGCATGGCAAAGACCCTGGTATCCAGATAGGCATGATGCTATGTGTTATTAACAAGATACAATATAATATTAATAAGATACAATATAAAAACCATGGAACACTTCTAAGCCATCAAGTTTATGTTTCTTTTTGATTTGTATAGGAGTGTTTTTAATTGTTGTTTGCTTTGTTTGTATACCGCCCAGAGTTCCCTTGGGGAAATCGGTGTGGTATATAAACCTAAAAATAAATAAATAATAAATAAAATCCCATGCATTAAGCATATCAAATGGCAAAGAGAGTCAATATGATTATTACAATACTGGATGAAAGGAAACCAGGTTTTATAAACCGTGTATACGCTGGAATTTACATTTCATTGTTTTTTTCTAAATTGGTGTAAGTGTAACCCATCCTGAGTAGCGCCAGGCACTAATTGAGCAGTATACACATTTTTGAAATAAATATCTTGCCCTAAATAACTGTATCACTGCAGTAGCAATGCCATGTTCAGCGGTATTGCGAAAGGGGATCTATTGATCTGGAATTGTTGTGATTTGTCACAATGTTATCTCCAAATTCTAGTTATCTGTTGAATTAATGATCTCCTGTTCTCAGCAGGTTTTACAAACCAAAGGCTTTGACTTCCTTTACTCAGCCAATCTACCTTGCTGGGTCTTTCTCTTGTCCTAACAAGTCTTCTCCTTAAATTAGGCAAACTGTTTATTTTATTTAAAATATTTTTACCACACCTTTTTCCTTTAAAAGAACCCAAGGCAACTAACATCATTAAAAGACAGTGTTTAAAGCTAACAACAGTGAGTATAAAATACTAAAAGGAATCAAACTAATACCAAGTTAAGAAGAAAAGCAACACCAAAAGACATTCAAAGTAGCAAGGCACCACAATCCATTTTTAAAAAAAATTAGGCAGCCAGTCACTCTGGGAAAGCTGGCCTGTGGATATCTACTACAAGAGTCTTACAAGACATTAAGGGAAAATTATTATTATTAAAGCTTATTTAATTTAATGCAAATTCTCTCCAGTGAATACATTCTCCTTCCAGACATGGGAATTCCTTAGATATTTCTGGCCAGCATTCCCAGCAACAACATACAATCCATATCTTCCTACTCATGTAACAAAGAATAGCTAAATGCAAGATTTGGAGGTGAGAATAGACACATGTAACAAACAGATGTTTTTTGCCTCTTGATGAGACACCTCAAAGAAATGTTTGCTAGGGCCAGTGATGGCGAACCTTTTAGAGACCGAGTGCCCAAAATGCAATTCAAAACCCACTAATTTTTTTTTTGCAAAGTGCTGATACAGTAATTTAACCTGAATACAGGTGGCTGTGAAGGGGCGATGTTGGGTGCCCACAGAAAGGGCTCAGAGTGCCACGTTTGGCACCCGTGCCATAGGTTCGCCAACACTGGCTTAGACTGACACTCAAATGTGCAGGTGCCAGAAGCGTAATCAGTAGGTACACTGGAAAAAAGGGCACAAGGGCTTACATGCAGGACCTCATACTGGGTGAATGAGGTACCCTGTTTCCCCGAAAATAAGACCTCCCCCAAAAATAAGCCCTAGCAGGAATTCTATGCATTTGTTAAATATAAGCCCTACCCTGATAATAAGACCTAGTGATGGGCATGGCTATGGTTGTGTGCAGGGCTGACATTCAAGCATATTATAATTAATAAAAGTAAGACATCCCCTGAAAATAAGTCCTAGTGTGTTTTCTTGAGAAAAAATAATATAAGACAGTGTCTTATTTTCGGGGAAACACGGTATGTCTGAAGGAAAGCAATGCCATTTCACATAAGGAGAGCTGCAGTTGTTTGCCATGACACCTTTTAGTACGAAGATGCCTTTCAACACAGAAACAAAGGAAACCGTGCATAGTGATGAAACAATTATTTTTCTGTATAGTAAAAACCAGAGAAGACTGTGAAGAGCTCCAGAACGATCTCTCTAAACTGGGGGAATGGGCTGCGAAATGGCAAATGCGTTTCAATGTAGCAAAATGTAAAGTAATGCATATTGGGGCAAAAAAAAATAATCAAAATTTTATCAACTCATGGGCTCTGAGCTATCCGTGACAGATCAGGAAACAGATCTTGGTGTGTTGGTGGACAGCTCCATGAAGGTGTCTACCCAATGTGTGGCAGCGGTGAAGAAGGCCAATTCCATGCTAGGGATTATCAAAAAAGAGATTGAAAATAAAACAGTCAACATTATAATGCCATTGTACAAAACAATAGTAAGGCCACACCTGGAGTATTGCATACAGTCCTGGTCACCGCATCTTAAAAAGACACAGTGGAACTGGAAAAGGTGCAGAAGAGAGTGACTAAAATGATTACTGGGCTGGGGGACCTCCCTTAGGAGGAAAGGCAGCATTTGGGGCTCTTTAGTCTGGAAAAAAGGCGCCTGAGGGGGGATATGATTGAGACATACAAAATAATGCAGGGCATGAGTGAAGTGGATAGAGGGACACTCTTCTCCCTCTCACAAAATATCAAAACTAGGGGGCATCCACTCAAATTGAGGGTATGGAGAGTGAGAAGAGACAAAAGAAAATATTTTTTTTACCCAGCATGTTATTAGTCTGTGGAACTCCCTGCCACAGGATGTCGTGATGGCATCTGGTCTGGATGCCTTCAAAAGGTGATTGGACAGATTTCTGCAGGAAAGTCCATCACAGGTTACAAACCATGATGGAGATGTGTAATCTCCAGGCTTAAAACCAGTGTACTTCAAGAGCCAGATGCGGGGGAGTGGTATCAGGAGACATATCTAATTTTGTGTGTGCCCAGGCACATTTGGTGGGGCTGGTGTGAGATACAGGAAGCTGGACTAGATGGGCCTTTGGCCTGATCCAGCATGGCTCTTCTTATGTTCTTATGTTATGTTCAATCTATTCGTAGGATGTGGCAAATTCTAGTCTCCTTCACAAAACTCTCCAGTTTGTGGCTCAGGGATTAGTAACAAATGGCCTGTTCCCTTCCCCGATTGCTGCCTTGCTGTTTATAGCAAGGACTGCATTGTCCCTGAAGTACTGTTAAGGGTTTTCAGTGATCCTCACCCTTCAATTTAAATGTTTGAGTTGTACAGTTCCTTCCTGTTGACCACAGAACAGTCCTACTTGCTCTGCTAGCAGTTACTGCTCCTGCCGGATTTTATTACCAATTTGGTCTCAGCTGGTATCTTTCCCCACATTTTTGAAAGAGATGAAGACATTGCATTATTTCACTTATTCTTTGCCTCTGTCAGTGAAACGCCTCGGGAATGTAGCAAAACACCCCATGGAAGTCCATTTCTGCAGTCAGGGCCATCTGGTCTCAAGATTTTGAAACTTTGCACACATGCACATATATGGGGAAAAAAGTAAAGGTAAAGGTTCCCCCCGCACATGTGTGCTAGTCAAAGAGCCAGTGTTGTGCAAGTCCATGGCCACGTGGCTGGCATGACTGCAAGGAAACACTGTTTTTACCTTCCTGCTTTTTATGGCAGTACCTATTTATCTACTTGCATTTACATGCTTTCAAACTGCTAGGGTGGCAGGAGCTGGGGTTATCAGCAGGAACTCGCTCGGTTGTGTGGGTCCCGGGATTCAAACCGCCGAGCTGCCGACTTTGCAGCCAACAGTTTTCGGAGCCTTAGGCTGCTGAGCCACCACGCCCCAGTGTACACATGTGTGTACACCTGTGTAAAGAGATGTTTCAGCAGGGAAGTAGATTTCTAACATATTTTCAATGGGTTTCAAGCAGGAATGCCATAAACAGTTTAAGATATTGGTACCTGGCAGACTGACTTCTTCGATCAAGAATTACCCATCCTACCCATTCATGCCAGGCAGAATTTCTGAGGGTGCTGAACCCAAGAGAGACTTGAAGGGAAAGGACTAAGAGTTGGCTGGGCCTTCTTAGTCGTTGCACATAGACTTTAGAACCAACTACCCCCAGACATCTGACTGTCAACCTCACTGAAAATCTTTTTAAAAATCTTTAAATATCTGGTTGCTTAGGTAGGCATTTCCACAAACGGAAACCCTCTGGAAATTCCAGCCATTGAGTTAATTTCACTACCTTTTAAATGTTTGATGCAATTGATTATTATTATGTTACTGTATTATTTAATGATCATTTTGCTTTATGATGATTATAGGTTTATTTTACTTCATATGTGTAATTTTGATTAATGGTCTGATTATGTTGTGAAGTGATCCACCCCAGAGTAGCCTCAGGATAGCTGGCAGTATACAAATCAAAGGAAGGAAGGAAGGAAGGAAGAACAAACGAACGAAAGAACGAAAGAACGAAAGAAAAGATGTACAGGCACAAAATATGGTAATCCTCTCTGAGACCAACCAGGAGAACCTTTTACCTATTATCTCATGAAGTAAATTTGGCTGAGAGAAAGTAGCTAGCTGTACTAATCTATTACAGTGAGACTTTCCACCCTAGTTCCCTCCAGCCATTTTGGAAAACAAATCCCATAAACCTTGGTCACTGGCCATGCTCACTGGGGGTTATGGGGGTGGTAACCCACCAGGTTTGCTACCCCTGCTTTAACATGTGTGCTACTGAGAACACAACGCTCAGGGTCAAATCAGCTATCTATGAAGCTGGTTTTTTTCCATCTTGCCATGGACTTAACACCTAAGAAATAATGCCTGGCAAATCCATCTTTTGCCATGTTGTTACCTATTGGTACTGCTCTTGAGGAAGAGGGCTTGCCCTCGAAATATTAGCAATGTTTTGTTATTTTTATAGTAGCCTATAGGTATCACCTGTTCCACTTTTGTATTTGTCTTTTGTGATGGCTACATGGCTCCTTGAATTGTTTTGCTTCAATTGGAAATCTGAGATACCACGAATGAGCCACCCCAACTATGTACCAAGGAAGAGGCAAGTGGACCTTCAACGGGACTGCAACACTGGGTAATCTCTTTCCTTTTATTTGATCCAATTAGCTATACTCAGTGGACTTTTCCAAATTTTATTCCAATCTTCAAATGAAATGCATGGGCCTTCTACACCACCACCACCCCTCCCGTCGCTGACAAATCAGGGACTTTTGGTCTCAGCAAATCAAATTGAGGAGAGGTGAGAATGTGTGTACGTGAGATCCGTGACATGTCTTTGGATTGACTGGGACAATAAAACCATCGCCCTCCCCCCCTCCACTTCGAAGGCAGCCCAGAAAACATCAAAACTCCAAGCCTGAAGTAAACTGCCTGGCTTTTTTCCATCTTGCCATGGACTTAACACCTAAGAAATAATGCCTGGCAAATCCATCTTTTGCCATGTTGTCACCTATTGGTACTGCTCTTGAGGAAGAGGGCTTGCCCTTGAAATATTAGCAATGTTTTGTTCTTTTTATAGTAGCCTAAAGGTATCACCTGTTCCACTTTTGTATTTGTCTTTTGTGATGGCTACATGGCTCCTTGAATTGTTTTGTTTCAGGTGTGAGGTGTGAATATTAGAGGGTTTCAAAATATTTTAAATTACAGAATTGATGAGTGTATTTGGAGTTGGTTGGAAGATAAGTCATCCCTCTCTTTCTCAGCTTCTCTGTTTCTTTCACTCTGGTGGCCTCCCCACCCCCACCCCAACAGTGTGCGAGGGAAAGGGATCTGAGCAGTACAAGGCTGAAAGCCTGAGTCAGACTTTCCATATACAACTTTTCCTATCTCCCGTTGCTCGTGATTTCCTCCACCTACCAACTTCTTGGATGTTGATGTCCTTGACATTCCAGTCCCTCATCATTTTGCGTCATAGGATGTCCCTTTTTCTATTAATTTCATTCATTTCCCCATTAAGTTTACTCTGATTACATCACAGCTCTGCCACTTTGGCACACACTGGTCAGGAAATCATCATAACATCAACCTACTCTGCTTTGCGCAATTTTAAAGGGGCATATTGCACCCACATGCTTCAGAAAATGACTGGAGCCCCTCCATCCCTGCATGCAACTTTGCTGATCTAAAATTGATTTTCTTCATGGGTTAGCTTCTTTTAAAAATATAACCATTATATAGGCAGCTTTTTTGTTTTCACTCTGGAGAAGGCTGTGAGGTAACGGAATGTTTTAGAAACCCAATCTGGAATAAATTAATAATGTTGTCACAAGTGTTCTGTTTTTATGTACAGTAATGGCAAGTTGATATTAATAGATGGTGTTCTGCTCTGAAAATGCATAGAACTGCGTGCAATGAGATAACTGGTTTGGATCCAGATATAGGTTTATGCAACAGGACTTATGAAAACAGGCTTTGCTTCTATGTCTCCACAGTGGTGAAACTAGGGAGGCAAAGGGGGTCACTTGCCCCCAAGCACAGCAATTTAGGGGTGCCAAATTGATGTTTTATGGCACAAGCTCCTTATGATGGGCAAGCGAGCAGTATCGGGGGGTGCCAAATGCCAATGCATCTATCTCACTCTCTTGCATGAGACAGAAACAAACAAAGTGCCATGTGAGCTGCTTAATTCCCCATGGAGGCCAGAAGGCTGGGTCTCCTCTTTCCCTCCCCACTTCCTTCACTCACTCTACTGGGGGCTAACATGCCATCCATAGACATACACACAGGCACCCACACACAGGTGGAGGTGCACAAGCACCTTCCGTTCCCTTCGCTAGTTTGCTCCCCCTCCCTCCCTTGCACCCCCCCCCCCAAAAAGTGCAACTCCTCCGGCGCTTCCTCCTTCCTTCCTGCCTGAAGGGCAAAGCTGCCCTGGGTTGTTTTTTGACGAGACTCGGCTTGGCTTGGGTGTTCTCTCCCTTGGTGTCCATCCCGAGTGAGCAGCCAAGGCTGGATGGATAGAGGGGTGTGAGTGGGAGGTGGGGTGGGCAAGTAATAGGGGCAAGAAAGAGCTGTAGTGGTGGCCGTGGTGGTGGCTGGTGAGGATTAGGTGCAAAAGCGGCAGGAGGGAAGGAACCATGGGACCCATGTGCACCAGGAGTAGTGGTGGTGGCAGGCGATCTTCCCATTGCTGCTCTTGGGCTCCTGAGCCTGGGGGTGGGGGTGGGGAGAGAACCTGCCCAAGCCATACCTTTGCGCCCAGTCCTCAGCCCTGCGGAGAGCAGGAGGAGAAACTGCTCCAGGAAACGGCTGCCCATCTGACTGAGGCCCCCCTTTGTGCTGAATTCAGCTTTCCTAACCCCCCACTCCACCCCACTCCGTGTCCCCCTCTTTTCCTAACTTCCAGGAGTGGTGAGCTGACCTGCTCTGAGGTAACACAGAGGTGGACTCCCCTCCCCCCCAAAACCAAACAAGATTGATTCACTCTTAGAGTTGGAAAAAGCTGCCTTGTAAGGAGGGTCAGACATACAGTTATAAAGGTAAACGGATAGTGGGGTGGCAGGGGGCGCATGAAAACTGACGTTGTCCCCGGACAATGCAAACTCTAGCTACACCTCTGCGTCTCCACGCTCAAGCCATCCATCTGCTTGAAGATGCAACATGCACCCATATTGATTTATGTAAGCTTGGGTGTGGAATGAGTCGGTATCCCTAGAACCTGGATACAGGCACCTTTCACAGACCTAGGGCGCTTTTACACGACCCCTAAGATCCGCTGGTCACTTAAATTCGGACCAGAGATCTTAGGGGTTTGTCGCTCTTCCTGCTTCCCCACCCCTCCGCACTTCCTGGCTGCTGGCTGCGTGAAGGGAGGGAGAAAAAAAGGGACAAAAGAATGCAGGCTTACCTCCGGTGCCGGTGGACGCCGCCCCATCGTTGTGATTCCTTCTCTTAAAGGGGCGGGAGGCAAAAAACAACAACAAAAAGAAGCGAGGAGAGCCCGGCTCATCCACATCAAGATTTTTCACCCTCGGAGAAAAGTGCGCTGGGTTGTGCTTAGGTGGGCGGGGTCGCACTTAATTTTCAGTAAACTCCGGAGCTGGTGGGTAAACAATTTTAAGCTCCGGAGCTGGGAGCCATTTGCGGCGGAGTTTAGGGGTCGTTGTTTCCTATTCACAGTGGTCTGACCATTAGGCATACTGAGATGCAGGGCAGCAATAGAACTTAAAGATAGCCCATTTAAGGAAAAGGGGTACAGTATGCTTGTGGGCTGATTGTGTAGACATGTCATCACAGGGCCTTCTGTCACTTGTTTGCACATTAGATTTGTCATGGTATTCCTTTGAAATCGGATTTCTCCAAAGCGGAAATACAATACAGCCTGCCTCTTTCTTGTAAGCATAACTCACTGCTTCAACGTTTCAGAAACAAACACCTAAACATTGTTTATTAATTCACAAATGCTGGTGAGTCTGTGTTTCCAGAATCCACAATTTGAAGTCTTCAAGAATAAATTTGAAAGAACATCATCAGTGTTAATAATGCGCTTGTCATTTTCCGTATCCCATTTGACGGCCTCCATACAGCCATGAACACCGTGTATGTAAAATAGTGGCCTAAATATTGGAGTTAATGAAGAGGAAGCTGTGTTAGTCTGTGCAAGCATTATAGATAAAAATAAAATAAAATTTTAAAATAATAAAAATAAATGAACTAATTAAAAAGTCAAAAATGTGGTGGTACCTTAGACTGCTATATTTTTTAATGTGAGCTTTCATGAACAAGTCCATTTTCAAGTGATAGAGATTTAACATGGCAAATATTTATACATGAATTCAAAATATAGAATGCAAAATACAGTGATTGTGGTTGGCTGGTAAAAAAAGTCAGTGGGTGTTTAACATTGTGGTGATAGTGTCTTTAATATGCAGATAATGTACTAAATATTGTACTTTGCATCCAACTGCTAATCTAAACTAAATCAGTCCATTAACTCAACAATAAACATTGCTTTATCATCATTAATTTATTCACTTCAACTACTCTTACTTCAGATGACTCATAGGATACTGACCTAGGTGTCTTCAGAAGGGATCTACAAAAGCTCGCGCTAAACTAATTTAAGCTACCACTACCTGAACACAAATCTGTTAGTCATAAAGGTGCCAGATAGTTTCTCCGCCTGTGTGGCTGTATGATTGTTTGAAACAGAGGTTTTACATACCTTGGTTCAATCATCAATCCAAATAGAGACTGGGATTCAGAAGGGCAGGAACTAGAAAAGATAATCAAAGGATGTGTCACTGGGGGCTGAGATCATCCACAATGGAGATCAAGATCACTTTCCCTCTTGATGGGGTGAGGAGAGATCAACTTTTCAAATGTGACGCTGGAGAACAGCTTGGTGGATATCCTGGACTGCTAAAAAGATGAACAAATGGGTCCCAGGTCAAATCAAGTCTGAACTATTTCTGAAGACAAAACGCTGAAATTTAGTTTGGGCACATCATGAAAGGACAGGACTCTGTGGAAAACACAATAATGCAGGGAAACTTTGAAGGGACAAGGAAAAGAGGAAGACAATATGGGATGAATTGGTTCCCTAAATGAAGTTATAGGTTTAAGTTCACAATAGCTGAACAGGGCGGTTGAGGACAAAACATTTTGGAAACCTCTCATTCATGGGATTGCCATAAGATTGCTGACACATAACAATGATTGTTTGTTCTATGAGTTTCAATCATGTCTCTCCACCACTAATGGACTTTTAGATCCAGTAAACCATTATATATACCATCTGATTCCCTTTTGAGCTATTGAATTGTCACTGTCAACTATGGGGAAAGCCAGCACTGGGTTTGCATAGAAACAAAAAAAGCTAAGGGCAGATGCTAAATATGTTTTTGCAACTACATTTTGCATTTTAGAGAGGATGGTTAAAATAATTTACTCTTTTTTTTCAGGCAATGCTAGGAGGCCTGTAAATGTAATCTAAGGTCCCCACATGACTTAATCCAGCCCTTGGAAAGGCAGTTGTTGACTTTCTTGATTTGTGTGTCAAAATAACATGACTGGCCTAAGGCACTGCACATCGTGATTTGGGTGGGCAGGGAATGCTATTTATTACTCTGCTTCAGGCAGCAAAATGTTTTGGTCTAGTCCTGCTTATATATTTCTAAATGTAACTAGTCCAGTTTAGATACGGGCAGATACATGCAGGTGAAGGTCAGCAAAGGGAGTTCCACACACAGACATATACCAGCAGAAATCAAGGGCTGGGCTGATATTTCAGTCAGGAGTCTATAAAGGAGCAAAAATGTTAGTTTTCCTCTATTCCTAGATCACAGGCCATAACACTTTCATCAGCTTTATAGAAATCAGCCACACAGAACCGAACCACATGTGTAGAGAAGCTGTGTTGCGTCATTGTTGTTGTTTTGGACTAAAAAAAATCCCTCTTTTTGCCATATTGCCTAGAAGGTTCTGGATATTAACTTTTCGGTGCTCTGTATCTCAAATAGATTGGCCCACGCTGTATTTTTTTTTTCAGCCTGAGGATTTAGTGGTTAAGCCAGGCAATTTTAGAATGTTGGTCTTAACTGTCTTATTGTGGCGCAGAGCTATAGAAAGGTCTGTGCATTATTTCACCTTGAAACACACAAACAACAACAACAACAATCAGAGCTACAAAAATTGACAATATTTTAAGAACAATATAAAGTACATACTTGTGTCGACATTTAATAGATACTTGGTGCACTTGAATCCACCCAGTGCTTTTTGCTCACAAAACAGCCTTTTTCTCTTCTACCTGCGGATTTGAAAGGGCCTTTTTCTGTGCAGTAAGAGGACAAATGTAAACTCTGAAAAAGGAGATAAAGGGTGTGAGAGAGGGGTGCAATGAAAGAGAGTGGGGAGTGTGGTATATGTCTATCAGTGGGGGGGGGAGAGTTAAAAGGGGGAAGGAGGAGAAAAAATAAGCAAATGGATCATTATTTATTTGTTTGTTTTTTATTTATCTCCTTTTTCAGGGTTTATTTTAGAGTATTTTTACCCCACCTTTCTCCTTGTAAAATTATGAGTGATGGAAACTAACATTGAAAACATAGTGTCAATGTAAACCCATAAGGTTATAACTTAAGTAGGTATAAAATTATAAACACAAAGTCTATGTCAGTGATGGCGAACCTTTTAGAGACCGAGTGCCCAAACTGCAATTCAAAACCCACTAATTTTTTGCAAAGTGCCAATACAGTAATTTAACCTGTATACAGGTGAGGTGGCTATTAAGGGGAGATGTCAGGTGCCCACAGAAAGGGCTCCGAGTAC
Source organism: Phrynocephalus versicolor (assembly GCA_023846285.1). NCBI lineage: Eukaryota > Metazoa > Chordata > Lepidosauria > Squamata > Agamidae > Phrynocephalus > Phrynocephalus versicolor. The sequence continues at coordinate 25,569,709 of JAHTLZ010000204.1, read as the reverse complement.
CAAATTTGGCACCCGTGCCATAAGTTTGCCATAACTGGCCTATGTGAACCTGTAAAAAAAGAAAAAGGTTCCCCCCTGCACATGCGTGCTAGTTGTGTCCGATTCCAGGGGTGGTGCTCATCTCAGTATTCAAGCCTAAGAGCCAGTGTTGTGCAACTCCATGGCCACATGGCCGGCATGGCTGCAAGGAACCACTGTTTTTACCTTCCTGCTTTTTATGGCAGTACCTATTTATCTACTTGCATTTACATGCTTTCAAACTGCTAGGTTGGCAGGAGCTGGGGTTATCAGCGGGAGCTCACTCGGCTGTGTGGCACCTGGAATTCGAACCGCCAAGCTGCCGACTTTGCAGCCAACAGTTTTCAGAGCCTTAGTCCACTGAGCCACCACACCCCTCGTGTGATCCTGTAGCTTCATATAAAAGACACACAATAGGTAGTCCACCATTCAGGGAAAACTTGCCTAAAGAGATAGGTCTTTGCCTGTTTCCGGAAAGACAACAGAGGTGAGGCAGTCCTGGCCTCCAGTGTGAGGGAGTTCCAGAGTCTTGGTGCAGCAGCTGAGAAGGCCCTTTCATGGGTTCCCGCAAGACGTACCTCTGAGTGGGAGAAAAATTGCATAGAGAAGGGCAATCGGACTTTTTTTTTATTCTTTGCACAGCTGTCAAGCAACTGGATGTACACCTCATTTTACAGCCAGTGAGCAATCAATTGCGCAAAAGTTAGCCTGAGAGAGAGAAGGAATTACAGGATCACATTTCCATGATAATGAAAGCAAACAGAGCTCTACACACATACTTGTATATGCAAGATTATATTGTTTATACAGTACTCTGGGAGCTGTAGTTGCAAAAAGTATCTTTTCCAAGCTGTGATACAAACGCAGAATGGTAACACCCCCAGAGCCACCCCCCAAATAATGGTGTTTATGAATCAAATATTGTCCACCAAAAAGCAAAATCTCTTTTCCCATCATTTAGTCCAAACATCAAAGGGTTCTCCATATATGTTTGCCTTAGGGAGACTGTGCCAGTAGCTGGAAAAGATCCAGAGAGAGGATTTTAAATTTAGAAGTGACTGTGGAAAATCCTAGTCCGATACAAGGAAGGATTAGGACAGAGAGGACAGTGAATTCTTTGATCTTATAATTTAGAGAATCACATTCTCTGCTCCATCCTCTCTACTCTAAACTTAAGAATGAATAGCATATAGCAGATGCACATATCTGAAACAATGAAATATAAGATATAACAGAAATATTGAAATCCAATATACAGATCAACCAAGACTTTTTCATCATCTTTAATTTAACAGAGGCAAATCCTAAACAGAGCTTAATATTTTTTAAACTTTTAGGCTAGTAGCATCTGGTTCAAAGTTATGAAGGGTAACCTTATGCATGAAGAGCAGCAGGCAAAGATATGGGTGTGCAGAGTGTAGTGTAAGGCAGTCAGGGAACATGAACGAACTCTGTACAACATTTGTTGTACTGCATGGCATTCAGAATTGCTTTTGCTACCTGGATGCAGGCTTACAAGGCTCTTCTTATAGCAAAACCATGACACAATAGTTGGTTAACAGCCATGAATTTGCCAACAGGATACCACCCTTGCTTGTTAAACGTTGTGTAAATACGATACAATGCATTCTAGGATTCCAACAAGATCCCATGCGTGTCTGAGCACAAAGGCAGGACGTTTCCAGTGTGTTGACAGAACCCAATGAGTCATTGAAATGAATCCTTCCATCCCTCTGAAGTCAGTAAAGTGAGCACCCACCTTGCTGTGGGCGGGTAAGTGTAATGTGTAGCCTGCGTAGTTGAATTTTAAACTGCCAGAGACTGCTTTAAATACTATGGAGAAGGATATATCAGTTAGGAATCCTAACTTCTTCACCAGATGCAATTGCAGAACCATAAGAATTAGGAGAGACCACAACTACCTGCCTGTATTCCCAAAATATTGTAAAAGGTACTGCCATGGTATCCTAAATCCCTTTGGTTTTGTCTGGCTTTGGCTGTTAAGCAGAGTTGGACTGGATCCTTATTTGGATGGGAGGCTGCCAAAGAATTCCCAATGATCTCCAACTAGAGGTTGGGGCTTCTAAAGAAGCTAACTATCCAATTTATATTTCACATTGCCATCAGCCGCTTTGTGTACTAGTTAAAGCATTCTGATCTCCTTGGTTTTACAAATATTCACTGGGAACTTTGTGTTTCATGTGTAGTACACTCTCCAAACCCTTCACTACATTTACTTATCTTGAGAAAAGGTACATTGTATGTTCCAGTTTCTCAGTATATATTTTGGTTGGTTCAGCAATACAACAGAAAGGGAAAAGCACAGGTCGCATTTTCTTGAAAATAACTCAGGACTAATATGTTTGTGTATTCATGTAACATGTAGTTAGGATCCTATTTTAGGACCAAGAGAAGTTAGTGAGGAGGAGGTCACATGCTGCTAAAATCCCTGCATAGAGTACATGTATCCTCTTTTTTGCACATCTTGCTCTCAAAATGCAATGGGGTTATCATGTTTTGAAATTCTAGTATACAGCATCAGGTAGCCCAACCCAAAGTAAATATTGGAGAACCAGAATGAGGCATTTGATTACATGTACTGTAATTTCCTGCTTATTCCAACCTATGCAGAGTCCAACCCACGTACAGTATATAAAAGTCCATTTCAACTGTTTGGACAGTTAATGAGTCAGTAGGAAGTTACAAGCCATTAGTCATGTGTACCTCTTGGAGTATATATTTTACTTTTCTTCCAGGTGCTCCCTCCTCATCTTGCACATGCTACAGTCAGCACAGCCGTCAATCTACCAAAACCAAACCCTTGCAAATTTCCTGCAGCACATTTGCTAGTATCATTGTTGCAGTATCTAGAGCTGGGTAAAGAGGGCAAGCTAAAGGACTGGAGCTTCAAGGTGCCATGGTTAAACTGCAGTACTGCAGCCAAGCATCTGCTCACAACCTGAGCTTGATCTCAGTCGATTCAGGTAGCCGGTTTAAGGTTGACTCAACCATACATCCTTCTTAGGTTGGTAAAATGAGCATGCAGCTTGCTGGGGCAGGGGACAGAGTGCTCCTTGCATAATTACATTGTAAATTTGGGATGATGATGATGATGATGATGATGATGATGATGATGATGTCCAAAGATTGCAAAAACTGATTGCAAAATTAGATATGATTGAGTGACAAAATTAGTGCTTGTTATGCAGAAAATATAACTTAATAGCCCCCCAAAGTTCATGAGAACATCAGTTAGAGAAGGTGTCAGAAAATGCTGAATCTGAGACCTTACGGTATTTCCAGATCCAAACCTCAAAGATAGCACACCATACATAGTAGTAATAGAATGAAGAAATGTCTGGATCATTGGCATTTCAATTCCCAGGGATGACAGAGTTTAAAATAAAGATTTGAAGAAACTAACAAGATACAGAGATCTGGCAATTGAAACGTCTCGCTTGTGGATGAAGCATGCTTCAATGGAACAGCATACATACTGCGCCAATATTCAACAGATACTTAGGTTTTGGGTTGAAACTTATATCTGTTATGTAACACCAGTCAATGTTTTTATAATTTGGTGTTTTTGAAGAAACAGAAGACAAATGTGTTGGCTTATAAAAAAGGTCTCATATAATGTTCTTCTCCATTCTGGAGACATAGAAGCACAAGAAGTTCATCCAGTCTACTGAATGCTTGATGAAAGTGTGTGCTCTCTGACTTTCTATTTTGGTCAAAGACAGTAAATAAAGATTGATTGGTTGATTGGTTGGTTGGTTGGTTGGTTAACTTACTTTCTGTTAAGCATAATTGAATCTGGCCTGACCAAGCTATGACCATCTAACTTTTCTCTCTTTTTGAAACCAAAGGACTCCCTTTCTCTCCCAGTTCAGACACCAACTCCATTAAGCAATCTGAAGATTGTCAGATATGTGTTTGCTTCCAAGTGGCCACGGAACAGCAATATTTTGGCAGTCACAAAAGCTTCCTTGCCATCCAGTCAGGCAAGTAAGGAAGATCCTGGCTCGTCATTAGGCAGATAATAGGGGCTGGTTAGGCAGTGTTAAGGGAGATTGTAGCAACCAGTATGAGCCCATTGAGCTGACCTACTGCGGGAGCATACTATGTAGCCCACTTTCTGTGGCAGGTAGTGCAAGCAGTAAATTTAAGTCAGGTGAAATGTATATTCCCTATTGAGTCGGTAGCCCTATATATGAATTAGGAAATGGATTAGGTTTAATATCTATTCAGAAAGAATTTTCCAGGATTCTCTTAAAGGAAAGAACCAAGGGGTGAAAGTGAATGGAGTTCTTGTTAATAACATAAGATAGGCTGATGACACTGTCCTGTTTGCAAAAAAAGTCTGGCAGATTGGCAAGGATTATTAGATTCTGTCATTGCACAAAGCAGTGCCATGGGATTCGAACTTAACGTGAAGATGAGAAAATGGATGGTTACCAGTAAAAACAAAAAGGTTCACAGAACCTTCTCAAGATTGGCAGTGATATAACTGAGAGAGTATCATCTTATAAATACTTGGGATGCTTTGTCAAAGATAAATGTAAAAATTGTTGTAGAATTGAACAAGCTAGAAATCCCTTCCAGAAAATGAGGGAAGTCTTGACAAACTGGGACTTATCTATCAGACTTCGTACTCGAATACTTCAATCCTATGTATTCAACACACTTCTATATGTTGTTGAAACTTGGACCCTTACAGATGCATTATGCAGGAAGCTGGAAGCATTTGGAATGTGGGCACACAGATGAATTCTGAACATACTTTGGACAGCCAGAGTCACTAATGTGTCAGTATTACAGAGCATGAATAAAATGTTAGAAATCCTCAGCGCTGTAAAGAGAAGAAAATTGCAGTAGTTTTGACACATAATGCACAATAAGAAATACAATCTGAGACAACTTATCCTTCAAGGAAAAATAGATGTGAAGTGTGGCCCAGGGCATAGAAGAACATTCTTGTTTAAGAACTTAAGCCAATGGTCCTCAGTGAGCACAACTGCTCTGTTTAGAATAGCCTTAGATAGAAACCAGTTCAGGCTACTGATGGCCAACATTTGACGAGAACATAGGTGTTAGGCATAAATAGGTTTTATAAATAGGTTCAAAGTTTAGGAATGAGGGCTGTGTGTGTGTGTGTTGTATCGTTACAGTCGTGATCGACTCTTCGTGACTCCATGTCCATGGAGTTTTCTTGGCAGGAATACTGGAGTGGTTTGCCAGTTCCTACTCCAGGCGCCTACAGCACCTGGTATTCCCCGGTGGTCTCCCATCCAAGTACTAACCAGGGCTGACCCTGCTTAGCTTCCGAAATCAGGCAAGGTCGGATGTGCTTAGGGCATCTAGGCAGCTATGAACAGATGTGTAGCACCCTTTTAATAATGCATATTAGGAATCACTAACTGATCTACTTGCACTACATTCAGCCACCCTTGTTTAAGGGATATTTAACAGTTGAATTGAGTGAATTTCATATCCATAAATTGTGGCTCAATTTTAATCCCACAAAGGTGTCTCGTCTCTTTATTTCCAGGCTGGGTGGGCAAAGGCTGGACAGACAAGCATTAAGAGAGATTGTAGGAACCAGTCTGAGCCCATTGAGATGACCTATTGCCTTTGCCATACTGAAGACGTTTGCCCTGCTGATGAAAAATTCAGCTGCCAGCCTGGACATATATTGGTCTACCCTCAAGCAGCAGAGGAACTTGGGCTGGCCCTTCACAAAAGCACCTCACAGTTCTGAGTGTATGTCAGTCATGGGTCAATTTTGTTTGATAGGACCACTCTGGACCATGAACTTGCCTGACCCACATCATTGCCATTTCCCCCTACTTGTCTTCTGTCCATTCTACTTACCTTTTTTGTACATCCTAAGATGGCATTTTCCAGTGCATTTCTAATTCATAGCACTGGTCCAATCTTTTCTTCTGAGAGTTATTAGAGCAGCCCATTGTTTCACATGATCGCTGACTTACAGGCGTCTCTGTTTGCTTTACAGTACTGACTGAGGCCCTGTGGATTTCAGTATTGTTTCCGTCATTCACTTTAGACTATGACTCACGGATTCCACAGCCCCTGCCAGGTCTCTACAGATGACATTGCAATTATCTTATTAGTTTCTGCCACAAAAACTCTAATGTTTATACGTTGTTGGGTTTTTTTTGTTTTGTTTTGTTTTTTTGCCTCATGTTAGACTGACTCACTGGCTTAGCTGACAAGGCCCAGCTGTCCTAGTCTGCTTTTCAGAGTCATCAGTTCCAATCTTTTTGCAGAAATCACTTTCATGTGGCTGTTTTTATAATTGGAGAGGGGCATCAAATTTCAGAAAAGTTACTTTTTATTACTAAGAAAAGTTACTTGTTATGACTATAACTCCCAGAATCACTACAGACATTATAGGTAATTGGAATCCAAAGGTTTGAGGATTCTGGTATTGTACTCTCAAAAAAGTAACTTTTTCCTGGGTCCTGGAAGTGATGGATTAGAAGAGAAGGATGTTTGCCTATTTGCTTATATATCACTTCCTCTTTACCTGATTCTACAGGGAATTTTTCTCCTTGCCAGCCCTGTTTCTTCTTTTGAAACTGTGTCTCTGCCTGTCTAGACTGTGAAATGTGATCTGATTGGTGCTGAAAAGGTCTTTATTTTCAGCGCAATCTCTTGGTACCTGTCCTTGAAGGTAGAACAAAGAGCGCTTTTGCATCTCAATGAATCATCCCTAAAAGACTGCATGTCCCAGCCCTGTGTTGGAAAGATACAAGCCAGTTCTTAAAGGGGAAAGGATGGATTGTTTTAACTGGAAACACAAGCAGACAAGGTCTTTTTTCCCTTTGCCAAACAGTCCTATCAGGGAACCGTATACCACAGCTATATATCAGTGTGGACAGACTGGGTGGAAGAGCAATGGGAATGATGGGAGGTTGTAAGTGGGAAACTGTTTGCAGAAGAATGATGTGTTTGGTTGGTTGTTACATCCATAATGGCAACAATCAGAAAAATCCCAACCCTTAAGAAATTCCCTTTTCCAAAGACCTTCTTTCTGTAATCTGTACTTTGACTCTCACCAGATGACCTTGGGCCAGTCAAACTGCTTCAGCCTGGCCAAATGCACAGGCTTATCGCAAGGCACAGTATAAGTCACAGAATCATAGAACTGTAGAAACTGGATCATCATCTGGTACCACCTCATCCCAAAGGCCATGGGGAATCTTTCGCTAACACTGGACTAGAGATTCCTCCTGAAGTCTCTTCCAAATCTACAGTTTTATGATTTATACTTTCTTTCCTCTTTACCAGATTTTCCTTATGAGGTACGACAAGCAGAAGAGATTAACTGGCCCCAAGGCAACTTTTAAGAACCAAACCATGGTTCACAAATAGGATATCACTGGAACAGAGAGCCCCTTCAGTGCTGGATATGTCCGATTGTCCAGCACGAAGAGGAGGAGGAGGAGGAGGAGGAGGAGGATGATGATGATGATGATGATGATGATGATGATGATGATGATGATGATAATAATAATAATAATAATAATAATAATAATAATAATAATAATAAT
>JAHTLZ010000204.1:25531320-25562104 GCA_023846285.1 Phrynocephalus versicolor | reverse complement strand
AATATATCAAATTTATTTAGACTTATGGCCACCTATCTCTGGGTCCAGATTAGTCAGAAGTGGTTTACCATTGCCTTATCTAGTGACTAGTAATTTGGTTATAATTTCCAAATATAATTTGGTTATAATGATGGACTACCATGTGTATTTTATATGAATCTATGGGTTCACATAGACTTCGTCTTTATGACTACTTATAACTGTGCTGCTCTAATGTAATGTTGTCTATTAACACTGTATGATGTCCCTCAATTCCTTGTTCTCAAAGACTTGAACATGTCTTAATTGTACTGGACTGTATATTAGCCCTCATTACTGTAAGCCGCCTTGGGTCCATTTCCAAGGAGAAAGGCGGGGTAAGAATACTCTAAAATAAATAAAATAAAATAAAATTTGTTTGGTCATTAGACTTTGGTATGTAAACACAAGTTTTGTTTGAATGTCAGTTTTAGACAAATATCTACTTGAATCACATCTCTGGGACATGAGTGTGAATTCAGATACAGTCACATTTTATTCCTATTGTACAATTTGGCACTGCATTTCAGTGGAGACAAAAACCGGATTTCCCAAATTCTACCTTGATACTTTAGACACAAGATCAGACTGCCTTCCTCTGGTTCAACACTTGCTTGCAGGTTTTCCCTTGAAAAGCAGCCTTACCCTTCTGATCTACAGTTGTTTGAAAACACAGGCCTACCAGGCTAAGGCACAGTCCCTTCAAGCCATCACTAACGGCTGGATCTCTTACAACAAGCGCTGTACAAATTGTTTCCTTCTTGAAACAAAACATCTTGAAACTTCAGTATTTATTACAACGCATGTACGGTCATTCACCGAACAGTGAAAGTAGAACTCCTTTCCCCATAAGTCTAGTTCATAACCAATCTTGCTTTCAGATTCTCTAAGGCTGTTACATTGTATGATTCACGGCATTTAATATTTTTCCTTCATATTTATTGCATTTATACTTCACCTTCTCTCCAGGGAGCATAAAGCAGCATACAAGGCTTACCTCCTCCCCACTTTATCCTCACAATAAAGAAGTTCAGTTTGAAAGAAAATGACTACAGTTCGCGAGTTTCATTTCCAACTGGGGATTTGAACCCAGCTCCCCCAAATCTTACTCTGGCACTCTAACCACTACACCACACTCCTCCTCTAAATTATTTAAGAGCATTTCAGAATTCAAAGCAAGCAGCAGCTTGTGGAGCAGAGGCTTTCAATATATTTGACCAGCCCTTAGAAACATTACTTTTGGGAATTATAATTCCCAGGAGCTTCCAGGTGTCTGTGAGATTCTGGGGAGTTAAAAGCCAAAGGGTAAAATGTGCAACTTCTGCTCCAGATCCAAACAAAAATATTTCCTGGCATTACTGAATTTTATTCAAATTGCCATAAGAGTAAATGCGGGATTTCTTGTTAGTCTAAAAGGCAAGGAAACCTTTTATTGATTTATTACAAGGCATGTAAATAAAACATTGTTTAATCCAAAAAGATACCATATAGAAAACAGTAATAAAATCAACATTTTTCTTAAGAAATCACTTAATAAATATATTTCAATGCTACCTCTCTCCCCGCATCCCTCCCATTTCTACCATTCACCCATCAACAACACTATTAATAGTTGAAAGATAATAAATACAAATATGGCATAATACAAACAACAGATCTGAGCATAAAATCTCTTTGTGGATTCTTAACAAAGGAGGTTTTTTTCTTGCCTCAAAATTGGCATTTTGCACTTGATTTTTCATGTTAACATTGCTGTTTCCATCATAATTCATGGCACGACACAATAAGAAGTTGTGTTACGTAGATCTTACCTATAACTACCGGTTGCAGTTATCCTTTTTCCTCCACCCCTTTGCAGAGCGAATTAGCTTTTCGACAGAGGAAAGGGGGCAGAGGGATTCTGGGGGAAGGGGGTACCAGGAAAATCCCCATCCCTGCCCCCTTTCTCTGGTTAGTCCCCTTCCTTTGGTGTGTAGTACCAGCAGAATACCTGTCTGTGTCTGTGTGTGTGTGTGTGTGTGTGTGTGTGTGTGTTGTGTTGTGTTGTTACAGTTGTGACCGACTGACTCTTCACGAACCCATGTCCATGGAGTTTTCTTGGCAGGAATCCTGGAGTGGTTTTGCCAGTTCCTATTCCAGGCACCTACAGCACCTGGTATTCCCTGGTGGTCACCCATCCAAGTACTAACCAGGGCTGACCCTACTTAGCTTCTGGAATCAGGCAAGATCAGATGTGCTTGGAGCATGCATTGAGTACAAGCCTGGATTCAGGCAAATCAAAAGGCCCTTGATATAAAGAACGAAATCTTCCAAGCATTTTCTGCAGTTTGGCAGGCAAAGCCCTCAACAGTTCAATCTTTGCCATCTATACTGTCCAGTTACTGCAAGTAAGATCGACCCTCCATATTGTCCCATTGCAAAGTAACATTCTGGACACAGTCATTTCATTTATCCAAAATGGAGATTATCGGAATGCTGTAGATATTCCATTTAGCTCCTGGGATAAATGACTTTATGACAAGAAAAATGTCCGGTTCTGGGCTCTTATTCAACTGGCTGATGAAGGCAAAACCATTCCTTTCCTTTTCTTGGCTAAAAGAACGAATGAACACGGAATAATTATGAACACAAAGATATCCGTCTCCGAACGACGCTTTCCAATTCCTAGGCTGTTATCGAAAGGACAACAAGGGAAGTGGTTTTCTTGGGCAGGTCTCTTTGGAACATTCTAGTTCATTCGAGATAAGACTGGTGTTCTCTCCCCCACCCGAGACATTCACGTTCCTAAACAATAAACCAACAAAGGTATAAATGGCATTCCTTCTCACACATATGCATAAAACTGCGGATACTGCTGGCACATTTCATCACAATAATCGGAATTTGGGAATGCAAGTCCAAGCTACGTTTCCTGTTCATCAATCTAATATAGACTGATTTATGGTTCAGAATGGAGCTGAATAATGTTCCCCATAAAGGACATCTGGGAAGTATCAAAACTTCTAAAGCACAGAGAGATCATGGCATGACTTGGATTTCAATTTGAAGGCCATGTTTTTGTTCTTCTTGGCTACGATTTTGCCCCAGAACCGTCTGGCCTTCTTTGGGATGCTCTCTCTCCTCTTCTGATAGGCCAGCCTCTTTTCATTCTTCTCTTTGCTGTCTCTCCTTAGCCGCACTTGACGTACGATGCCTTCAAACAGCTCCTTCACATTATGCTGGACGGCTGCTGAGGTCTCGATGAACTTGCAGTCAAACACGACAGCACAAGCTCTACCCTCTGCAAAAACATTCGAAGGGCACAGGTCAACTTACTGTCTGGATAACATGAAACATTTGCCCGTTCTTAAGGAAGCAAATGAAGGGCAAACTGGTTACAATTTAATGGAAATAAAGAAAGGAAAGTGCTATCTCAAAGCTCAAAAATAATATCAGTCTTTTCCATCCATATTTTTGAATATCAGGTCCTAGAACTTTCTTCGGCAGAGTATGCCAATGCTTAGTTTTTGTAATACATTTCCAGTTCTACACATCTTTACCTGGCAGCTTTGGAGAATGTGTCACTTTGTGATATGGGGCGGTATATAAGCAGAACATTTTAACTAATCATAAAGCTGCCATCTTTTCTGTTGTTTGGCCCTTGACACTAAGAGCTCACCTACACATTGTAATACTCCTGGTTCTGGTTCAGATTTACCAATATAAAAATACAATGACATACAATTAAGTGCTCATTTAGGGGGCAGAAAGTGGTGATTTTCAAACACCTACAAGTGAGTAATAGTCATAGATTTATAGAATCATGGAGTTGGAAGAGAGCTGGAGGGCCATCCAGTCCAACCCTCTGCCATGCAGAAACTCCCATCAAAGTACTCCCGACAGATGGCCATCCAGCCTCTGCTTAAAAACCTCCAAAGAAGGAGACTCCACCACCCTCTGTGGCATCATGGTTGTTTATTTTATTTTAAAGTTATTATTATCATGCCTTTTTTAACTCAATGTGGAGTTGCTTGTTTCTGCATAGTGTCTATGGGGGGGGGGTCTGCAGAATTTGTCAAAACAAGTGCCAAGTATAAGGGGTTTTCCATTTCCAAACCCTTTCTTTTCCCCCGAACTGTTTATATTTTAAATATACATCAATCTACCACTATATTAGTTCAAAATTTATATCAATGGTGTCCAAAGTTCAGCCCTCCAGGTGTTTTGGACCACAACTCCCAGAATTCGAAGCCTCTATTGCCATTGAGAAAGGACTGTGGGAGTTATGGTCCAAACATCTGGAGGCCCGAAGTTTGGACACCACTGGCTTAAATAAAGATAGATAAAAATGTTAAATGTTAACACATGTGAGTAAGCTGGGAACAGGCTGTTGGTGCTGCTGTCATCCCTGTAGCTGCATGTAAACTTGCAATACTTGCTCCCCGACCTACTCTGTCCCATCGGCAAAGGAATTCCCGAAGCTGCCTCCTCAACCACAGAGGCCATGTGGCTTTGTGTGTTGCTAGGAACTTGTTCACCTCCTTGGATTGATGGGTCTTCCTGAAAATTCCCCACCACCACCACCACCATCACCAGAACACAGGACTCCACTCTACCTCTCAACTCTACAGAGTTCCCGGTGGTTGGAGAAAGCACGTTTCGAGGACATATTCACCAATACAAAACCATGTGATGAGTAAATTGGTTATTTAAAAAAACTGAACCAGCTCCCAATTTAATTCAATAGTGTAGTTGCACCCTAAGCTTAATGTTCACTGTCAGTACTTCCTGGATATCAATCCTTCAACCGCAACCCATGTACACTATACAAATACCAGTTGCGCTTCTAAATTTATGGTCCATGCATCTGAGAAAGCAGTCTGTTGTCCACAATGGTTCATGTTGCAGTAAATGCTGTTAGTTTTGGTAATGCTGCTAAATGCCTGGCATGTCCTTTGATCTGGCAGATGTTCTTTGATTTGTATTCCTTCATGGAGCAGGGGGTTGGACTTGATGGCCATGTAGGCCCCTTCCAGCCTTACTGGAAGGTGAAATAATAGCACCACAAACTACCATATCATGCTCATACCTGAAACGGAGACTTCACGGCACCTGACCAGGTCACTTTTGTTGCCCACTAAAATAATAGGAATATCTTCGGTCTGGCGTGCCCTGCGGAGCTGTATTCTGAGCTCCGATGCTCTCTCAAAGCTTGAGCGGTCTGTGATGGAATAGACAATCAAATAGGCATCTCCAACTTGCATGCAGTGTTCTTGGAGCCATCCCTTTTCACTCTGTTCAGAGAAAGCACATGGCATGCCATGTTCAACATCATTTCTTATATTAAACGTCCAGTCTCTTATTACCAAAGAAAAGATAACATGGATGAAACATTCATTGTCCTAATTAACCTGACTTCATGGTTCTGGGATATATATCAAGGTTACAGAACTACCATAATCTCTTGAATGAAACTGCTCTGGTTTTGTTTGTTTCCAGTGGGTGCAGTCACTGGAAATGAACCAAAAGGAAGCTGTCAATTTGCCAGTGAAGTGGCTTAAGAAGAGAGCCCCTCCAAATTAAAAAGTTCCTCAGCTCCATGGAGAGGTTGAGAAACTGAAACTTTCTTTAAAAGGGCATTCATGTACTGTATGTTTATTGTATATATTATTTAGATATTTTACCCACTTTTATCCTTTAAAAGGGCCCAAGGCAACTTACATCACTAAAAGACAATACAGTGGACCCTTGTATAACAAACGGTTTGTATAATATAAAATCTGTACAACATAAAAAATTATGGAGATAGGGGAAATTTGCTTGACAGAATTGCCTATGGGTTGAATCCATACAACATAAAAATGGGATTACTCCATTTTCAATGCATTCCTATGGGAAATTTGTATAAAGGAAAATTTGCTTAACATAATTTCATTGGGAACAAATTAATTTCTTTATACAAGGTACCACTGTATTTAAAGCTGAAACAGTTAACTGTACAAATACTTTAAGAAGGATAAAAAAAAGCAAACTGAAAAATGGCAAATAAAGCATTACCAAAAACAGATTCGTAGCAATAAGGCACAACATTCCATTTTTTAAAAAGCCCACCCAGGCAGCCATTCACTCAAGGAAAGCTTGCCCAAAGAGAAAGGTCTTCACCTTTCTATCAGAAGGACAGCAAAGATGGGGCCAGACTAGCCTCCTGTGGAAGAGAGTTCTAAAGTCTGAAAGCAGCAACATATGTAAGGTCACAACTAGAGGGGAGCAGGCAGGGTATGTGCCCCAAGTGCTGTGTAGGAAAGGGGGCCCAAAATGGTCAAATAGGATCTGTCTGTACTTTGTACTGATCCATGTACACCACTGGTGGGGGAGTGGGCACTGAACTCATGTGTTGCCCCAGGTACCACAGACCCTAGTTGTGACCCTAGATACATGTGCCACATCATTTAAATCAGTGGTTCTCAACCTGTGGGTCCTCAGAGGTTCCTGGACTGCAACTCCCAGAAGTCTTCATCACTAGCTGAGCTGTCCAGGATTTCTGGGAGTTGCAGTCCAGGAATATCTCGGGACTCACAGGTTGAAAACCATTGATTTAAATCAATAAAAGAGAAATGAAAAATGTCCTCCTGGGAGCAGAGAGAGACAGCAAGGAGCAACAAGGTGATTTTTGCTTACTGATGGGTAAGTTGTAGTAATGCCATTTGGATTTGAAGAGGATACTAAATGGTATACCAGATCTCCTAGCATTCCAGTTTAGCCAGCACTAGCCCACTACCCAGCACTAGCCCACTCCAACCCAGCCATGTAGACAAGACCTTGGTGTTATTGAGTAACATTAAAACATATTTTGAAGGGCCTCCTTAGAGGAATTTGACAATACTCCTCCTTTTTATGACATTCTCATACTAAACTAACATTCTGAGGTGTTTTAAAAGTAATAGGAAAATGGCAATAAAGCAATAACCAATGGGTAACGCAAACAACATTAAATTACATATACTCATTATTCGGCCAGTCCTTTTATGCAGCCTTGTCCTGAACAAATTAAGAGTCTGTCCCAGATGTTTCTAGCACAAAGATCTCTTACAGCATTTTTGAATTTTACTTTTCAGCATGTGTAGCTATAAATGCAGTTGAATTTTGCAGTTTTGTTAAAAAGAAAAGTAGAAAATATCAAACCAGGTACAGTATTTGACCTTGCATTGTCTTTCTCAACAAGGCTCCAGATGTGTGGCTACATCTACATCTATCTCAACCCTTGAAACTCCAACTTTCCCAAGCAGAATTTGATAGATTGCTACTTGGCAAAATGACCTTTCCCATTACCTTGTTTTCCCACATGTCCAGAAGTACAATTGTTGCGCTTTCACCATCCACAAGTAACGTTCGTTCGTAGGTATCTTCTAGAACAAAGGGAGGGGAGAAAGAGGGTCAATGATATTTGTTTTCTTTTGCCCAAACTATTTTCAGCAGGACTGCTTTCTACTATTAATAATCATGTGCCATCTCACCAGTTGCAGGTAGAGAATGCTCAGAAGTAGTTTACTACTTATAAAATACCATTTACTACACCCCAACATCCCTTCTTCTTGGGGTGTTCTGGGACTGTGCCGTTTGCCCATGTCTACACAGATTAGCTCTTGTTCCAGAAGGCACATTGGGAAATCATATTCCCAATCTCAAACAAATATCTAAACCACTCATCTATACAGCCAGCACTGTTTCCATTAGAAGGGACCAAATTCTCTCCTGGTTTATGTGAGGAATGGCCTGCACTGACACTTAAAGTGTTTCCAGACCGCAATTTCCACAGTCCCTTGCCATTAGCAAGGGCTGTTGGGAAAGGAAGGCTTAAAACATCTAGAATGCCAGATGTGCCCACCCTTGTTTTAAGTTCAAATAAAATAAATCCACAGCTTTCTAGCATCCATGTACCGCTGCCAGCATGGCCAGCATAAATGTTTGCCATATCCCTTTCTTCCATTACATCTCCCACACCACTCCAGCTGGTCATGCAGCTGGTCTGAAAATCTTGATCATTTAATTAATGGAAAGGGGGGAGGGGAAGAATCCCAAAGAAACTCTAATTTTGGTTTGTATAATTACTAAGAGCCATGTGAATATAACATTTCTGTCAGATAAGCAGTGCCAGATAAGATGAACCACCACCATTACTTCCCCCCCTTTCTTTCTGAAGTCATCTTTATTCTGGGATGGATAGGGAGAGTCGCTCCAGTGGAAGAAATAAGCAAAATGCTGAACGTTTGACCCCATGGGAGCCACCGTCAGACGTACAGGCTCCAGCTAGGCTTAGTAATGGAAAATATTTGTTTTTACTCAGTTTCTGGGTGAACAGGCATTGCTGCACTGCAAGCGACTCGTATCCAACGGCTTTTATTCTGGGGCAAAAAGTGCGTAGAGGGACCTGGTCTTTCTCAGAGGCGAACCAGAGCTTGGAAATCCCTGAGGGTTTATGTTAGCTGTAGTGGTGGGAGGGGGGAGCCGGGGGGGTCATTCCAAAGCTGTGAAAGAGTCTGGAAACTACCCTCCTAGAACCATTCTTCACAATACCGTAGGAATGCTTCTTGCTCTAAATGACTGATGTGTGAAAATACCACATACAGGAATATACTCCCTCAGAAACGGTTGAGTAAGCATTATCTTACATAGCAATAAAGGAATGTTGGTAGACAGATGGACAGACAGAGACAGCAGATGGATGACATGACCATGACTAGAAACATACACGGGGAAAGAATCTGGTGGTGATGCACTGCAGCTAGGTGACCAAGTGCCAGACTGACACCGGGTATATACCAGGAAAATGGGCGGCACCGTGTCAATTTGTGGCACCAGTTTTTCCCGTTCTTCTTCTATGCATATACAAACCAAACTGTATTCTGGCCATACAAGGCAGCAACTCTAATGTTAGGCCAGCAAGACCTACAACCAAATATTGTGATGTGCCTGCCCAAGGCCACAGTACAATGGATACAGATACCAAAAAATAACATTTGATTTCCCCCTCCCTGCCCTCTTTTCATGTCCCTCCAAAACCAGTCAGTCAGGGTTCCATTCTTCTTGACACTTGTGGTTAAAACCAGATGTCGCTGTCAGTCCTTCATCAGTTGTGGCTCTTGCTTACATGGTTACATTCATTTGTTTTCCCCAGCACTCGGCCTCATGGTGCAGTGGTTAAAGGGCAGTACTGCAGCCAAGACTCTGCTTATGACCTGAGTTTGATCCCTGGCTCAGGTAGCTGGTTCAAAGTTGACTCAGCCTTCCATTGCTTTGAGGTTGGTTAATTGAGTACCCAGCTTGTTGGGGGAGAGGGATGTGTAGCCTGCATTACTGCACTGTAAACCACCCAAAGAGTGTTTTAAGCACCATGAGCCAACATATAAGCAGCACACTTGGCTCTGCTTGGCTTGGCTCAGCTCTACCAGCTTAAATTAGCTTGCGTTTGTTTAGCAATTGGTCATCAGGAGAGAAGCATGGGCTTCATTGGGAAGTTGATTGTGCAAACTTGACAGCTTTAAAGAATCGTTTCTTTGGAGGAAAAATATTTTATCATCATTTGGATAGATCAGTAAATTAGGTATCTGGTTTCAGAGCCTTTACTTCTTCATTGTGCATCCTGGAAGACCCTGCCTATGTAGCCTTCGGCAAGTTACACAGTTCAAGAAGTGCCCTAAGAAGAAGGCAATGGTCAATGACTTCTGAATACTCCATACCTAGACACCGCATCGATCAGAACTGACTTGATGGCACACGATTATTATTTTAATTGCAAAGCTACAGCATATTCTCCTCCAGTTTGCCCCTCAATATTCCCTAGGTTTATTGGGTAAGATTAATATATGCCAAATCCTGAACTGCAAACCCAGATGCCAGCTCGGTCCCCACATCTACTCCAGCAACGCAACTACAGGGTCCAATAATGCCACACACTACGTCAGTTGCTTATTCAATGCCACTCTCCACTCTACATAGGGAAAATGGAACCATCGCTGCACAAAAGAATTAAGTGACATAATTTAGAAATCAGGAATGGCAAAACACAGAACATTGTTTCAGAACATCTTGTACAGGATTTGAAATTTGCGATCCTGGAAAAGAAAAACTACAGGGCAATACTTCAGAGGGAAAAACCTGAGATAAAATATACTATATACTGTAGATGCTGGGAGCCCTTCAGAAAGGCTTAAATATTAGTTAACAATTGTTAAGTCATTACCCAATGTGAAATGCTATTGTGATGCATATGTTCCTTGACCAACAAACCATTATCGCTTTGCACAGAACAAAGGGAAAGAAACAGACTTAAAAGGACTGAATATAAGCCAGGCATCTTAAGTCATTGCCAAGTGTGAAATGCCACATCAACACATAATTTACAACTTGTATCTCCTATACTAACCAACCATAATAATAAATTGTCTTTTTGTATGCCTGCCTCATCAAGAGGCCATATAGAAATGATTGCAATATAGTCTCACTCTTATGGCTGAGGAAGTAGAGGTGATCCACAAAGGTTCACATTTGAAACAAAGCAATTAAACTTTAAGATGCTGCAACATTTTCGTTCTGCTTCTCATCTGATAAACTAGGGAGGCAAATATCTTGCCTCCTCCAAGCAAGATTCTTTTCTGCAAATGTTGCGTTCCTATGTGAAATCTCGCAGGGTTTGTACCAAAGTTTTATGATCATTTTCCTGGAAGAAATGCTAACATCTTTTCTGCATAAAAGTCAACAGTAAGGACATTAAGCTATGCAGAATTTGCCAATTTCCTGTGCAAAGCCTGATGAAAAATGAGGGAGGTGATTGAAAACAAACTTTGGGTCTTATTTCACAGAAAGCTGGGAAATATCTCACTGGTGCAGCAGGAAGGTACAGCCAGAAATCTCACTAAAAAAAAAAAGGCAAAGGTTCCCCACACACATGTGTGCTAGTTGTGCCCAACTCTAGGGGCAGTACTCATCTCCGGATTCAAGCCGAAGAACCAGTGTTGTGCAAGTCCATAGCCGTCTCACTAGTCCATGGCAATCTCACTAGTGTAAGCCAAATTTCAACTAAATATCAATCAGGAAAAAACGTCCTAACTGCTAGAGCAGTACAGTAATGGGACCAATTACTTCTGGCAGATATTCTTTGATTTGCATTCCTGCATTGAACCAACTTTGTGATTCTATGATTCTACAAGGTATCGGGCATGGCTAGACCCAGAAAATACCTTCAGAGAGCAGGGGACCCAGAAAATACTTGAGAACAAAACATTTTTGAATATTCTTCACACCTCTATATTAAACTATGTAAAGTTTAAGACATACTGAAGCATGATAGGGGGGGGGAGAGAAAGAAACAAGAAATAAGATCGCTCAAAGAAAAATAAGTTTTAGAAAAATATTTTTTAAAATTACTAGATTCCCATAATCAGAAGGCCCAATTTGTAGCTTGCTTTGCACGTGCATAAATCTAGTATTAGGTGGTGAATTGACTCTCCCACTTCATTTTCCTTCTGTTTTTCCCCTGTTGGTGCTTTGCAAACATAGGTGTGCCCTCCAGCCTGCTCAAACTCCTGCTTACAATGTGTGGTGCCGTTCTGGCTAGTATTCGCTCCCTGGAAACTGGAATGTATGTATTTAATGATGAAAAACCAATTTGATGAAACTCTCAACACTGCTGTAATGTGAAGAATCTCATTTAGATAATGTTGGGCTAGTCCAGTGGTTCTCAACCTGTGGGTCCCCAGATGTTCCTGGATTGCAACTCCCAGAAGCCTCCACCACTCATGCTGGAAGGGGTTTCTGGGGGTTTTGCAGTCCAGGAACATCTGGAGACCCATAGGTTGAGAACCACTGGGCTAGGCATTAGGAAACTTCATTAATGCTGTGGGCCAAAGCTTGTCCCCCACCACCCTGCACACACCATAAAAATAAATAAATAAAAATAATTAATGAGACACAAGCAAACAAATAAAATCCCCAAATCAAAACTGGAAGTGCAAAACTTGTGAAGCCCCTATGAGCAAAAAAAACATATTTTTATTGCTCCCTGTCTCTTTCTTTCTTTTTTTAATTCTAAAGGGCATGGGGACCCCATTAGACTGCTTCGTTCCTTCATGCCAATGTTGGCCTCTCCTCCTCCACTGCTCTCCGAAGGTGTTAAGGCGACCAAGTGCAAATACTACTATCTTGAGGTCTCAAAGCCAAGGGAGTCTCCATCTCAATGCCAGGAGCTCCGGTGTGTGCGTATTCTATTCCTAGTTACCACTAATCTCTGTTGGCTCAAGAGGCTTTAAATAAGACGTAGGCAGCATGGAGCAGAGCGACCTACCTCCCAGGACTTCGCAGTCACTATCCATGCTGTCGTGCACACCGGCAAAGATGTTGGCGATGGTGGTTTTGCCCACCCCTTGTTCCCCAATGAGCACCACCCGGTATAAGCTATTTCCCGACTCCGAAGAGATGACGGAATCGGAAGACTCGGATGACCAGCTTCTTCGGCAGTACTCTTCGGGGCTGATGGTGTACCGTTTCTGTCGGTTGCCCTCGTGGGGATCCCTCTGGATCACCAGGTGCCTCCCGTCTGCGGGAATGCTCCAGCGTTGCTGCTGTGGCTGTAAGGCACTGCTGCTCCGGCGCATCGTGACATTGTTCAGCGTCATGGCTTTGCCAACACCCTGTTTAAAAAAAAATAAAGAGGGAAATCACAAATGCAACATATGCCTCATGAAGCTATGCACTGCTGTCTACCTGATCCTGAAGACACATCTTTAAAATTATCTTGATCAGGAATCAATAGGCTTAGAATCATAGAGTTGGAAGAGACTTCAAGGGCCATCTAGTCCAACCCCCTGCCATGCAGGAACTCCCATCACAGTATTTCCGACAGATGGCCATCCAGCCTCTGAGACTCCACCACCCTTTGGGGCAGCATATTCCACTGCTTGCATAAGCAGTTTTTAATTGTGATTAAGTTTTTAGTAGTTTTCTTGTCTTGCTTGCTTTTACTTTGCTAATTACTTGTATTTCTTTATGTCTGTTGTAATCTGGCTAATTAGACAAGTTCCTAACTTCTGGAGGTATCAATAGACAATATCCACTGGTATTGCTAACAATGTAACACACATACATACCACCATGGGAAGAAGCAGCTCCTTACAAAGAGAGGTATCATTCTGAGGATTTAGGGATACAATCAGCATTAAGCATGACTCTAGCCCTTAATCGAAGGTGTGGTGGCTCAGCGGGCTAGATCACTGAAAGCTGTCGGCTGCAAAGTCGGCAGCTCAGAGGTTCGAATCCCAGGTGCGACGCAGCGGAGCGAGTGCCCACTGATAACCCCAGCTCCTGCCAACCTAGCAGTTCAAAAGCATGCAAATGCAAGTACTGTAGATAAATAGGTACTGCCGTAAAAAGTGGGAAGGTAAAAGTGTTTCCGTGCAGCCATGCTGGCCTGCCACATGGCCACGGACTTGTACAACACTGGCTCTTTGGCTTGAATATGAAGATGAGCACGGCCCCTAGTGTTGGACACAACTAGCACACATGTGTGTGGGGGGAACCTTTACCTTTACCTTTACCTAGCCCTTAATATGCTACGTCAGTCCTGCCTCCCCATCTGGACTAGCAGCCACCCATGCATGTACTTTCCAGGCAATCAATGTTCTCAAATGGCCATCTGTTGTTGTTGTTGTTGTTGTTGTTGTTGCTGTTGTTGTTTTATTAATGGACACTTGCCTCTTGGCTTTTCTGGCTGGGGAAGTCAAGAAGCCCCCAAAGAAAAGGCAAGAAAATAGGAGCCTTTCCTTTCTTTGTGCTCAGTTATCACAGTATCATACTGACCAGAAAAAAGACATCAGAAGCGAGCAAGAAAGACTAGATCAGTTATTTATTTTGCATTACTGTAGTAGGAATTAACCACAGCATTATTTAAAACAGGAGATTTTTCCCCCCATTCCCATTAATATTTTTTATTTATGTTTGCCAAGGTATACCTGAATCCTTCTGTCCCTTATGGATCAGCTGCAGAATGAAGCTGGTAATATGGAAGAAGCAACGCTGCAGATGAGTGGCTCCAGTATGTTTATTGGACAAGTAGGCCAATCAGCTGCAACGGCCCTAATTGAGCTGGGTATGGTCCTTTTGCCTAAAGATGGCTTTTAATCACACTCTCCAGGAAAGACTATTCCATGTGGTGGGAGGCAGACGATACTTGTGAGCAACATTTGCACCTACCATTTTTAGGAAAGTTGCTTTGATGTTCTCCAGCTCTCCCCATGACAGGTATTTAGACATGTTGCTTATTCGTGTTAATGCCTGAGCTTTCTCAGTTCATTTCTCATCCCGCTATACCCAGCATTTGCCAAAGCATAGGCAGCTGAGGGGCATTTTCAAAATTAACAGGTGTAAAATTATATGCAAGTCCAGCTGCCTTTCACACTTGGCTCTTGTTCTGCATTTTTTTTAAAAAAATGTCCATTTTCTGAGAATGAACTGAGCTCAGAAAAGTCACCTTTTGGGACTACAACTCCCAACCTCTCCAAGGCAGCATGTAGTCTAACAAGGAACTTTCCCAGGTTGTGCTGAGAACTTCATAGGAGCTATCTTCGTGAACATTTCTGAAACAAATGGATGCAGCTAGCTACGCTTGCACATTCCTCTTTGAGTTGTTTCAAATGCCAGACAATCAAAGCTGCAGGCAGAATCCCAAGCATTGACCTTGTCTGTGTTCTGAGATGTACAAAGATGCAAGGAATGTGAGATGCCTCGATTTGGAAGGAAACCCTTCCTTCTGCTGTTGTTTACATCAACTTGTTCAACCAAGGATGTTTTTCAGGCTTGACTCTATACAACACAAAGTACACATTTATAAATCAAGCATGCTTAATCTGAGATCATGTGAATGGAACAACATGCTGACAATCCTTTGATGTAACACAACACACCTTGCTGATGCTTTTTACAACTAAGAGCATTCTTATGGTAGTTTATCTAACAAAGAAATAAAGTTAGGTCTACTGCACATTTCCATGTATCCAGTGCTAAAGAAAGGTACCTATCTGAACGAATGCTTCTTAAACCAACATTACCTTTTTCACGGCCAGTTCCAATCCCCGCTGCTGACTTGTTCAGTCTGACTCCCTAGTTCTCAGGAGGGTCCGAGAGCAAACTAGCCTCCCGCGGTGAATCCTCTTTCTGTCCTGGGGCTGCCTCTTTAATTCGTTCTCAGCAAAACTGGTTTATATTAAGCCCATCTGATGAGAGACAGGGCTTTTCCGTGACGTCATTGGCCGGTCCCTTCACCAGGCAGCCCCCAGCTGGACGGAAGCAGGCATGCAGAAAGCAGAGAGAGAGAGAGAGAGAGAGAGAGAGAGAGAGAGAGAGAGAGTTACCAGTGAAAGCAAAGTTGTTTAGTGAAACAATACAGTACAGTACAGTACTTTCTTTTTTATCGTTGTTACTCCTAATGCTGCTAATATGGGGGCAGAGCTTGTTTTAGACAAGAGCGAAGCAGGGCAGTAAGAAAATGCTTTTTAATGCCTTTCTGATCTAAGGTAATATGTTGTGGATGCAGCTAGACCTTAGAAATTGCTTATAAACACAGGAACTGACTGAAAGTCCTGGTTACTGTATCACCACCACCTATTAGTTGAATGGAAAGATGTTAGTGAAACTAAAATATGCAGAATAGCCCATCTTTATCACCAGTTATGGGGATAAACTGTACTGGTCCCCCCCCCACATTGAGGATGAAGGATATATTTGCATTATAAAGAGCATCTCTTCTCTGTTGCTGTTCCCAGACTCTGGAACTCCCTCCCACAGGAGACCAGGCAGGCCCCATCTTTGTTGTCACAAGCTAACAAAGACCTTCCTCATCAGTCAGGCTTCCCTTTGGGACCGGCTGTCTGGGAGATATTTTTAAATGGATTGTTGTGCCGTGTTTTTTCATGTGTGTTGATGTTGATTTTATTTATTGTTTTCAGTGTGGTCTTCGTTTGATTCTTTTAAAATATTTGAACAGTTTACTGTTTTTAGTTTTTAATGTTGCATTCATAATTATGTAAGCCACACTGGGTTCTTTTTAAGGAGAAAGGAGAGGTTAAAATATTTTAAATAAATGCAGCCCTTAGCACATATGGAGGGTTGCACATCCCTCTAACACAGGGGTGTCCAAACTTTTTGCAAGAAGGGCCAGATTTGAACATAAGAACATAAGAACATAAGAAGAGCCATGCTGGATCAGGCCAAAGGCCCATCTAGTCCAGCTTCCTGTATCTCACAGCGGCCCCACCAGGTGCGTTTGGGAGTGCATGAGACTAGATATCTGTCTCCTGATACCACTCCCCTGCATCTGGCCCTTGAAGTAACCCGGTTTAAAGCCTGGAGACTCCACATCTCCATCATGGTTTGTAACCTGTGATGGACTTTTCCTCCAGGAATCTGTCCAATCCCCTTTTGAAGGCATCCAGGCCAGATGCCATCACCACATCCTGTGGCAGGGAGTTCCATAGACTTACAACGCGCTGGGTGAAAAAATATTTTCTTTTGTCTGTTCTTACTCTCCCAGCCCTCAATTTGAGTGTATGCCCCCTAGTTCTGGTATTTTGGGAGAGAGAGAAGAGCTTCCCTCTATCCACTTTACTCATACCCTGCATTATTTTGTACGTCTCAATCATATCCCCCCTCAAGCGCCTTTTTTCCAGACTAAAGAGGCCCAAATGTTTTAGCCTTTCTTCATAAGGGAGGTGCTCCAGCCCGGTAATCATTTTAGTTGCTCTCTTCTGCACCTTTTCCAGTTCCACTATGTCTTTCTTGAGATGCGGTGACCAGAATTGTACACAATACTCCAGGTGGGGCCTTACTATTGTTTTGTATAATGGCATTATAATGTTGGCTGTTTTATTTTCAATCCCCTTTTTGATAATCCCTAGCATGGAATTGGCCTTCTTCACGGCTGCCACACATTGGGGAGACACCTTCATGGAGCTGTCCACCAACACACCAAGATCTCTTTCCTGATCCGTCACAGATAACTCAGAGCCCATGAGTTGATAAACGAAGTTTGGGTTTTTTGCCCCAATATGCATTACTTTACATTTGGTTACATTAAAACGCATTTGCCATTTCTCAGCCCACTCCCCAAGTTTGGAGAGATCCTTCTGGAGCTCTTCACAATCTTCTCTGGTATTTACCACACGAAAAAGTTTTGTGTCATCTGCAAACTTGGCCACCTCACTGTTTATCCCTGTCTCCAGGTCATTTATGAACAGATTGAAAAGCACCGGTCCCAGGACAGAGCCCTGGGGCACACCGCTTTTCACTTCTCTCCATTGCGAAAATTTCCCATTGACACCTACTCTTTGTTTCCGGGATTTCAACCAGTTCTCAATCCATAAGAGGACCTGCCCTCTTATCCCCTGACTGTGCAATTTTCTCAGCAGCCTTTGGTGAGGGACTGTGTCAAAAGCTTTTTGAAAATCCAGATAGACTATATCAACCGGTTCACCCAAATCCACGTGCCTGTTGACCTTTTCAAAAAATTCTAAGAGGTTTGTCAGACAAGATTTACCCTTACAGAAGCCATGCTGATTTTCTCTCAGTAAGGTTTGTTCTTTTATGTGTTTTAATATTTTCTCTTGGATGAGGCTTTCCACCATCTTCCCTGGGACAGATGTAAGGCTAACCGGCCTGTAGTTTCCCGGGTCACCCCTCCTTCCTTTTTTAAAAATTGGTGTGACATCTGCTATCCTCCAGTCCCCCGGCACTGTGGCCGTTTTAAGAGACAAGATGAATATAACCGTTAAGAGATCTGCAATTTCATTTCTCAGTTCCCTAATAACCCTTGGGTGGATGCCATCTGGGCCCGGTGACTTGTTAATCCTCAATTTATCAATTAGTCCTAAAACCTCCTCTCTTTTAACCTGTATTCGATTTAATTCTTTAGTCAAGAGGGGCGGCTGAGGCAGCGGAATCCGCTCAAGGTCCTCTGTCGTGAAGACAGACGCAAAGAACTCATTCAATTTCTCTGCAATGTCCAAGTCTTCCTTAACCTCCCCTTTTCCTCCCTCACCATCCAGAGGGCCAACTGGTGAGGTGAAAATGTGAGGTGAAAATGTGGGGGGGCCGACCATTCAGCCACATTTGGCCCCCAGGCTGTTTGGTGAGGTGAAAATGTGTGGGGGCCGACCATTCAGCCACATTTGGCCCCCAGGCTGGACTTTGGACAAGCCTCTAGGATGTGCAAGGAGGCGGGGAGGATGCTGCAGCAACAGACCTAGGGGCAGGTAGGCTGGGCTGGTGGCTGGCAGGGATGGACAGAGGCAGGGAGGGCAGGCAAACCATAAAACTGCAAGCTGATGTCTCCATTCAGAATGGGGAGGGGCCAGCTAGTGGGGATGCTTGACAGGCTGAGCCGGTGGGGAGAAGAGGCCACAGGCCACTTAAAATTTGAAAACGGGCCACATTTGGCCCCTGGGCCTCACTGCTCTAACACATCCATATGTCTCATGGATTTAAATTAGCGTCATAAGACATTCTCTCTTACAGTACAGTCAGAGCTTGGCAAAGGCACTTTTTGGGCTCACTTGAGGATGACAGGAGTTGTAGTCCTAACAAGTACGCAGGCTGCATTTCTGACTGAACCTAAACGTCCACCACAGAGAATTCTTAGCAACTTTGCTAAAGGGTTCCTTATGGGAAGACATGAGTCATACTGATACAAATCTGATGTCCTTTAGAGAGTTGGGAACAACTGAAGCACCTAATCCAAATGTTAGCAGCCAAGTAATACTCACTAATCACATGCCTCTGGCTGATCAACTAGCATAACTACATATAACATGAATTGGGTAAAAATTGCTTACAGACACTTTTATTCGGCAACAAAAATTTCACACAGAGAAAGTAACCTTTGACTCTGTGAGTGTCTTGTTCAGAAGAGTCGGACAGTTTGGTTGGAGGGGTGGGAGGGAGAAATTTTAAATCCCATGGCCCCAATGGATGGGACCAGGTTCCTTGTCTAAAGCGCGTTTCAGAATGAGGTCTGCAGAATCCCCAAAGATGGTAGTTTCTGGACGTTATCTTTTGTGATGTGGATGAAAATGGCCCAGACCTGTTAGACCCAAAGCTGCTAGTCACTAAAGTACCTCACCCATCACCACAACAATGCTTTATATTGAAACACTTGGGATAGAGGCACATGGGTGAGGGGTCCATATCAGAGATATTTTTTTTTCTGGACCACTGGTAACTCCGTAATTCTTAGACCGATGAAGATGTGTGTGGAGCTGAAAGCTAGCTTTCTGCATGTGGGATTTTAGTGCTCTAATAAAGGTATCATTCGCTCTCGGCTTTCGATTGTGTACAAGGGACCATACAGATTTTTTCTCCTTCTAATTTCACTGTTCTATGATTCTATAAGTGAATCTGAAGGTGAGCAGAGCTGATACCATTCTGTTATTGTTGGAGAGACAGAGGGGGAAAGTAGCCATGCTCTCTAGAAAATACTGCTGATGCTGTTTTATTAACTACCCTTATTGATTCTAATGCCTAATTAGGTTCCCAGGTCAGACGCATCCCATATTCAGATATTGTAGGCCAAATCCTAGACAAAAGAGTGCAGTCCTTGTGACAGCACAGAGACAGGGCAGGCAACGGATAACAAGATATGCTTCCTGATTTCTAGCTGCAAAAGTAGCTTTTGGGGGTATCGGAGTAAATGGGACAGAATCTGTGTAACTTCAGCCAAAATAGTCTGAAAAATCTTGAAGACTGGCCTAGTTGCCATAGGAAGGCTCTGACATTCAAAATATCAACACATCCTTCTTATTCCACCATCACTTAGCCTGAGGCTTTCCCTCTTATCCGAAAGGGTATAGACATTCCTCGCAATTGTTTTAAATCAGTTACCAAATATTTTGGAACGATGCTAGCTGCTGAGGTTAGCTTGTGTAGGAGATTAACCTGGTCTTAATTCCATTTTTTAAAACAAAATTGCCTTAATGAGAAGAATATGGAGGGAAAAGATCAGGTGGGCCTCCTTCTCATACTAGTTTCAGCAACCAAAGTTGTTGTTATTGTTCCTTTGGTAGCCAGTTTTACTGAGCACAGACGCAGCGCTAAGGTAGAGTGTGACTGAGAGGACCCTTGGTTCTTGAGCTCACTTTGTACCTGGCTTTGTTTCTCCAGGGAAGGACAGTTGTTCATATGCCTGGAGGCCACATGACTAGCTGGAGTGTTTTGTTCTGGAGTTTGTGTTCCTTTGGCTGCCCTTTAAACCTCCCAGCTTTTTTTTCTTTCTTTCTTGTTTTAAACAGGAGTATCACATACACACACATTTTCCTTTTCCATCAGAGGAGCCAAGATTGCTAGCTGTATGGGTCTCTGACAGAGGCAGAGGTCGCAACAGGGCCCTTCAGAGATGGACTGGGGCAAGAAGGCTAGTTGGAAGCTTTCTTGCAATGTTCATCATCTGAGCACTGCGTGTCACCCACAACTCTGCCTCCTAAGACATGGCCACTGCTTTGTTCCTCTCCTGCAGCATTGGTCGCCTGAACTGACTGCATCTGGACAGAGACATTGCATTCCCAAAAGATAAGTCTTTTAAGATCTGTGAACAGGAAGATGGAGGCATAGGGGAAAGAGGGGAAAGATGAGAGAAACATTCCAGTTAACTATTCAAACATGTGGTAACAATCGGTTGGGCATCCCAAATGCCTTTCTTTCCAGAGCGAACATTCTAATTGCAGTGGCAACAGAGAAAGGCTTATGGAAATTTGCAGACGAGAGACAGACGCTTCCTTTCACCATGAATTGTGTGACGGATGGCACCCCGTGCCATCTCTTCCCTGGCATCAGTGTTTGCACTGAAACAGCTTATGCAGGAAGAACCTGCAGGACTGAAGCCAGCCGTTCACACATGGAGTGGCTTCTTTAGTGTCTATGGCCCAGCTTCAGCACCTTCAGAAAGCTGTGGGGAAGTGCAGATGAAAAGCTGAAGTGGATTCAGTGCACCTCCAAAATGGGAGCCACCACTGCAGGATTGTCTGAAGGTGCTAATTTTTTGAGTCACACGGGGGGTGGCCCTCAGTTCACCTCCATTATAAGCACAAACACACACAAATCCTAATACCTCCCCTATCTCTCCTCTTCCCTTGTGCTCAATCATTCCTTTTTTGCTTAATCCTAAGAAGCTGAAAGGCCCTCACTAAAGTAAAACAACAAAACAGACAGGTGTAAGACCTATTTCACTTCTCTTGCATAACTGCAAGTATGTACATCTGGGGTTTATGTTGCCTTAGTACTCATGATAGTGCTAAAAGATGAACGATTGACACCCAGTCCAAGCCATGCTACACAGAATCTGCCATTTTGACAGATGAGACAGAAAGCCCAACTAAACCTCCCCTCTCTCTTGCTGGAGTTAAAGTATAATATGAATAAATAACATAATTTAAAATGCCCATAGATGACACTCAAAAGCCCAAGACAGCCATCTGATTCTTCCTAAGGACAGGGCCAGTCCTGTTGGTAATGGAGAGATAGGAGCATTGCACAGCCCTCATAGAAAAATAGGAATTTGTCTTTTATCATTTCAGAGCACCATCTCTTCTAGTTAAGGCTTGAATCACAAGTTAAGAAAAATGCATATTTCTTGCCATTATGGGGGGGGGTTTCCCCTCCTCCAAAAATGCAATTCCTTCAAACATCCATTCCTATGCGGTCAGTCTTGCAAATGAGGCTCATCTTTACTTCCCAAGAACTGACTGCAAAATAAAAGCAAGCTCATTTACAACATGAATAAGGCAAGTTGTCTTTGGCCTCTTAAGGGATTTCTCCTTTCTAATTATGTGCTAACCATATTATCTTGTTTTACCCTTAATGTTTTCTACCATTTATGAGTTTCTTGCTCGGCTTCGCTAAGCTCGGCAGTGGGAAGAGTGATTAACCCGGGGTGTGCGTGTCATACACTCACCTTTCCTTCATTTTGAAGGTGCAGGTTATTTATGAAAGCAACCCCAGAGTTGCCTATTTTATGACAGGGGTTACTTTTATATTCTCTCTCTGTCTCTCTCTGTCTCTCTGTCTCTGTCTCTGTCTCTCTCTCTCTCTCTCTCTCTCTCTCTCTCTCTCTGTGTGTGTGTGTGTGTGTGTGCATTCATGATTCATGAAGGGAGGTTCTGTGTATGCAAGCTAAGACTGCAGGGTTAACTACTAAGACAGTCTAAGTATGTTCTCAAAACTGAGTTCAATGACTGGAACATAGATTTGCAGATAGCTTATCGGACTAAGGGAAAGTATGTCGAGACAGCCTAAGGGGGGAAATCAAGGAATTTACAAAGTACAGTGGGCCCTTGTATAACAAACAGCTTGTATAACATAAAATTTGTATAACATAAAAATTCCGGAGATAGGGGAAATTTGCTTAACATAATCGCCTATGGGGAAAATCCATACAACATAAAATGGGATTACTCCATTTTCAATGCATTCCTATGGGAATCTGTATAAAGGAAAATTTGCTTAACATAATTTCATTTGGAACGAATTAATTCCTTTATACAAGGTACTACTGTACTCTTTATATTCTCCTATATGGCACTATCTTGGTATTTGCGATCGGTTCATAAAACTTTTTGTTTCCCTGTTGTTTCCCTGCACCGTAGCTCAGCATGCTATAGCACTGAAAACTGTCAGCTTCAAGGTTGGCAGCTCAGTGGTTTGGATCCCGGGTGCCACGCAGCAGAGGGAGCTCCCGCCGATCACCCCAGCTCCTGCCAACGTAGCAGTTCAAAAGCATGTAAATGCAGATAGATAAATAGGTACCACCATAAAAAGCGAGAAGGTAAAACAGTGTTTCCTTGCAACCATGCTGGCCATGTGGCCATGGACTTGCACAACACTGGCTCTTCGGCTTGAATATGGAGATGAGCACTGTCCCTAGAGTCGGGCACGACTAGCATGCATGTGCAGGGGGGATCCTTTACCTTTTACCTACCATTAGGCAGAGTGGGGCAGTTGCACTGGGCAGCAAGTTTTTGATGTCATGGAAGGGCAACACATTCTTTGCTATTTACTTTGATACTGATTTATTTTGCTATCAGGAATTGGGAAGAGGAGCTGATGAATTGTTTCTACTTCATGTTGCAAAAGGATGACTTGCTGGGTGCCAGATGCATTCCCACTTGCAAAGGCCTTTCCCTTCAGGCAAACTGTTCGACTGGCCACTTTAACTGGGTATTTAAAATGGATTGTTCTACCTGACTGCTTTGAATATGTTTTGGTGTTGCTCGTGTTGTTTTAGTATGGTATTTGTTTGATACTTTAAAATACTTGTATGCCCACTGCTGTTCGCTTTAATCTGTTGTCTTTTTATAATATAAGTTGCCTTGGGCCCTTTTAAAGAGAAAACAGGGTAAAAATGAATGGAATGAATGAATGAATTAATTAATGAATTAATGAATTAATGAATTAATGAATGAATGAATGTCTTGGATCAGCCTTGCATAAAGTACACTTTCCTGTCAGGAGGTCTCAAAAGCTGTTCTCTGAATTCTAGGCAGCACAACTCCAGAGGGGACCAGTGTTTTAGGGAGGTAAACTCCAATTCCCAGACAGTGCAGGAATTGGACTGTTGCTTTTGAGCCTTTTACTTTCAAAACATCATTTAGGAAATCAACTTTGATGAGTGTCAACTTGGTTTGTTTCAGGACCCAATGGTCAATCTTAGCATGTTTCTTATATCTTTGGTCGAGTAACTGCCATATACAGTAATACCTTGGTTTACAAGCATAATCCGCTCCAGAAACATGCTTGTAAACCAAAGCACTCTTATATCAAAGCAAATTTCCCCATAAGAAATACAGTAATGGAAACTGAAATGATTTGTTCTGGGGTCGCATACACCACATTGGCTAGACGTCCACATCCACACCATGGTTTATGTACTGGGCTGCACAATCTGCTCTGCTTGGGACTAAGAACTGGATTTGACTCTGTGTTTTTAATATGAAAATAATATAATGTAATTTGAAGCCCTATACACACTTGACTAGGTGTCCCATGGCTAGAAATAGTTTGAAAAACAAGAAAAGACGTTGAAAACAAATTAAATAGAAATAGAAATAGAAAGACAAACCTGCACTCTCCCTTCAAAATGTTCCTGTTTGGTGCAAGGGAAACCTGCCTTCCTCTCTTCTCCTCCTGTGTTTGAGGTTTGCCTGAGATAGAACATTCCAGACAATCACCTACAATCCAGCTGGGGGGGAGGCAAGAGAGAGAGCCACCATTGTCTCACTTGTGATCATGTGACCTGCTCCAGTGCTTGTATTGCAAGACAGCGAAGACACTGTTTGTTGATCAAAGCAAAATTTAGAAGAACTGTTTGCTTGTCTTGCAAAATGCTCTTAAACCAAGTTACTCTCAAACCAAGATATTACTGTATGTTGTTTGCAAAAATATGACTGTCTGCTGGGAAACTATCCAATGCATTCATTTAAAGTGTGGACCTCTTTTTGTCCATTTTGAAAGTTCACATGAACCTCTTTGTTGTAATCAAAGAGGTTAATTCCAGGAATCCATTTTCCCGGACAAGGGGTGAACACAGCCAGTCCTTTCATGAAGGACATAATCAATAAATGCTAGCAGCTACTGTACTTTTGGCTTTGTTCCCTCTCAGTTACGCCACAGGAGCTAGAAATGTGTGGCACAGCAAGCAGCCGTGAGAGTAGCATCCAGGGAGACACGTGTGGGGTACGTTGTAATCCTCTCCTTTTCATAGATGACTCTTTTGAGTGATGTGTCAATGGATGTCAGAAGCACTTAGCAACAACAGACCCCTCCGTGTATAAATCAAACCTTAAGCATGGAAACATTCTCCTTGGAATGTCCGCAAATGTCTTTTCAGATGGGAAGATTTTATGTGCACATTAAAAACTATTAGCAAGAGCGTAAGTTTGTCTGACATGTGAGTTTCCTGTGTGGCTCAGAAAGCATAATGCAGTACTTTTATCTTATGCAAGGTAACGGACAGGGAAAGGACCACAGCCATAGGATGTTGAGGAACTAGCCACAGCACCAGCCATATATTAATGTTTTGTGATGGCCACTCAAGCATCCCATATCCATAAAATAAGAAGAGTAACAACAACAACAAGAAGAAGAAGAAGAAGAAGAAGAAGAAGAAATACATCACACAGAAAGAGAGAAAAGGAATGAATTTCCATTAAATTTGTAGATGCTAACTTATATTTACCAGTACATTAAAAGGTAAAGGTAAAGGTTCCCTCCGCACATGCGTACTAGTCGTGCCCGACTCTAGGGGTAGTGCTCATCTCCATATTCAAGCCGAAGAGCCAGTGTTGTACAAGTCCATGGCCATGTGACCGGCATGGCTACAAGGAAACACTGTTTTACCTTCCCGCTTTTTACAGCAGTACCTATTTATCTACTTGCATTTACATGCTTTCAAACTGCTAGATTGGCAGGAGCTGGGGTTATCAGCGGGCGCTTGCTCCACTGCATGGCTCCTGGCATTTGAACTGCCGAGCTGCCGACTTTGCAGTCAACAGTTTTGGAGCCTTAGTCCGCTGAGCCACCACACCTAGTACGTACAAAGAGGGGGGAAATTACTGTGCTTTCTCCATAAATGCAATACTTCTCCCATGATCAGAAAGACTGAGGCAAATTGATCTGTGTGCCTGCTGACATGGATATGCTCAGGGCCCTTGCTCTCTGTTTTGATATTTCAACTGTACCTCCCACTCAGGCTAGAAAAAACAGGACACAAAGGGGGAGCTGAGCAAGCTATGACCAGTTGCACAACCAAAGGGGCAGAGGGGCACATCTTGCATGATTAGTTCCCCTGCCTCCCAACCAAGTTCTGGTCTCAGAAACTAAAGCCATACAAACTAAGGCATACAAAATGAGAATATGGAATGGAGCCAGAGGTTGGGGTTTCAATTCCCCACTGTGCCTCCTTGATGATCCATAGGGTCTCTTCCAGCTGTGCACTTCAAAGGTGATAACTGTAACCAGGGCCGGCGCTTCCATTAAGGCGAACTAGGCAGTTGCCTAGGGCGCCAAAATGGAGAGAGGGCACTGGACAGCTTGCCGCCCCACCGCCGCCCCCACACCGCCGGCCACCGCTGGCCGTCCCCCCACCACCCGCCAGCTGCCTGTCACCATCCGCCCATCGATGCCTGCCGCCCTCGCGCCCATCGCCGCCCACCCCCGCCATGCCCGTCACCGTCCCCTGCCTTCCCCCGCCCCCCACCGTGCTGCCCCCCACTGCCACGCCGCCCCTAGCCCCCGCCCGCGCTGCCCCCTGCCCCTCGCCTAGGGTGCAAAAAAAAACTAGCACCGGCCCTGACCATAACATAAATAAAGTGTGTTCTAATCCCAGTGAAGTGTCCTCCCACAGTCCCAGTGGGCTCTGCCTACTGACAGATAGAGCATAGCCCTTCCACTTCTGTCCCCACCCACCCATCCCCATAATTTTTTTTAAAAAAGGACGTTGAACTTTTTTGTCCCAATGCCTTGGATCAGATGTCTAGAATTAAAGAAAGAATCCTGTCTTGAAAAAGTCAATTCATTGCTCAGAATCCTCTCAGCCCTAGGCCAAGATTTTCTGCTACAGAAAATAAACTGTGAACAGTGAGTTGCTAGCCTATGGGGACATTGTTTATCCTGTATGCAAGATAAAATTGTTTACTCTGTTGCTAAATTTTATTGTATTTATCATTAACGTGGAGTACTGTATGGTTGTATATGTTGGTATGCATTATTTTTGTGTTGTGGATGTGGATCCATTCTGGGTCTCAATATGAGATAAGGAAACATACTCCGCATTTGTAACTCCTTAATGTGGAATATGCGTGAGCTGCAACCCTGTTTAGCAAGGGGGAAAGTATACTGTGAGATGATGCTGTCCTAAAAAGACTTGTAGATCCACTTGTCTGCATATACTACCAGGTGAAAGTGCACAAAGTTATAAACAACAATATTAATAAAAAACAATAAAACAGCACAATAATACAAAAAGCAATAATGAAAATTAATATCCCTTCCAGTCAAAAACAGTCTGATGGCCTTGACATTTAATTGGTTTTTGGTGTTGCCTAATTATACAGTATTTCATGGGCAACCATGATTTTGAATTGTGCAACACTCTGATGTTAATAAAGAAATAGAACAGTCTTTCAGTTAAAGGATGCTTTCAAAGAGTAGTTCTGAACTTGGTGTCCCCAGATGTTCTTGGATTAAAACTCCCAGGAGCCTTCCGCACTAGCTGCGATGGCCAGGATTTCTGGGAAGTGTTGTCCAAGATCATCTGGGGACCCAAGGTTGGGAACCACTGCAAAAGAAGATTTGTATCTTAACATAAAGCAGGACAAATGGATATCGGTAAGGTGTGAAGGTCGTGACCATTGCTGAGGCTGTCAAAACACCCCCTCAGCTCATTTTGCAGATCTTGGTAAAGCAGAAGCGCTCAGCATTGTTTAGGTTTATAGTTCTCCAGCTTTGAGCAGTTTGCAATCTTGTGAGTATCCAGTGAGAAAGCGAGAGGGAAATGAACTCCCACACAAGATAATGGCAAACATTTTGGAAACAGGAGTTGATTAATTTTAAACAACTCTGTCAGATCATAAAAGCACAACCACACTGACTGCAAACACAACCCAGAAGTGGTCATCTATCCTTGTGATCAAATAGAAGGCATACATACTTTACAACTCCTTCACCACAGACTGATCCTATTTTACAAGGGATGGAAAATATTTTGGTTTCCTAGTTACACCGCCCTACGCTTGTAACGTCTAACACCAACTGCCCACACTTTTAATCTGTGCCAGGCTGTGAGATGCAGTTTCCTGAACATACGTATTTTCCAAGCAGGAAAGATGCACAAATAAATTATTATAGTCCAAGGAATGAATTAAGAGCACATCACTATGGTTTCACCAGAGCTTGAAAAAGTTGTTGGGTTTTTTTTAATCGTAACTTCCAGGATTCCCGAAATTTGCCCAGGATGCCAGGAAGTGCTACTGACCCTGTGGCTTATGTTAGATAAAACTATAAGCCACAAAGTCGGCACCTTGGCAGTTCGAATATTGGGTGCCATACAGTGGAGTGAGCCCCTGCTGTTAACCCCAGCTCCTGCCAACCCAGCAGTTTCAAAGCATGTAAAGGCAAGTAGATAAATATGTATTGCCATAAAAAGCTGGAAGGTAAACAGTGTTCTGTGCGCACAAATGCATTCAGCCATGCTGGCCACACGGCCACAGACCTGCACAGACCTGGCTCTTTTGCTTAAAAACAGAGACGAGCACCGCCCCTAGAGTCAGACATCACATGTGTAGATGGAACCTTTACCTTTACCTTAGGGGCGTTTATACACGACCCCTAAACTCCGCTGCAAATGGCTGCAAGCTCCGGAGCTTAAAAATGTTTCCCCACCAGCTCCGGAGTTTGCAGACAATTAAGTGAGACCCCGCCCACCTAAGCGCGACCCAGCGCACTTTTCTTGTACCTGCTCTTGAGAGGTGAAAAATATTTGATGCGGATGTGCTGGGCTCTCCTCGCTTCTTTTTGTTTTTGTTTTTTGCCTCCCGCCCCTTTAAGAGGAACCAGGAAGTGACCGGGGCTCCCCGGCAGCTTCCACCAGCACCGGGAGGTAAGGCTTTATTCTTTTGTCCCTTTTTTCCCTCCCTCCCCTCACGCAGCCAGCAGCCAGGAAGTACGGAGGGGTGGAGATGCACGAAGAGCGACAAACCCCTAAGATCTCTGGTCCGAATTTAAGGGGCCAGCTGATCTTAGGGGTCGTGTAAAAGCGCCCCTTGTTAAGAGCCTCGTGGTACAGTGGTTAAATGCCTGTACTGCAGGTAAACCTGTGCTCACAACCTGGGGTTCAATCCTAGGTAGCAGGTTTATGGTTGACTCAGCCTTCCATCCTTCCAAGGTCAGTAAAATGAGTACCCGGCTTGCTGGGAGGGATGTGTAGCCTGCACGCTGTAATTAAAATTGTAACCTACCCAGAGACTACTTGAAGTGGTATGGGGCGATATATAAGCAGAACACTTTGTTTTGCTTTGCTTTTTGGATTGGAAAACAGAATTTGCGATGCAACACATTAGGCGATGTTCAAGACTTTTTGAAAATGCTGAACTATCATTACATTTAGAATTTTTCTTAAAGTAACTAAAAAGAGTATATCAGACAAAAAAAGGAAAATTAAAAACAAAGACAACATATTGTTGCACCGTAATGACAAACTGCTAAACTGATAATTGCCCATAAAAGATCACATCAACATATAGCAGTTAGTCTTTAAGAGTCTGGAAAATTTTTGTCTTAATTTTTCACTTTTGTTCTGTTTTTGCCTGAAATATATTAACACAGCTACCTCTTCTAAAAAAGAGCATATTCTTAAGAAATTGCCTCTGTATTCCTTGTTACTTCAACAACACATAAAAAGAAATGCATTTACTAATATGTTTGGTGTTTGGCTACTTCTTATCTATTTTTAACCATTTTAACCAAACTACATTTAAAACTGAGGAGGGAAAGAGCAAAACCTCATCAACCTCTCATATCTCCAAAGATGCTTTAGAAGTACTGTATTGGTTTAATGCTATTTGATACTTTATGTTGTCTGTCCTTTTTTTAAAAAAAAGTGGTGGCACTGCCAATGTCATAGCTTCAAAAATAACATGCTGTGTCACTTTGATATTCCAGTGTGATGTGGTGGATGACATGAGGGACTCAAGAGATCTGGATTTGAATCCCGGCTCAGCCATGAAAGTGCATGGAACGGAGGTAGCACTGATAAAAACACTCATTAAATAGCTCAGTTCCTTGCTACATGACAGAGTGTCTTCTCCCAATGAGAATGGCCCATAATACCTGTCCCTCCCAGGCAAGGAACTTGTGGTCACTACATAAGAACATAAAAACATAAGAAGAGCCATGCTGGATCAGGCCAAAGGCCCATCTAGTCCAGCTTCCTGTAATTCACAGTGGCCCCACCAAATGCATTTGGGAGTGCACGAGACTAGATATCTGTCTTCTGATACCACTCCCCTGCATCTGGCCCTTGAAGTACCCTGGTTTAAAGGCTGGAGATTACACATCTCCATCATGGCTTGTAACCTGTGATGGACTTTTCCCCCACGAATCTGTCCAATCCCCTTTTGAAGGCATTCAGGCCAGATGTCATCACCACATCCTGTGGCAGGGAGTTCCACGGACTAACAACATGCTGGGTAAAAAAATATTTTCTTTTGTCTGTTCTCACTCTCCCAGCCCTCTCCCACTAACTCCAAGACAGGCCTGTAAAGATAAAACGAGAAACCGGGTGTTCTTGGCTCTGCGCTTCTGGAATGATCTCTCTCCCCCTTCCCCAAAATATGCCTGCCCCCCTCCCTAGGTTCTTTTAAATGATCTCTAAAAAACTGGATGTTTATGAAGACATTCCCACAGACTGGAACATAACTACAGCACTTATGCCCACCAACTTAAAGCCTGTGATTCTGCCTGCCCATAATTTTAATACTGTTACTGCATACTGTTTTTAGATGTCTTGTTGATTTGATATTTAATATGTTTGAATTTACTTTTTATTTTGTCTTGCTGTACATTTTGTGTCATTGTTGTAAACTTCCCATAGTGGCCCCATTGCCAGGTAGGTGGTACAGAAATCACCTACCTACCTACCTACCTACCTACCTACCTACCTACCTACCTACCTACCTACCTACCTACCTACCTACCTACCTAC
>JAHTLZ010000204.1:25504189-25531310 GCA_023846285.1 Phrynocephalus versicolor | reverse complement strand
TACATACATACATACATACATACATACATACATACATACATACATACATTTTAATATGTAGCTTGATGGCATATAACAACAAAAACAACACATCATTTTCTTACCTGGAAAACTGCCAGTGTATAATTTCCATGCTGTAGATATATCTCGACTTCAGCAAAGCTTTTGATAAAATTCCCCATGATATCCTGATTAGCAAGCTAACTAGGTGTGGGCTGGATAAATCAAGTACTGTATAAGGTGGATACACAGTTGGCTAGAGAATCGTACTCAGAGAGTGATAATTAATAGCTCCTTCTGTAACTGGGAGTAGGTAACAAAACTGAGTCCTGAGTATGGTGCTCTTCGACCTTTTTATTAATTACTTGGACAAGGGAAAGCAAAATGCTTGCCAAATCTGCAGATCACACAAAATTGGGCAGAATAGCTAATATCCTGGGAAACAGAAACAAAATTCAAAATGATCTAGATCTAGCTGGAGCACTGGGCAGAAACACTAGAATGAAATTATAACAGGAATAAGTGCAAAGTACTGCATCTAGGAAGAAGAAATCTAATGCATAGTTACAAGATAGGGGGAACCTGAGTCAGCAGCAATACAACCTGTGAGAAGAATCTTGGAATTCTGGTAGATCATAAGCTGCATATGAGCAAACAGTGTGATGTAGCCACAAAAAAGGCAAATGATCTTTTTTGCTACATTAATAGAAATATAATTTCCTAATCCTGTGAGCTGCTTGTCCTTATCTATTCAGCACTAGTTAATCCTCAACTTGAATATTGTCTCCAGTTCTGGACACCAAACCTCAAGAAAGATGCTGACAAATTGGAACAAGATCAGAGGAAGGCAATAAGGATGATCAGAGGGCTGGAAAACAAGCCCAATGAGGAAAGAAAGAACTGGGGGTGTTTAGCCTAGAGAAAAGAAGACAGTATTCAAATATTTGAAGGGCTGTCCTATATACATAGGTGTAGCTAGGGCTTCCGGAGCCTGGGGCAAAACTCAGTTTCCCCCCCCCCGTCAACACACAGGAGAGTGACCCCCCACACCCGCCACCAGTCCCTTTCAGCCCGCCCGAGCCACCTGGAGGGCGTCCCTCTTCCCGCGGTGCCAGCCCCACCACCCACCCGGACAGAGCAGGGCACAGCGGCAAGCAGGCCACCCAGCGTCCTGGGGCCATTGACATGCTGCCAGGCAGACGGGGCACCGAGCCAAGCCACCCCCGTGGCCAAGGCGGTAGCAAGGTTCGGGGAGGCAAGGCCGAACACGGCAGTGGCGAGGGGTGTGCCAGGAGCATCTGTGCCTTTACTCGGGAATAATCGGAGATGGTGGGTGGGTGGCAGGGCTATTTGGCACCCCCTAATTGCTACACCTGGGGCACCCCACCCCTTGCCCTCCCCACGCTATGCCCCTAGTCATATAGAGGAGGAGCGGGATCTGTTCTCAGTCATCCCAAAGTGCAGGACATGCAACAAAAGGGCTCAAGTTAAGAGAACCCAGTTTTTGGCTAAATATCGGGAAGAATTTCTTAACTGTTAGAGCAGTATGTCAATGGAACCAATTATATATTTATTTCATTTATTTCATTTTAGAGTATTTTTACCCTGCCTTTCTCCTTGGAAAAGGACCCAAGGCGACTTACAGTAATGAGTGATAATATACAGTTCAGTACAATTAAGACATGTTCAAAAATTGAAAACAGGGAATTGCGGAACATCTTACAGCATTAATAGATAACATTACATTAAAGCTTCAAGAGAATGTGAGCAGTTAAAAAGAGAGTAAAATTCCATTTAAAGTTATGAGTGATGGAAACTAAAATTGAAAACATGGTGTCAATGCAATCACACAAGGTTATAAGTGGTTATAAACCCAAAGTCTATGTGATCCTATAGATTCATATAAAAGACACATAATAGGTAGTCCATCATTCAAGGAAAGCTTGCCTGAAGAGAAAAGTCTTTGCCTGTTTCTGGAAAGACATCAGAGATGGGGCAGTCCTGGCCAAGAGTGGAAGGGATTTCCAGAGTCTGGGCACCCCAGACAAGAAGGCCCTTTCATGTGTTCCCACGTGATGTCCCTGTGAGGGTGGCGGGATAGAGAGACAGGCCTCTCCTGATGACCTTAACACCCAAGCCGGTTCATCCTGTGAGATTCAATCTTTGAGGTAGCTTGGACACAAGTCGTATAGTGCTTTGTAGGTCAAGGTCAGCAGCACCTTGAATTGTGCCCGACAGCTGATTAGCAGCCTATGGAGCTACTTTAACAGGGGTGTAATGTGATCTCTGTATCCTGCCCCAGTCAGCAATCTGGCTGCTGCAATGTCCTGTTGAAGTTTCCTGAGACTTTTTGTCGGTAGCCCCATATAGTGAGCATTACAGTAGTCTAGCCGGGATGTCACTGGGGCATGTGTCGCTGTGGCCAGAGCTGGTTAGCTCAAGAGGTGATGAGTGCTACAACACTGGAGAAATGGACAACCAACTACAGATATCCTTTAATTTGCATTTCTGCATGGAGCAGGGGATTGGACTTGATGGCCAAATATGATCCATTCAACTCGCTTAAAGTTACACCAGAATTAGGGCTTGCACAGAGATGACAAAAACAGGTGAATAAGAACCACACACAGGAAACTGAATTGCTAGAGATTTGATTGGTTGGTTGGTTGGTTGGTTGATACTGTGCACTGCCCCATTAGTGGAAGGACTACTCTCGGTGGTTTACATGAATAAAACTGAAAACCCTCAAAACCACAATGACAAAAAATACTGTTGGTTTTATTATCTTGATGTCTCAGAATAACTGGCCTTTTAATCCACCAGTTCTAAAGGATACTATCTATAAGCGGATTTGCTGACATAAGGATGGGTTTTATTTCTACCCATTCACTGCTGACTTGATCTCTTTACATATATTTTCATGGAATCTCCTCTCAGTATCTCTTGCAGGCATGCACCCATCTCAAGAGTAATCTCCCTAGTAGTCGCTAAACATAGATATCAGCTATTTATGAACAAGGGACATCCCTGACTAAGCTGAGAAAATACCTTAACCCAATCAAGCTGTTGGGCAGTCCAGATTACTAATTGTTATTTATGTCACTGTGTTTCATCCAGTCTACTCATCATGAGGAATTGGTACCATTTTCTGCATCTTATTCCATCTCCTGCCAGCAAAAGGATGATTCAAACATGCTATTCAGAAGGTGGTAGACTCTACTACTTTCAAAATAGTGGTGGATCGAGTGTGATCTGCTAACCCCAACTCTCCCTAGGGAGGCCCAATTCTCTGTTTTAAGAGAATTTCGCACCAGCACTTTCCAAAGTGGCTGCCTTTACTCCAAACAGGAAATAACTATTAATTCACTTCTGGCTTGGATAAAAGGATGGGGGCATAGCCATAGAGATCTGAAGGAGTAGAAAATGAAGTAGGTCTAGGCCCAGAACCTTCTGCAGTTGCCAGTCTCCGGTTTATAGATTTGAAAGTTAGATGGCCCCACAGCAGGATCCCAAAATAGTGGATCTGCTTCATGGTGAAGGGGAAAGACTAGGTAAGCTTTCTCCACCTGGTTTCCCTCCTTCACGTCACACACACACACACACACACACACACACACACACAGAGAGAGAGAGAGAGAGAGAGAGAGAGAGAGAGAGAGAGAGAGAGAGAATTGCTATGATCAAATCTAGTTCATCACATTTTCGAAAGTACTTAGTTGAGCAAGGCTTAAGTTTAAGATCCATTCATTGTGGGACAGAAGCAGTCACTATGGAGAACCAGCTACACCTGGGAAAGAGGGAGCTGGGATATCTGATAGCTAAATGTTAACTTTCTTTGAAGTTACTTTTTTAAAAAGCAACCCATTCCCATTAATTTTAAAAGAAATTCAAAATGCTGCTAAAATGTACGGTCATAAAGTTCCCAGAAAGTAACTTTAAAAGTAATTTGAGCCAGGTAACTGTTATTCAGTCGGGTGACTTCTTTCCCACCTGTTAGATTATTTTTTAAATGTACCTTTGTTGTTCTTCTATTACAAGTTCCTCTATTACAACTGCATTTTGTTACAGATCACCAAATTATATTTAACTCATTGTTTCCAAGAAGGAGGTGGTGGCAGGAGAGGAGCATTAGATCTAAACCTGATTTAAAGAATCCTGAGAAAGGAGGCCAGAAGTTTTGAAGTTATACATCATGATATTCTTGAAGGCTTTCACGGCCAGGATCTGATAGCTGTTGTGAGTTTTTTGGGGCTGTTTGGCTGTGTTCTGGAAGTAGAAAGGAATAAAAACTTCCAGAACAAGGCCAAACTCCTGAAAAACTCAGAACAGCTTATACGTCAAGACTTAACACACATAGATCACCTGAGCTGTTTTAGCTTCTGTGTGAAGAAATGCTATATTTTTATTCAAATTACAATAATTTATATGGGGTGATGCAAATTTTAAAATAATTTTTAAAAATAAATCTGCATAAATCTATATAAATTTATATTTGCCTATTACAGACAGATTTGTCTTCTTTTGGCCAACTTACTAAATTACTTTGCTGTAGTATAAAGCATTGCCTGATCTTCTCTTCTGTATATAAGGGCTGCATATAAGTTGTAAAAATAAAATAAATAAATAAATAAAATAGCAAGTAGCCTGTGGATATTTGCAGCATGATCCTGAGTTCTTCTTCCTTTTCAAAATCCAGCTTGAATTTCTGGTTATTCTAAGGTAAAACTTTTGCAACACTACAAAGCATCACTTTGCTTGTATGAGAACTTAAGTAATGGTTGTATAATTACTGCACTCCTCGGCATCTCCTTCCTTGGGAACTGGAATGTGCATTGAGTGTTTCCAGTCTGTAGGCCATTGTTTTGTTTTCCATATTTGTTGGCATATTCATGTCAAGATTGTGACAAAACTGGTCTCTGTAGCTAGAACTAGTTCTATAGGCATCCCATCCACCTCTGGTGATTTATTTCTTCCCTTTGCTTTCAGAACAGCTTCCTCTTCACTTTCTATTACTGCAGGTTCTTCATCATAGGATTCCTGCACATGCTTAAAACATTATTAAGACAGTGAGCAAATGCTTTCAATAATTAATGCATGTGTATGTTGACCACATTTTTTGTTTTTTGGGTGGGGTTGGTAACCCCAATTGCAAAGTGCAATCAGATCTGTGCTGCAGCTTTGACTGTGCACACATACCTTTATTCCCCCATGTTTTAGCATCCCAGGAAAGATGCCAAGCACTCAGAAAAGGCCAAAGGCATTTTGACAGCAGCAATCCACCTTCCTTTTCTGGAAGTGTAGGGGGAAATCCACTGTGAGATTTACAGTAGCCTACAGGGTGGTGTCACATTGGCTGCTATCTTGTAGGAATGTTTATTTCAGTAATCCAGCAAATTGTAAATATTGGGGACTTGGCATCGGAGGCTGGAAAAACAATATGAAGCATGAGCTTCAGTTTAA
Organism: Phrynocephalus versicolor; assembly: GCA_023846285.1. Classification (NCBI taxonomy): domain Eukaryota; kingdom Metazoa; phylum Chordata; class Lepidosauria; order Squamata; family Agamidae; genus Phrynocephalus; species Phrynocephalus versicolor. The sequence continues at coordinate 25,525,850 of JAHTLZ010000204.1, read as the reverse complement.
GATTCTAATGCGCCTCTTGAACTACTGACACTGGATTTTGAAGATTTTATGTATCTGTTTAGCAAGGGGGGGAAACATGAAACAGGAGCTATGCCTATCACCAGCTATCCACACCCTCCCCGGCCAGGTTCCACATGCCTAGTCTATTGTAGCCAGTTTCTAAGGCCGCAGTCTGAACATCAGCTCTGCCATGAATGCATTTAGAGCAGTGGTTCTCAACCTGTGGGTCCCCAGATGTTCCTGGACTGCATCTCCTAGAAGCCTCCACCACTCGCTGTGCTGGAAGGGGTTTCTGGGAACTGCAGTCCAGGAACATCTGGGGACCCACAGGTTGAGAACCACTGATTTAGAAGGCTTTTCTCCATGAAGGTCCTTCAGGTTTTCTTTTCTGTTTTACAGACTGAGCCAGAACCACACTTTGAATCAACAGGCTTATAATTCTTCGGTGGGAAGGTGTGGAATTCAGATACTAAATGTAAAATCTTATGGATACCGGAATGCTGAATCACTCCAATGGCCCAGCTGGCCCGAGGTTGGGTAATTTGTCATGATCCTTCACAAACTTTTGTTGATGTAGAGGGGATCTCAATCCAACATGTGTTGCCTGTCTTGATGCAGTCCAACAGCCTGATTCCCAGGTTGCCCAAGCAGATGCTTCTAGGAAGACTAAATAAGGGCCAATGCTCCTCGGCAGCTGGCATTCGAGGGCAGATTGCCACTCAACAGGGACTTTCCCATATACTGTAACTAGCTGTCATGAGTCATAACCATTAGCAGACCTATCCTTCTTTCATTTGCTCAATGGTTGTCAAGATTAGTTCCCCAGACACTGACCACAACTCTCATGATCTCCACCCATCCATCCATCCATCCATCCATCCATCCATCCATCCATCCATCCATCCATCCATCCATCCATCCATCCATCCAATTAATATCCTGCCCATCCATTGCCTAAGCACTATTCTGGGCATGGGGAATGTTAGTATGTAGATCAGGCCTGCCCAAAGTCCGGCCGGGGGCCAAATCCGGCCCATCAGGCCATTCTGAGTGGCCCGCAGCTGGCTGGCCCGCCCCTCCCTCTGCCTCCTTCACCCCATGTTCTTTTTTAAAAAAAAAAAAAATCTTCTGCCAACACTGACACTGCTGGGAAGCTTGGGCGGCTGGGCGGACGGGCAGTCTGCCGCCACCGGCACCGCAGGGGAATGTGTGGGGGTGGGCAGGCCTGTGGGCCTCTGCCACCGCCAAGGAGCTTTGGGGTGGGCTGGCGGGCGAGCCATCGCCACCGCTGGGGAGCTTGGGGGGTGCAAGGTCACACAGATCGCCTCTTCCAAGGGGCGACCTGCGGCCACGGCTCCCTGTGCTTCATTTGGTCCCCAACTTCCTCCCTCCCTCCCTCCCTCCCTTCCTTGTTCCCCACCTTCTTTCCTTCCTCTCTTGGTTTCCACCTTCCTTCTTTCCTCCCTCCCTTGTTCCCCGCCTTCCGTCCTGCGGGTGGGGTTGCAAGGGGTCAGTGGGTGGGGCTTGCAGTGGGGTGGCAGGGTCGCGGAGCAACCGGCCCCTGACACATTCTCAGCCACCAAATCTGGTCCTCCTTACAAAAAGTTTGGGCACCCCTAATGTAGATGATGGAAGTCATAATCCAGCATCGGAGGGGGCCAACTTTGAAAGTTCCTAGAAGAGTGATGGCAGAACTTTTAGTGACCGAGTGCCCAAACAGCGATTCAAAACCCACTTATTTTTCACCAAGTGCCAATACAGCAATTTAACCTGAATACAGTGGTGCCCTGGGTTACAAATGCTTCAAGTTCCACCATTTAGGAAAGCGAGAATCGAACAGCAGGCTTTTGAACTTCCTGCAGCCACAGCACACTCATGGTGGCCATGGGAAATTCGGTCCTTGCTTTCCCAAAGAATAGCATCCCATCTGCCTCTTTGCCCTGGGCAGAGAGGCCAGTGGGGTGCTACACCATCGAGAAAGCCAGGGGGAGTGGTGGCAGCTTGTGGGCTTGTTTGTTGTACGTTTACTCTTTAGCCACACCACTCTGGGCATCCCAGAAGTGGTGTGGCTGGAGAGTAAAGTGGGGCTATGTAGGAGCCCACAAACTGCTGCCTCCCCTTCGCCCGGCTCTCTGCACGGAGCACAGTGGCATGCTCCGAGTGGTAGGGGAAGTGCCGTGGCTGTGAGGGGGCAATGTCACGTGCCCACAGAAACGGCTCCACGTGCCACCTTTGGCACCTGTGCCATAGATTCACCAACACTGTCCTAGAAGACCACCCACTTGCTTCTTCCACCAAGGCATTCTCCATATTCTTCATTGACTGTCTTTGCAGAGTGAATTGTTGGTTACCATTTCCTTGCACCATTCTACAACTGGAAGATGTGAATTTTTGAAGAATGTGCACATTATGGTATAATGATGGCCAGATTTTTTTTTCCTTTTAAAAGGAATGCCTAGTCCTCATGGTAATGAAAAAAATATATACAGTACATGGAAGTGTATGGTATGGTCTCAGAAGCTAATGAGATGAGTTTGAATCAGATTTTCATTGGTTGCAGTACAGGACATCACCACCTGAAAAAGACTTTGCCTCCCCTCATCTTAGCAAGATGCATTATTTAAAATATATACAAGTGGGTTTTATTTGCACCTTTTTTTAGTCTTTCTTTCCTATGGTCAGAAGTGTGATGCTTGCACAGTATCTTCAGTGATGCAGATAGCATTAAAACCCAGTAACCAGATAAGTCTATTGAGTTGCTCTCTGCTCTGGTGGTTTGGACTGATAAGCCTCAATCTGGCCATGTGGAACGCAGTGTGCAAAGTCCAACGAAACTGTAAACAGCATTCTGTAGAGGTTTACTATCCAATGTTAGTCTCCGTAGATTGCGTTGCCATGGAGGAGGCAGAGTTCTATTCATCCCTTTTCCGTAGCATCCTGAATGGGCTATTACAGATCTTCCAAGGGCTCAAGGTGGCATACGAGGTCTGTCTCCCCACTTATGTTTATCTCTGCCACAAACCTACAACTTAGGCAAGTCCAAGAAACAGTGATTGGGCCACGGTCGCCCATTGGGCTTCCTGGCTAAACTAGAGGTTAAAGCCTGGTTCTCTTTGGTTTTGATGCAGTGTGGCTACCAAGACACTACACTCTTAGTCATAGAGATGCCTGGCAAATTAATCATCCACCTCAGGGAGTATTCCACACAGCTGCAACGGCACAGGTCAAAAGATAGTTATGGCTGAAAATCCCCACATTATTACAGCATAAGGAGAGAGTGCCCTAGTCATACACTACAGTTGGTATTACTTAGCAACAAGGAACTGTTGTTCGGATTACCAGTCAGAGGGTCAAATGAGTCTACTTTTGTTGTATTAGATTACCCTGCAAAAATCCTGACAAGTTTTGTTTTCAGCATCTCCGAAGACCTGAAAGGAAACATTACTCACTGAGATGCATAGCCATGGCTTTTGTGCGGAAGCAGGAAGAGTTAACACTTCGGCTGAGTATTACCGGCTACAAGAAATACAGCATACTAGTAACGTGGCATGCCGTATCTGATGGTGGGGTGAGGGAGAGTCCTTCCCAAAAGGTGGACTCTCTGGCTCTTCCTGGAAACTTCTGCTCTTTGTTCACGACCTTAGGGGAAAAATAATTATATCACGGTTAATGACAATGACGTTAGGTACTATTACTTCTCCAGAAGCAAATCAGATGATGTTTGGACAGTGGTAACTACTGGTAAGTGACTGCAACAGGAGATATACACAGTTTAGGTTTAGGTATGCCTTGTTTTTCTTCCATCCATTAGAAAGAGAGACATTTCTAAACAAGCTGAACTATTAATATGCAGGAGTTTAATTTTCTTGGCCTGCATGGAAACAGTTAGAGCACAGATACATTGGATGACACCCATCTGCTTAGTGTAGTAAGTTTACATTTACAGCTGGCCCACTGAATCAATGGGGGTTTGGTGATGGAACTCCTCCATGAGTTCAACTGATTCAAATGGGTCTGGTCTAGTTGCAACTTATTATACTAAAATAAGTCACAGATGGAATAGGCCCATTTGAATCAATGGAATTTACTGGAGGAGTTGACTCTCGAAATCTCCACTGATTCCACTGACCTACTTTAATGCAACTTAACCTTACAATCATTGATTCCATTGGCCTAATTGAATGCAACTTACAAGCCATTATGGTTAGTAATATCTCAGGCACAGTGGAAAATCACTCAGACACACAACACAATACAACACATCACAAACATAAGAGTAAATGTACGTTCTCAATGTTTTTAAGGAAGACACAAAGGAAAAGGAATACTACAGATAATGTTATTTCAATGAGCTGCAAGGAAGAAAAGAACAGATTTTTTTAAAAAAGAAGTTGGAGTGGACAAATTGGCAACCTTTACAAATTTTTAAATTCCATTAAGTGTTTCAACATAATTATTAAAAATAAATACGAGATTTGCTAACTATTTTGACCATGCACCCCTTCACTTCTACTGTATCATGCCTCCATAGAAGCGTGGTTCTAGAGACCGGGACCTCAGTCCTGCTTAAGTTGCCCACCTTGTTTTAAAGGACGGGAAAGGACCAACTTGTTTTTGACAGTAGTGGCCATGGGCCAACTGTGCTTTCCAGTAGATACTGGATCACTGGCTGGCAGACATCTTCTTCATCAGTACTGGTAGCCTTTATCAGCAAGAGTGTTACAGTTGTGGAGCACCTGGGTTTGTGTGGAGCATTACATGCAATTAGGAATCACGTATCTTAAGAACCTTTGATTTCATAAGTCTGGGTAGTGTTTCCACCAGTGTATATTACTACATGTGTTCATAGTTGTTCTGGCCTGTTTGCCACCTGGTGACTTAACCTTCCAGTGATGATCCAGATATACAGCACACCATTATGGCTATATTCAAATGCCTGGCAACCATGGCAGAAGAGCTAGTGTTCAGCCATCATGAACTTTTGGGAGAGCTCCATGCCACAGTGGAGCAGCAGAATAGGATTTTGGGAAAGTGCATTTACACATTCCATAGAAAATTACAAAAGAGAAATGTGATATTAAAGAATTGCATCTATTTCTCACTACTTCAAAATATATATCGAGAGAGAGCGCTATCACAACATTTTCTGAAGAGACTTTATGGGTCATCAGTTGGTCATTCTTGTTACACAGTAGGCTCACTGACTGACTGCAGCAGCACAGGTCTCACCGGGATTCACAAAAGCCCCTTTCAAAATTAGTCTTTATCAGCGATACTACAAAAAATAGCCAGTTTTAGACTCAGGATATGAAGTCTAAAACCTCATAATGCTTGTATTACAACCAAGGCAAGTAACACCTTCTAGAACTTATTGTTTTAGGCCTCCTGAGAACTTTGTTAGAAGGTGGCCCATAAATACCATTAATAAACACAGCTTTCTTGAATATTCTAATAGAATATTATGCTACAAGTGCTTTGAATGAATGAATGAAGGATTGGATAATTAAATATGAGGATGCCCTCCTATTGCAATCAAGCAAATCTAGCGGACAGGGAAAAACATGAGCGCATGTTTTATGGATTCAAGATGGAAGGCAGGCTAAAATCCCTGGGTAGTATATTAAGCTACATAATCCAGAGAACTAATGTTTAAATTCAGAACTGGGGTTATGTATTTTATTTATTTAGAAAAAAATTTAACTGCCCCACTACCAAGTGGTCTCTGGGTGGCAATGAAATATATATAACCAATACACTGTGAGTATAAAATTTTGGAGCCATCTGGCAAAATGATGGAAGAGATGGATATTTGTGTGACCCTACAACAGAATTATATATTTAAAGTTATTATATGTAATAAAGGAAGAAACAAACAAAAGATGAGGAAAGTTGAGGTGATGCAGTATTCAGAGTAACTGAATATTATTTTCGCTTAGCTAAAACTTTAAAAGTTTTTGTCCAATCCTTGTGCATCACTGGTTAGCAACAGATATATTGTGATTTACTGCTGCCACCATCTGGTCACTTTGGGGAAAAACAAGTTTCTCAACGTTTTGAGAACAGGTCTTGACAATGAGGCACAATTGTGATACTTTTAGGATGTAATGGCCATCTCATTCCCAGAATTTTACAGAGGCTCCACTGCTGGCATCTTCCATTTATAACTGTCCCTTGCTAAAAAAGAAAGAAAAAGAAAATTGGAACATGTACACAAGGCCTTTTGATTGGTACTACTCGGACTGTTCACATCAAAAAACCCTTCAACTGAGAGCAACTTCTTTATGTATTGCAAACAATGAAGCCCTGGTAATCTTTACTCAGGTGCAAGTTCTACCATGTTCAATAAAGGCTATTCTCAGATGAGACTCTAGTCCAGTTGTAAAACACTTCTTCTTCCTCACATTTTATTGTAGGTGTAGGGTCTATGCTTCCAATCCTCAACCACCACTTAGTCTGATCTACCGTGTCTCCAGAGCGCAGGGCGATGATTTGTGTTTCTTCTAAAACTGAGGTAATTTAAATAGCCTTGGTTTGTAGAGATTTAAATTAATCAACTGTAGATTTCCATTTCACTCTGAATTTGGACCAGTTCAGTAGTGGGGATGATTTTTCTCAGGTAGACCTATTTGTTTTAAACAGTGGCTGAAATCCTGCTGCTTACCATAGAAAGTCACATTAGAACAGGCCCCCTGAATCAGCAGGAATTTGCTGAGCCACCACTAGGAAAGGGCCGTTTAATGCAGTGAAACATAGAGGAGCTAATTCACCGAATGCCCGCTGATTCAGTGGGCCTTCTCTAGTGCACATCACTGTGCTAAGCCACAGGAGTTCAGCCACTTGGCAGAGTATAAATAAGCCTACTATATTAGACAGTAGTAAGCAGTATGAGGAAAATGTTGTGCTTCTGAGGTAAAATTGAGATAGACCTTTACATAGGAGAACTGGTGAATGGGAGGGAGCTCTTCCCACACCACTGACCCCTCTGCAAAACCTCTAGCTGTGCAATTGCTGTAAGTGGGCTTTAGCCAACAGGGTTCCACAAACAGAAATGTACCTGGCTAGTGGAAAAAGCAGCCTGGAGAGCCATTTACCAGTAACAGACCAGTGTCCTGGGAAAGGTTACCCATCATGCAGCTGGACAGAATATTTGTGATCCTCAGCACTTTTGGCTGTAAAATCCACCCCCATCCCTTAAAATGGTAGCCATTCTCTAATACTGTTGACTGAAGTCTTATCTCCAAGTTCTGGCCACGTTCAATGTAAAAAAAAATTGGTGCCTATCTTTTTAAAAGGAACACAAAAAGACAGGGAGGGGAACTGTCCCAAAAAACCTATATCATTTCCTCATGGGATGGTTCTTTGGCCCAGGCAATGTGATATATTCAGACAAATAGTCCCACTCATTGCAAGGCCTTTTTTCATTTTGGGCCATGAAGGCTGAGCAGCTCCTCATTCCTCTTCTGCAAGTGACAGTCAGTAATGGACGGTGTCCAAGGGAGTATCTAATAACTCACAACATTTGCAGGATATTCCCTATGCCCGAGGTGCTAAAAACGCACCATGAAACTGCTTGATTCCTCACTGTGCTTCCCTCACAGGAACTGGACTTGATCCACAGGGGTTTCTTTCCCACTCTGCAGTTCTACGATTAAGATACGCATGAGAATAATTGATCCAGCATTGAGACTGGGGAAATAATAGTTGACCAGGCACATTGTAGTAGTTCTACCATTTGTAAGATGCCTTGAATAAGGATGGGGACTGTTAGACCTTTTAGATCTTTATTGATTATAACCCTGGTATCTTCAGTGCAGGTTAGGCCTAATGGGAGTTGTTAACCCAAAACAGCTGGAGGGCCATATAGTTTTCAATACTGGCCCTGAGAGAAGATATTTAAACAGAAAGTAACAGATTTGACCTGATGGCTCCTGGTCAGTCGAAAGACTGGTCAGTCTATGCCACTGATGGCGAAACTTCAGCACTCCAGATGTTTTGGACCATAGCTCCCACAATCCTTGGTCATTGGCAGTCGATGCTTGTAATTCTGGGAGTTGTCTTCCAAAACATCTGGAGTGCCGAAGGTTCGCCACCAGTGGTCTATGCTGTACAGTAGAGTTACACTCCCTTTGAAAACACAGGTGGAAAGTGTGGGGGTGGTCCTGGATTTGTCTGAGCCTGGATGTCTGGATCTCCACGTTTCCACTGTGGTCAGAAGTACAGTCACCCAGTTTAAAGTAGTACACCAGCTGATTCCTGGCGGTCTGATAGGTCCACGGCGACACGTGCCTTAGTTATATCCCAGCTGGATCAGTGTTATGTGCTCTACATAGATCTGCCCTTGGAAAATGGGTTCAGGAATGTGTCCCATTTTATGAGCCTGCACAAGTGTAAAGATCATTAGGAGAGGTCTTTATCTCAGTCCCACTACCTTCATGAGTGTATTTGGTGGGTACAGTGTATTTGGAAGGTCTTCTGTCACTGTTCCTCCCAGATACTGGGACCCCCATTCCAATGGGAGGCCAGGCTGATCCCATCTTTGCTGTCCTTCTACAAAGACGTTCCCTGTCTGAAAGGGGGTTTCAAATGAATGGGTTTGCCTTGTTGCTTTAAAACATGTCTTCAGTACTGATTTATTTACCATGTTTAATTCTTTGTTAAAATTAGTATGTTTATTGTTTTTAGTTTTTAAATATTCATTCAATAATGTAAGTCATCTCTTTTTAAAGAGAAAGAGGGTAATACAATTTTAAATAAGACTCCAATAATAAAAATGATCCTATTATTAAATTCTGCTTTAAAATAAAAAGAGAATGGTTACATATCCATTGTAAACTAGAGACAAATTTGTTCTTCTTAGAATGGCATTTTCAGCTGGTCGTGCTTTGGAAAACAAATGTGATGTTTTCTTTTATTCTTTCCAAGAAGGGATCGGGGAGATTTTCATGATCCACAGAAAAGTGTTTCCACTGCATCAGTTGTGACATAGATAGGGTGTTTCCAGAAACAGATTTCATGTTGCTTTTACCAAGCTCCCATTCTTGTTGCATGGAACCTTTTTCTGAAGGACCTGAAAGAAATAATTAGGAGGAGGGAGATGAGGAACACCAACTACCAGCTGAAGTAAAGATGCAAAATCATCCAGAGGAATTCATAATTAGCCTTCACCAAGACAAGTGGACTGGGAAGGGCAGTGAGTATGTGTATCTGAGATAGAGATAATGTGAATATACCTTAGACATGGATGCAAGACTGTTAGTGGGTAGGTGGGGGAGGAAGCATGTGGTGCAGGGAGGCGGCCAATTTAAGATGGGCCCTGTGAGTTCAGGTTGTCTCAGTATAGGGAAACCTCAGACCCTGAGACCAGGTTCATTCCTCGCAGTGTCCAGCACTGATTTCTAGGTCTTTCCTAGATGGCTATACTGTTGACACAACTGTTTGACGGCTAACCAATGATGTAGCCTTTTCCCCTATTCTAAAAGTTTGAAATGCTTCTCATTGATGTTAGTTACTAGGAGTAAAGGGTTTAAGCTAAAATGTGGCATTTTTAGCCCCATCTTTTCTCTCTGGCTTCGATCTCCAGAAGCACATAGGCTACTGAAATGTGACACCAGAGAACCTCTTCCATCTTGTCAATAATGGCCAAACACATGGGAAATCCACATGAAAGCAACAGAACCATCTCTCTGTTGTTCCTGATTAACTAGTATCCAGTGATAAAGTGCCTCTGTACATCAGGGGGCAAACAGGCAGCAAGACTAGTAGCCACTGCTAGCTTTATCCCTGATGAATTTGTTTAACCCTGTTCCAAAACCATCTAAGTTAGCAGCTGTCCCCACATCCTGGAGAAGTGGACGGTGCAGGTTATCTATCGAAGCTTCATTAAGAAGCAGTTTGTTATTCATATAAAGCAAAGTACTACTGGAATTGATTAATCCCAGGTTTTGTCAGTTGGATTTTTTTAAAAAAGCACAGAACTAAATCATACACCACAGCTGAAAGAAACTGAATGACAGGAATGCAAATGTCACCTTGATCATCTTTCTTTCCCCCACATTTACACTCCAACAGGTCATGGGTAACAGAGCTGGAATCTTCATGCAGTATAAAAAGATTTCTAAGTTCTTCAACGGAAAAACGGATGTGTTCAGATCCTTTGGAAAAGTCCACCACTGCTCCAGAGAGCCCTTGTTTACTGATCTGCCTCTGATAGATTTTTTCTTCTATTGTGCCTGCATGGATCAAGTACACAAATGTTACAATTCCGAGAACAGGGAGCCAAAAGAGCAGCTAACAATGAAATGGCTGCATCTGAAGCCATTCTCAAATTAAGATAGAATTTGCAATCATTATGTGGCAGACCTGTGGTTAGCAGTCGGTAAATATGCACGGTACGCTTCTGTCCGTCTCGCCATACTCTGGCCATTGCCTAAAAGAGGATGACATGGTAAAGATTACAAGGGAGGTATTCTAAGTGATGTCCCTGCCCCCCCCCCAAAATTATACTGTTTTGATTATTTATTTTTGTCTGCTAATGGCCAATGATCTTGATGCACGGCATAGTAAATCACACTAGAGCAACTGGAATTTGATGAGTCAACTCCTCCATAAGGTCTACTGATTCAGATGGGCTTACTCTAATGGTGACTTACTTTAGCACCGTTAATTCATAGTCAGACTTTGAACCAAGAGAGCTTATGGGAGTATTGACTCACCAAATCCCCCTTGATTCAAGGAGCCTATTCTAGTGCAGTTTAGGATCCTGCTGCAAGAGGAGTTTCACCAATATGTATTTGACAGCGTAAATACAGGAATAGGTTTTTTAAATTAATTGGGACTAAATAAGGGCCAACACAACCATGAGATGGGAATCCTAGGACTGCCTCTTTCCCATGTGTGCAAAAACCATCTCTGTGCGTCTGTGTGTTTTATGGAAGATATGGACTGGAGCAGTAAAACATTTATACTGCTCCCAGTTGCACAATGAAAATGGCTACCTTAATCCAAGCCTGCTAATCATCTGCAAACATAAAGGCCTTCCACAATTAACAAGACCTTCAGGAAGTATTAGAGTGGCAATTTATACAGGACAATCTACACAGAAGGAAAGGATTAAACATCTCCCTGTGCTTCCAACACCCACCTACCCCCCGGTGTTCCTCAGTCCAAATCAAGCTTCCTTGCAGCTCCATTTTAAAATATGATGGGACCTCCACTCACGGAATGGCCATGGCAATCTTGCCTTGGCCCCATGAGACCCACAAAAGCTTGGGCCACATTAACATCTATGTTGTTTATACTGTATTTTTAACTCCCCATTTTTTAAAATCTTGCCCTCACTGTGCTTCACCTTGTAACCTGGTTAATGACAGATAAAGACAAAACAGATTTGCCAGTCTGACTGCTGAAGTCAGTATCCCTGTAAATCCTCTCAATGGAGTGATGTTTTACTTCAAAAGACAATGTAGACAATGAATAATAATTGTGTGCAGTCAAGTTAATTCTACTTAAGATGACCTTATCCACGTTTTTCCAGGTAGAGAGTACAGTAACCCCCCTCCATTTCGCGGTTCATGTACTGCGGTCCCGCTATATTGCGGACTGCAGTACCTGCCAGGGCTCCAGCTGATTAGCACTGGGGTGGGGGAGAAAAACCTTTCCTTGTGTGGGGGGAAAGGGGGGAAAGTTTTAAAAGCCTGGGCTTTTAAAACCTTTTTCTCCCTTTCCTGAGCCCAGGCTCCAACTTGGTGGTGGATCAGATCCCCCAACGCCACTCGCCCAGGCTGCTCCAAGAAGTCTCAGAGCAGTGCGGGCGAGCGACGGCGGGGGATAAGATCTCTCAATGCTGCTCGCCCGCGCTGCTCCAATCCCCCAATGCTGCTCACCCGCGCTGCCCCGAGAAGTCTTGGAGCAGCCCTAGTGAGCGGCACCCAACCTGCATCCGCATATCGCAGATTTTCAGTCATCATGGGTCGGGTGGGTCTCTAACGCCTACAGTAGGCAGGGGATTACTGTATTCAGAAGTGGTTTACCATTCTGTTCTTCTGCGGGTGCCCTGGAGCTATGTAGCTTGCCCAAGACTTACACAGACTGATTCAACTTTTGGAAAGCACAGTACGGAACAGAAACCCCAACTTCTGGCTACACAGCCACACATCAAATAAATGGAGCTAGACAATGAAGGCAACAGGAACTGTACAGTACTTCGGATTATTTTAGGGGCTGAATGAATCCGTTATATAACTTCCCTTTAAGTCACAGGTGACACAAGTGGATGCAGAATAGTGTTCTATTCTATGAAACTAACTCTTTTAAAGCCAAAAAGCAAAGTGTTCTGCTTATATACCACCCCACAGTGCTTAAAGCATTCTCTGGACAGTTTACAATTTAATTACCTAGGCTACACCCTGCCCCCTCGTCCAGCAAGCTAGGTACTCATTTTACCAGCCTAAGAAGGATGGAAGGCTAAGTGAACCTTTACTTTATTACCTGGAATTGAACCCCAGGTCGTGAGCACAGTTTTAGGTGCAGTACAGCAAATTAACCACTATACCATGAGGCTTGGTTGAAGCGAGTAATCACATTTCCCCCCAAAGGATATGTGAATTTATTATTTTTTTTATTTTTGCAAAATAAAATGCTAAATTTCACAGACATTCACCTTTAGCAAATGTTTCAGTGCACTCAGGGCATACACAACTATTTGATTTGAATGAACCTATCAACAAAAGATCGACATAACTGAAGGGCTGCAAGCAGGAACGGTCAGGATCTTTCCTGTCCTGATACGAAACAACCGCAACAAACCTGAATGTCAGTGGCTGGATTCCAATCAATATCATAGAGGACGAGGTGAGATGCTCCAACCAGGTTCAGACCCACGCCACCAGCCTTGGAACTTAGCAGAAAGATAAAGGCTGGGCAGAATCTACTGTTAAAACTGTCAACAATCTGTTGTCTCTGAGAAACTGGAGTGCTGCCATCAAGTCTTGTGAAGGAGTATCCCTTACGTTTGCACACTTCTTGTAGTACATTCAGTGTCTGAGTGTAATTAGATACCACAACGACTCTATCAGTCCAAAACACAGAGAGGTATTATAAAGAGAACAGCCAGACAATGGATGCACAGCACTATCAACTCTTGAAAACACAATAAAACTCTTAAGCGTTCCTTGACTCTTTGTTTTAATGACAATGTTTGGCTCTTATATTTTTTATTTTCACCTGAATATTGTTTGTTGCTTTGTGTTTTTATTGTTCAATTTCTTTGTTATCAGCCACATTGCTTTCTTTTCTTTTTTTACACATTTTTAAAAAGAGAAAAACAAACAAGAAGCCTAGGGGGATGGATTATTATTATTTTGATCTTGTTTATTATTTTCTTAAAAATTACTTACTTTTTTTCCAATTCTCTTATTTTGCTTTGTAACAAATAAAAATAAATAAACACAAAAGTAACTAACATAAACTCTATGGTCAGATAACTGCTTTTTACTTTGCAGAACTAGACCTGTTATATCGCAATTAAAAGACTCTGTATGAAGCATATTCCTATGCTTCTGGTTTGCTAAAAAATGATCCATTTAATGACACTTGTTAAATTTTTTATAAAACACAAGTTTATAAGGAATCCGGGTCATCTTACAAGTAAAATATGTGCAAGTTGAAAACACTCACACCTCTTTTTTTTAGGATTGGGAATATTGCTAAAATGAAACTAGCTAATACAATATTGTAATTTACTATATGTATCTTGTGTACTGGATAAAGACAGATATAAACTGAGATGAACACGATACTGATGGGAAAATATTAGAATATTAACGGTAAAATATTTAGTAATTATGGAAACATGAAAATGTCTTGTTTAAGATGAAAAGAGAATTATGAAAGAACTAGGCCAATCTATTGGGAAATACCTTTGATATATGTCATATGGCAGGAGATAAGCAATGTATCTGTTTTTACTTTATTTTAAAAATAAAAAATACATTAAAAAAAGAAAACACTCACACCTCATGCTTGTAACGTAAAAATGTACTTTCCCTTGAAAACAAATTACAGTATGATTTTTTTTAAAAAAATTGTCAAATGCTGGGAAACTGAGAAATACCCTAAATTGATGTGAGAAGGATGATAGCATTGTAAAGATAAGTAATTCCCTTAGTGCAGAATTGGGCGACTTTGTTGAACCCAGGGGCAAATTTTCCGCCCCTGAAGTCATCAGGGGATAATATGAACCATTGAGAATGCAGAAATTGGGGGGGGGGGGGGGTTGTTAAAAAAAAGTGGGGGGGTTTGAAAATTTTGTATTTTTGGTGTGTTGAACACTGCAGCAAAAGGCCCTTCCAACTCTGTTACTGCTCCTACAGGTTTTTTTATTTTGCAGGCAGGGGAGTCTGATGAGGCCGGTGTCACTACTTTAAGGCAGCTCCAAAACAGCTTTAAGACAGGTACATGCAACTCTCAAGATACATCCTGCCTCTTCCTATCTTAAATAAAGAGATTGCAATATTATAAAGGCTGTATCTTCTTCCTTCAAACATGTTCAGGATGGCAAGCCCAAACTGTCCATTTCTACAACAATCCTGTGAAGGAGATTGAAATGAAGAAGAGAATCAGCTTTTCAATCCAATGCCATCTGGAAATTACAGGAATCAAGAGGGAATGAGGGTAATTTTATTTATTTATGAGTATTTTCACCCCACCTTTCTCCTTGAAAAAGGACCCAAGACAGCTTATAGTAATGAGGGGCAATATACAGCCCAGTACAATTAAGACATATTCAAGCTTAAGAACAGGGACTTGAGGGGGTATCTTATAGCATTAGAAAACAACATTAAAGCTAAAAGAGCAGTATAAATTCCATGTAATAATGTACATAGACCATCTAAAATTTATGAGGGATGGGAACTAACAATTAATAACAGCGTCAATGTAATCACACAAGGAAAGATACAAGCTTATAAGTGGTTATAAACACAAGTCTGTGTAGTCATGTCCATCATTCATCGAAAGCTTGCCTTGTGTTTCTCCTACCTTGATCAAGTGAGCACCATCACTTGAAATTCTTGAACTGCCTTGATCACCAGGTGAGAAAGAAGAGTGATTTTTAAAATCAGGCACATCACAGTTGCAACGCAAAGACTGACCAAAAGACTTGCCTACCTTTCGGAAGGGCTGAGCTCATGAATTGCTGCCAGGAGCTGCATCAGCACCATCATCTTCCCTGAGTCAGTCTCAGAGAAAGAACTCAAGGGATACTCCTGAGAAAACAGGCCAAGCAAGCTCTCATAGAGGTTTGGTTTCTCTCGTTCCTCACATGTGGAATCACCTTCTTTCTCCTACGAAAAACAGAATGACGAAGTTGGGTGGCTTTTATGGATGTCCGAAATGGGACAGCCTTACAGTTTTGCTGAGATATGCATAGAAGAATGTGCATTTTAACTACAGCTTGCTAAAAACAGGAAGGCTGTCTCATTGGGGGGGGAATCAAGCATCATCATGAAGATTTCAATAAACAGAACACTTTGTCAACCACACATTTTTCAAAGTTGAAACAACCATCAAGACATCGTACAAAAATTCATCTTTTATTTTTTAAAGAAGCAAGGCTGTATAGTTTTGAGATGGGGTTGTTACTTCTACCCCTTCTTGGATACAGACCTTATATGGTATCAGAGTGTGTGAGTGAAGGTGAGAGCAATGCCAGCAGGAGGACCGACTCTATTAGCAGCCTGGATTCCTAGCTGGTTGCTCAAGATGGAACGGTCACAGCTGACAGAGCTCCTGACTAAAACGCATCCACCCTCTTCAAGGTAACAGCAGCATAAGCAGAAAAGGATGGATAGTTCCAATGGTGATGGGAACAGTAGCTACTAAGCAAGGACTGCACAGAAGGTAGTGATGTTGGTTACTCAACAGTCAACATGGGGGTTACTCAACATGAAAACCCATTAATGAGACAGTCCAAAATAAAAAAGAGATAGTGCTGGAAGATTTTTCCCTCTCGCCTCAAGGAGACTGTGGTAAAGCCCATTCTGAAAAAATCTGGCTTAGCATCGGGAGATTTGACCAACTACCGCCCGATTGCAAATGTTCCCTTCATGGGCAAGGTAATCGAGAGGGTGGCCGTGGTCTGGCTTCAATTATTTTTGGAGGGAGAATGTGTCCTTGACCCATTCCAGTCTGGGTTCAGGCCGGGTCGGGGGACTGAGACAGTCTTGGTCGCTCTGCAAGATGACCTCCTCCGGGGGGCCAACAGGGGTTGCTCTACCCTGTTGTTTCTCCTGGATTTGTCAGCGGCCTTCGATACCGTCGACCACGGTATCCAGCTGGATCAGCTCTCTGAGATTGGGATCGGAGGCACTGTTCACAGTTGGCTGCGGTCCTTCCTCGAGAGCTGTCTCCAGCGGGTGCAGCTTGGGGGGGGGGAGTTGTCTGCCCCTTGGATACTCCCATATGGGGTTCCACAGGGGTTGTCCCTCTCTCCCATGCTGTTTAACATCTATGTAAGGCTGCTGGCAAAGGTCATAAGGAGATTTGGAGTCTGCTGTCATCAGTACACTGATGACACGCAGCTCTATCTTTCCTTTTCCACCTCTGCAGATGCGGTTGTCCGGACCCTCGACCAGTGCCTGGACACAGTCATGGAATGGACCAGGGCCAACAGACTCAAACTCAACCCAGAGAAGACCGAGGTTATGTTCTTTGGGACTCCCCCATCTGGCTATGGAGGCCCGTTTCCCACCTTTGAGGGCGTTTCCCTCCGGCCATCGGACAGTGTCCAGAATCTGGGTGTAGTCCTGGACCTGGCGCTCACTATGGAGGCCCAGGTGGCTGCTGTGTCCAGAACTGCCTTTTTTCACCTTCGTCAAATAGCCCAGATTCGTCCCTACCTAGATGGTGACTCCCTGAGGACTGTTGTGCAAATGCTGGTGATCTCGAGACTAGACTATTGCAATGTGCTCTATATGGGGTTGCCCTTGACTCTCCTCCGGCGACTGCAGTGGGTACAAAATGCGGCGGCCAGACTAGTGGCGGGTGTGCGCCAGTTCGACCACATCACCCCACTTCTGGCTCGTCTGCATTGGCTGCCCGTTGCGTCCCGAATCAGATTCAAGGTCTTGGTTTAAATTTATAAAACCCTCCATGGCCTGGGACCTGACTACCTGGCGGAGTGAATTGACCGGCGGTCAACATCGGCCTGACCAACTAGGTTGTCGCGGGCACACATGCTGCGGGTAGCCACGCCCAGGGAGGCTCGAAAAACTTCCACCCGTACACGAGCCTTCTGTGGCTGGCCCTACCCTGTGGAACCACCTTCCCAGCGAAGTGCGCCTAGCAGAGTCCCTGCCAGCCTTTCGGAAGACATTAAAAACTTTCCTCTTCCGAGAGGCGTTTGGTGACTAAAAAAGGTTTTTTGTTTTTTTCCCCCGCGCCATCTGCTAGTTGCTAGTTACTAGTTATTTTGGTTCTGACAGTTTTATTTTAAATTGTTTTATTTAACTGTTGATATTGTTATACTTTTCTGTTGTGAACCGCCCGGAGTTCCTTCGGGAAGACGGGCGGTATATAAGCTTAATAAATAAATAAATAAATAAATAAATAAATAAATAAATAAATAAATAAATAAATAAATAAATAAATAAGACTCCGAGGTCAGAAAGCATTCAAGTACAGTACTAGGGAAGAGCAAAGGACAAGTATGAATAATGCTGTCATTAAATATGTAACTATGATATAGCTCAAAGGACATCTAGTGGCTGATGTGCAGCAAAGTGGAAAAAACACAGGGAATGGAATGTGAAAAGTATGAATCAAGGTAAACTGGAAACTATATAACAAATTGCATGCTTAAATACTGTAGCACTTGTCATTGAAACAAAGTAAAATGGAATTGGACAACTACAAAGTGTTCTACTCAGGAAATGACGATATCAGGGGAAATAGATTTGCTCAAAAAGATGAACAAGTCCTAGATCAAATCATGCTTGTAGTATCTCTGGAAGCAACAATGATGCATTACACACATCATGAGAAGGCAAGATTCTCTGGGAAAGACAATAATGCAGAGAAAGGGGGAAGCCAACAGGAAAAGAGGAAGACCAAATATGAGATGGATAAACTCCTTAAAGGAAGCTGTAGGCTTGAGTTTGCAAGCTTTGAAACAACACGGGAACAGTTACTTTTAACAAACAGCAGCTGCTCAATCCACCTATGTACAGTAAGATTATTCTGAAACAACCAGGGGTCAAAAATCATTGCTGATCTATTCATGGTTGATACTGGCAATCCAAACCAATGGACAGAGGGATTTCTCAATAATTAACACTGATCTATCTTGATATCTTTTCATGATTCAGTGTGAAAGGCAGGAAAGGAGGGTTTGTGTGTGGGAAGGAGAACTCAATTAATAATGAGAGCAGAAGTCAGCTGAGCTAATAAAGTCTGTGGGGAAGTGATCTGACAAGGATTAGAATTTCATCCTTCCCAGCGCTGACAAAGATTTCAAAGCTCCTTTCTGAAGTATGCAATTTCTTGCGAGATGTTAGCCGAGCTGCTGGCAAAAGTAGTAGATGTGTTACAATTGGTAAAAAGAACAGCAGCCTTGAGGCAGAGGGGAAGGGAGGCCGGGAGGATCCAGTACTAGGGGTATCGGAAACACCTGAAAAACTAGTAGGCCCTCCCCTCCAATTGCAGCAAAGCTTTGTTGCTGGTGTTGCTGTTTATCAAGCATCCAAACCGATGGATTGATATCCACTGCAGCATCTCTGACGCTGCAGAAGCTGACAGCGTGGGAAGTATTTTTCCTAAAATTGTCATAGGCAAAGCAACCTGTATGCAGTGATTCTCCACCACTGGAGCCTGCTTTGAGCAAAGGAGGGCATGTTAGCATTCTGGGAAGGCATGCCTAGTTTCAGAAACATGTCTAATACTACACTATAATATTTTATTTGCCAAACAATTTAACTTGTTTCCTTAGCACACAGCTTATTACAACAGCCTATGGTGCCCAGTACTGCGCCTGTTCTTCACATTTATCTTTTATCCCCAATCATCTGGTGATTTTTGCAAAAAAAAAATATTATTGGGAAGTGCTCTGAAAACAAGCTGATTGCAGGCAGGTAGCATGCAGGTTTCAAATCAAAGTAGAATCTGTACTGGATGTGAACTTAATATTTTTAAATTTCACATTTCCTTTACTAGACTCAGACAACGTTTCTCAGCAAAGCACAGTCCAGTCGACAAACCTTCATGGCCTTGAAGAGAAAATAAGGATGGTTGCAAAGTTTCTTTAAAGCGCCAATGCAGATTAAGTGGGGGCTGTTCTCCAGGCTGCCCTGGAGGCACGATCGGACCGCCGGAGAGGTGAGCAAAGTGCGGTAGAGGTCCAGCTGCAATGGTGTTGGGCGGCAGAAAAGGATGCTCTCCTTTTTCGGAGGGAGAAACTTATTTATGATGTCTTGGGTCCTTCTGAGGATGAAGAGTCCCGTCAGGCGGGTCAGTTCGGCTGCTCTTTTCTCTCCAAGTTCAACTTCCTCCTAAGAGAATGGAAAGGACATTCAAAGTGGCCCATGCAGGTTGTAGGCTCTCGTTACAACCTCCTTTTGGTTCCCACCTGCCTTTCAGAGTGTCCCTTCTCCCCCCATGTGCTCAACTGAAGCCTCCTTCCTTCTCCCTACATGGTTTCCTATCTCCCTTCTTAAGTTTGCAAGTGCCTCAATGCACCTTCAGATCCTCTCCTCTTTTTGGTAACTCAATAGAATACAAGGAAGAGCTCATTAAAAAAAATTACACTTGAACCGATCATTGGGATTATGATGCATCTTTTATTCCTGGAAGGAAGAGAACCTGTTTTACAGCATCTTTGGAAGAATAAGAACGGTGAATCTGAGAAACCAAACATTATTTGGACAGTACTTTCACTCAAATGCCATGCATGAACATATATAGCAACATAGGAGTAAAGTATCATTTTTCTTCATAATCTCATTCAAATGATTTATTTCTGAACCACCTAGTCAACAGAACACTAGATAACTTTTAATTCTATATCTCCCCCAAGCACAATCCCCACTTTCAAATTTTAGTTAAAACAGACCTTTGCTGCTGAAGGCTCTCTGGATCTGATAATAGGCTCCTCGTACACTTTCTTGTAGGCACACAAAGGACCAAGTATTCCGGGATTTACATACTCTATTAGTGCATAGAATTCTTGGAGATCGTTCTGTACTGGTGTACCTTGGGAGAAAGAATTCAGACATGCATTTGCACATCATAAGAACATAAGGACATAAGAAGAGCCATGCTGGATCTGGCCAAAGGCCCATCTAGTCCAGCTTCCTGTATCTCACAGTGGCCCTACCAGATGCGTCTGGGAGCACACGGGACTAGATATCTGTCTCCTGATACCACACCCCTGCATCTGGTCCTTGAGGTACCCTGGTTTTAAGACTGGAGATTACACCTCTCCATCATGGTCTGTAACCTGTGATGGACTTCTCCAGGAATCTGTCCAATCCCCTTTTGAAGGCATCCAGGCCAGATGCCATCACCACATCCTGTGGCAGGGAGTTCCACAGACTAACAACATGCTGGGTGAAAAAAATATCAAAAAAGACCCTTTCCCTGATTTAGATTAGATTGTACTCCTCACACCGAAACCTTGATTGCCTTTATTAAGAGAAAGGCAGGATATAAGGAAAACATATGAATGCAATTGTTTCACAATAAAGATGCACATAGAATCCTAGTTTGGACACACAAGAAATTCTTTATATATGATCCTGAGGGCTTTTTGCTGCTGGACACATTCCTTAGCTGTAACAAATGTTTATTTGCCAACTGAATTTTCCCACACTTACCTGTAAGAATAATTCTCCTCTTACAAGCTAGGCTTGCAAGCGCCATGGTAGTCTTAATGGAACTGTTCTTCAATCGATGTCCCTCGTCACAGATTATGAGGCTGAAATCTATATTCTGAATTTGGTCCAGGGAGCGGAGCAGCATCTCGTAACTCATGACCAGGACTGAATAAAGGGGTGAATTGACGAATTCTTCTACTCTGTGATCCTGCACAGTGTACAGAGAATGATAATGCTTTTGGAGTAAGACAGGATAGCATTATAAGCAAAACAATATGCATCCTTCCATGTACAATTATTTCCTTGTGCAACCTGTAATTTCCAGAATCTGCCGCCACAAGGTATGATGATGGCTACTAGTTTACGGGGCTTTGCAAAGGGACTATTAATTGAAGATAAGAGTGGCTATGGGTGGGTACAGGGGTTCTGTGCTCCCTCCAAGATTAGAGGTGCCATGCTTCTGAGTACCAGTGGCTGGCTAATTTCAGAGGGAGAGGGGCCGCTCGCAAACTGCCTGTGAGATTCCCATAAGTCAGGTGTGGAGAACATGTGCATCTCCAGAGCCTGCTGAATTCCAGTTCCCATTACAACTGCATGGGCCAGGCTGACTAGGAACTGTAGTCCAGCAACATCTTGGACGGCCACATTCGGCTCACCTGTACCACAGACACCTGGCTAGAAACTATGAGAATTGTGATACTGGATTGGAAAGACCTTTCTAGCGGGGTACTTCTTGCATGTGCAAGTGTATATTATTATTATTATTATTATTATTATTATTATTATTATTATTATTA
>JAHTLZ010000204.1:25466341-25498638 GCA_023846285.1 Phrynocephalus versicolor | reverse complement strand
CCTTGTCAGGAGCAGGCGCCGCTCGTGTGTGTGTGTGTGTGTGTGTGCGTGCGTGCGTGCGCGCGCGCTCTCGCCCTTGTCAGGAGCAGGCGCCGCTCACCCGGCCTTGCTCTCGGAAGCCCGCCGGTGCTGCCCGCCCAAGAGGGACGGATGAGAGCGGTATCGCGGAGGGACCCTGCCGTGTGAGTGCCTGACTCCCGGGGGAGGCGAGGAGGGGAGAGAAAAGGCAGCTCTTGCGGTTGGGGAAACAGGAGAGCCTCCAAAGGGAAAGTTCTTCCCAGCTAGGAACCTCCTCATTTTTAAAAAGCCCAAAAAAACCTAGCGCCATAGGAGTGCATTGAAACGGATTAAATCCGGTTTCAATGCATTCCTATGGGAAATTAGGGTTTGTACAACGGAAACCTTGTACAACGTAATTTGATTTGGAACCAATTAATTACGTTATACAAGGTACCACTGTAAATCTTTCCTTTAAAAAAGAAAGATTGCTAATCCCTTCAGTGTTCCCTAGAGAGTATCTGGAAGTCGCGTCATGGCAACTGGACTTCTTTTCCTGTGGGACTGAAACATTTTGCTACTCATCCAAACAGCTTTGTCAGTCTGAGGAAGCTGCTTGGATGAGCAACCCCTAGAAACGCTCACCACTCCAAACATTCTTAAACCATGATCCTCTTACCTCATTCCCATCACACATTCATAAAGAAATACAATTCCTTCTCGCTGGTGTGGACGAAGGTGGTTCACAAGATATGGGTCTACAACAACATCGACAACCGGCAAGCCTGCCTTGTTGAACGTTCGCTGGTGATTTAGGGTTGGGCGTGGCAGAACAAGGCTATCTGAAATTTCAAACACAAATGCAATGTTATTGTTTGTCATGTTTAAAAAGAAAATTCTTCTCAGTTTGCTAAATATAAACAACAGTTTAAAAGGGAATTTAGGGCGTTTATACACGACCCCTAAACTCTGGGGCAATTGGCTCCCTGCTCCAGAGCTTTAAAATGTTTCCCCACCAGCTCCGGAGTATACAGAAAATTAAGTGCGACCACGCCCCCATAAGCGCGACCCAGCGCACCTTTCAAGTACCTGCTCTTTGATGGTGAAAAATTCTTTATATGCGGATCTGCCCGGCTCTCCTCCCTTCTTTTTGTTGTTGCTTTTTGCCTCCCGCCCCTTTAAGAGGAACCAGGAAGTGACTGGAGGCTCATCTTCCACCAGCACGGCACCGGGAGGTAAGCCGGTATTTTTTTGTTCCTTTTTTTCCTCCCTCCCCTCACACAGACAGGAGAAGGAAGTGCGGAGGGGTGGGGATGCACAAACAGCAACGAACCCCCAAGATCTCTGGTCCGAATTTAAGGGACCAGCGGATCTTAGGGGTCGTGTGAAAAGGCCCTTAGACCTACCCTTTAAGCCAGTATGTAATATCTCCTAAAATAAAGATAGTTCCGCATGAGCTAAGAGAGACTTCTTTTTTTTTTTTTTTGAAGAACCTGGCCTCAGGACAGGCGCATTGGCTAATGTGTGCTGCAGCCCAAAGAGTAACCTCTCCAGTTAATAAAATCAGATGCACTTTTAAGTTGCAAATTATTGAATACATCTATTAGGTGATTCTCTGATATATGTACTATCATTTGTGGAGAATGCTTCATATAATGGCTATACTGATTGTGGAGGTAGTGGCTCTCTAAACAGTGAGATTATGAAATTATCCAGTACTGTATCCCACTTGTTAGCCTGTAAATTCTTTTTCCTGCACTTATTTTATCTTGAATGATTGGCTGAAATAATCTGTACTTTGTTTCTGATTACATTATTAAATTGTTTTGGCTTTTTGCATTTTATATGTTGTGCAATTTCTTGGTCTTCATTCATTTCCATTCATACTTCTTTACTCCTCACCCTCTCAATCCAGAATTCTGGATTTTAAGTCCATGTTTCTTTGCCATTCAGTACAACCGAGAATACATAGCACTGAAGAATGGGGACTACAGAGGTAAGGAGCCTCGTGGCGCAGTGGTTAAATGCCTGTACTGCAGCTAAAACTGTGCTCATGACCTGGGGTTCAATCCCAGGTAGCAGGCTCATGGTTGACTCAGCCTTCCATCCTTCCAAGGTCAGTAAAATGAGTACCCAGCTTGCTGGGGGAGGGGGCAATGTGTAGCCTGCATACTGTAACTAAAAAACTGTAAACTGCCCAGAGACTACTTGAAGTGGTATGGGGCAGTATATAAGCAGAACACTTTTAAAGACAGAAACAAGTAAATCTTTAAAATCCTCACTTGGTGCATTCGGATCATGGCGTGGTTTACAGTTCTGTGAGTGCTGAGGTAAATTTCCTTTCGTACTAGGTTTGCAGACATTTTTGACAGGATTACTGAATGGCTTCACCGTTGCTTCTGGGACAGCGTTCTCTGCAGTTGCTACCCCAGACTGAAAACACCTGCCGCTTCTGAAATCTTCTTCTGGAATTATACCGATTACTTCTATTTCTTTGTTTCCAATCATTAGAGTTTGACCTTCGTCAAGGCTTTCCAAATCTTTGGCTTTGTATCCAGTGCCTAAGAAAGATCACAAACATTAGGTGTAGGGCCCTAGATGAAAATGAAATGAAATATAAAAACAGCAACCAACCTGTCAACTAAAAAGTTGGCAGACAAAAAATGGTGGGCACTGTGATTAAGCCATATTCTCACTAAATACAAACTGGTGGCTGCACTTATTCAAGAAACTGTAGCTCATTGGAAAACTACATGCTTTGCATGTACATGGTCCCAAGTTTAGTCCATAGCATCTCTAGGTAGGTCTCAAAAAATCTCATGCCTGAAATCTTGGAAGAGCCAGAGTTGATAATACTGAGCTTGATGGACAAATTGATTTGACACATCCAACTGGATTCCTCTCAAGATTACATAAATCTCTATTTTCCCATACTTTCTAAATGTTGCCACAAATCTTCAAAGATGCAAAGACTCTTACTTCTTGACTCCTCAGTTCATAGGAGACAAGTGCTGGGAAAATAAAAAGTTATTTCAGCAGACACATTTCAGAGACTTTATCACACCCAATTTATCTGAATGAGATACTTTCCACCTGTTCATTAGTTCTATCCAGTCCAAAAGATACCGCCTGAAGGCTTAATGAAGAAGTTAACGGGAACATTTAAAAATTATCATGCTGCTTTAATCCAACTGTTTGGCATATAATATAAAATAAAAGGCTGTTCTCGCTTTGATGTGTGCAAGACTGTTGTATTAATAGCACTAATTACTATTAACTGTGAAATTAAAGACTCTCGCAGCACCATAATAAAGACTAGCAAATTATGACATAAACCTTTCTGGATTGCCACAGACTTCATCCAAAATGCACAGGCCATAAGACATTTAAAGTGTTATGACTCTTTAAGGTGCCACAATACTCCTACATGCTCTTGGTGTAACCAGGCTAACCCCAGCTACCTATTCTGATTTTTATTTTTATTTTTTGCAAATAATCACTGTGCTTATTTCATAAACATATAAGCCACAAGTTGCATTTTTAGTTGTTTTTTTTTCATTTCATTTATTTCACTGCTATTTAACCTTTTCTACATACTCATTCTCACTCTTATGGGTTAATTATTATTTTTACTTTCTTCAAATAGCCATTCAAGACCAGTGCCTACAATGGTCCCTGTCGCATTTCTGGTCTACTTCACATTACCTCGTCCAATGTCTTTGCCTTCCATATCTTTCAGCGTCACCACTTTCCCCTTGGCAATAAGGACAGCATCGCCTTCCCACTTCTTGTGTTTCTTCCTTGATGCCTTGCACCACAACACGCTGAAGTATTTCGGAAGACAGCTTGCCTCCTCATGATGCCCTGCTGTTTCTGCACTGGCTGGAGCCATAAGGGCCAGGCACGATAGGGGAAAAGACAGGACACCAACCGCAGGGTGAGTCTTAAGCCTGCAAAATACACGCCTGAAAACCTATTGTTAGTAGAGTTATAATGCCATCTTCCCTACTCAGCATAGAAACGATCTCTTTAAGAACATAAGAAGAGCCATGCTGGATCAGGCCAAAGGCCCATCTAGTCCAACTTCCTGTATCTCACAGTGGCCCCACCAGATGCGTCTGGGAGCACACGAGACTAGATATCTGTCTCCTGATACCACTCTCCTGCATCTGGTCCATGAAGTACCCCGGTTTTAAGCCTGGAGATGATACATCTCCATCATGGTTTGTAACCTGTGATGGACTTTTCCTCCAGGAATCTGTCCAATCCCCTTTTGAAGGCATCCAGGCCAGATGCCATCACCACATCCTGTGGCAGGGAGTTCCACAGGACTAACAACACGCTCTTTCTTTAGTCTTAAATCCACCAGCCATGCTATGGGATTTTTGAGAGCTGAAGCCCTAAACATTAAGCACCCCAAGCCCAGCTTTTTCTCTAGGCTAACTCTGTGGCCTTTTGCTTTGCTTTATTAAGGGATGGAGGGAAAGAAAGAACTCGAGTAAAGCATACCAAGGGCTTGAAAAATAACTCCCAGAATCCCCAAACCATTTAAAAACTACAATGCCCAGAACCACCCAGTTAGCAGGGGTAGGTTGAAGGATTTGGGTTGGAGGATTCTGGCAGCTGTATCTCAAAAACATAACTTTCCCAAAGTCTGTTTGCACTCCTATGGGGTAAAACAATCCAGAAGGCTGGGACTAAGCACTAGACAAAGAATGTTGGTGCATTGTTTTTACTCCTGTCTTATTCATCGCTGTCTTAGATTCACTTATCTTATTTTTTAAAACAGCAGGAGAAAGGAGAAAGCAGAAGGATATCCTGGTGATAACTCCTGGTTGCTGCTCAATCAGCACTACATTCAAGTGAGCGAATTTAGGGAATGTTTTAGGATGGATCACATAACAGTGATTGAACAGTGAGCTATTTCCATGGGCAAATAAAAGGCAAATACTGCAGAGTTTACAAATTCCCCATTATGTAATTTAGATATATAGGTATGTATTGGACTTGTATACTGCTCCACCTAGGTTAGTGATGGTGAACCTTTTTAGAGACCGAGTGCCCAAACTGAGATTCAAAACCTACTAATTTTTCGCAAACTGCCAATATAGCAATTTAACTTGAAACCAGGTGGCTGTGAAGGGATGATGTTGGGGTCCCACAGAATAATAGAATCATAGAGTTGGAAGAGACCTCAAGGGCCATCCAGTCCAACCCCCTGCCATGCAGGAACCCCCATCACAATATTTCCGACAGATGGCCATCCAGCCTCTGCTTAAAAATCTCCAAAGAAGGAGACTTCACTACCCTCTGTGGCAGAATTTTCCACTGCTGTACAGCTCTAACTGTCATGAAGTTCTTCCTAATGCTTAAATTGAATCCCTTTTGCTGTAGTTTGAAACCATGGCCCTGAGTCCTAGTCTCTGAAGCCATGGAAAACAAACCAGTCCGCTCTACAATATGACATCCTTTCAAATATTTAAACAAAGCTATCATATCTCCTCTCAACCTTCTCAACATTCCCAGCTCTGTAAGCCGCTCCTTGTAAGACATTTCTTCCAGACCTTCAACCATCCTGGTCATCCTCCTCTGTACCCACTTGAGGTTGTCAACACCCTTTTTAAATTGAGATGCGCAGAATTGGACACAGTACTCCAGGTGGGGTCTGACCAGAGCACAATAGAGTGGTGCTATCACTTCCCTTGATCTAGACCAGGCCTACCCAACAGGTAAACCATGGGCTACTGGTAGCCCGTGAAGGATTCAAAAGTAGTCTGCCGGCCATCAACAAAAAAACTGATGGGATAAGTTCTCCACCCCTCCCTCCCTCATCTCAAGGACCACCACTGCCCCAGCAAAGTTCTGGGTCTGCGAGCCCGTCTCAGCTGAGCGGGGCAGTTCAAGGGCCATGGCGCATTGAAATCTGTTCCCTCCAGAACAGATTAATTGGTTTGCAATGCATTCCTGTGGGAAACCGCTGCTGTACTTACAAAAGTTTTTAGTTATGAGCATGTGCTCGGAACAGATAAAATTCATAAGTAGAGGCTTAAGTGCAGTAGCCCTCAGGCACTTTGGACCAGAAAAAAAGTAGACCTTGGCCTGTTCAAAGTTGAACAGCCCTGATGTAGACATTATGCTTCTGTTGATACAACCAAGAATCATATTGGCTTTCTTAGCCTCCGTGTCACATTGCTGACTCATGTTCAATTGGTGGTCGACCAAGATTCCCAGGTCCCTTTCACATGTACTATTTTCCAGCCAGGTGTCTCCCATCCTATATCTGTGGAATTCATTCTTTTTACTTAGATACAGCACCCTACATTTTTTCTGTTGAAACCCATTCCATTAGCTTTGGCCTAGCACCCTAATCTGTCAAGGTCATTTGGGATTTTCATCCTATCCTAGTCTAGGAAATTTAGCCACCCTTCCCAATTTGACATCATCTGCAAATTTAATCAGTCTACTCTCGATTCCTTCCTCCAAGTCATTAATAAAGATGTTGAATAGCACCGGACCCAGAACAGAACCCTGAGGCACCCCACTGGTCACCCCTCTCCATGCTGAGGGGAAGGCATTTACGATCACCCTACAGGAAAAGAGAAAGGGCTCTGAGTGCTACCTTTGGCACCCGTGCCATAGGTTCGCCAACAGTGACCTAGCCTATAGGCTACACACACATATACATGGCAGACACATGTACACTTGAAATATCAGTTGCTGACTTCAGTGCAATCCATTGTGCAACTGAGGATCATGGGTCCTTTCTTTTCTTATTGCAATCTAGTGCATGAATAAAACATAGTTTTCTGATTCATATCTTTCCAAACCAAAATGATGAGTCCATTCATGTTCTAATTAACCATTGGCACTGACCAGTATCTCTTGGTCACACCTGAGGCATCATTATGCTTTATTTTTGAACACTGGGAAACATACATTAAGAGTGTGTATTTAATAAGATTATAAAACAGGCATTACATCATCTGTTTTCAGAGCTTTTCTACTCTTTATTTATTTATTTATTTATTTATTTATTTATTTATTTATTTATTTGAGCAGGCTGGTACCGGCAACTTGTCACTTGAGATAGGGGAGAGATCCGATATGCTATTTGGTGTAATCTTCACATCCAAATGACATTCTGGACCACAAATAACCCTATTTGGTCTTCCTTATTCCTCTGGCAATTTCCCACATCAAGAAATGGGTTAAGAAGACAGCCAGTTCATGATATTGGCAAATCAAACACTTCCTCTGCTTCACAAGGGGCAGAGGAAATGATTTTTTTGCTGCTGCCGCCGCCACCACTTATTGTTGTATTAGTGCATCACTGATACTTTCCCTCACTTATATATAAAAAATAAAATATTTCCTCCTGGAAGCAGGAGGCAGGAGGGATCAACGAACAATATTTTCTTTTCTTTTGACTTGTCTTCAAGGTTGAGTTGAGAACCTCCCCACAGGCAAATCCACACAAGTGTTTTCTTGTGAACTACTTTGGAGACCTATGCTTACAGACAGTTTATATAATAAATAAATTATAGTTGTACCATTTTGTCTGCTTGCTTGATGTGAACTTGTTCAGCCTTCCTAAAACTACTGAAATATTTGCATACCTCTCTAAAACACAATCATATATTCTGCAGAAGATCTGAAATACAGTTTATTCTAGTATTACCTATCTACATAATTTTAGCATGTCTGCCTGCTTAAAATGCATGGAAGAAGTCAGGAAGATTATTCATATTTTTTAGCATTTTTGAATGCTGTGCAGAAGCAAATTGCGATTACTTATAGACAAGCCAAAGACATTCTTCGAATAGGAAGACATAATCCTTCCAAACCACATTACATAAGTCCAATTTACGTAAGTGCAATTCATTCAATATTTCAAGTAGGAAAATAAAAACAGAGACTAAATCTAACAGGAATAGTGCAGCACGTTAAAAGCAGAACTTCAGGAACGAAGTACAGTAATCTAAATTCCAATTACATACACATCAATATGTGACTTCTTTTTTTATACAAGAAGCCAGATTCACCACTTTGCACTGGAATAGCAAGAAAATGTCTCATTTGGCTTGAGTTACCGGTAAGTATTCTATTCTAACAACAAAATAGGTGAATAGTCGAAAAGGGAAGTCAATGGGATATTGGATTATAGATTTTCCTTTTCAAGTTACTTCCCTATGCATCCTGTGATTGAAAGAGATGGTTCAACGAATCAAGCAGCACAATCTATTAAGAAATGAAAGCCTCTGCCTATACTGCCGTAGGCACTATGACTTCAGGCCCATCTTCTGATCAGTTGAGACCCTTATGCAAGAAAGAGAAAATATTGTATGGTCAATTGGATCTGTAAGGATCCCCAACCAATCAACAACAAAAGCAATGCAACAATCATCCTCCACCTCTGAAAACTGCACTGCAAAAATGGAGGGGGAGAGCTTCCATACCAGAGGTTTGTTGATAACTCTTGGTAGATCTGACCAGCCCAGAAATTGTATGGAATTATTGAAATAAAGCACTAATCTTTGATACTGTCAGTGCCTTACAACAAATTGGCCAGCTCTGCTTCAACTTGCCTGACATACCCTTTATTGACTATGAGCCTTTCCGGCCATCAGTGGCAACCCTTAGTTGCTGCCCCCCCCCCCAAAGTCCTCCACCCCGAGTTCCTCCTCCAAGTGTTATATTTGCCATTTCCTATTAGCCATGAGTGACCATTGGCATACTGGTATTAAGTCTTAGGACATGAAGTAGTTCTTAATCCTCCCTCTCCCCTGACCATGAACGTAATGTAATGGTAACTACAATAACAGAACACCTTCAAGTACTCTGGATGTCCTTCCCAGAAAAAGTTAGTATTTTGTTTATTATGATGAGTCTTCTTAATTAGAGGCCATCTCACTGTAGTCTCTTCTCAATCCACTAGAATTTGAAAGAAACCAGCAAGATCCTGAGGAACAAAGGCTAGTCAACATTAATAGACAATGGAGTGCTTGAGAAAACCCAGAGAAAATGAAACTCTTAAAGAGGTTATACAGAATGGTACAAAACTCAAGATAGCCAAACTAAGATTGGGTCCATGGTGGCTACAAGTCCACACCCTGAATAGGCTTCTTAGATGGACAATAGGCTCCTTAGGTAGACAATGGCCTAAAGTGCATGAAAGTCCCACCTTTAACCTTCCCAGCATCCATTAGGTATGGGTCATTAGCTATGGCCTTGGTGGTGGAGGTGTGAAGTATTTTTGATTTGTCTGGGGATTGTTGACATCACTGCCTGATAAGTAGCAGAAAGACTGTGCCTGAGCGCCCCCCCCACACACACACACCTCTGTTGAGAGAGGGGTTTTCAATACTCACATGAATGGTTAAAGGTGGGACTTCCACCTAACGAATTCAGGCCACTGTTCATCTTATGAGCCTATTTCAGACCAGGGTGACATGAGGTCAAAGTGAACTATAAAATGGAGGACGTGCAGCTAGCTTTCCATAGACTGACGAAGCTGTTTGGATGAGTAGTGAAACATTTCAATCTCCCAAGAAAAAAAGTCCCGTTGCCATTACTCAACTTCCAGATAACAAAAGTACTGAAAGCCAATATTTAGTTCATCTCTTGTATAACTTATTTGACAGTTCCAATAGGAAACTGTTATTTTAGTATCACAAGATGTCCCTCAATTCCGTGTTCTCAAATACTTCAACATGTCTTAATTGTACTGGACTGTATATTATCCCTCATTACTGTAAGCTGCCTTGGGTCCTTTTCCAATGAGAAAGGTGGGGTAAAAATACTCTAAAATAAAACAAACAAACAAATAAATAAAACAATATTCACGATCATTTAGCATGACCTTTGAGACATACTTTAAACCAGTTTTCTTGGATCCCAGTCAAATAAAAAGTGGTCAAAGTAGTAATTATTCACACTCTTCATTATGTTAGTTCTAATAAATTCATTACAATCTGTATTTATTTGGGGAGTAAGGTAGAATCAATGGGAAACAACCAACCCTAAGTAATGTTACGGGTGATCCACATGTGTACATGCAAGTGGGTGCACCTCTCTCTCTCTCTCTCTCTCTCTCTCTCTCTGTGTGTGTGTGTGTGTGTGTGTGTGTGTGTGTGTGTGTTTTAAAAAAAGAGCTGGGAAAGTGTTGTTGTTTTTTAAAATTACAAGTCCCAGAACTCTGAAATCAATACGACCACTCAAGTTGTGCTGGCTGGGACATTCTAAGGGTGGTAGTCCAGAAAAATCATTTATCTGGGCTCTTTCTGAGAATATAGGCCTGTCCACACTGTTCAATTTGGCATAATCCAACTAGTGTTTCAAAGTTCCTTCACTGCAATCTATTTTAACTCTTGGTACCCATCTGTGAAGTCAGAACAAAGAGCTATTTTGCTTCTCAATAAACCCAATAGATTGTATGCCTAAGTCCTGTGCCAGAAAGATGCCAGCCAGCTTTTAAAGCAGAAGGATGGATCATTTTAAGTAGACATACAAGCAGGCCAGGTCTTCTTTTCCATGCCAAAAAGTTGTATCAGGAAACTATATACCATAAATATATGTCAGTGTCGACAGGCTGTATCATTCCCCATCTATTTTCTTTTCTAATAGAGACCTATTTATGATATTATTGTGTCAGATCAGAGCAGCCTAAGAAAGGAACAAGGTAATTTTAACAGAAGCACCAGAGCCATGAACTTTTCTGCCAGAGGAAATTAGAGCAAAACATCTAGTGTTCCGTTTATCATCTTCTTCAGAAAACCCACGGGCGGCCAATGTTGAGAATAGATAGGTAGTGTTAATTCTACTACTCTTTGGGGTTGGTTGCTACTTTGTTTCATTATAATTGCAGTTTATGTAAAGTCAGATTTTACAATGCCATAATGATCTTACACATTTTTGTAGCTTGATATTAATGTCAGCGAGGCAAAGAATAAGTTTTAAACAAATTAACATTTGCAGTTTGAAGGGCTTTGGTTTGGAATTTTGGGGAGAATCAAGCTACATGTTTTCTCACCCACAACAAGCCTTATTTGTGCTGTTGATGAATGCCATATTTTCTGCTTTGAAATATTTAAGTCTCTGGCCTGTTGCAAAACGAGGGAAACTAAGTTCTCCTAACCTGTTTAAAAGCTTTATGGAAGCCTTTTTTAAGGAAAGAGTTTAAAAAACAGGAATTCAGGTGGGGGTGGGGGTGGGGAAATAATGCAAGCAATGCTCCCTAACTGAAGGTAAGAAGGATAAAGGATAAAAGGACTAAACCAAACAGGATTACCTGGAAGTAATCTTTCCTTGGCTCTTATTTTACATGGCAAGAGCCTTTGCACATATCAGACATAACAAAAGCATTATCTAGGAAGAGGGCCCCTGGTGAACGGAAGCTAAATTCAAAACACTGTGAGCAGAAAACCAGTCCAACTGGAAGTACAAGACAAGAACAAGCTAGCAGCTTTGCAAACAGAGAATCTGGTCGTTATGCGTTTCATATCTAAAAGATAGCAACATTCAACAGCTTAGTAACATTGCAACACTCTTCTGTTTAGTATGAACACCTCTTTTACCTTGGTTGCAACACGTTCCTACAAAAGTGAGAGGGAAATCTACAGCAATCCCCACATGCATTCAAGTCATAACAGCAAGTAAGCTAAAAACTGTATTGGTCCAAGGCTACCTATGTATGGCATCTAAACATGATCTCTTTGATCCAAGCCCAGTAATTTATCAATATCACATCTTGACTGTATCTCTAAATAAACAAAGTTGAAACTATAACCTTCACAACCGCAACTCAAAAAGATGAAAAAGGTGCAGGAAAAGGCACAGAAAGGTCCAAAGAACATGTAACGTGGGGATTTTATCTTAGGAAAAAGGCAAATACTATACCTGTGTCGGCGAACCTATGGCACGGGTGCCAAAGGTGTCACTCGGAGCCCTTTTATGTGGGCACCCAACATTGCCCCTTCACAGCCACCTATATTCAGGTTACATTGCTGTATTGGCACTTTGCGAAAAATTAGTGGGTTCTGAATCGCAGTTTGGGCACTCAGTCTCTAAAAGTTTCGCCATCGCTGTACTATACTGTACAGAGGGGTTCTGAAATACAGTGCATGTGTAAAATTATGCCCAGAGAGAGCATATAAGGTGTCATCTGAAGAAACTGAGCAGAGAGAGATTTAGGACAGATAAAGGTACTTTTTTACACAGCAAAATGTATTCCTTTGTAATGTCCAAATGCACTGGAAGTCACCAGTTAATAAGACTTTAAAGGGGGATTAAGCTAATTCATGTACAATGAGCCCAGCAATAAATCATGCTGGCTATACGTTACTTCTCAAAACAATAAATGCCAAATCAAAGGCTAACAATTTTTATTTGCCATACACTTTTATACCATGCATCTGGTACAGTGGACTACAGCCAACAAGCATGTCTGCCAAAGAAAAATTGTTGGTCTTGAAGGTGTTGTGATTCTCCGTTGCTTTTTGCAGCAACAGGCTCACATGACTGTCTTCCATGAAATAAGATTTCTGAAATCAGGCAGCATAGCTCAGTAAGTCAATTGCAGCAGAATATGTGAGAATGTGCTATAGCTCTTAAACGTGTATGCAGGTCTATATTCAGAATGGAAATGTGTATGAATGCATACAGGCAAACTGAGAATTACTCATTCCCATATACACATAGAGACTTCTGGCAGATCAGTATCCAAAATATTTGCAGATTATTCAATCAACAACTATGTGAATACCTCCCATGTCAACATGTCACACCACATGACCAACCATGGTCAACCATAATAAGATATTCTTTCTTCATCGGCAAAATCTGTTCCTGAGTTCCATATAGAGCACTTACCAAAAGGCATTCCATGTTTCTAAAAACAATTTTACGGTAAAGACTATCACAATTCCTTCTAGCAGGGCCTACCCAAAGATAATTGTGCAAAAGTGGCTGTGCCTTAAAATGATATAACACACAAAAGCATTCCAGTGTTAACTTCAGCCTTTTTTAAGATTAAAATGAAAATATGGCTCCAAAGCGGTGCAATTGTTTCCCCCTGTACCTTCATATGGAATCAGAGTTGAACAAATTCAGATGAAGCTTGAAAACCTGCCTGTTCAACTTGGAGCCACAGGCATCAGGTGTACAGAGAGGAATTAATCTAGTGTATCTTAACTTAAACTGTCTAATTAGTGTGTTGGTAGTTAATGTACCTCTTCTTGGTAGCCCGTTTCAGAGTTTTATGTTGATGTACATAGATGCCTTAAGCACATCCGATCTTGCCTGATTTTGGAAGCTAAGCAGGGTTGACCCTGGTTAGTACTTGGATAGGCGATCACCAGGGAATACCAGGTCTGTAGGCAACTGGAATAGGAACTGGCAAATCAACCTCCTGCCAAGAAAACTCCATGGACATGGGGTCACGAAGAGTCAGTCACGACTGTAACGACACAGCGTGCGCGCGCACACACACACACACACATTTTACTGTAATGTGTTTACGTGTCTTGTATATTTTAATGATTTTACTGGAATGGGTTCTGCTTTAGAGCACAATATAATTTCTTTTAAATCTTAATGCTATCTCCAGAAAATCAAAGCTATGCATTTTTATTTTTACATTTTCTGCTCTCACAAGTATGATGTTATTCATCACTGTGAACACATGTTTCCTCTGTTCAGCCTATCATGAAAAACTTCACCACAAATTATTTCTATGCTTTCCTTGGGAAAGAAACACTATAGGAGTTACTTCCTGTTTTATGAAAAAAGGAAACAAAACACTTTCCCCCCTCCACTTAGCATCTGTTTATTGACCCACAAGTAAACAAACTTTTAAACAGGCAGATAAGAATCAGTCCAGAAAAAACAAAATGAAATCAAAGAATAAAATTGGCATATCATACAACAGCTGCATAAATTATTTGCATTTGCCAGCAATAATAGGATCACAAGATTTCAAATGATTTTTTTTTAAAGTCTTAGATCTGGTTCTACTTGAAGTCGGAAAACCTGGGAAGACCAGTGAAAGATGGCTTTGAATTGTCTGCAAATGTGCATGAAAAATAACATAAAAAAACATGCACTCATCCCACATTCCAAGGCTGAGTTCTGATCCATCCAAACAAACAATAGAAGATAACTTCTTCTAGACCAAAAAGAATTCTGAAATAACCCTGGTTTGAAGCAGCAGAACTGCTAACCACTCAAAGATTATTGAATTCAGGAAGATCACGGCGTAGTCGTATTGCCTTTAATTTTTCTACTTTAATTTTGGCTCTCAACAGCTCTTCTTCAAGCTGCTGCCTTCTTTTCAAGCCATCTCTTTTTTCTTGGATATAGAGGCCAATTTTCCTCTGATTTTCTAAAATTATATGGTGCTCTTCTTTCAGCATTTGTAACATTTGGGGATCATATCCCCCACATGCTGGTCTAAATCGTTCCCCACTTTCGAGCCTGAAAAATTCATCTCGCCTGGGAATGGGAGATGGAGAGAGCATCCTTATATCTACTGAAGACAAGGAAGTGGAAGGAGATCTCTCCATGACGTGGACCATATGTTGTGGTTCTCTTTGCTCCGAACCCTCCTGAGACTGGAGTTCTATAATCAACGATGGAGGTGGTTTGACATCCTCCTCCTCTTGATCCAGTTCCAGTGTCATTGCAGCAGGATGGTGCTCCAATATTGGCTGGGGAGAGCTTGTAGTAGCGAGTGTTTCTTTTTCCAGAGTGGCACTACAATAGAAGCATACATGTTAGCAATTCAGAAGAAAACAGAAAGGCCAAAAGGTGTCAGACGTAAAGACAATATAGCAACTTCTAAAGAGGTGGAACATGCAAGGTTAAAATGTAGTACCTATCACTATCTAGCACAGTCAGTGATGGAGTTGATGAGGGTTGTAGCTCACCAACCTCTGGAGCCCTTATGCTCCTAACCCTATTCTAATGCCACATGTGAGTTAACATTTGATCTCAAAGCTGAGTCATGGCAACTGGACTTCTTCTTGAGAGATAGAAACGTTTCGCTGCTCATCCAAACAGCTGGATGAGCAGCGAAATGTTTCTATCTCTCAAGAAAAAGAAATGAGCAGAAAAAGAAGTCCAATCACCATGACTCAACTTCCAGATAAACTCACCTGGATGACTGAGAATCTTCATCAACATATATACATGTACTGAGATCCAGTGTTGTGAGATGAAGGGATTCTATAGAATTCATAACAAAAGGCTACCAAGTGTACTGAAAAGAAATACAGTGGTACCTCAGTTTAAGTAATTAATCTGCTCTCCGGGTCGTTTCTTATTGCACAAAAATTTGTAAAATGAAACACAGTTTTCCATGCACTGAAACACGCTGGAAACCAATTAATCCATTCTGGAGGTCAGAAAAAAGGCAAACTGGGGTATTCTATTTAAAATATTCTTAAACCAAGGCATCCCCATTCTTTTCGCCATGTGAACATCACACATCAACTTTTAATGCCTTATGAAAAAATGTAAACTGGGGCATTCCATTGAAAAAAATTCTTAAACCAAGGCATACCCATTTTCAATAATTTCTTTTCTTAAACCAGATTTGTCTTTAACTGAGGCAATGATTTCTTTTCTTAAACTGATTTTTTCTTTAACTGAGGTATTCTTAAACCGAGGTTCCACTGTACAGATAAAAATGAAAGTGCCAAAAGACTTACCAAACAGCACGATGAATGAAAGGAAGGAGGAAACTGAGATTGGGTGGCCAACTACCTGGTTCTAACAATGATTAGATCAGGGCTGTCCAAATTTGAACAGGCCGAGGTCTACTTTTTCCAGATGAAAGTGCCTGAGGGCTACTACACTAAAATATCTACTTATGAATTTTATCTGTTCCGAGTATATGCTCATAAGTAAAACAAAAATGTAAGTAGAGAAGCGGTTTCCCACAGGAACGCATTGAACATCAATTAATCCTTTCTGGAGGGAATATATTTCAATGGATTCTTATGGTAAGGCTGACCATGCACGTGCTTCCCTTACACCCGCTCGAGCCGGTGTGGACGGGTGCAAGCGAGACGCGTGTATGCTTGCGCAGATTGCCCCTTCCGCTTGCCCGGGCTGCTGGAAGACTTTTTTTTAAAAAAAAGGTGCACTTTCCCTCCCAACCCACCTAGGACCTGACTTGACTCTACTTCTCCTGTTTCCCCCCTTCTCCCTTCCAGCCCCCTCGCTGCAACTGCTGCTGCTGCCCATAGCTCTCACTCACTTCTGCCATGTTCTCTGTGCAACTGAGGAGAGCTGAGCCAGCAGTGAGGCAATCACATCACCACGGTGGCACGAGGAGGAGAGAATGGCTCAGAAGGGGAACAGGAGGAGCGGCAGGTCACAGTCTCTGTGAGGCAGCTGTTGGGGTGGGAGAAGGAGGAGGAGGAGGATGGGAGGATGAGAGGAAGGAATTCTCGGGGGGGAGGGGCACATCACCACGCAAAGGAGGTGGGCATATCCATGACCCTGCCCCTCACTGTCCCCTCCACTCCCCTTCCTCCACTCTGCACCAACTCAATTGGTCACGAGACAGTGGCACGCCGATCATCTAGCCCAGTAGTTCTCAACCCATAGGTCCCCAGATGTTCCTGGATTGCAACTCCCAGAAGTCTTCATCACTAGCTGAGCTGGCCAGGATTTCTGGGAGTTGCAGTCCAGGAACATCTGGGGACTCACAGGTTGAGAACCACTGATCTAGCCGGTAGGGAGAGCAGGGGACTGTGCCATGGCCTTTCAACTGCCCCGTTGGCTGAGACAGTGAGCTGGCAGACCCAGAGCTTTGCTGGGGCAGTGGTGGTCCTTGGGTTGGGGGAGGTAGAGGTGGAGAACTTATCCCCTCACATTTGATATTGATGGCTGGCGGGCTATTTTTGAACCCTTCACGGGCTACTGGTAGCCCCCGGTCTACCTGTTGGGCAGGCCTGTATTAGATTATCTCTTCTAGCTCTACAATTCTATAATTCTATCCCTAATGTCTGAGAACTACACAGTATAAATTAACAAGCATCATCTTGTCTGAAATTTGAAGTCATTTTGTCAAGTGTTAGTTGTCAACCATTTTCGTTAGTGCCCTGACACTTGCAAAATATTTGGGAGGGTGTCAGTTTTATTCCTGGCACTAACATTCAGAAGCACCTACAGACTTGCTTTTAGAGGAAGTACAGACAGGGACAAAAATCAGCTCTTTGTCTTGGAGACAAACGTAAATAGCTGAAAATCTCTACGCCAGGGGTGCCCAAACTTTTTGTAAGGAAGGCCAGATTTGGTGGCTGAGAATGTGTCAGGGGCCGGTTGCTCCCCGACCCTGCCACCCCACTGCAAGGCCCACCCACTGACCCCTTGCAACCCCACCCACTGACCCTTTGCAACCCCACCCACAGGAAGGAAGGCGGGTGCCTAGCTTCACAAGGTTTCCGTTGATGCTGGTGGCGGCGGCCCGCCCCTGTGCGTGTGCCCAGCCCCACAAGCTTCCCGGCAGTGCTGGTGGTGGTGGCCCGCCCCCTCGCCTGCCCACCCACCCCCTCAAGCTTCCCGGCAGTGTCAGTGTTGGCGGAAGATTTTTTTAAAAAAAAAAAACGTGGGGCAAAGGAGGGGGAGGGAGGGGCGGGCCAGCCAGTCGTGGGCCACTCAGAATGGCCTGACGGGACGGATTTGCCCCCCCCGGCCGGATTTTGGGCAGGCCTGCTCTACGCATTTCTAGGGATGAATCTGGTTTGGTAGGACCAGAACTTCCACATACTGAATTCAAGAAGTTATATTTATACAAAAATTTTAATAATTTACTCTGGCTTTGAGCCAGTAGTCCTTGATACCTACTGAGTTTCAGGAATCAACATGCTTCACATGCAAACAGACTCCTGGAACCTCTTTTGAAAGAAAGGTAGTTTGGGGAGAGGGATTCTGAGGGAAGCAGCAGGCAAAGCCAAAAATCCAGCTGATATTTTTGGGGTTTAGATTCACCTACTCAGGGAAGAATCTGTAAACATGTACACTAATTCCCATAAAGGAAAATGTTGCAAAGTAACTTTGGTGGGCAGAAAAGTGGTAATGATATCTTTGCATATAAAATTATCCCATTGCAGTATTTATCGTTAGCAAAAATTTAAGACAGCTCAGATTCTGTGATTTCTTCAAACTTGCAAGGAACTAGTCTCTGAAAGACTGCCTAGAACTTTCTATTACTAGATAAGAGATCAAACAATTGTAAGGCCACACTTCCTAATACTTTCCCCTGGAAGTCAATCGTACTGAATGCAATGTGATAACTTTTTTTAAATTCCTTGTTAAATTACCAATCCCAGGATTCCATAGGATGCAATCATGTCAGTCAAACTGGAATCAAATGGCTGCACTAGGTCATGTAGACTCAGTCATTATATCTGATAAAGAAGAGTATTGATTGGTATAGAGAACCCCTTCTGTGTTGGCCATCTCCCATTCTCCATTTCTGTATCATGTGCTACATTCCAAGTTTTTATACAGGAAGTTTTCCCCATTCAAGAACGCTGCACCTGACTCGCAGTAAAAGCTTGAAGCTGAAATATGCAGGATTTTGGTCTCAATGTATTAACAGAACCTTAGTTGTCTCTGAGGCCACTGGGGATGGTCTTTAGAAAGTGGGGTATAATGGTCTGATCCAATTGCTAATCTCAATTAGTATAGACTCACTGAATCATCAGCGGGATTTTTTTCACAAGGGCTGTTTTATTATTCAGCAATTAATTTAACAGGTCCATTTTGGTTGGAACTAACTATTGGAATGATATCTATATATATAAAAGGGCTTTAGAAATATTTCTCTCAGATCCTACATAAACTGTAAACAAGAGAATCAGTTTCGCTCATAATGATTTAAATTTCTCCCATGTAACATGAGAGTCATTCTCCAGTGTACTAGTATACTAAGAAAATAAATTTGGGGGAAAACCATTTGACTTAATAACATTAATTAGAGTCATACTCTTAGATTTTAGTATATTTTTGAAGGTGAGTGAACAGCTATCCATCATATTTATTTTGAATATGAATATGCTGTATTTTGTGGGAAACCAAGTTGGCTTACTAAACAAGAATATGCTTCATCGTAAAGTACATTACTTCATAAAAGGGCCATTACTTTAATACAAACCTGCCCATCCCTCCTCTTATATTAATTCATCAAAGACAAAATTATTGCTGTTGTGGTTCAGTGGTTGAGGTGAGAGATCAATTTGAGTTAGTTCATATCATAGTCCTAGCACATGTTGAAAGTACCACAATTTGAATGTGTCCACTTAAATCAGTGGGGTTTACTTCACAGTAATGTAGACATATAGCATTGGTAGTATGTGTAATAATTATAAAGTATTACGATTTATTTCCACATAGTTGATGCATAGTTCCTATGCCAAAGGCCTGTTACCTATATGCTGTTACCGTTAGAAATTCTGCCATAGTGGAGTTTAGACAATCATTCCCATTTAATGTGATCAGAAGCAGCATAAACCAAGGTCTACCCAACTTGGTTACATACATGGCAGGCTTCCTCAGCAATTCATTCAGTAAGTGACACAAATTTAACAAGTTTCTAGCAAAAATGAAAAAGAGTTGTTTGGTTTTCTATACTTTTCTTTTTAAAGTATCTACTACACTATCCAGGCCTAGGACAAATTTGGGGATCCTTGTGTTGCCAATCATATGCAAAGGGGGAGGGGGCAGGATTGACCATGGAAGCTTGAAAACAGCTTGCCGGTTTTATGCCTGGCTCAAATCTCTGGTTTGACTAAACACAGAAAGCCTGTTGTGAAATAAATAGCAACATTGTGCAATTGGCAGTACTGTACTGCAATCCATAATAAGCACTAAATAACATCTTGTTTTGTTTTCCATTCAAATTAAACCTTGAGCTGCACTCTGGGCTCAGAGAATGCAAATGATTTAAAATAAATATATACAATTGTGTTGTTAAAAGGCACTGTAAAATAGGAAGTACCAAAAAAAAAAATATCCACACCTAAAAGGTCTAAATTCGGTTAAAATGTGTTCCACTCTGGAGAGATTAACATAATCCTTGACGGGGCACACCGTAGGAGAGCGCGTTCTTTGTTCTCCTCCTCGACTTTATGTAGATTTTTATCCCTGAACAGGCTTTAGCTTCCGTAAGCAGGCAGATGACTGCAGTACTACCTTAAATGTAGAACAGCACTTCTCTTGGTCAGTGTTTGAATGCTATGCCTATTAAAAGGGGAGGGGTAAAAGTTGGAGCTCCTATTTCACTTGGATTCTTTCTTAACCCTCACTTGCCAAAGGTCTAACCAGAAAGATCTCTGGAATACAGCTGAAAGTTGAGCATTAGGAAGTCGTTATTAGGAGAGAGAGAAAATCAGTGTAAAATGAAAACCTAAACTGAGCCACAATGGTTTTTGTTCATTGCGGTTACTTTTCCTAAGGCTAAGACCTTTTAGCTCAAACATGAGCTTGCCAGGGAAGCCAGGAGGTGGTTTAATTAAGCGCAAGGTAAAATGCAACTTACCATGGTAGATTATTCCTCTCTCTCAAGCACACGCTGGAAATCTGGGGAATCATCTCCACAACTTTCTTAGTTGGCTCAGAGATGTAGCCTTTGTAATCAGAAAGACTCTCCTTCTGCTGCAGCAGCTCTTGCTTAGCATATTCCTTGAGCCTCTTGTACAAGGTGCGCAGGCCTTGCGCTGTGCGCGGTGGGCGGTCAACTCCAATGGCGTTGTAGTTGTCAGCAATGATATCCCAGCATTTGTTTTTTTCCACTATGACTGAGTGTTTGTTGGTGTGCTCTTCGAGAATTTTAACATAGGGCTTGACAAGCTTCAGCAAATCAAGCTTTTCAGACAAGGTGAAATTCGAGGACCTGGCCTTGCCCACCATCGTTCTCTCCAGCCTGAAGAAGGGAGCCGTTCCTGAACACCGCCACGCAGATCCCAGCTCTGCTCAGCTCTTTTTCACAAACAGAAAAAGATCAGGCTTAACTAGGCTTGTCTCATTTAGGCCCACGCCTACAAGGGAGGGTTTATTAAAATTCCTTCAGCTTAAGCTGACGCAGGTTCAGGAAATCTGCTTAAGCCAAGCCTGACCTACATAAGGCTTCAGACTGAAGGAGCCGAGAAGAAGCAGGCAAAACACACACACACACATACACACACACTTTTGTGTCAAGAGACCCATACATACACGGGATTGGAAACATAAAGGTTTAAAGATTAGCGCATTACCCTGCTAAATATTATCCAATTCATCCTGAGTTAATAAGCTCACGCCACATCTCCTCGGCTGACAGAAAATGAAACTGCACAGAAAGATAGGATTTATTGATGTCCAAGAAAGCAACAACTTTTATTTTCTTTGCTCCTTTATTTAGCTCTCTCTCTCTCTCTTTATTTTTGCTGCTGTTGTTGTTAAGCCGAACCCTCGGTGCAAAAAAGCACACAACACCAACCACAACCGGGGAGATTTAAGAGCCAGCGTGTGTAAAGAGATCCCTAACAGAGCCCCCGATCACGGTTCCCTCGGCAGCAGTTCTCTCGGGCAGCATTTGCATAATGCTAGTCCTGCTGTCAATCAGGAATTGCATATCGCCTAGCTAGTTAGGTTTCACTCAGGCTCAGGCTGCACGGCAAAGCTAAGCTTCCCCAGCACTTTGCGGTGTGCCTCGGCCTTCCCTGGCATGCGCGCGCATACGCCCTCTTTAAAGAGGCAGCCACTCGATGGGGGGGGGGGGAGTGCATGAATAAAACAGTGGAAAAATTTAAATGGATGTTATCCATCTCCCCCTTCCGAAACTGACTCATCTTTTGCAGAACACATTCATTAACACTATTCACCGCAGCTGTGGAAAGGAAACATCCCTTAAGGACCCACAGAATACAGACAATATTTAGTCAAGGTTCTTCAAGCACCCTGGAACCCTCTGGATGTTGGACCAGAAATCCCTTCATCCCGTCCCACAGAAATGGTTTGGGTGTATTTGGCCTTGTAGGCAAATAAGTTAGGAGGGCACTATGTTGAGGGTGGATATAACAGGAATCCTCCTTGCTTTATGAATGAAAGACATCAGCTTTTAACTACTCGTTGCCAAAAATAATACAAACACTCATAGACAATGCCCTTCTCCCTTTCTCTCAAAAATGCATAAATAAGAACTGAAGAGAGTTCTGGATTTGGACATGGGAGGCCCACTTGAGAGAAATATCCTTTTGGCCTAGTCTGCCACACTAGATTGCAATGACAATAATTTATAAGGTAAGAAGGTACTGCAAAACTGGTGGGAATCTATGAGGTACAAAAAAAAATTAAAAATGAATTGAGTTGCAAAACTTCTACTTTTGTTCTCTATTTTAAGCCCAATCTCTTTTCATTTAAATCTAGAGCTGAGGCAAGGAACAGCTGGTTTTAATATGAGGCACTGTGTGCTTCCTTGCCCCCACTCAAGGAAGCTAAAATATACACAGCCTAATTCTTAATTGGATCAGGCTACCTACCTGCTTGGAAAGTACATTTTGGATTTTCAAGGTACAAAACCTAATACTATTGTCCTTACTGGGGATCCTACCTACTTGACCTTACAGATACCTACGTTACGCTCGCCTGAAGGGAGAGCCCAGATGGTTTTGGATGGGCCTAACTTCCAGTCTGAAATGAAAGCTACGAGGCAAGAAGAGGGGCAAACAGACAGGCTTCCAACTGGGCCTTCTTTTCCGCTGAGAATAATTCGAAAGACCTGAAAGGCTGGAGTCTGACAGATGGACTTCCCAGGAGGAAGAACTATGGGATTTCTAGTCCAATCCCTGCCCCTAAAATTCACATTCATACATCCTGCTATTTTCTCCTATATTTTAAGCCTTGCAACCAAATACAGTGGTACCTTGTATAAAGGAATTAATTGTTCCAAATGAAATTCTGTTCAGCAAATTTTCCTTCATACAAATTTCTCATAGGAAAGCATTGAAAACAGAGAAATCCATAAACACAACCATTTTTATGTTGTACAGATTTGCCCCATAGGCGATTCTGTTAAGCAAATTTGCCCTATCTCCAGAATTTTTTATGTTGTACAGATTTTATGTTATACAAACCATTTGTTATACAAGGGTCCACTGTACAGAATTTT
The DNA here is from genome assembly GCA_023846285.1 of Phrynocephalus versicolor. NCBI lineage: Eukaryota > Metazoa > Chordata > Lepidosauria > Squamata > Agamidae > Phrynocephalus > Phrynocephalus versicolor. The sequence goes on along the minus strand of JAHTLZ010000204.1, from coordinate 25,475,486 downwards.
AATGTCACAATTGTCATCTTAAAACTACAGAGCTAGAAGGGAACCCTGTCAAGGAGACACAGCGGGGAATCAAGCTCCCAATCTCTGGCTCCACAGCCAGATACCTAAACCTCTAAGCTATCCAGAACTGCAGACCTGGAAAGAGCCCTAGGGATAATCAAGTCCAGCCCATCAAGGAAGCACAGTAAGGAACAGAACTCCCAACTCAGATAACTGAACCACTGAACTATCCAGTGGTTCTGCCTTTACTGGCCAACACAGCCAAGAGCCCGCTGAAGCTGTGTTCAATCTAAACCAGTGTTTCTCAACCTGTGGGTCCCCAGATGTTCTTGGACTGCAACTCCCAGAAACCCCTTCCAGCACAGCTAGTGGTAGAGGCTTCTGGGAGTTGCAGTCCAGGAACATCTGGGGACCCATAGGTTGACAACCACTGGTCTAAACCTTTCTCAACCTGGATACTAGAAATTACCATCCTTTATATTACTCTTGCCCAGGAATGGAAACATATTTGCTGATCTCGTTTTCGTTTATTTGGGTTGTCGTGACAAGGATTTTTAAAGACATTCATAATTCCTCACTGCTAGCTAAGAGCAAGGCAAAGAACGCTTTCTTCCCTTCAACATCTTCAATTTGTAAAATGTCTCTCTTGTCCTTTCCTTTTTCCTGGACAAAAATGTCCAGGACACTGCTGTAGCCCTGTGGTCTTCTACATGTGTATAAACAAGTGATATGAGGGTACAGAATACTTACACATCAAACATGCCAATGACAGGAAGCTAAGAGTGAATAGAAGATATAGTCAAGATTCAAAAAGTTGTAGACACGCCCATATCAATAAAATGAAAGCCAGGGATAAAATCTTACGCACAGCCACATAAAAACCAAATATGAAAGTAGAGGATGGAGAAGATCTGGCATGGTAACAAGAGGGTGGGCAGTGTGTGGACCAGAATGGCAGTACAAACATCGAAAATTACTGTATGGGCAACAACCTCACTGACACAATTACAAGCTTCTACTGAGCAGTAGATGTGAAGAGGTCCTGAGTATCCTAACAGCTCTGAAGAATACAAGCCAGCAGTGTGATGCATCAGCTAAAAACTCTAGTGCAATGCTGGGCCCTAGAAAGAGAGGAAGTTTTCAGACCCAAGGAGGTAATACTTACACATTATTCTGCATCAGTCAGTAGCTATATGCCATATTTTAAGAATTTATTTATTTATTTTATTTATTTGTTGCATTTATACCCCGCTTATCTACATTGTGTACTCTAAATTGACACATTAGAATGAGCCCAGAGAAGAGCAATCAGGACAGCAAGGAATACAGAAACAAACAACTGTAAGGATTATTTTAAAAAGGGGAATCAGTTTAAGATAAAGATAAAAAGATTAAGGGAAGATATGACAGCAGTCTTCAAACACTGTATATCTACCAAGTAGATTTGTTCCTGGATGCTCAGGAGATGCAGGGAAATAAATTTCTGGTAAATGTTGGAGGGAAATGTAAGAATGAGAAATTGTTGGATACTAAAGACAAACTGTTTCAGGAAATACTGTAGTTGGTTCTACATGACTTGAAAAATTTTGGGCGAGGCAGTTGAGCCATATGTCAGACTACTAAAACTTAACAGGAATCTTGGACCAATTGCTGTTTGTCTAACCAATGGGATTGTTGTAGTAATAAGGAAGGGAGAAAGAATACCATTATCAGTGCCTCAAAATTTTTGGAGGAAGTGTGGTGCAAAAATTATAATAACAGGAAATAAAGTACACCATGTTTGTTAGTAGGAAGACTAGTCAATTATTGTGGTTTACCCTCATTTCTTTCTTACAAATAGCATGGAAGAAAAGGACACACTACAGACTAGGAAAATACAACATAGGTCATATTTACAAAAAAATTATAACTACAAGATGTCCCTATCATTTTTTGAATATTAGGTATGTACAAATGACCCAGTGAAGTAGTATAGAATTGACCAGAATGAAATATACAGTATTAATTGATTTCATCATGAATATTTATAACCCCTTTCTAACGGAAGACTTACAAATCAATCATATGCATGCCTACTAAAAAGGAACACCCACTGAGTTCAATAGAGCTTATTCTCATGTATGAAATCACAGAATTACAACACAAACTATTTAGGGATGTTAGCAGAAGAAAAATTTTAAAATCAGAATCACATACATGTGTAAAATAACAATTTTATAATAGGTAAAATATCAATAAACCAACAAAAGCCAGAAAAAATATCCACATTAGGCACCATGAAAGTCAAAAGCCTACTTAAACAAAGCAATAAAGAAATCAGAAAACAAAACAAAAAGAAAACTTTGCCATAATATATAGCCTAACTTCACTTTTAACACGCTTGCACAAATATCAGAAGCTCTGTGTGTACAGAAACTGCAATGCATATGCACACCATTCTAGAAAGATATTACAGATGGATATGTGAAAGACAGCAAACAAGACATGTGGTTTCACAAAAAGCTCTGAGAGGCCAAGAAAATTACCGTATATACTTGAGTATAAGTCGACCCGAGTATAAGCCGGGGCCCCTAATTTAAACCCCCAAAACTGGGAAAATTTATTGACTCAAGCCTAGGGTGGGAAATGCAGCAGGGCCTGCCAACTCCTCCTTTGTGAGTTGGGTGTGTGTGTGATGTTTAAAATGACTTTTAGCCACCGAGGCAAGTGCTTGAGTTGGTGGCTAAAAGTCATTTAAAACATTGTTTTAAAATGACTTTTTAAAAAGTCATTTTAAACATGGGGTCAGAAGTGGCGCACAATGTTTAAAATGACTTTTAGCCACTGACCCAAACTTGCCTCAGTGGCTAAAACTATTGACCCGAATATAAGCCGAGGGCCCCTTTATTCAGCCCAAAATTAGGGTGAAAAACTAGGCTTCTACTCGAGTATATAACAAAAAGACATATACAGGAAGGGGAAAGGTCAGACCACAAAAGAAGAGTAAAAACAAATAGCATTAAGAAAGTAAAAGCTGAGAATGATCTGAGGTTAGTAATCGATGTTAAAAGCAACAAAAAGCATTCTTCAGTTACATGAGTAGCAAAAGACAGAAAGAGTGGTTCAGCTACTCAGGGGGGATGGGGAAACATAATGACAGGTGACTAAGAAAATGCAGAAGTACACAATACCAACTTTAGCTCAGTCTTCTCCCAAAAGACAGTCTATGCTACTCCAATCAAATGTGAAGTACAAAGGGGGGGAGGGAATAGAACTGCAGTTCAATTGATAAATCAACGGTCAAGTATCTTACTACTTTAAATCAGTTCAAATCTCCAGGGCCAGAAAAATTGTACCCAAGGATGTTGAAGGAGCTGGCTAAAGAAATCACAGGACCACAATCTATTTTCTTGAAATCATGGAAGGTGGGTGATGTGTCAGATAACTGGAGAAGACACAACACACCCATCTACAAACAAAGGGCAAAAAAGAGGAATCTGGGAACTACGGACCAGTCAATTTAACATCAACACCAGGGGAAATTCTAGAGCAGATTATAAGTCAGTCATTCGGCAAGCATCTTGAAAAGAATGCAGTAATAACTGGAAGCCAATATGGTTGTGTCAAGAACAGATCCTGCCAGACTAATCTTATCTTATTTTTTCCATCAAATTACTTCCTTGGTACAGCATTTCTGCTCCATGGTGGGAATACTGTAGACGTGATGTTATCTTGACTTCAGCAGATCTTCGGAGAAATTGCCCATGACATATTGATTAGCAGGATAACTAAGTGTGGAATTGATAGAACAACTGTCATATGGATACACTGTTCACTACGGAATCATAGTCAAGACAGTGATTTTCAACAGCTCCTTCTCAAACTAGGAGGTGGTAATAAGTGGGGTATCACCAGCTTCAATCCTGGAACTGGTGGCCTTGAGTTGTTTTTATACAAGCAGGCGGTATATAAATGTCAAAGTTCATCATTTTTATTAATGACTTGGATGAGAAGGTGCAGGGAATGCTTATCAAATTGTGGCTGACAAAAATTAAATGGAACAGCTAAGACATAAATATAATTCAAAAAGATCTTGATAGGCTGGAGTACTGGGCTGATAATGGGGATAAATGCAAAGGTCAACACCTAAGGGGGAAAAAACACAGTTGCAATAGGGTATAGATAGTAATACTGCAAATGAAAAGGACCTTGGAATTGCTGTAGATCACAATCTGAATCTGAACCAACAGTGAGATGCGGCTTGAAAAATAATAATAATGCTACTTTGGGGTGTAAGAGAAATGTAGTCTTCAAATTAGCTGGTGGCTTAGACGGAAGTTGGGAGTTTGATTCCCCACTGTGTCTTCTTGACAATGGGCCTGAGACAATGATCTAAATTAAAATGTCCCTTTCAGCTCTACAGCTCTAAGATGAGGAGGAAGAGGTGGTGGAATCACATGAAGTACTAGTTCCTCTCTGTTTGGCACTGGTTAGGCTTCATCTTGAGCACTGTGTTCAGTTCTGGACACTACACTGTAAGAAGGATCCTGCCAAACTGGAGCAAGTTCAGGCGAGGGCAACAAGGATGATCAGGAGAATGGAAACCAAGCATTATAAGGAAAGACTGCTAGAACTAGGCATGTTTAGCATTGGGGGGAAAGATTAAGGGGAGATATGACAGCACTTTTCAAATACTGTACTGTACTCGAAAGGTTGTCATACAGAAGAGGGACAGGGCCTGTTCCTGATCATTCCTGAGTATTCCTTGGGATTGATGTTCAGACTGTAATGTCCTGGTTCCCCCTTTTTGCCCTTTTTGAAGATATGGACAGCACTGTCCCTAGTCTAGTCATCTGGCACTTCACCCATCCTCCATGATTTCAAGAAAGAAGTTCTGTGATCTCTCCAGCCAGCTCCTTCAATACCTTTGGATGCAGTTCTTCTAGCCCTTGGGATTTGAAATCATTTAAAATAGTAAGGTACTCCTTGACCATTGGTTTATCAGTCTCAAACTGCAGTCCTATCCCCTCCCTTTGTACTTCACATTTGCCAGGAGCATAGACTGTCTTTTGAGATAGGACTGAGCTGAAGTAGGATTTGTATACTTCTGCATTTTCTGTGTCATCTGCCATCATTTCCCTGATCCCACTCAGTAGCTGAGCAACTGTTTCTTTCCTCTCTCTTTTGCTTTCACACAGACCTGAAGAATGCTTTTTTGTTGCTTTTAACATCTCTTGCTAACCTCAGTTCATTCTCAGCTTTCGCCTCCCTAATGCCATCCCCGCCAGTCTTTGCTGCTTTTCTGTATTCCTTCTGGGTAATCTGCCCTTCCTTCCACTTCCTTCTGTATCCTTTTTTGCTTTCAGCTCCTTGCTGAGCATTTTGTGAAGCCACATTGATCCTTTTTGCTGTTTTTTAGCTTTTTTTCCTTGTTGAAACTGTTTGTAGTCGTGCCTTTAGAATTCTGTTTTTAGAAACTCCCACCGACCTTGGACTCTCATTCCTGTTAGGATTTCCTGCCATGGAAACATCATTCTTTTAATATCAAATTCTCTCATTTTTACTTAGAAGCCTCCTACAAACGTGTCTGGGCCTTTTCAAACAGCTGCCTTAGTAAAATATGTTCACTGCCAGGTTGTACCCTTTCCTCCACAACACTGCAATCATCACCCTAAGGGATAAGTGAAACTCGTGGCCCCTGATTCCAGGCAAATTTCATTTAAAAGTAATTTTAAAAGCTATTCTGCTTTATAATAAACCACTCCATCAGGATAACGAGCTAATGTGTATTCTCCTACCTGCTTCTGTTCTATGCAGTGATTTCACTCCAGTCTCCAAATGCCAGTTGTCTCCTTTATTTCTTTTAAAGGAAGCATCTCTTTGGGCAGATCTCACAGCCGTTATTGAACTGAAGTTACAAGTTGCAGGACAGACATCAACAGATGTTGACCTATTCAATTTTGGCTCATCCACCTGCAATAAATGAAAAGAACATAGATGATTTCTTGATGTACCTCACTACAGTACAAGTTCGTTCTGAATGAAATCCTGAATCCTATATTGTTTCCTTCCTCACATATGCTAACATGTGAATCTTGAACTTCTCATTTAAGTTGAAAACATTTAAATACACTAATTGTGCTAACCTGTTAATGTTTTGCTATCCAGTATGGTAAAGTAGATTGAGTAATGGACTAGGACTCATGAGGAATGAGTTTATATCTCCATTTAGCCAAGGAGATTCACTTGGGGCATGGATCTGGTAAAACCAATCTTACATCTTGAAAACAGGATGGATAATTTTTTTTAAAAAAAATCAATTCAAATTATGATTTAAATAAAAGCACATTTTTATTTACATCATCAAAATATTTTTTTAATTTAAATTGTGGTTTCAATCAATTTAATTTAAACCAAACCCATGCTGTTTGAAAGCCCTGTAAGGGTCACTCTAAGCTGGTTCCAATTTGACAACATTAACAATTGATCTTTTATTTCCAAATTTACCACACTTGACCCAAATTGTTATACAGTATTTTATTATGTGAGGGCTTTTCCTGCATCAGAATTGCTTAAAAATGTGTGTATCCTGCCCTATTTAAATATCAAGTAAAATATAATTTAAAATAATTAAAAAAAATAATTCACTGCCAAGAGAGCAGAAAGAGGGGATGCTACCCATGTGAAAGTGTAAACAGAAGTCTAGCCTGGACCACGTTTTCTTCACAAGCCAGTCCTGACGATATAATTTAAAGCAAAGAGATACCCAAACCTTGGAGAAATGATTTTTCTCTACATGTTGACGGCAGCATTGCTGGGATGAAGATAACACCAGATGTATATAACTTTTGGAATAGCTTCATGGTTAAGGTATATGGCTGCAGAGCCAAAGGTTGGGGGTTTGATTCCTCACGATGCCTCCATGACAGGGGTCAGACTCCATGATCCACAGGGTCCCTTCCAACAGTGCAGTTCTAAGATTATCGGCTGATAGAGGTTACTTGGATTGTAGTAATTTTGGAAACGCAGAGATGGATTCTTTGCAGATAAGGCAATGAAGTAATTTAGAATTGAAGCAAAACAACTTGAGTAGCCACGTAGCCATCACAAAAAACAAATACAAAAGTGGAACAGGTGATACCTTTAGTTTAGGCTACTAGAAAAATAACAAAAATGTTGCTAATATTTCCAGGGCCAAACCCTCTTCCTCAGAGTAGTACTAGTAGGTTATTTAAAAAGCCAGGCAGTTTCTTAGTTGAGGCTTGGAACTTGGATGTTAGCTCTGAGCCTCAACTAAGAAACTGTCTGGCTTTTTTTCCCATCTTGCCAAGGACCTTACATCTAAGAAATAACTCCTGGCAAATACATCTTTTGCCATGTTATAACCTATTGGTACTACTCCTGCATGGCAGGGGGTCGGACTGGATGGCCCTTGAGGTCTCTTTCCACTCTATGAGTCTATGGTTCTATGATTCTATACTCTGGGAAGAGGGTTTCGCCCTCAAAATATTAGCAAGGTTATTTTTCTAGTAGCCTAAAGGGATCACCTGTTCCACTTTTGTATTTGAAGTAATTTAGGACTCAGATCAGCCCACAAAAATATATGAATGTTTGAGTCCAAACTGGAATCCTGTTTGTTAGTTCCTTTATGCAACACACAAAGAAGAGTGAGGACAAGGTCTAATATCTCTGCCAATTGTTAACCCTGTAATCCTCCATGAGCCGGGGATAATTTCTGTTCACCTAAGTTCTCAGTGAAGTTTCAATCCCTGGACAATCAGAACTCTACATTTAAGGAAGACCATAGATACTTGAATTCTGAAAACAGATTGTGAGCCTGAACTGAATTAGTTCCAGCTAAAGTTAACAGCAAATTGGCTTTGCAGCTGTGGAATGATATCTGAAATACTTTGACTACCAAAACTGAAAATACACAGTAATGCTTTCATCAGGATTCATCCACATAGAGCAGTCTGGAGAGGAATGCAGCATTGCAGGTGAACATGTAACTGAGCTAGGCAGTTGCAAGCAAAGACTTCAAAAGGAAGCATCCCCTGACCACAGAAATGGTCACAAAGGCACTTCTGGGAATGAGGCCGCTGGCTGAGGTCATTAGGGGATTTAGCGTATGCTGTCATCAGTATGCAGATGACACGCGGCTCTATCTCTCCTTTACCACCTCTGCAGCAGAGGCGGTGCAGAACCTCGACTCTTGCCTGGATGTGGTCATGGAATGGATCAGAACTAACAGGCTCAGACTCAACCCAGAGAAGATCAAGGTTCTGTCCTTCGGGTAATCTTGTCCCGGGTACAGTCGCTCTCTCCCTAGTCTGGGGGGTTCCACCCTCCAGCTGGCAGATACAGCTAGGAATCTGGGCATGGTCTTGGATCCGGCTTTATCCCTGAAAGCCCAGGTGGTAGCCGTTTCTAAGTCTGCCTTTTTCCATCTTCAGCAGATAGCCCAGATTTGCCTGTACCTGGACAAGGCTTCCCTGACAACAGTTGTGTAGGCACTCGTGATCTCGAGGATAGACTATTGCAATGCTCTCTACGTGGGGTTTCCCCTGACCCTTATCTGGAGACTTCAGCAGGTACAAAATGCAGCAGCTAGACTGGCCGCATCACCCCAGTTCTGGCTCACTTGCATTGGTTGCCTGTTGCGTCCCAAATTAGATTCAAGTTACTGGTTTTGATTTACAAAACACTCCATGGCTTGGGACCTGAATACCTGGTGGAGTGGTTCTCCCGGAGGTCAACTGAGGCCCAACCCACCAGAATATCACGGGCATTCTCAGTTCGGGTGGCCACACCTAGGGAGGCCGGGAAATCAATAACTCAAAACCTGGCCTTCTCTGTGGCTCACAATACGCTACGGAACAATCTCCCAAGTGAGATTCGCCTAATAAAGTCCCTGCCCACCTTCAAAAAACTGCTTAAGACCTTGGTTTTTAGAGATGCATTTGGTAACCACTTGGGGTTTTTTTTCCCACCATCTTGCCAAGCATCCTTATCTGTTTTGTTGTTTTTTGTTGTTGTTTTCTTTTTTTGATAGATAGATAGATAGATAGATAGATAGATAGATAGATAGATAGATAGATAGATAGATAGATAGATAGATAGATAGATAGATAGATAGATAGATAGATAGATAGATAGATAGATAGAT
>JAHTLZ010000204.1:25432654-25466331 GCA_023846285.1 Phrynocephalus versicolor | reverse complement strand
GATAGATAGATAGATAGATAGATAGATAGATAGATAGATAGATAGATGTTGTTGTTAACTTCCCAAACTACCTTCGGGAAGACAGGCGGTATAGAAATATATAAATAAATAAATAATACATAAACTTAAAAAATATGCTTCCTCTGTTCTCCAGTTTCAATATTACCACTGCTAATTGAAGTTCTGGGCCTGCGTGTTCAGATTCCTTCTTCAGTGGCACCATATGAGTTTGTCCTGGAGGTATAAACCTTCCTTTTTTGGCAGAATTCCCCAGCAACTGACTTGGAGCAGCTGACCGTCTCATGTTCAGTTCTACTGGTCTGTAAAACAACAATAAAACAGCCTTGTAACAGAATCATAAAGCTGAGATGCAGGATATTATTACAGCATCCCTGACAGACAGTCTCTGCCTAAACGCCTCCAGCAAAGTACAACCTGACACTTTCCACTGCATTTTCTTCCACTGTCAAACACCTCTTACTGTAAGGAAGATTTTGCTAACATTTAGCTCACCTATGGAAAGAAACACTTTCAGTCCATTGCATAACATATGCTTCTAGGTGCTTCTTATGTCATGCCATAGAGCTGAAATTCAAGGAACTGGGCAAAATGATCCCCTACCATTCTTCTGTCAGTTGTCTCTCAATGGGAGTATGGTATCAATAACGACCAGGGAAAGGGCTTTGGAGTCTCAGGAGAGAGATGGTGCAAAGTTTTTATCTCAGCAGGATTTTAACCTCCTTGTGTTTATTTAAGATGCAATAATATCTTCCTGTATTTTTACTTTCTATTATTTTTCTCTGTTTAACTTTTTAACTTTTGTTATTCTTTTGCAATCCTTATTACTAATCCTCCCATATAAATAAATAAATATGAAGATGAATGTTCTGGTTGGCAGCCCAAACAGTTCAGTGAGTTGGAGTACCAGTCAGGCATATGATTCCCTGTTCTTTTGTTCAGTCAATAGATATACCGCCAATCTGGGAGCAAAAGCTGCTATGGTTCCCAGGAAAAGAGACAGCCTGTGTAGTATCAAGCAAGCTGCACACGCAGTCCTAGTGCACAAGCAGAAGAGACTGGAAAACCACTTCTGAGTACAGTAGGACCCCTGAACCCACTGATCCATTAACCACTGATTCAGTTATCCACAGATGCAAAGGAAAAAATTAAATAAACAATTCAGCAGCTGCGAAGCACGCTAATGTAATCAACAGCAGCTTTATAGCAATTTACTCTCACAAAACAGCAGTTGGGGGTGGGGGTTGGCATTCTCTCTTATCCACAGTTTTCATTATCCACTGGAAGGCCTGGAACCAATCCCCAGCAGATATGGGGGTCCTACTGTACTTTACATTTGGAAACCCTGGCCAGTGTTGCCATAAGTCAACATTGACTAGATGGTCCGTAATTATTACTGTATCAATTATTATGAATGTTCTAATCATGGTATGCAACCAACTTTGCAAAGTATATGTTTCTGAAATGGGTACCCCAAAGTTGTACGTATGGCATGTCCCAGAATTCCTCTCCATATTTTTTAGTCAAATCTCATCAAAATAATCACAACCAATTACTGTACTGACATATGGAAACACCACGAGCAAACAAAAACAATTTGGTGAAAATATGGGTATGTTCAACTCCGCACTGAGCTCCCCGAGCGGCCCCAGGCTGTTTACAAAAACTTCCAAGTAGTTTGGAACTTTACATGGAGGGCATGTTTCTTACGCTTAAGAAAAAGATCTGTTAGTTTATTTCAGCATGCAAGAAAAATTAAAGGAGAAAAGAAAGAGGAGGAGGGGAAAGGCAAAAATATTCTGGCACTTCAAAAGACAAAGCACAATACCCGTCCTTCGTTTTCCCCTTTGATTTTGACAACACCCAGTGTTAAGAGTCACACAACTAACTGTTCCTGAGCAAGAACAAAAACATCGGTGATGCACTGAAGAAAAACGACTTTGTCCTTTGATAACATCGAAGGCAAAGGCACGTCTGGGAATGTACAGAGTGCCTTTCCCCTCCTACTCTTTTAAAGACGGGCGTGAAAATACGTATCTGAAAAGCAGATGCCTTCCAAGATAGATATAACGACTGTAATCGAAAACGTAAAACTTCTCATATTGTAAGTTCCAGGGGACGGGATGCCTGCAACTCACTCTTTTAACGATAGTTACAGGCAACGATACCGTCCTCACCTCTTGCTTCTGCTCCCTCGGAGTCTTACCCCGCGACCGCACTTACGCTACAATTCAATCGTCCCGCCGCACAGCAACCACCACTCCGCCACGGAGTTATTCGACACGAGGCGCATGCGCGGTCAGCAACGACAGGCCAATAGTAACTCCGTATACGTACTCCCCGCTCTCGGGCTCCGCGCGCCTCACTGCGCATGTGGAAGCCGCAGCGTCGAATTCCCCCAGAGCCAGAAGCTAGATGAGAACGAGCACTATTGCGCATGCGTACTTAACGGTTTTGCCACACTCAACATGGCCGGCTGTGCTTGTGATAATACCCTGTGACACACAGGCATCAAGCGTATTGCCGCAAAAAAGTTCCTCGCGTCCCAGTTGGCCGTAAATTAATATTACGCCGCTGCTTGGTTTTTGAGTGAAAATAGATCGCAGCCAATAGGGCGGCTGGAGGTTGTAGTAGCTAAAAGAGACTAACACTAAAATGAGCAAATAATTATTTTTGAGAAGAATAAATGAATGTACTTCCCTAGTCCATGGGGGGGCTCAGAGTTTCAAGAAGTTTTGTTGTTTAAAGTGTGTTTTCCCACAAAAGCACGAACCTTCCTGTTTTGTTTTGCTCTTGGATGTAGCTCGGACTGCTGCCCAAACGAAGGCTGGAATTCGCAGCGGGAGATTTAGACCAAGGCTGTACAGTAATAACTCATCTTGAATTCAATGCAATGATGCGCATAGGGGAGTCCAACGTTAAGCTGCACTCCTTTGCACATTTAAGGAGGGCCCACTAAATTAAGCAGCACTTCCTTCCGATGAGATACAGGTATCCCGGACGTAAAATCCTCAATATTTCCATTGTTTCTTACCAAAGCACTTCTCACTTTTTGTCCTCCTGCAGCCCGAGCCGTCAAATAGCAGTGAGAAATATGTGCAGATGTCACTATTTTACTGACATAGTGGAACTGGAAAAGGTGCAGAAGAGAGGACTAAAAATGATTACTGGACCGGGGACCTCCCTTATGAGGAAAGGCTACAATTTGGGGCTCTTTAGGGTGTAAAAAGGCGCCTGAGTGGGGATATGATTGAGACATACAAAATTATACAGGGCATGAGTAAAGTGGATAGAGGGATGCTCTTCTCCCTCCCACAAAATACCAGAACAGGGTATTTCAAGAGCCAGATGCAGGGGAGTGGTATCAGGAGACAGATACCTAGGTGCGCTCCCAGACTTGGCCTGATCCAATACGGCTTTTTTACGTTCTTATGTTCTTATCCTGGCAGAAGGCAGCGATGCCTTGAGACGAGTTTTAGTATGTGAAAGAGAAAAGGGCCAAAGCAGATCTGCAGTTGAACATCAAGACGACAAAAATCATGACTACAGAAGAACTACACAATGTTTATGGTAATACCGAAGCAATAAGAAATCATTAAATATTTTGTACGCCTTGGTTCAGGCACCGATCCAAATGGAGACTGAGACGAGGAAGGACAGCAATGGAAGACAGAGGGGATCATCAAGTATAAGGAAGTGTCACCGGGCACCCAAGACCCCCCGCACCCCTGTATTCTTAAACACCACCTATGCTTGTGAAAGCTGGACAATTGAGAAAGCTGATGGGGGGGGGGTGATCCCTTTGACACGTGGTGCTGGAGAAGAGCTCTGTGGATACCCTGGATCGCCAAAAAGATGAACAAGTCGTTTCTAGGACAAATCAAGCCTGAATTTCCTCTGGAGGTAAAAATGCCGAAAGGGAAGTTGCCCTGCTTTGGGCACATCGTGAGAAGCCAGGATTCTCTGCAAAAGACAACAACGCGGGGAAAGGTAGGGGGGGGCAGCAGGAGAAGAGGGGAATCCAATACGAGACCGGCTGTCTCCCGAGAGGAAACCCCAACCGGGGGGTTGACTTGAGCGGAGCTGCAGCAGCAGCTGAGGACGGCGCATTTCGGAAAGCATTCTCGTCCATGGGGTGGGGGGTGGAGTCGCCGCCAGTCGGAAGCCTCCTGACGGCACTGAGCAAGCGTGCAAGGCGGCGGCGGGATGGCTACGTGCTTCCCGGTCAATGCTAGAAAGGGTCGGAGGACGTTGTTGGAAGGGAGGAGCCGGAGCCGTCCTTCCTCCTCCTCCTCCTCCGCCGGGGCCGGCGGCCGAGGGAGGGCGGCTGTGTACGGAGGACGGCTGGCGGCCGGGACGGGTCCCTTCCCCATCTGGGACGCTTTAGACGCGAAACGGGTGAGGCGGAGGGTGGTCCCTGGGTGTGTGTCCTGTTGTTACCTTTTTTCAGGGGCACCTGAGCCAGCAGAAGGGGCGGGGAGGGTAATCCCCGACTTGTTAGGCTTTCTGCTCTGGGACCGTCCTAAAAACAAATGAAGATGTTGGTCGTGGTATAAACTTTTTTTGTGAACTCGAGCCCCGCTTTGCCCCTGCCTAGCGCGTGAACCTGGCCGCTTCCAGAAGGCAGCCTCCTCGGTCTGTTTGGGGACCAGAAACGAACTGATTCTATTCAAGCATTTACATTCTAAAATGGACCCGTTTTAAATCTGAAGTCTGGCCAAGAATTGTCCCAGGTTCCTTTTTGCGTTTTGTCAGCAGCTGTGGTTAGCTTTTTCTTCTAACCCCATGCATTTTTCCTCTGTAAACAGTGGAATTCTTCGGTGCATTGGACTACGTCTCCCATCATTCCCTGGCAGCTCTTCCATTTAGTGATGGGAGTTGCAGTCTGGAGAGCACTGGTTTGAGAAGAGGCTGTTCCTAGATTATAACATAGATATGCACCTTGCAACTCAGCCTGTGTTGCAAGCTTTAAAAAATATGTAAATGCAGGTTTAAGATGCGATGCCGCTAAACAATCTGATTTTATGAGACTGGCAGCTTATAGGAATAGGAATAATAAACACAAAGGTGTATTCTTTGCAGAACATCTTTGTGATGTCCTTATTTTATTGCTAAATCATTAGTGTAATTACAGTACTCTGTAATGCATCACACTTCCTGATACTAAGTCAGTTCTGTCTCAACTGCTAAGCATGGTATTTTCTATGTTATATTTTTCCAATGTTAACAACTCTAGTCCCAGCTCCTTCATCAAAAGAGCATTTCCAGTATTGTAGGAAAGTGTTCTTTCAATTGTATTTGGAAGAAAATTCATACTCCCATTTCATTGCCGCTCTCATCTGTAGATAGAATATCCAGTTTGAACTGAATGAAAATGTAGCTTAAAAGGTGGAAGGTGAAAAGTCATGCTGAGAGTTGCTTAGCTTTGCCTTGTGGAAAGAAATCCTTAAGATTCATCCACAAAGAGTTTATTTTTTTTAATTCTCCTCCATTCTCCATGATACAGATGTTTTGGCGTATGACTTTTAACAGAGGTTTTTAGCAGCCCCAGGGAAAATCATTAGTCCAGTGCTCTAAGTGTTGAAAATATGCTCTGTTTTCAAAAAAATCATTAGGAAAGGGACATAAGTATATAAATGAGCATTGTATTGATTCAGTGCATTGAGCTGCATTTCATGTTTCCAGCTGGCTTCTGTTAATTAAAAGCATTCCATACTGAATGCTTATGTAGGGGAAGATTAAAATTACTGCGGTGGCATCGTTACAATCTTGCTGTCATGGCATAGTCAATCAAAATGAAAGAATTTAACTACCGACCCTTGCAAAACTGGATAGTTGTTCTGATTATGGTTACTGTATATTTTAAACCAAAGATAGGCAGCAGGAAACGGATCCACTGTGATTGCCTTGTGTTATTTATAGCAGTAGATCAGCAAAGATGTCTGAGTCCCAGTTGTTTGACAATATGATATCTCTGGAGCTTGACCTGTGGCTGGAAGCAGCTCACGTGCCAGCGGGCAGATTTAGATATAAATCCAAATATACTCTTGAAGCAGCCTTTTGATTATGTTTAATCTAAAGTGAGGGACCCCCAAGGGGAAGAGGTATGTGTGTGTGTGTGTGTGTGTGTGTGTGTGTGTGTGTGTGTGTGTGTGTGTGTGTGTGTGTTGGGGGAGGGATTTGAACCCACGGCTACCCAGGACCCCTTCCTTCTTGCCCGGCTGACCTGGCCAAGATGTTGTGCGCTTTTGGGGAGGCAATGAACAGGCGGAGGATCCCCGTTGGCTGGCCTGGGCAGAGGAAAGAGGCAGACACACATAATACGTCACGGCAACATGGCAAAGTTCACGTGCCCCCCCCCCAGCTCAGTGATTTTCCCAGGAGGGTCTTTGGTGTTCTGCTTATATACCACCCCATACTACTACAAGTAGTCTCTGGGCGGTTTACAATTTTAATTACAGAGTGCAGGCTACACATTGTTCGAGAGGGGGGATTCCTTTGGGGGCATTGCGAGGGTTACCCTGTCAAGGCAAAAAAAGAAAAGAAAGAAAGAAATAGCCTTTGTATTATGCCCCCCTTTTTTCTTTTTTTCTTTTTTTCTTTTTCTTCTTTTTCTTATTATTACTATTATGTTTTGGGCTATTTTATAAGTTGTTGTTGTAAACCGCGCAGAGTTTCTGTTTGAGGAAAATTGGTATGTGGCATACAAATATAAAAATAAATAAATTAATAAAATATTTGGGAGTAGAAACCAATTCCTTTGCATGCCCCCCCCAAATATGCTACCATTATGTCCCATTTTTCCCCCTCCAGTGAATTCAAGGCAGCTTCTGTGGCAATTTTTTTTTGCTGCTGTTTTGTTACAAACAATTGTAAGAAGTCGATTATGTTAAGAGTGTGGGAATAGACCCTGTGCATTTCATAGTTTGCAGAGAGCTAAAATCTGGACCTTCTCAGTCCTGTCTGTGCCCTCTGTTGTGTCACATTGGACTCTGACGCCTCCGTAGAGCTTTTGGGGGGTCGCTGATGCCCTGAACCCATCGCCTGGGCTTTGGGGAGATGGTGAGTGAAGCAGATCCGGTTTTTCCAGCTATGGCTAATGCTATGTTTGTGGCCGCAGTTTGGCTGAAGGTCTTGGAGAAAATGGGTTATGACATTGAGCGGTTCGTTGGCTATGTTAACGAAGGACTGCTGTGCTGTATCTGCCGCGATGTCCTCGAAGACCCTCTGCAGGCTCCGTGTGAACACGCTTTCTGTGCCTCCTGCATACATGGATGGCTCGTTCATCACAACAGCTGCCCGGAGGATCGTCAGCCGCTGGATCTGCCTGTCCTTCGACCTCTGTATAGGTACGTTGCAAGCTCAAATCACAGAGAAGGGGTTTCCCAGTATCTCCAGTTCTAACCCAGCATTAGTGGCCCGAGCACCCATGAAACACAGTGCCAGCCAGGGGAGGGGGATCTGGGCTACCTTACAAGGGTAACTACTTCTCCGTATGCCACAGGGTTCCCCTGAGAATATCGCCCGAAACACTCCATCTTATAAGGCACGTCACTTGAGGGTGCCTGCCCCAAAGGAAGCCTGGAAATCAGTAACAAGGAACCGGGCTTTATCGGTGGTGGCCCTGCGCTTATGGATTCAGCTCCCTTCCGAGATTTGTCTGGCCCCCTTACGCTGTCACATTTTCAAAAAACATCTCAAGATACGGATATATAGAAAGGCTTTCCCTGGCTATTAATTCATTCTTTCTTGATTCACTGATCTTTATTCCGCCCTTTCTGTTTTAGGGATCCCTCTGCTCTTTGAGTGATTTTTATGATGTTATGGTTGATCTAGTTATGTTCATCTTGCTTATTAGCCGCATTTTTACATTGTATGCTGTTCTTGTTTGGTTTGTTGAATTATTTGTACACCGCCTAGAGTGGCCTTGTTGCTAGATGGTCCTGTAACCCAAATAAATAAATAAATCAATAAATCAATAAATAAAACCCAGCAATGAAAAATGTCAGTATTCACGTTAAAGGCATCATGTTTTCGAACTGCTCAGTGCCGTGTGTTTGACGTCTGGCGACTGTGAACAGGTCGATCACCACTGTGACTTGATCTTGAAGTCATGGCTCACCTGGGTTTTACTTTTGTCTGGGGGGGGGGTGGGGTTAGGGATATTGCAGCTAGAGCTTGTTTCCCAGTCACAACTAATTATTAAAGGATGATCTGTGGATACAAGTGTCTCATAAGAACATAAGAACATAAGAAGAGCCATGCTGGATCAGGCCAAAGGCCCATCTAGTCCAGCTTCCTGTATCTCACAGCGGCCCCACCAGATGCATCTGGGAGCTCATGAGACTAGATATCTGTCTCCTGATACCACTCCTCTGCATCTGGCCCTTGAAGTACCCCGGTTTTAAGCCTGGAGGTTACACATCTCCATCATGGTCTGTAACCTGTGATGGACTTTTCCTCCAGGAATCTGTCCAGTCCCCTTTTGAAGGCATCCAGGTCAGATGCCATCACCACATTGTGTGGCAGGGAATTCCATAGACTTACAACGCGCTGGGTGAAAAAATATTTTCTTTTGTCAGTTTTTACTCTCCCAGCCCTCAATTTGAGTGTATGTCCCCTAGTTCTGGTATTTTGGGAGAGGGAGAAGAGCTTCCCGCTCCAACAGTGGTAAGCAAAAGGGGCCTCCGTCAGTGGACGGTTTTGAATGAGAAAGGCAGCAGTGAACCGTGTTCTGCCGACAGGCCAACTAAGGGGAAGCATCTAGCCACAGTGTGCACGAGTTAAGGAACCAAAGCAATGAAGGCTTTTTAAGGAAGGAGCAGGCTGAGAGACAAACATTGGATGGATTTTAGGCTAACTCAAGCTGGGAATTTAAAATGGAGCAACAAATCCGTTCCTTGATTTCACACATGCTCTATGTGTACATTTGTAAATAAGCCAAACATGATTTTAAAAATCTCCAACGTTCTTTTACCGAGGAAATCAAAGGAAGTAATTCTGCCACTACCTTTTCTTATTACAGTACCCAGGCAAGTGAGAAACATGTAACGTCACAATTTCATTGTGATACAGCGGTATCTTGCATGACCAGTATCTGAGTTGTGTTATTTTGGGACTTCTTGATTATTAGCTCCTTTGTGGCTCAAAACTATCTTATAAAAGTAAAATACTTTCATGGTATTGCAAGAATGAACGAATTAACTTCTGTATCCAGATACATGAAGAATGACCTTAATCGACTGCAGCTTCACTGCAGAAACAGAGATTGTGGGTGTGAAATGGTGTGTTCGCTGGAATCTATTCATCGACATGAACGTGAGTGTGAATACAGCCGGATTCCCTGCTCCAACAGTGGTAAGCAAAAGGGGCCTCCATTTTGCACTACCATATTTTTGGAAAATAGGTGGGGTGGAGGAATGACCCCACAGCTGGTGGGTGCTTTGAATAACTGCTTTAATATTTCTGTTTCTCTGCAAATTCCCTACTGTGCAGTAATCTTCTTAATTACTATCAACCTAGAATGAAGTAAAATGCAGATTTGCTGAGGAGTTGGCCCTAGTATTTGGGGAAGCAGAAGTTGGTCCCCTCCCATCCACCCATCCACATGTCAGCTTATGATGGCTAGCTTTTGTACTTACCCAGCACTAGCCAACACAAGGGTGGGGGACTGAGGGCCTTTCAGATGATTTTGGACAACAGCTCCCAGCATTCCTGGTCAGTGGTTGTTCTGACTTGGGAGGTGGGGCCAAAGAGCATCTGATGGCCTACAAGTGGCTCCTTTCTCTACCAGTTCCTCAGATTACAGTGAATAAATGCAAGCCCAGATTTCTACTTGGTCATAAAACTCATTGAGTTGAGTGCGGGCTAGTCGTGCTCTCTCAGACTGATCTCCTTTGAAGGGTTACATCGTGGGGTCCAAACTTCTGCCCTCCAGATGTTTTGGACCATGACTCCCACAGTCCTTTGTCACTGGCAATACAGACATGGAATTATGGGAGTTGTGATCCCAAACATCTGGAGGGCCAAAGCTTGGACACCCCTGGGTTAAAGGATGCTGTCTTGAGTCCCTTGGGCGAAAGACAAGACATAAATATAACAAACTGATAAAAATATGACATTTCTCAACATCAAGAATTCTGTGGAAAAAATGTTCCGACATTTTTATACTCTTAATTAAAATGCATAGAGATCCCTTGCAAAGTTCCTCTTTTTCTTCGTTTGCATGTTTTCTTTTTTCACTTATGCAGACTGTTAGGACGAAGGTAGCAGCCAGCCAGGTCTGCCATCAGCCTCGACTCTTGCTGCTTTCACAAAGATTGCGAAAGGCGCATCAGCCTGCTTGACGTTTCCCGAATACAGTATTGAGTTTAGTGGTTCTGTTTGTTCAACTTGATTTTGACTTACTGTTTTCTGATGTTTGCTGGGGGAAAGCAGGATAGAAATGTAACAAAGGAATAAATATTGAAAATAGTTACTCTGATTCCCCCCCCCCCCCGCCCTTTGTGCTTTTCCATTAGGGTGCTCAGTTCAAGTTGAGCGGCGTAACTTGCACAGCCACTTGGCGGCGTGTGAGCATCGCAGCCGCGAATGCCCTAACGGTTGTGGCTTTGCCATCCTTAGTGCGGACGACGTGCAGCACAACTGTGTGGCAGAGCTGAGAACAGAACTAGAACTGCTCAGGTACAGCTGAACACCCCCCCACACACACACACACACTCTCTCTCTCTCTCTCCTTGGCTGCTGTTCACCTTTTGACAGCAAAGGCTTTCCTTGCTTGTCAAGTGGCAATTCAGGGCTGCCGCCTGTGGCCGTCTCATTTTACACCTCTGCGAATCAAGAAAAGAATGTTTTGCAAAACAAGACTGATCTCCTTGCTACCATATTTCCAAGTCACTGTTGGGAAGCTTCGTGGATTATGGCTGTTGCTACCTTTCCCTTTTGAATAAAGAGGAGTGGGGGTAGGGCTTTAATAGCGAAAACAAAGAGGATTTTGCCATTGCATATTTAAATGGATTGCAGTCCTTGAAGGCTTGTGCCAAAAAAAAACCCCTAAAAACAAACAACATATCCCCCTCTAAGCATTTAAAGTGCCATAACACGTTTTAGAAATAAAGCTGCTGGGGGGCAGGGGGGGATGGTAAGGCTTACCAAAGATGACTTGCTTTATTTGTTCTGGTTTTTTAGATCCGAGATGATCTGCCGAATGGAAGAGGCGAAACACGAGATGGAATCTCGCTTGGATTCTCAAAGGAGGCACATGGTGCAAAAAGAAAGTCTTTTGCAAAATGAAATTGACGAGTTGAAGGTACATGTGCTGTATCGTCGCTGGATAGGCATTGCCCTGCCCCCCTAAGCATTGCCTGTAAAGAACAGGTGTTCAGGATTGTTTTATTCTGTGCTGAATTTCCCATCCTCAGATACGTAGTGCTTTTTGACAGCCAAAGCTCTGACTACAGTTCAAAGGAGCAAAGGAAGCCTTGTTACTGGAAGATTGGTGATCTCTCTCTGGTGCCAATCTGATTTTTAAAACCAGGCTTCTTAGGAATTGGTCTAGTCCTCCATGTTGCGTATCCCATCCACTGAACGCTATCCTCCTTCCACTTGCCTACTGGGGTAACAAAATGAGACTCTTAAGAGGCTTCAAACATGAACATGAGTAGTGCGTGCAGGGCTACTGGAAAATGTACATCTCCATCTTTGTGGCACCAAGACTGCTGTCTCTAGGCTCTTATCTTTCCAATCGACCTGGTATCTCATCATGGGAGGCATGAGAGGGACAGCTAGAAATGAGATCCTTTATGGTTATGCTAACTAGATAGGCATTTCATATTCATACCCAGAGGTGATGACTACGAACCATGGTAGCCCAGGTGCCCCAGCATCTCAGCACCCTCCCCACCAGACTGGATCAGCCCCGTACCAGTCTCCTTGCAGTGTGACTCCCTGATGCCATTGTCACCCTGCTAATTGCCAACACAGCCCAGCCAGCTCTTCCTTGCTTCCCCACTCAGCCGGTCACCCTGCAGCTGAGCAGGGAGACTCTCCATTCTGTCCCTGCAGCAGAGTTTTCTGCTGGGTTGCTTCCACGTTTTGCTCAGGAACGACAATGTTACTGCATGGAAACCTGGAAGTGGCCAGTCTGTTCTTCAGGGGGGAGTTGGACAACCGTGGCACCTGTAGTGCCCATCTCTTAGGAGCCCTGTGGCGCAGTGGTTAAATGCCTGCACTGCAGGTAAAACTGTGCTCACGACCTGGGGTTCAATCCCAGGTAGCATGCTCATGGTTGACTCAGCCTTCCAGCCTTCCGAGGTCGGTAAAATGAGTACCCAGCTTGCTGGGGGTTGGGCAATGTGTAGCCTGCAGACTGTAATTAAAACTGTAAACCGCCCAGAGACTACTTGAAGTGGTATGGGGCAGTATATAAGCAGAACACTTTTTTATGCTAAACTCTTCTTTCAGCAATAAGAGTTGACTGGAAAGCAGGTCTCAACCAGTTGGCTAGGGAACATGAGATGTAGAATGCAGTAACACTCATGTCTTTGTAGTCGGCTTCCTGTTGACCACAGTTGGCCCTGTGTCAAGAGAAAGCTAGACTAAAGGGACCTTTGGCATGATCCTGCATGGCTTATGAGCTCCTAGGACCAATGATGAACTGCGCCAGTTTAGCTTGCCCATACCATTTATACATTTTTGGCCAAAAAAGGAACTCAGCCCTATGGTCCACAAGTAAAATGAAGAAGCAGAAATGAGCAGTAACACAACTGGGCTCACCATTTTCCAGGCACAGCAGCAACCCAACATTCACATCCTCCTAAACTCATCATTGGGCTGAGCAGTGGAGAACTTGAGAAGAGAGGCGAGGAAAGAAAACAGGAAAGTTCAGAATTAATTCAGACTGGACTCAAGCTATAGCTATGGAACCCCTATTTATATAAGCTCCAACTGCAAGTTGAAAGAGCTTGCTACAGTTGTGCTACTACCAAATTGTTTACACTATTAATTCTGCATTCCTGGAAGTGCAGACATATTTGCAAGCCATTCGTATACAACCATAAAGATACACAATTGATTCTGCATCTGCAGTCTGATATTTTCCAGTGCCCAGCCTAATGAAGAGTTCTGAAGGTTTCAAAACCTCATTTCCACCCCCACCCCCAAAATGTATTGGTTGCTCTTTCAAGGTATTGACCAATTCTACTGTTTGTTTTATATATCCAATCATTTCCCACCCAGATACCTATCTGAAAATACAGATGCAGGAACCAGAATTTTAAACAAGCACGTATGCATGAACATTTTTCATTTGCGATAGCAGGGAATGCTGAACTTTGGTGGCAGTTTTGAGTTGCCCTTGAGTTAATCCATCTTCATAAGTTTGTTTCAAGAATAAAATAGAGGTGACTCTTTAAGTAACTATCTTGTGATTCATAAAGGAAGGTTGGAAATGTGTAATATAAAACTAGGCATAATGTGTCAGTTTTTTTCTGTTTCACTAAAGATCTAGTATCAGTGATACATTTCCAGCTAAAATTTTCTATTCGTGTTTATCAGAGTCAGATGTCCAGGATGAGGTCTGACTTGCAGACCCTGTTGGCCACAGAGAGGCAACATCGTCAAGAGCTGGAGCAGAAAGAGCTTGAGAAACAAGAATTGCTGGAGTTAATGAAGGGCCTCCAGAAAGACTGTCGATTCACCAGGGATGGAAGCAAGAAAGCAGGGAACAGCCGGACTCTGACACGTCTAGAGAGTATGAAACGAAAACCCCGGGAGGTGACTGTCATATGAATTCGAAAAAAAGCTTCAAGCTTCTGCTTTTCTATGAACAGCTAGAATTGCTGAGTTTTACTCCCCCAATCTGTTTTCTAACTAACTCCTAATGGGCAAAACTAACATTAAAAGCAATGTACTGTATGTATGTAGCCAAATAAGATCAAGTCCACCAGTGCTCAGATAGCTGGAGATCCATTCATTCATTTGGGATCATCTCCAGCCCCACCTGGGTGAGGTTGTGAACGACTCTAGTTGAAAGATAGTATTCTCAGATTCTCATTGTTTTAGGGCAGTGATGGCGAACCTAGGGCACGGGTGCCAAAGGTGGCACTCGGAGCCCTTTCTGTGGGCACTCGACATCACCCCTTCATAGCCACCTGTACAGAGGTCAAATTACTGTATTGGCACTTTGCAAAAAAAAAAAAATCAGTGGGTTTTGAATTGCAGTTTGGGCACTCGGTCTCTAAAAGGTTCGCCATCACTGTTTTAGGGTTAAGGTTAAGAATTTAATGCTTGTTTTCACTTAGAAAACTTACTTTCTGTTGTGTTTACACTTGTCCAAAGGCATGCCTTTCCATTGTATAAATATATGAGTTTTATTTTTGCTAAGGACATATGGTGCTGATTCAGGAAAATTAGTTTGCCATCCCTCTGATTCTGTACAAGAATTGGCTGATGTCCAATGTTTTATAAAAAAAAAAAAAGAAAAATAACCTTCCAGTGGTGAGCACGCTAGGCCACCCATGAATGGCTTTCAGTTCCAGGTAAATGAATAAGCTACCTCAACTACTTTTTCTCATGTAACTCAAAAACGTCAAAGGTTATTGTTTGGGCAACTTCAGAACATTCACTTGTAAAAGAGTGCAACTGTACACTTCCAACTGGCAGGGCTCAAAGAAAATGTAAGGTCTCTAATCGTACCTTGTATCAGAAGAGAAGATAATTTGCAGTGTTTCTATTATAGTAAAGATGTGATAGATAACCATGTGAGCCAAAGACTTTTATGTGTGACACTGCTGTGGTGGTTGTGATCTAGTGTGGGATCTGTGGTGGTTGTGAATCAAGTTCTATATCCAAGGCTTAGATATATTGCTGATGAATGGGTCAAAAGAAAGTAGGAAGCTTCATCTTCAAACATTACAAGGCACTCGTAGCATCCCTGTAGATGGATTAAATTGATATTTCATAAGATGCCTTGAAAATGGGACAAACAGGCAGGGCAAACAAAGCAAGGATGGATATAAAAATTATACTGCACATGAAGATAATGATGCATTCCTACATTTATGAAGGTCTGTTTTTTGTATACTTGGCTTTGCAACATAAATACTTCATTCAAGATTCTCTTCCTTATTCCAAAAAATGATTTTGTGTGTGTGTGGGGGGGGTGTAGTAATTTGTGTTTGTCATTTCCTCAAGGCAGTATGTTCAGGAGTCATCAAGTCTTGATAGGTTTTGGTTGCTTCCCAAAAATTACCTACTGCTGTGGTCCTATCTAGATGTGTGTGCTCTGGAGGAAGCAAAAACTCCATGCTTTTAGTACAATTAGTCCCTATGGGTAAAAGTTTCTAACAGAACAAGTGAAGGACAGTTGAGCTCAAACTTTTGTTTCTGATCCATAGTGGGGGCAAGGAAGCCATAGCAGTCACTGTCACTTTGAAGGATGATGTTTAAAGACATTCTATCACATCTACATTATTTGCTGAATATTACTACTAAAGTCCCTACATTTTATAATATGGAGTGGTACCTCTGATAACGAATTTAATTCGTTCTCAGAGGCAATTTGTTATCCAAAAAAAATTGTTATCCGAAACGTGGTTTCCCATTGAAATAAATGGGAAACCAATTAATCCATTCCAGAGGTCCGAAAAAAGGCAAAAAAGCTGGGGGTGGGTGGGTTTCCAGACCTCTTTATAAAATGCACTTTAAAGGCTTGCAGTGGTGGAACACCCTCCAGAACACCCCCCTGCAGTGCAATGCAAACATGGACAAGAGAAACCAGCAAGACTACCCCAGTCTGTTCCTGCCTAAAGTGCAATGGGGGAAAATGCAAACTAACAAACATAAGCAGGAAGAAAAACGCAGCCCATTTTTGCCTGCAGAGCAATGAAAAAAGACTGCAAACAGAAGGAATGAAACCACCAAGACTACCCCAGCCTCTTCCAGCCAAAAATGCAAAGAAAAGCTCCCTACCTTACCAAGTTTGAAAGGTCCAAATCCCTCAGCAAAACATGTCCAGAATGGCTCCAAACCACCATGAAAAAAAACCACGCTCTAATTTCTCCCATCCCTCCATAAACTATGCATTCAGGGTACACATGTTTTTGCAAAACATTATGAAACATTCGCTATCCGAGGCAGCCCTATACATGGAAATTTCCATTTGTTATCCCAAAAAATTGTTATCCGAGGCATTCTTTATCCGAGGTATTACTGTATTAACAATTCATAAGTGATTTGTCATTTCCCCCAACAGGCTCTCTGCCTTTGAAAGTTGATTTACTGAAGTTTTTTACGAGTGCTACTCAACCCTCCTGTCCCAAGCAATAGAGGACCCCTTGTCTCTCTAATCTTGTGAAAAAGAAATGAAGGCCTGTGGCACTGGTACGGTTTTACTGTATATGAAAGAGTGGATTTGATTTAAATGAGATTCATTTAAATCACAATTACTATTTCTTAAAAATGTTTGACAATTTAAATTAAAACATAGATTTCAAAAGATCATTCATTTTTATCCGCCATGATATTAAACCAGAGTACAGTACTATGGCTGCTTCAGGACTGCTTTACTGCTGGCTAGGTGCAAAAGTTCCTATTTGACTCCAGAGAGCTACATTGCAAGGTTTTTAAAGCAAACCTGAATCGGTACTTCTAACCCACTGCCATTGTGCCATGAAATATAAGCAGTAGTACACACACAAAAATGTTTTATTGAAATCTGATTTCGTATCAAACAAAACTGGATTCCTTTTTTTTAAAAAAAAGTATGCTGCTGTCCTCTGATACCAGTTACGTCTAGCAGTGGTCCTCAAATATGTAAGAACTGTGTCCCCGTCCCACCCCCAAAAGGTTCCATCAGGGCATTCCCAAATGTTTATCGGGTAAAAGAACGGACGTGCCGCCCTCTTCCGCTGCCTCCACTAACGAACTTTCCTCTTGAGCCGCCGCTGCTGCCGCTATTTACGCTCGCCCAAGAAGGCCCAAGTCCACCACGGCCTCTGGAGGCACGATCGCGAGGGCTTGGCCGATAACCTTAAACAAAGACAAAAAGAGAACAATCACTCGTAGCAGTCCAGGAGCAATTTCACATCAGGATCTAAAGACAGGCCGGCCAGCCTAACCACAGACCTTTTGTGGAACACCCACTGGTGACAACGGAGAGCTCGTCACTCTATGGACTGCTTCCACCCATGGTTCCCTCTAAGGGCAGCACTCCAGATGTTTTGGACCACAACTCCCAGAATTCCAAGCTAGATTGCCCAATGAAAGGACTGTGGGAGTTGTGGTCCAAAATATCTGGAGTGCCAAAGGTTGGCCACCAGTGCTCTAAGGTTATAGCTTTGGTTTGCGTTCCAGGGCGTGGAACGCACACGAAAAAAATAAAGCAGTGGGACTGAAAATAACACAACATTGCCTCCACCATACTGAGTACCTTCTTCGTGCCATCCAAAGTATTAAGACTTTGGCACAATGCATCTCCAGGGAAACCAGTTTGGAGTGGAATTCCAAGCACACACGTACAGGAGGAAGCTGCACTAGAATTAATACTCCTTACCATGTAAATCATTTTCTAATTAGATTGAAGACAGATAAAATACTCAAGTAACTCTGTATCAGCAATTAAATAAAATGACCTTGAAACTTATTGAAGCCATTTAAAACAGTGATGGACACTTATAGCTCTGAGGGTCCACGTGGCCTCCCAATGAGGTTTTTGAGTCCCTTTTTAAAAATGAACAGATCCTATTTTCTGTTCCTAGAAATCCACAGCATGAGACACAGCCTCTCTAAAATGCCCAGTCCACAAAAGATAAACTCAGAAATGGCTTTCAACAACATCCATTTTTAATGTCATATATTTTTGTTTTAAGGGGCTGATAGGATCCTCATTGTATCTGAGGGACAGAAGTTGTTCATCCTTAATTTAAAACAAATTAAAACATCTTTAAAAACATTTTTAAACACCATGACCAAAAGGTAAACTGGATAATCATCAAATCTAACAGCACAAACTACTAGGTGTCTAGTCTCCTTCCCTGTTTACATTTAAGGGACAGTTAAAAGCCATGCTCTACAGAGGCATTCCACATACACCCTGGTGGGAGTATTCCTCCCGCGCCAGTCCACATGGTTTTTATGATTGGTTTTTCATCTGTGTGTGTGTATGTCGCTTACACCATTTCCTTGTTACTGTAATGGTTTTTAACACTGTTAATGTTTGATGTTATTTATTTTATGTTTTATATTTGTAAAAACCAACCAGAGTAGTGCCTATGGCACTAAACGGAGCAGTATAAAAATCCAAGAAATTAATTAAATCAATATTTACTGCTCATATTTTACTAATTAAGAAACCTTTTATGATTCCTAAGTAACATGCAGAAGTTCTCCTTTGAGGATTCAAGTCTAGAATCGGAGAAAGAGGCCAGGCGACAGAATCAAGGCCATCAACACTTTTTTTTAAAAAAGGAACATTTTTGTACGGTTTTTGTTTCAGTAAACTGTATCAGATACCTTTGCAGAAAGGCAGGATATAAATTTTATTTCGGCATAACAGATTTGATATCCGAGACAGAATTATGTGAACAGGAACGTGGGAAATGCTCTCCCTTGGGAGGCAGACAAGGTTCGTCTCCTCCCATTTATCCTTCTGCCAGACAGCTAAAGTCCCTCCTCTTCAGACTGGCTCATAATAATTGCCATAATAATTAATAATTCTGAAGTAAGTTTGTTTTTGAAGTTTTATATGTATTTAATCATGTCATGTATTTTTAATAAGTGTAATTTATTGTGTTTTTAATTTTACTTGTCTCAACACTAAGCTGTTTTGAGTCCCCTCATTGGGAGAAAGGCAGCCTACAAACAGCAATCAATAAATCAGTGTTTCAACCACACAACAGGAAATCTTGCAGGTAGAACAGGATGAATTGTAACTGTCCTCAGCTTCTCCCCCCCCCCTCATCGCTAGCCATTCCAACAGGGGGAGATACAGTGAGGTGCAGGTCCAGTGGGCTGCACAACCACACCTCTCGGGAAGTCACGGGATTCCCAGGTAACACTGGAGCAGCTTCCTTTTTAACAGGAAGCTAGACCATGGCACCTGTTGTACCCTAAGCACATCCGATCTCACCTGATTTTGGAAGCTAAGCAGGGTCGGCCCTGGTTAGTACTTGGATGGGAGACCACCAGAGAATACCAGGTGCTGTAGGTGCCTGGAGTACGAACTGGCAAACCACTCCAGTATTCCTGCCAAGAAAACTCCATGGACATGGGGTCACAGAGAGTCGGTCACGAATGTAATGGCACAACACACACACACAGACCATGGCACATTTATGCTAGCTAGGCCCTTCTCTGGGCGACTGAAATACAAGGTTAGCATGAAGGGGAGTCCTTGAAGAATTCTGAAATTTAAAGAGTCCCATCCTTTTTACATACTTGATAAAAGAAGGGGTAATCGTTCAACTTAACTCTGCATTTAATTTTCAATGTACAGTACTAGGAAAGAAGTCACATACCTGCAGAACTTAATGGTCTCAAAGGTGGGAGGGGGCCTCTATTAAAATTGCTCTGCCCCCCTCGGCTTTCATTGTAGGTCCCCCGTGGGGAACTCTGCGCGCTCCAGCTCGACCCTCTAGCCCCCTCACGACGGCTGTAATTTCCTAAGAGAAAAGCACAATTATCAATACTATTGCTAGTCATGCACATCTTAATTCTTCAATCCTGAAGAATTAAGAATTCTTCACATCCGAGTTTTAAAAAGCCATTATGATTAAGTCAACCCAAAGTGGCACAGTTGCTTGGCTACAGCAGCTAAAGCGCTGATTTGGAATGAAAGTTTTCACTTATCAAGGCGTCAAGGAAAGACCCTGGGCGAGTCATTTGGGTGACTCCTTCACTTCATCTGTAGATCAGGAATAGGAACAGAGTCGTCGTGAGGAAAAGCCAAAAGATACGTGGCATTTATACCAGAGGGCTTTTGCTGGCCGGGATGAAAAAGGGCAACATTGCTATGCAGACCTTCATGTGAAGGATTATGCAGGATAACCAGATCCTAATTTTGTTTCCCAAGGGCCATCCTGTCTAGACATTCCGCACCGACTAGAGAACGTACCTTTTGAAGCAGGCGGTGTGAAGAACCGGTTCTGGCTGTGAAAGGCTCCTCGCCCTCCTCGGTTCCCAGAGAATCCTCCTCGCGAAGAGATCTTCTGTGAGACTTTAGGCGGCCGCTTGGGGGGCGGGATGCCGTCGGGTGGGACCACCTCCTTGCTCTCGGCTGCCACAAAGTCGTCCACGTGCATCGAAGGCGGCCGGCTGGTGTTCTGCTTCCTCTGGCGGAAGATATCGTGGGGCCGAATGCCTTGACCAAAAGCTCCCCGGCCCCTTCCTCTCGGCGGGGGCACAATGTGAGCCCTCTTGGCAGGTTCGATGTATTCTGACTTTCCACTATTAAAAGTGCAAAAGAGTGAGATCGTGATTTCATTCACACACACACACACTATTTTGTCTGGCATAACGGACAGTGCCTTACTTTATACTCAAACAAATGAGAACCATGTGCCAATTTCTTTTAAACACGTGGATGTGCTGTTTGGTGAAGACTCCCTCCCTGCCTTGTCTAAGTGCATCCCTCCAGGCTCTCACAATGATTGTCATTAATTTCAGTTGCTCAAGCAACGTTTTATAGCAATAGTTTGAATAAACAGTACCTGTCAAACCTCGAAGCTGTCCTTTCTCACTCCCTCTTGTTTTGGAAACTCTCAGCATAACAGCAGATGCCAGAGGATAACTGTCTCATATCAGTAGCATCCTCAAATGTACTATCTAATTATATAATAAAGGTCTCTTGCTCTGAGCTCACTGTGTGTTCTAAGACCCATGTCAGTCCTATTCATTTTTCTTGTTTCTGTTCTGATACAGCTTTTTGCAAGGTTCTGGAACTCCCTCCAATGTAAGCCTTGATAAGCTTCTTTAAGTTAGCCTGTAAAGATTCTCAGCCATCCACGTGAGGTTCTCTAGAAATTGAGTCATGGCAACTGGACTTCTTTTCTTGTGAGATCGAAGCGTTTTGGACAAAGTAGCTTGGATAAGTAGCAAACCGTTTCGATCTCACCAGAAAAGAAGTCCAGTTGTCATGACTGAGCTGCCAGATTTTTTTAAGTAACCAAAATCACAAACTCCTTCATCTACTTTTATATCCACAAGCAAGTGAATGTGTACACATGCGTACATCTACACACAGAAATACTGTACATTCAACTGCTAGTCAGTTACCTGGATGTTATAAACGTCTCATGCTTATGTTTCCCAAGTTTAAAGCCTTTTGTGGTTTTTGTCCGGCCAGGAGAGGAAGGCTCTGATAAAAATGACCTTTCCAGCTCTGCCTGCAAATCAAAAT
This sequence comes from Phrynocephalus versicolor, assembly GCA_023846285.1. Taxonomy (NCBI): domain Eukaryota; kingdom Metazoa; phylum Chordata; class Lepidosauria; order Squamata; family Agamidae; genus Phrynocephalus; species Phrynocephalus versicolor. The sequence continues at coordinate 25,444,919 of JAHTLZ010000204.1, read as the reverse complement.
CGCTGCATCCTTTTTCTGACAGCTCAATTAGGTCAACTTTTACCTGGAAAACAAAAATTAGCAGAAAAAAATCATGCCACTAGCAATTCCCCAGCAAACATGTTGGTATTCAGCCCTATTAAGAGAGGAACCATGGCAGAAGAAGCCAAAAGTGGAAAGAAGGGAGGTGCCTAGGGAACTTGACAACAATTTGATCTGAAGAGTACCAGAACCTACCATTCAGGTCAGGTGTCCATCTCTGGGCCAAAATTGTGATCTACCATATGCTATGTTTTGCATTTGATAGAATAAGAGCTGTATAAAGCCCTTCAAACTTGAAAAATATTGATAAGAAATTGTAGGAGACAGATTCATATCACTTATATTGGTGAAGGTACCACAATGTACACTGCACCAGAGAACTGCCACTAGTTAAGGGGTTGGTGTTTATAGTCCTTGTTGCATGCAAAGTCATTTCATTGACCACAAGGAATACAAGCACTGACATTGACTCTTTGACCGACAGCAATTTGCCACTGTGCTTATTTGCCATACATAAGGGATAGGATTGTGGCACATAACCAATTCAGAACTCCTGATATCAAGTTACAAGAATTTTAAGAGATCAAGACTAGTTTTCAAAGAAGTACTCAACTAGTTTCAGGTCTGCATAGCATGCCATGGTTAATTACAGCTAATTGGTGACATCAGGCCAAAAACAAAAATATAAAAATTAAAGAACAAACCCCTTCTGGCATCTTAAAGACTAACTGCTATATTTTCAAGTGAATGTTCATGGATCATGTCCACTTCCTCAGATAAACTGATGGGTTGCCAATGCACATCTCAGCCACGTGTATGCCAGCTAACCACTTTGTGCCCCCAAAACTCATCAATGAGCTCACGTATGCAAAGTTGACATGAACACCAGTAAGTCTCCAATCAGTATTAATTATTCTATATTAGCAAGTTGCTGCTGAATGCATTTATGTAAGAAATATTCCATCCCCAGATCCACCTCCAGTAGTAAATTCGAGACTTTTACCATGTCTAGGTCAGTTTCAATTTCTTCTGCCTGGAATGGTGAGAACCACATAGACTTCAGCTGGTCATCCATTACATCTGACAGGATGTACGCAGTCCTATATAGAACAAAAGTCTCAGCTGCTAAGGAATGTTCAGCATGTCCAAAAATAAATGCATGGTTTGAATCTAATTCCAGATGACTGGGTAGCTAACGCTACCATTAATCATTGTTGTCATTTTAAAACTGTTCTTGCACATTCATGTTTCTTTCATGGTCACAAATTTTTATTTGGCACTTTACCTGTGGTTAAAAAGATGCTGGAGAGATTCTGGTGCAGGAAGGATTGGTTCTACATCTTCATCACTCAGAGGACAAGGATCACCAGCAGATTCCAGCATCTGCCGAAGTCCAACAACGTTGTCCAATAAAGATTCCAGACTGTCATCTTCTTTAGAACGGTCCTGTGTAAGAAATACCATAGTCACTCCTGCTATATCGATAATTCAAAAGCTTTTGCTGCCCAAAACAAATAGCAGATACAAATGTCAATTAATTACATGTTTACACACCAGCTTTCCTCCCCAGGACACAGTTTGTCCACAACACCCATCACTCTCAACCAATTGCCATGGTTGTTAAGACAAATGGCAGCTACATTCTAAGAGTGTCAGGTAAGCTAAATACACTTTGCCCCAGTACAGACAGATAGATAGAAATATAAATATACAGATAGAGTAGTACCTTGTATAATGTAATTAATTCGTTCCAAATGAAATTATGTTATACAAAATTTCCTTTATACAAATTGCGATTTCCCATAGGAATGCATTGAAAAAGGAGTTAATCTGTTCATAGCCAAGGCTAATGAGGTGGTCCCAGCTGTGGGGCTTGGGAGGGAGGGAGGAGGTAAGGAGTCGTGGTGGCTGTAAAAACAGGAGGCTGCGGTGGCAGCAGCGGGTGCTCGGCGTTCAACTGCAGCACTGCGCCCAGCTTGGCCACCACCACTGCTGCTGCTGTTGTTGGGAGGACGGCTGCCCCTCCTCCTCCTCCTCCTCCTCTGCACGTCCGTGTGTGTGTGTGTGTGTGTGTGTGTGTGCGCGCACGTGCGCACACGCGCGCACAGTGCCTACCGTGCATTTTGCACTTCCCTCCCCTTCTTCCTCTTTCACTCTTCTTCTCGCTTGTTTGTGCTGTCGGGCTGCTTCTCAGGCTTCTCCTCCTCCTCCCCTCCTCTACATGTCCATGTGTGTGTGCGCGCGCGCACACACAGCTCCTGCCGGTGCGTTTTGCACTTCCCTCCCCTTCTTCCTCTTCCACTCTTCTCCCTTTCATTCCCCGCTTCTCGTTCGTTCGTGCTGTTGGGCTGCTTCTCAGGCTTCTCCTCCTCCTCCTCCCCTCCCCCTCCCCCTCCTCTGCATGTCCATGTGTGTGTGTGTGTGCGCGCGCACACACAGCGACTGCCGGTCGGGCTGCTTCTCGCATGTGTGGTGAGCGGCTGTGCAACTGGGCTGGGCAGTTAAAGCAGGAAGGAAAAGGAAGCTGGAGTATGTGGGGGAGAAGGAAGGAAGGAGAGAGAGGAGAAAGAGAGAGAGAGAACGCGGAGGTGGAGCGAGTGCGGAGGTGACAACAAAAGCACGTCTCTTACTGTTCTGAAAAGATTCCCTATCTCCGGATTTTTACGTTGTACGGATTTTACGTTAAACAAACCCTCCGTTATACGAGGTACTACTGTATGGATAGATAGATACAAAAGCATACAACCCAGTTACACCAGCACTCTGCACTCTGTAGGACTAGGTCCACTGGCCATTATCTTTCAAAAGACATTATTAACACACACTTTATCAATTATAGTCAAAAGGGATTTGAAAAACATGAAAGTGTGCACTTCAAGGAGCAATCATCTAGTCCAACAAAAGGAGGTTATTCCCCCACTAAGGAATTTATATCTCCAGAGCAATGTATGCACAACATCCAGGTACTTTGGAAACTCATATAGATATTACTAAAGCTGCCTTACCAAAACTAGCTTCTCCAGTTCGAGGAGCAGGTTTTCAGGCATTTCTTCTTTGTTTTGTAACTGATGTTTCAATTCCGCCGTAGTAAGACCCAATGTTCTAGTTGGATGGGCTCCATCTACTTCTGCAAGGCTTCCATCATCTCCACAGCATCCCTAAGAAACATCTAGAAGTTAAATGTCTGTGAAAGTTTTTCAGAGTCTACAAGAAATCACATGACAGCCATATTTCTATGACAAATATACACAGTGCTTTAAAAATTCTCTAAAACTGCTTTCAGTAATAAGATACATGCCTGTTCTGCTCTTTTAAGATGGTACCCTCAGATCTATCTCGGAAGCTAGAGTACAGGTGTGATGTAAAGCCTCTTTACATATGATAAAAAGTCACTTGCATCAATGCCAACAGAACTCTGAACCATACTTGACACCTTGTTTAGAGTCATCATCAAATAAGAACATTGCAGTTGCATTATTTAAGAAAGAATGCAGATATAATCTCATATGTACCTGACCAATGCCAAAACACAGGCCAAGACAACTGAATGCCAGCAAGGCTTCTGCAAAATGCTTGGGATACACTCACTTACCAGTGTGTCAGAATTCAGGATCTGTCTCATGAAATCCAGGAAAGAAGAGGCAAGTTCTCCGGTATCCTTACTAATACTGCTTACTACTCTCTTCAGTACAGTTTGCAAAGCACCAGTGTGTTTCCTCAGAGAGCTGTTGTTTTTTCAAAGAGAAATTTATAACATTTCAGATAGATTCTTGTATTTTTGCATTTGTATTTGGAAATGTCTATATGTCAAACAACTAAACTACCGACAAAGTTCTAACATGCGGTAATCAAAAATTGTGATCTTTTGTCCCCTGAGGCGAGTGATGGATTTTCACTTCTTCAGCCCTAAATGGGTCCCCTGCTCACAAAATAAAACAAAACTCTATGTTTACATGGGCGGCCTCTATTTGACTATTTTTATGGCCAGAACAGCTATTTTTAGTTTCCATTACATCCTTAGCAGTCTAGAAACACAAATTTGGCCCATCACCTCCCTCAGACTGCATAGCTCTCATGTACTCATTTGAGGTTTCTTTTATTCCACTAGAAGCAATAATTCTAACTCCACTTTAAACAAATGCTTCAAGAGCAAATTTCAGAAACAAGACTTTATAACCTAAACATTAATTTTAACTATTTTTGTCAGAACTGAGAAAAAATTCATGCTACTGACACCTGAAACACATGATACGGATACTTCCCAGCCTTCCATTTCTTTATTTATTTATCATTTCAACTTATATACTATCCCCTATTGCAAAGCACTCTCTGGGTGGTTCACAGAATAAGCATATAAACAATAAGGAATAATACAGTTCAATATACAGATACATATCAAACAATAAAATCAATCAATGAATCAAATGAACTAGCCAAACCTATCTTTAGATAAATAAATAATTTTAAAATGATGCTGGATATCATAGGTAACTACGGTAGCACTAATAAAAAGCAGCTTTAAACAACCCTGTTTAGCTAATTTCTTAAAAACTGTGAAGGTAGGCACCTGGCAAACCTCTGCTGGAAATTTATTTCAGAGGTGAAGGACCACAAGTTAAAAAAAAAAATCAGCGATTTCCTGTGGTTCAAACCTTTGGTGTTACCATTTTTAACATCCTGGACTGCAAAGAGAGGGTGGGACTGGTCTGTATTCCTTCCAAGAGACATCAAGGCTATATATAGTTAAGGGCTAGGATGCAGCTACCACAGTTCTCAGCATACACCTTTCCTTGACCAGCGCAATTATCTGCTTTGTAATTAATGACTGGCTACAGAAGGTGTGGTGGCTCAGCGGACTAGGGCACTGAAACAATCAGCTGCAAAGCCGGCAGCTCAGCGGTTCGAATCCGAGTACCACGCAGCGGAGGGAGCTCCTGCAGTTAACCCCAGCTCCTGCCAACCTAGCAGTTTGAAAGCATGTAAATCCAACTAGATAAATAGGTACTGCTGCAAAAAAGGGAAAGGTAAAATGGTGTTTCTGTGCAGCCATACCAGCCACATGGCCATGGACATGCACAACACTGGCTCTTTGGCTTGACTACGGAGATGAGCACCGCCCCTAGAGTCGCACACATGTGCGGGGGGAAACTTTACCTTTACCTTTACACAAGGCATGTGCATATATTTCAAAATGTTTTGGCCAGAAAAATACTGTACCTCTTCAGGTGATAGAACCCATAGTCATGTTCAGTAAGGAACATCATGGTCCTGATACATGTCAGCAAACAGCTGTAGCTGCTTTCAGCATTTGCAAGCGTTTCCACCAGGCCGTCACAGATGGAAGCCAAGAGTTCCTTGCCGGGCAAGGAATTGGAAAGCTGCTCCAATTCAGAAAGAGTAGACTCTGAAGAGCTGGGCAAGATCAATGCAATGTCCTGCAAAAAATAAAATAAAAAAAAAGCACCGTGTTACTGAAGGCAGGAACCCACCTTAGCATACAGCACTGTCATGGCAAAAGTAGTCATTGTGAGAAGTCAAAAGAACAATCTGAGAGCTTACACGAGCCTAGCGTAATGTAGGTATGTGTTTAGCAAATTGCTATGGTGTGCTGCAATGAGCTTGATCATTCCAAGGTCAACTAGTTACACTGTTCTTTGGATCCTGGGCAAACACTTTATGAATTAATATACTTTTTTCAATGTACAGTGGCCCCTCGTATAACAAACAGTTTGGATAACATAAAATCAGTACAACATAAAAAATTCCAAAGACAGGGGAAATTTGCTTAACAGAATCGTCTATGGGGCAAATCCGTACAACATAAAATGGTTGCAATTAGGGATTACTCTGTTTTTAATGCATTCCTATGGGAAATTTGCATAAAGGAAAACTTGCTTAACATAATTTCATTTGGAACAAATTATTTCCTTTATACAAGGTACCACTGTACAGTGTTTTAAAGTGGCATTTACTTAACAAATTTTAGTTATCTTCTTCCCCCACCCCCACAAAAAACTCAAACCCAGTAATATAATCTGGTTACCTATGTAACACATAACATTAAGAGAAACGTTTCCGGATGCAGCTATCGCACAGCTTTATTAAGACAGCCATGGTGCCCCAAAGCCTGTGTGCTCGGGTCTCTACTGGGATCACATAATTAGCCTTCAAGCGCATCTTGACAGGTACTTTTAACTACACAAGAGCAGCCATAAAGCAACAAAGGAACAATAAACACGTGGACAAAATATTACTACTGAAAACCAACAAAACCTAACGGTAAAACAGCATAAGGATGTCCAGGGTCCATGACATGTGGATGTCTGTTTATTCCATGAATAAGGACATTTGAAGTCCTTGACTTGCTCTGTTTGAGTGCCTATAATTCGATCTACTGATGTGTTCATGTTTTGACCATATCCAGGGACAATATTACGAGTTAACAAGAACACTGACACTTCCAAACACATGGGAGCTTACAAGAAAACACCATCCAAACGAAGACATAAAAAACAGATGGAATGTAAGCTCGGCATTGCCAGGATGCTGATACAGATTCAGCACTCGGCACCTGTCTTCCCAAAGCGACAGATGTCTTGATTCCATTCCATCATTGCCTTACAAATGTGGGAGAACAAATGTGGGAGAACATACTTCTGTATCTATCTGGAGGCATACTTTTAAGGTCAACATGCACAACATTTTAAACAAAGAAACTTAAGTATTCTTTAGCTTTCGTTTAGAATACCTGATCACAAAGAGACTGCAAAATAGATGCTACATATTCTGCACACTGTTGATGAATGACATTGTCCCCTGCAGCTCGCATTAAAGACAATAGCTCTGGGAAAACTTCAGCATATTTTTCGTCGCCTTTAGCAGTTCCATTGATCAGATGCAGAATAGCCAATTTACAAGCTTTGTGTGAAGCCAAAGCATCAAGTAAAGCAAGCAGACGGGTAGTCTGGCCAGTATACAGCTTCTCTTTTTCTTCTGGATTGCTGAATTGTATTCCAAAACAAAAAAAGGGAAAGATATGATGATCAAGAATATTTTTTAAAAGTTCCATTTTTACAAATTCAATTTTATATACTGTCAATTCATACTAGAAGTCTACTTCTAAAAGTACACTGAAATTATATATCAAATAAACAAACAGAAAAAGCTAAAGAAAACCCATCATAAACACAATAAAAATCATGATCGGTTGGTTACAAATAATGTTTTGCTTCATATACCAGTGTCAAAAGCTCTTGTTACAAATACTGTACATCAAAAGTCTTGTTGAAATTATACCAGTATTCATATTAGGAAGAGAAATATATACACTGAATGAGAACCACCACAGCTTCCATTAATTACTTTACCATAAACTTCACATAGAGCACTATGCACTGTATTTTTCCATGTATAAGACTGTATTTTTTTTTTTTTTTGCTAAAATAGAATACAAATTTAGGGTCATTTTATACATGGAAGTCAGACAATGAGAGAAACATACAGTAGAGAAACTGTTATGTTGGGCTGGAAATTGGGGGCTGTCTTATACATGAAAGCGTCTTATAGATGGGAAAATACAGAAGTTTATTGCAAGGAAATATGACATACGCACTAGTGGCTTTGGCTAGGGACCATGAGGTGAACAGCTAGACAAATGAAGCACCAATCCCATAAACAGTTCTTGGAGTCTCTCTCAACAGGTATCTAGAACACTTGCTCCTTTTGTAGCAACACGCCCTGGCCCCATGCCTCTCCCAGAGAAAAATGTACACCCACCTGTCTCCCAGGATATAAACAGAAGGTGAGCAGCAATCAGGTTGGCTCAGGCCCCAAAGAGCAAGTGAGGCAAACAGACCCTTTCCCCACCCTCAACGTACAGAGGCTCTTCCGTCTGCCTTCTATCAAAACAGGCCTGGCCGTGGCTGACAGAATCAATTTGGCTACTTTGGAGAAGCATTCCTGGACACAACATTGAGCCATACCTTTGGAGGTCTTCCACAAGCAAATCGAGAACTGTCCTCATAATAAGGAGAGCCGTTGGTGAGGCCAAGTCGCACAGCTGAACACAAATGCGCCTCAACATGTGCTGAACAGGCTGACAAGTGGAGCCGGAAAAGGACCGTACTATCTCTTGCAGCAGTTTCGCTTGAACATGAAGATGCACGCTCCATAGCTTTCTAGTGTTGAGGGCCACGGCTATGTCATGGGGTTCAATAACCTGCCGTAAAAATAAAGTAAAGTGCCATTGGTACGGCATGCTCCATTGCATCACTACGTAATGAGCTCCCTTCAGTCCCCATCAAAATGGCCATGGAAAACGGGAATCCAGCCTTGGTCCATGGGTTTGTTAATTATTCAAAATATTTTACTCCACCTTACTCTTTAAAAAGGACCCAAACAGGCTTCCATAATTAAAAACGCAATATTAAAAGCTAAAAACAATAATGATTCAAATCATAAAGAATTAATAACACTATATTTTAAAAGAGACAAGCAGTTGCCTCGGTGGCTAAAGACATTTTAAACCACCCATCACTTCTCCCCCCAATGCATCCGATTTGGGGGGGGGGGGGGAGAGAGAGACTGCGGGTGGTTTAAAGGAGTTTCCCATAGGAATGCATTGACATCTGTTCATCCGGAATGGATTAACTGACTTTCAATGCATTCCTATGGGAAATCGCTCCCCGACTTACAAGCTAATCGACTTACGAGCATATGCTTGGAACGGATTAATTTCGTAAGTCAGGGGTACCACTGTACAGTATTTACCAAACTGACAGATATACACGGATCCACACCAATCATTACTGAAGGATCCTCCATCTTCATCTCAATCTTTTTTTACCATTTTTAAAAAACTATTCTTAGTTTCTCCTATCCTGGGCTTTGAAATCTATCCTTTGTACCATGTACCTGAGTGGTTTGCATGGGCAGCGGAAGTGGCAGCAACTCAGAAAGCAGAATAAGACCCGAGAAAAATCCTTCGGGAATTCTCAGGACAGAAGTGAGCACCTCTTTTAGCATGAGCGACCAAGTATTATTGGCCAAAGTTTCTTCTGAGATTGTGAGCTTTTCATTGACGCCTTGCGTGAAAGTCAACAAAATATCAATGATATCATTCTGGATTTTCTGCTCGTCGCTGTCTAAACGTCCGGAGAGAGGAATCGAACACAATAGCATGTGTAGAGAAATAAGTGCTGAAGGGACACGCATGTCTTTAAATTCAAAGGATCCTCCCCGCAGGAGTTCGGTTAACATGGTTTTCAGGAGAGTAAGAGTACATCGGGCCATAGAGATTGTAGTCACTCTGTGAAGGGTAGTTCCCATGTTGACATGGAGTCTCCAGGGCTGAATAAGGATACTGTTCAGCTTCTGCAAAACTCGAATAAAAGTGTCCATTCCTTCAGAAGAAAAAAGTTGAATAACTGCAAGGTTCCACTTAAGATCCTTCTGCTGACCTGTAAGAAAATGGAGATAACTTAATTTCTTCATATGTCATCCTGCTCTCACTTATATAAAAACACAGACTGGATACAGTGTCACCTTTCTATGAGAGGGGAAATATTACCTGCACAATTTTAAGTTACACAAAATGTAGTAGGCAGAAAATCATTTCACTTCACACACCGAAGTAACTCCAGAACTGATGTCACCAAGCAAAATGGGCCAAAACATGTTTTACCATCTCTCTAGTGAGTGTGAATAAATCTGAGATACTTGGAGAAATGAAAATTTAAAAGAAAAAAGCATTACCTTCAACAGGTGGTGGTGGACATGCAATATGGCACAGGACGCGAAGTGCAGTAGGAAGACCAACTCCTTCTTGGGTCATCAAGCTATCAATATTCTTTAAAAAAAATTCAATGAGTTATGAACATAAATATTAAAAATACAGCCAATTGAATAAGTCAGATCTACTTCTGTGGAGCTATAAGTACCTTGGGGAGTTGAGTAAACAGGAATGGGAGAAACTGGATTGGAGCTATAAGGGTGCAGAGCTTAGCCTTTCAACATGGTTGTGGTCCCAGTCTTGGGGGAAGGATATATGATCCCAAACTAGAGGTCTGCCCTCTCTCCCCATGACTATCCATTTACAAAAATTCATACAATTAGGAATTTCATGAACACAACCATAAAGCAAAAGCAAAGCATGCTGCTTATATACTGTCCCATAGCACTTAAAGCATTTTCTGGATGATTTACAATAATTATGCAGGCTACAAATTCTGCCACCCCCCAAGAACTGGGTACTCATTTTACCAGCCTTGAAAGGATAGAAGGCTGAGTGAACCTTGAATTTGCTATCTGGGACTGAACCCCAGGTCACAGTACAAGAGTTTAACCATGCACTACGAGGCTCTTTTGGCTCCTAAAAGAACATTGTCTGAAATGGGATCAAAGAGATTTAATTGTTCAGAATAAGGTACTATATTTTCAAAACCTTCATTTAATTGTTTAGAATAAGGTACTATATTTTCAAAACCTGCTTTTGTAATTATGGTTGCATTAAATCTACAGCAAGCTACCAAAAATCTTCTAATTTAGGACCTAGTTATAATTTTTTGAAATTCCTGAGCATTTTTTTGTTTTGTGTGTGTGTGGTTTTTTTTTTTTTTACTGACCTGTTTGATATACTCAATGAGATTTGGGATACAATTAATTTCAAAGCGGATGGTTTTCAAAGGTTCCAGCCATTTGCCAAGCTCTAGATTTAAAAAAAAAAGGCAATTTGATAAATATTGTTTTCAGGTCAAATGGCATTTAAAACCACTGTGACAAGCATCAATCATAAGCGTTTAGCTACATCCAAGTTCAGCCAAAGCAGCTTTATATAGCTGCAAACTGAGACCCAATGAATGCAAGAAGTGAACTTAATTTCTGTTTGCCTAACTCTTTATAATCATACTACATTTTTGACTGTTTCTTTGCCAATCTAAAAATAAGAACACTGCTGATCTATTTTTCATAAAAGGAGTTTCCTCATGATAAAGGAATGCTTTCATAAATCGAAATGAAGTTTGACACATTTCTTCCCTTAAACGTGTGCTATTCAGATACTGGGGGGAAAACAAAGGTCTAAATTAAGAAGCAATTCATATGCCTATATATGTGGAATTTAAATCCATCTTATTTCCAAACATACCAGACTAGAGCTTTAGTCATTAAGAATCTTAAGGATCTGGGGAGGGTTTCTTTTAAAACACTAGACTCATCTTAATGCAAAAATGAACAAAAAGGTATGAAATGTTATAATTCAAGAAAAAGAGTTGACAGAATCTGAAGAACTTCACAAAACTCAAAGCAAGTATTATGTTTCTTGGATATTAAACATGAAAACCAACCTTAAATATCAATTCCTTCTGCACATTTGTTCTTAGATAACAGCTAAGTACTAATCTGTGACCTTTTTATTTTATGGAATATAAATCTACGACATTTGTGAGGCTCTCAGATGGCACTTTCCTTCTTGGGCCACGATAACTTGGATTTTGCATTCTTGCTTACATTTAATTAAAGACGGAGCATATCATACCTCTCAAAAACATGAGAGGACTGAAAATTCATTGAAAGGACTGGCTAAAGAAAAGACATCACCTCAGAAAACAAATTGTGTACCACATTTTGAAACAGCAAAAATGAAATTCTAGAAACCTCAATCCCTAAATAGGGAGAAAAGTCTGCCTTAATGAAATTACCCCTGAAGACCACCAAGAAGCAGAGAGTGAGGGAGCCAGGACAGGTGTATTTTCAGGTTGCCAATTCAAATCCCGAATACCACAATGAACAGTGCCCTCTCTAAGTTACAGAGGTGCCTTATCACAAATGGTGGTGGCATCACATGGAGTCTTGAGGTAGAACAAAGTTTCTGGGGATAGAAGGAGGAGAAACAATCCAGTTCCCAAAATATTTGGTCCAAGGCTGCTAGCTTTTAAAGTATATCATAAATGGGGCATCTGCTCTGGACCTGGAAACAGGCTTGAGAAATGTCAACTGTTTGGTTTTGGTATCATTTTCCATTGTTTCACTCATCTGTGGTCTGAAAATATTAAAAATATTAAAAGAAAGAAAATCCAGAAATATTTTTCACATGTATTACCAGAACTGGCCACTAAATAAAGACAGAGACTGTGCTATGAATTGTGCTAGTGGCCCATTTTGGTAATGCATGTTAAAATATATTTTAATTATTTTACAATTAGATAGATAGATAGATAGATAGATAGATAGATAGATAGATAGATAG
>JAHTLZ010000204.1:25377697-25432644 GCA_023846285.1 Phrynocephalus versicolor | reverse complement strand
ATAGATAGATAGATAGATAGATAGATAGATAGATAGATAGATAGATATTCACTATTATGCATGGCTTTCAGCATCCATGGGAGATGGGGACATTTGGGAGACAGTTCTTCCTTCCCTCTTCATCCCATCAAGAAAAGACTATCACTCTGCTTAAGAACAGTGGGCTGGATCCAGACTCAACCAGGCTTTGAAAAGATCCATTGGTATTAATTGAGGCTTAGGTCAGACTAGAGTCCATGTCTGCTCTAAGTATGGCTATACATAAGTCCAAACAATTGTTCTCAATATTGGCTAGAATTCAGAAGTATTATGATGCATGCAAAACATTACCTTCTTTTTCTTTACTTTTGGGGGAGAAAATTCAGCTTTTTAATAAAAGAGTTCCAAATCATATAATAAGCTATTTTGCCAAGGACCATTCATTTTGCTAGGTACACTCAAAATTTAATTACTTTTCAAAGAGTGAGCCAAGAGTGTGTTGCTCAAGAAACAGAAGCCCAAACAGGCCTTGACACTGCAGAAATCTTTGTACAGTTGTTTGGATCTTAGCCACTACATTTTAAAGTTATGTGCCAATAACAGGGGGGCAGGAAACTAATGAATTGCAGGAGCCAAGAACTGTCTCCCTTAAAAATTCATTTATTACAATTATCAAATGATCCCCACCAATGAGTGGAACATTGCAACCAAACAGAGAGCCTTTTCTTTTAAACGTTCTGTAAAATGGAGATAGATGACACAGTTGCTCAGTGATTCAGCCTGGTAATCCATAAATAAAAAGGAAATCACACACATGTGATCGAAAGCCAGATCATCCAATTATTATTACAGAAGCAAGAAAAGTTTCTTGTGAACTGCTTCAGCTGCTGCCTGCCGGTAAAGCCACATACAGACCTTGCAATTTGGTGTTATTTTCATCAGCTTTGCAAAGCTTCAACAAGGGCGCTGAGTACTGCTCGAGCATTTGGACATCACTGGAGGACTGAACCACGAGAAGAACAAGGATGCAGGCATAATTATAGGCCACTGACTTCTTGGACTTGGAATCACTAAAAGAAATATATATTTTTTCCTTTAAATTGAGACAGGTTACACATTTGCATCCTAAGCTTAGAGAACATTTTGCGTTTTGACTCGCATGATTATTTTGCACAGAGAAGAAAACCGTTGGAACACACGCTGTTCCCAAGATCTTTCCCCTTGAGATACGTCCCTTTATCAGAAGCACCCGATTATCAGAACTCAGCAAGAAAAGTGAAGTTACACTGGTAAAAATCAGACACACAACAAGAGAAATCAAGAAAAGTTCTGATCTGAGAATACGGTGGAGATCTTATAAGGAGTGCCTCAGACCAGTATTCATCTGTTTAATACAAATCATTATTATATATACAACTACACTGGACCAACCCCACTGATCTAGTTATTAATATAAAACAGGGATTAAAACCTGTGACACTAACTCCCAGCTAGGCTCAGCCACCATTACTAATGGGCAAGGATGACGAGAAATGTAGCCCAACGGCATCTATGGAGTCACGGTCCCATAGCACTACCCTACAACGTGCTCTGGAAGAACAACAGGCTACTTAGGGCTATTCATCTAAAATATGTTCTACAGCCACACGGTTCTTAATATACAGGATATTTTAGTGAAATTATCTTATATGGAAAAGGAGGAAGATAATATTGTGAGGGCTACAAAATATTTTAAAGCATTTAATTTCTCATTTAGATAACTTCACACTGAGTTCTAATCAGAGTAACACTCCCCTTTGGCCTTCTTTGGCAGAAACTACGCACTTCAGGAACAGGTCCTGGGCTGCTCTCGTTGCATTTCCATGTCCTTGACAAGACATGTCTACACTCCCCACCACTAACCCATCCAAACAAGAAAAAAGGGTCAAGGACAGAGGCAGAAACATTTCCGCACAATATATGCAAATACATAAAAATAGCTGAGAGGGAAACAGCACGGTTTGCATTTACTGTTCTTCCCTATTTCCATCTCACGCAAAACGGTTCATCTGTTCACATCTGTGACAATTTGGAATATTGCCACGGCGATAAAAACACAAAATATCACCTTTCATGGATCAGAGGAAGGAAGGGGGAACATGAAGGGATCGTTTTATTCTGTGTTCTATTTGTGTTTTAAATACAGTGGTACCTTGTATAAAGGAATTAATTCGTTCAAAATGAAATTATGTTAAGCAAATTTTCCTTTATACAAATTCCCATAGGAATGCATTGAAAACGGAGTGATCCCATTTTTATGTTGTACGGATTCTCCTCATAGGTGATTATGTTAAGCAAATTTCCTCTATCTCTGGAATTTTTTATGTTGTATAACTTTTATGTTATACAAGCTGTTTGTTATACAAGGGTCCACTGTACTGCTCTTATTCTGAGCTGCAATATGGTGTTTGTTTAATGCAGTGGTCGCCAGATGTTCCTAGACTGCAACTCCCAGAAATCCTGGCCAGCTCAGCTAGTGATGAAGACTTCTGGGAGTTGCAGTCCAGGAACACCTGGGGACCCACAGATTGAGAACCACTGGTTTAATGCTTTTTTAATGTTGCAATACATTACTACCTAGCTTTTAACTTTGTTTCTTTTAATGTGATAAGATGCCTTTTATCATTTAGGAGTAAGGCAGCAAACAAACAAACAAATAAATAAATAAATAAAGCTCTTCCTGCTCCCCTCTGCTCACTGTAATGTTGAAAGCAACACAGAGAGTTCTGTTTTTAAATGACTAGCTTAATTTTTCTCTATTCTTTCACATCAAAAGTTTATTTTTAAAAGAAACAGCACATGTTCACAAAGTGCAGAGCTAATATCTTCCAGCCCTCTGCTGCCCAAGATATCTGCTTCCAGACCAGTGGAAGGGGGAGATGCTGATGAAACACATCAAGGGGCTCTCCTCTGCACAGCAGAAGTTCTAGATAAAACACTAGGCAAGGATAGGTAGGAACAAGAGACTGCTTTACAGCCAACAACAATGCATTTCCAACACTCTACAAGTGGGAGAAATCTAGCATACTGCTTTGAAGAAAAGTCCTTCCAAAAACAAGAGAGAAGGAAAAAGTTAAGACAGTAGGATGCTGTGCCACAATATGTTTCACTCCCCTAGATCCACTGGCAAACATCCAATGTAAAGCATAAAACCAAAGATAACAGAAGGCAATCACTTACCCTAATGCCTCTTTGGAATAGAACTCCATTAAAGTAATGAGACTCTGGAGATTCTTCTCAAGGCTGAAGACATGAGCAACAGCAGCTCTTCCCACGGGGTTAAAAGTTATCAGGTAAAGGTTATGAAGCGTCCCCAGGAGATCTGAATGGTCAGTTTCATCAGTGGCTGCAAAGCGCTGGAAGTGGCAAAAAAGTTCCGAAATGCCCTGCAACGTCTGTGTCGAATGAAGCAGCCACAGGGGAAAGGCTTCATCGCTTGCGCCATCGGTTTGGAGACCCTCCTCCTGATCGGGGTCAGAAAACTGGCAGAAGGCTCGCACCAGGAGGTTGGTGGCTTCATACTCGGAGAGGAAAAAAAGGAGGCCTTTCTGTGATTGTGCCAAGAATCTCAAGATATCCCTAGCAGACTGAAGTACCCCAGGGTGGACATTGGTTACTGGGTTTGACAAGAGCAATGTAATGGATTCCAAGAAATGGTGGCTGTGGAGGTACCTGGAAAATATAAAAAACAACATGAAGAATTCCTTTTGAAAATGCAATGTATCAGAAGAATCTTCCCTCTAGTTTGTGAATGTAACAGGATGGAAGGTTACTGCAAAATAACAACTCTGTGTTTGTTTCACAAGACACCATTCTGATACTAACAGAGGTCCAAGGTTGTAGAAAAGCACTAAACAGCACACATACAAGAGCAGAAACATCCAGCACCTTATTCTGGAATTATAATTCCATCTGACGGCCTCAGGGTTTCTTCCTGTATGTTTTCTTATGCTTATCAAAGGAATTTTTAAAAATTCTAAACTTAATTTGATGCCTTTCCTTTCAGTCAAGTAAACAATACAACTCATCTGCCTTTAAAGAACTCTTGGCAACTTTAGGAGAGGTTGAAACACTGATAGAACTGCTGGCATTTCTTGCTATCATGTTGAAAGAACATTGCTACCATCTTCCACGGCATCAAAACAGAAGGAGTCAAAGATGTCCAGGGTACAGGGTGGGGACTGTGGAATGAGCAACAGGAGGAGGAGGCAACATATTACATTAAGCAAACGGTTCAGAGCATATTATCTAGACAGGGAAGTGCCACATTTAAGATTTTTTTTAGGACTCCAACTCCCACTGTTCTCCAGGCAGACTTCTGGGAGTACCAGTCCACCGATCGTACTGTCAGATGCCTACATTTGCCCCTTTGGTCAGGGCCTAGAACTTCTAAATCCAGAACCAGCTGTTGCACACTTATAGATGCATAACAGGGGAGAATGAAATCATTGGGAGAAAAGGAGGCTGAGCAAAAATTCTGGAAACACTGAAGGAGACAGAAAAAGAGAAATAAAGGAAAGAGATAAGTCTAGATTGAAATATCACTAATATCAGCATCTAGTTGCAGTCCCCACTAAACACAACATGCTGCCTCGATCACATGCACAGGTGTGAACGATCAAGAAAAAGCAACGCCATGACCAGCTTGCCCTAGCAGGGACATGAAAGTGAACTAAGGCCACATACCTGAATAGGACTGGGAAAGGGTCGTCCCTCTCTGCAGGACCCGTAATACGTGCGGTTGTTGGAAAAGATTTCACAGGTGGCTGGATCATGGTATGAGGCGCCGTCTCCATCAGATGCAAAATTTCATCCAAGAGGTTAATGAGTTTCTCCACTTCACCTTCACTCATACTGGAAGACTCCAAAAGGTTGTCCATGTCCATCGGGGTTTCCACGTCATTCTCATACTCCTGGTTGCCCCTCTCGAGGCCAGCATC
Source organism: Phrynocephalus versicolor (assembly GCA_023846285.1). Classification (NCBI taxonomy): domain Eukaryota; kingdom Metazoa; phylum Chordata; class Lepidosauria; order Squamata; family Agamidae; genus Phrynocephalus; species Phrynocephalus versicolor. Next base: position 25,427,686 of record JAHTLZ010000204.1, on the reverse strand, counting down.
TGGATCCTGCTCAGGCTCAGAATGATTAGGGAGGGAGGGAGGGTTTTCTGCTAATTGGTCAGCAAACTTTTTGACCTCCGACAAAACCTCATAGAAATGGCACTTCTGAAGAATGGCCGAGCCCGCGGTGACGACTCTTACTGTCTGATCCAGTAGGATAAGCTCCAGCAGTCTCTGATAACCGCTTTTCTCATGAGCTTCTAAGCCACTCCTCAGAAACTTTTCCATTCCTTCAGTCATGCTAATAACACTATCCAGAGCTTTGAAAGCATTGAGTTTAAGGGAGGAAGAGACGTGATCTGCAAAGAGCAGCTCAAATAAAGAACTAATTACTCCTGCTTGCAGGAGCCGATCTATCCCTTGTGTTCCACATTCTGCCAGCGAGGAAACGAGTTTAGTCCCAGCTTTCAGCTGACGGACATTCAAAGCAATCGGCTGCTTCAGGGCGACCTGTAAGTTTAACGACTGCATTGTCCAGTCAACCAGCTGACTTATATAGCCCTGAGTTGGGTCTTTTAACTGCAAGTAACTTAGTCCTTTGACTATTAAACTTGGAATTTCTTCCAAAGCAGTGACCCACTTGGCACTCCTCTCCTCTTGGTACAGTTCAAGGAGTTCAGTCAATTTCATGGAGGCCTCCACCACTCCTGAGCTTTCCTTTTCTGGATCTTGCTCTCTCATCTTAGCAACTTCCATCTCAAAAGAGGTCTTGTACGGGCAGCTGAAGTACAGAAGTGGCCCAAGCTCCCTATCAAAAGGATCATAAGTCACAGGTGGGACTCGGGCTAGATCTTCTGCCGTGTATTCTATGTCAAAGCTTGGATACTTAAATGTCTCACGCTCCAAGTCAGCAATTCCATCTTCATCACTTGAAATCTGCTCATAACCATCATCACCTGAAATGAAGTTTCAAAAAGACTTCCCTGAATACATTCTGCTACTTTCAAACAAGATACAGCCATGAGGTTAACTATTATGTGCCACCCTCCTGACCAGAAAGAATACAATATCTTTCTCCATTTTGCTCATATATGGGAATAATGTAATAAAAATTGCATCGTTAACCTTTTACAAGACCTTTCAACAACAGTTAACAGACCCTCTACTGAAAAGAAAGCAAAGCAAAAGCACTACATAATTCAAGTCTCCCCACATCTTGGATTCTAGAAACTTTCCTTTCATTAACGACTATGCAGATTTCTTCAAGAACATAGTCCTATGCATGACTACCTACACGCAAGCCCACAGCAAGACTAACTTCCAAGGAAACATGGTCAGAATTAAGAAACCCACAGGACATTCACTTGTCTACCTTCAACTTCCTCCTCTTCATCACCATCTTCTTCATCCTCATCCTCATCCCCATCCTCTACATCTTCTTCTTCATCCTCATCCTCTTCCTCAGGAATACTCTCCGTCTGACCCTCTTCGTCCTCTTCGTCCTCGTCCTCCTCCTCCACATCCACTCCATCGTCATCATCTTCTGCTTCTTCTGGCTGATCTTCTTCCACTTCTGCTTCATCCGAATATGGGCCCTCTTGATGCACGGAGGTCCGATCAGGAGAAATGGGCTCAAAGTAATCTTCTCTGTGATCGACATCATCATCTTTTTCTCCAACCACTGAAAGGTGTGACATGATCAGCAAGGCAACATAATATTAAAAAAACTAGGGGGTAGAAGCTGTTCATTTTAGAAAGGAATACAAAGAAGGTCACTTACAATGAAAGCTAATTAAGTATTAGAACAATGTGATTTAATTCAAGAAAATTTTGTGAACTTTTCATACCACTTAAATCTTCCTCCACATGCTAACATGTGTTTCTGAGGCAGAGACTTTGGTATTTGTACTGAACATTTAAACTCAGATGTCCCATTCTGATAACTCACTCTCAATCCTTAGAATAAAACAAACTAGCATAAATTGCTGCTTTTGTCCAAACAGAGACCTAGCTGTCATCTCAGTGGGCAAGGATGTTTGCCAATTCTTCTCTACACAATAGATGGGCAGGGAGAAGGAATGCATGACACCCAGTTACCTGTCACTTCTCAGTGGCAATTCACTCATGGTTGAAAAGGCAACCATCCATGAAGTGCTAAGATAATGCAACTCCTTGGCCAAAGAGTTCAAGGGACTTATATGGTTCCTCTCTGCCTCGCAACAACCTTATGTGGTTGTTACCTTATACAAGCTCAAAATTCCCTAGTCACCTTCAGAGAAGACATAGAGATTAAAGCCTGTCCTACCAAAGTCCTCTGCATGCCTTTTAAGAAAGCTAAATTTAAGGACAACAGTACCATGATGGCCACAGTTATCTACTCACTGAATTCCAATAGAATAGGCTGAATACACAACGCAACCTCAGAACAGTACAGTTTTCAGCATAAATCTGAAAACAAAGACTTTCTCTAACCAAAGATTCAATGTTTACACTAACAATGAAAAACAGAATGTGGCAAATCAGTGACAATGTATCAGAAAAAAAGAGAGTGAACATAGGAGGAGCCTTGTGGTACAGTTGTTAAATTTCTGTACTGCAGCTATAATTATGCTTACCACCTGGGGTTCAATCCCAGGTAGCAAGCTCAATGTTCACTCAGCCTTCCATCCTTCCGAGGCTCTTAAAATGAGGGACAAAATGTGTAGCCTGCACAATTACTTGTACATCATCCAGAGAGTGCTTTAAGTACTATGGGGCAGTGTATATAAGCTGCACACTTTGCTTTTGCTTTTCAGCTGTGTTCATGCAAATCCAAATTTTTAATTGTCTACTTATGATGTTCTATTTAATTTGCCACTTGTCATTGTTTTTACTATGTTGTAAACCGCCAGGAGTTCCTCTGGAAGATGGGCGGTATATAAGTATTAAAATAAATAAATAAATTGTATGAATTTTGGTAAACGGATTGTCAAGGGGAGAGAGAGCAGACCTCTAGTTTGGGATCCTACATCCTTCCCCCCAAGACTGGGACCACAACCATGCTGAAAGGCTAAGTTCTGCACCCTTATGGCTCCAACCCAGCCTCTCCCATTCCTGTTTACTCAAGTACCCAAGGTACTTAATAAATCTGGAAGTTAAACCGAAGTTAAATGATTACCCAGCTAGCTGGGGGAGGGGGGATGTATAGCCTGCATAACTGAATTATAAGCCTCCCAAAGAGTACTTTAAGCGCTATGGGGTGGTATATACGTAGAACACTTTGCTTTGCTTTTATCATGTGAATTCTTAAGTGTGCATTCTTGTTTATTAAGAGCTACTCTTTCTCCCTTATGATGTGTAAAACTATTCATGATGCACCACACTCTAACCTGACACTCTGTGATAAGACACCAGTTCTCATCATACTCCAGGCTGTTAAAAACAGAACCATGCAGCAAGGGCATGCAAATGTTTATGAATGTGGGATATCATGCTTCTGTATCCACAGTTCAGAATGCAAGGAAATGGCCTGCATAATATCATGCCCATCTTGCCAACAGGAAAAGGGGATACCAACCAAGACTCTCCTTCTCTCAGCTCTGCCATCTCAAAGCCAAGCGGCCCCACCTTCTCTCCCATTTTCTCTCCACCTAACAACCTACCTCTCCCTACCCAGAATTCACTGCTTCCCAGTCACCCATGAAAAGGCATGGATGGGCTTATAAATTCAGGATTAAAGCAAAGCAAAGTGTTCTGCTTATATACCGCTCCATACCACTACAAGTAGTCTCTGGGCAGTTTACAATTTTAATTACAGTGTGCAGGCTACACATTGGCACCCCCAGCGAGCTGGGTACTCATTTTACCGACCTCGGAAGGATGGAAGGCTGAGTGAACCTTGAGCCTGCTACCAGGGATTGAACCCAGGTCGTGAGCACAGTTTTACGTGCAATAACCACTGCGCCACGAGGGAAAAAACAGGGAAAGGTGTTATTTCTTATTTTAATTCTGAATTATAAACCCATCAATCCAACATCACACTGCAACAGCTCAAGGAAAAACCACTTCTCATCAGAAGAACTCTCAAATCAATGAAAATAGACAATTATCCCAGTGCTCGACCAACTCCATAGCATTTCGCCCTTCAACTTCATTTCTCTGACACGAGCAAAAAATGCAAGTAGGATTTAACTCTTAGGTACCTGATACAGGCATGGGCTCATCTTCATCATCATCAGGAGGCGGGGGTCCTGGTGGAGTCCTGGGTCCTCGAGGTTGTGGCCGTGGAGGGCTGCCATTGAACTGATCCTCTTTCTCTCCATCAGCTGTAAAAAAAACAATGGTTTCCTTCAAATGATTGTTTATCAATGCTAGAGCTACAAAAGAAATAAAAGTTGAACTGGTTTTCAAACTTTCCTCCCCAGTTTCCAAGCCACGATGGGGGGGTGTAAGGCAGAAGTTACTAGGGAACTGTCTCCAGCACACAGACGCCATTATGCCCTCTTTCAGAAAGGCTTGCATCAGAGAAGTGGAAGGAGAATTCTTTTGGAAAGCGCTCTGATGCATGCAGTGCGTATACGAATATGTATACATATCAGCAAGAGATTTTAAAAACCCAGACAAAAGAAAAGGGGAAAGACATACATGTAAAGATACATGATGGGAACCAGCCAGAAAAACTGAAAGCTAAATATTTAAACATAGATTATCTGGGTCCTAAGGAGGGAAAATTACTTTAGTAACATGAAGATTCAAACCCATACATTTTAAATCCGGCTAGTTTTGACATGCTCACCAAGTTTTGGGGTCCTTTTCAAAGCTGTTTGCTGCTGAGGAGGAGGGGGCGGTGGGGGCGGTGGAGGAGGAGAATCCCTGTCATGGCTTACAACTCTATCAACGGAGCCATATATTGCCAGTGTCAAGCAGTTGTACCACCCTCTTAGAACTAACCCATCTGTATTGACCTGTTTTTTAAAAGAGAAGACAAAACATCAGACAAAAACAAAAGCACTCCACTATTCTTGCATCTATACTATTAGGTCCTTAGCAAAATACCATACATCTGTAATGAAGTCAGAATATTTGTGCAGTTTTATTTAAGATGTGCTATGTGTTGTTGCCAGCCATAAAATAAAAACGGTGCTTTGCAAATGCTTGAAATAAATAATATGGCAGCTCCAAGATCTTCAGCTCTAACTTTAAAAGCTTACAGCCTTTAAAGAGAGATGTGTCTGAAAAGCAGGAGTCAAGATCCTGTTGCAGAGTTATCCTAGCAAAAGAGCTAGGGTGTAACTCACAGCAGCAAACTGCCACTGATGAACAATTACCATATGTGTTCCACATTAGGCATCAGTTGGTCAGGAATTCACTAGATGTGCTACTAGGAATTCAAGTGGTGAAATTAGTTAGTGGCAATCTGTTGCTGCACTTTACAACATTGCCCTTCTGTCAAAATAACTGCAACACAATTCTTGTGATGAAGACTTTTTGCACCAAGAATGTGATTCATATTACTATAGTATACAAAGCTTTATAAAAGGGTAAAGGTTCCCCCGGAAAATTAAGTCCAGTTGTTTCTGACTCTAGGGGGCTGTGCCCAGCATTTCTATAGACAAACTTCTGTGGGCATGTGGCCGGCATGACTAAATGAGGCAGCTGTAATTTCAAATAAAGGTCTCCATCTTTTCATCAGTGAGAGGCAAGTCTCAATTTCACCTAACCTCTTATCCATTGTATTAATTAACATAACATGCTTCTAAAGAGAAAGAGCAGTCCTTAGGCCACCAAAGGGGCTTGAAGAATCTATTCACTGAGTGATGGTTAATTTCCCAAATAAATCATTTTCTCGGCATAGAAAAGACAGAGCAGGCACCAAACAAGACTCCATATGAAAGACATTCTAATCAGGATCTTCTACAACTGCAAATTCATTGTTCTAAGACTTCTAAAACTACTGTGGGAGCTGGAAAAAGTTTCCAACAAAAAGATTGAGGCAGACTTATGGAATGCTCCATGAAGTTAAGCCTCAAGGCATACATGGATATGCAGGCAAGGTTAGCATTCTGCATTATGTCTAAAAATAGAGTAGATATTGAAGAAAAGCAGCAGCTCCCAAACAGGCTGGATTTCAATCATTTAAATTTTAAAAATCAGATTTTTATGAAAATTTAACTTAAATTTTAAAAAAATTAAATTAAAACTATCCAATGCAATTCCATGTATTCTCTTTCCAGCCAAAGTCATCAAAAGGAATAACTTTGCAATACAACCACAACTTAAAATAACAACTACCTTTGCATTCGGCCTGAAAATAATTGAAGAGTTCTCATCATACTCCAGGCTGTTAGAACAGAACAGAAACAGGGGGCAAATGTTAAAGAAAGAGAATTTGCATCAACAATCTGTGTTAATCTCACAATGTGGCTTCCTTCAAAGTAACATTGCTAAAACAAGAATGTTAATTATATCTTTCCTCTTCTTTTGTTTATTTTTGCATTGAGTGGGAGAATAGAGACCCCAAGGTTATATCATTTTACTTCATTGTTTTCATTACAAGGAAAACACATGGGATCTGTCAGCTTGATCCTATGGTTCGGCTTCTGCTGCAGCAAAAGAAAGACCTCAATTCCTGGCAAACAGGCTAGTACCCAATTATTCTTGCTGAAAGGTTTCTATTTCTCACATGTTGACAGACAGACTAGCCTTCATGGCCCAAACAGTCAAAAAAAAAAGGCAATAAAGACATGAAGGGACCTAGAAACAATCCCTTTCCATTGTTTTGCACCTCCTAGAACAGTTCCACCTCTCTGGCACCTAAGGTCCAAATCAGACTGTCTGTGCAGCTGTAGGCTAGGAATGCAGAAGGCACTTATACAAGGCTATCAACTTCTTTCACTTTCCACAGTATTTCATGGCCTAAGTGCCAAACTAACATATTGTATCTAGCAACACCTAGTGGCCAATCTCTGAAAATTCAATCATAATACAGGCTGCAGATCAAATTGGGGCAATTTGGCTTACCAAAGTAGACACAGCCTTAATCAGGATTTGAAGCCTAGGTTTTAAACCTTCCTGGTGATTTGTTTTAAAAAAGGACAATAATTAATGTTCATAAAGCTACAAGAAAAAATCTATATAAATAAAGGGACTTTAAAAACTCCCACATCCCTGTCACAAAATCACATTATTTGCCAGTCATTACCCATATTAGAAACAGTTTTAGAAAATATAGTTCCCAAATATATGTCTCTCTTCCTTAACTGCAGTGACTTGAAGAAAGTCCATTCATGCACTCCCCTGCTGCAATTGAACTCCTTCTATTCCAGACAGCATGCAACATCTAAACACTTTAGCTTACACTCAGTCATCATTAAGCCATTGCTGAGTTCAGCACTAGGACAGTTGAAAAGCAGCTACAAAACCTAAAAGTTAAAGCAGGTTCTCCTGGCTGTTGCTTTCAGAACTTTTCAGATTCTACTCCCTTGATTTTCCACAACTGGTCCCATCAGGGGAGCAGATGGGAGTTGAGACTCAAAATATATGGAAGGCACCACATTGAGAAAAGCATGATTCCAATAAACATAGTGTTATGCACTGTCTTCAAAAGCAAGCAACTTGTGGCCTTCCACCCATTGTTGGACTACAATTCCCATCAGCCCTCACCACTGTAATGGACTTTCATTCCAACCACAGGGCCACAAGATACTGAGCTCCACTCAAGAGCAAATCAGATCGTTTCCCTAGAGAAGGAATCATAGAATCTATGATTCTAAGGTCATGTTTATTTCCTGTATGCCATGCCTTTTGCAGCTTCAGAGCCAAGGAAACTTCTAAAATAATTTTAGAAGTACTTACCTTCCCAATCTGTCAAATACGGGGGCACTTGGCTTGCTGACATTGTTGAAAAACAAGTCTAACTGAAAGGCATGAGGGGATGTCTCACTGGGAACAGAATCAAAGGGGGAAAAGAAAATTCAGAGGTGCCTGATAAACAAGAAAATCAAGCCCTGAAATACCAATTTTTATAGTCAATCACTCAATCCCCATCTACAATTAGATTAAACACACACGTACACACCTCTTTATATGCTCAGACTTCAATACGACTGATCAGCATTTTTGACTAAAATGAGGTACTCAGTTTTGTGAGATTCTTAGATGCAGAATTACAGAAATGTAAACCCAAATGAAAACAACTACCCATCTATATTTCAGTACTGATTCAAACTTCCTGTATTTGTTTTTTTAAAAAAAACCAATACAAGGAGATCGTATAGTATTCAGCAACATCCAAATGCCTTGCGATCTATTTCTTAATCATGAACAGTTTACTGATACATCAATTCTTGCACCTTCGGCCTTTAAACACAAGCACTCCATGTGGCAACATTGTTCTATTGATACATTTTTTCTGTTACATTGATACAGATTTCATAAATAGTTCCTATGAACATATTGCTTAGCGACTGAGCACTGAGAGAAAGTACTTCCATATCCACAAAGATGGGCCCTGCATTTGTCCAAATGTCTGAAGGGCAGCCACCTTCAACATAACATTCCAAAGGCAACTCAACTCTTGAAGATGACTTTTGTCTAGGAAGTGGGGAATTGCTAGAAGCAGGAATATGGCAAATTAACATTTTTTTCTCTCCTCACACACTTTTTTCTGAATCCTTTGTCATGACACTTGAATGGGACACAGAGTATGAAATGAATAATTAGAATTAGCACTAGCCAGAACTGCCTCCAGAAGATAGGTGCTAATTCAGTTCAAATGCACAAAATGTTCTTGATGTCTACACTGTCCTTTTAACATGGTTTCGCAAATCTAGCCACCAGCTCATAAGGGTTAAGTTGTTGTGGCCTTCTGACAATGGCTCTTGTTGTAACATATTCACAGATCCCTCTCCCAAGTTCTCTCATATCATTCTGAGCTGAAGCAGGACCAATTCATTTCAGCAGATAAATTCTGGGTGGACTCAGGAGACTCCCTTTACCTGAGATTTACCGTACAGCCTCAGACATTCTTATCATCCTCATATTTTCAATGGAAACAAGCCTATTCCATCAGGTTGTGAATGAGAATATGGGAAAGTATCTCATAAGGGCTGTGTAAAACTCTCCAAACCTTAGTGGATAATCTCTTTTAACATTGCACTTACCCATAGGCTCTATTTTCAGGAAGATTAGAGTGAGCTTTTACTCCTGGAGGGATAACACGCACTTCGTTGATGTAAACTACACACGGAAAACGAACCACGTCTACATTACTACTTTGCTAAACAGGGAAAAAAATGAAAAAAACAAATAATTATGAAGGATGAAAAAAATATTCACCTTATTTCATAAGCACTTTGATGTCTCCATGAAAAAAGAATGCACTGCCCACTCCCCAGACATTTTCTAAAAGACAAACAATGGTACCAGGGCTGACTTCATCCATTCTTCATGAAATGTGCCATCCACATCATGCTAATCACCATTTATAATGGAAAATATCAATTTTAAAAATGACAGTTATTGCATAATGATTTTGAAGAGCACAGATTAATTTCACTTTTTTAAAAAAAATTCTGCCCACTCATTTTATATATTTGCAATTCATCAAATACTCTATAAAGCACTATATTGTGTCACTCTTGACTCATTATATTGCCTCTTGTTTTACATTTTAGCTTTGTATAATTTAACTGAGTACATACCTTTTCTAATTGCATGTATCAATTATTTATTTATATTAATGTTTGTCTGTTTGATGCCAATAAAAGGTTCTGAGGATGATACATTCGTAATTATCAAGTATCTAAATTCATCACAAATCTAAGTTTATATATAATTCACTCAGAAACAATGCTTAGTCTCTCAGTTATTTCCTACACACATCAACCAAGTTGATGTGATGTCATGGACTATTTATAGTATTCTGGTTAATACAGGAATGGCCATTAAATAGAAAATCTGAAATTTAGAACCAAGTGTTGTATACGATTTCGCATATAAGAGGGGAATATGACGCTATCACCAGAAACAGGATAACATGTTATCAACTGCAAAAACACATAAATAATACCAGTTAAAATGATCACCATCTATGCATTCTTCTTCTTCATCTTAAACCTGCAGAATCAGGAGGGGCTCTCCATATAATCAAGTCCAGCCCCTGTCAAGGAGGCCCAGTGGGGAATCAACCTCCCAACCTCTGGCTCTTCAGACAGATACTTAAACCACTGAGTTATCCAAACACTTGATCTCCGCGCTGACTTATCAATGCACAAGCAGATCGAAAACAAAATAGCAAAGCTAGGCGTGAGAGTCTCAAAATTCCTGAACTAAGAAAAGGTGTTCATAGAATCATAGAGTTGGAACAGACCTCAAGGGCCATCTAATCCAACCCCGTGCCATGCAGGAACCCCCCACCAAAGTACCCCTAACAGATGGCCATCCAGCCTCTACTTAAAAACCTCCAAAGAAGGAGACTCCACCACAGCATATTCCATTGCCGAACAGCTCTAACTGTCATGAAGTTCTTCCTGATGTTTAAATTGAATCTCTTTTCCTGTAGATTGAGACCATTGCCCCACGTCCTGGTCTCTGAAGCCACGGAAAACAAACCTGTTCCCTCTTCAATATGACATCCTTTCAAATATTTACACATAGCTATCATATCTCCTCTCAACCTCTTTTTAAAAGGCAAAACATTCCCAGCTCCCTCAGCTGTTCCTCGTAAGACATGTCTTTCAAACCCTCAATCATCCTGGTCGCCTCCTCTGGACCCATTCAAGATTGTCAACATCCTTTTTAAATTGAGGTACACAGAACTAGACACAGTACTCCAACTGGAGTCTGACCAGAGCAGAATAGAATGGTACTATCACTTCCCTGGATCTAGACATGATGCTTCTCTTGATGCAACCAAGACTTGTGTTGGCCTTCTTGGCCGCCGCATCACACTGCCTACTCATGTTCAGTTTGTGGTCCACCAAGACTCCCAGATCCCTTTCACAGGTACTATTATCCAGCCAGGTATCTCCCATCTTATATTTGTGCAATTCATTCTTTTTACCTAGATGCAGCACCCTACATTTCCCTCTGTTGAACCCCATTCAGCTTTGGCCCAGGATTCTAATCTGTCAAGGTCCTTTTGGATTTTCATCCTATCCTCTAGGGAATTAACCATCCCGTCCCAATTTGGTATCATCTGCAAATCTGATCAGCCTACTCTCTATTCTTTCCTCCAAGTCATTAATAAAGATATTGAATAGCACCGGACCCAGAACAGAACCCTGGGGCACCCCACTGGTCACGTCTCTCCAAGCTGAAGAGAAGCCATTTATGATCACCCTTTGGTCGAATCAGCCAACCAATTAAAAATCCATCTAACAGTTGCACTAACTATCCTACATTCTACTAACTTCTTTGCAAGTATACCATAGAGATCCTTATCAAAGGTCTTACTGAAATCTAGATAAGCAATATCCACAGCTTTCCCCTATCCACCAGGCCTGCAATTCTATCAAAGAAAGAGATCAAATGGGTCTGGCATGACTTGTTTTTAAGAAATCCATGCTGACTTCTCATAATGACAGCATTACTTGTTAAATAACTACAGACTATCTGCTTAATAATTTGTTCTAGGATCTTGCCCAGAATTGAAGTCAAGCTGACTGGGCAGTAATTATTTGGGTCTTCTTTCCCCCACTTTTTGAAGACAGGGACAACATTTGTGCTCCTCCAATCGATGGGGGAGCGCAAATGTCCCCTGTTCTTCAGGACTTCTCAAAGATTATTGTCAATGGTTCTGAAATTATTTCTGCCAGTTCTTTTAATATCCTTGGGTGTATTTCATCTGGCCCAGGAGACTTAAATTCATTTAATGTTCCCAGGTGTCCCTGTACTACCCTCTCTACCTATTCTATGTTGCAATTCCTGTCCTACCTCATCTACTCTTTGTGACAAGGGAACTGTGCCCCCCCTTTTGGGAGAAAACTGAGGCAAAGAAGGTGTTTAGTTCTGCCTTTTCCTTGTCTCCTGATAGTAACTGGTTATTATCACCATGCAGAGAGACCATATTTTCCTTATTTTTCCTTTTGCTGTTGACATAACTAAAGAAACTCTTTTTACTATCTTTAATCTCGCTGGCAAGTCTTAAATTCATTTTGCGCTTTAGCTTTTTTTTTATTTATTTACCATCCCCCTGCCTATATTAGCTATGTGCTTATATTCCTCTTTGGCGCATTCCCCATTTTTCCTTTTCCTGTACTTGTTTTTCTTTATACTTAGCTAAGTTGAAAGTTCTTTAGCGAACCATTGTTGTTTCTAGTGAACCATTGTTCGAAACGCTGTCTTTCTACCCCTGTCCTTTAGCGGGTGCCTAGATCTGGGCCGCTAAAACCCTTAGAAAAACCTGAACTGCAGTCGCCCTTTTATATTTAATGCCCCCAAATCGCCGTGAAGGAGTGAATGAGCTCCTTCTGGCCCCGCCCGGAGCCTCTGCCTCTGGCGCCCGAAACCGGCCCCGGCGGCTGAAAGGTTCCCTCCCGCGCCCTTTCAAGGCCTTCCGTTACCTCCGTGCTCTGGTGCTTGAAAGTGTCTAAAAACAAGAGCTCCGTGGCGGCGTCCGCCGCCATCTTCCGTCGGCGGAAGCCACAGCCCCGAGGAGCCGAGCACTTCCGGAGTCCACAAAGGGCTGCGCATGCGCTCAAGGCGTCCCTCCTCTCCCTCTCCCCCCTCCCACCTCCTCCTCCTGGTGGTCCTGGAGCGGTTTCCGTGGATGAAAATCGGGGAGTCCCAGACGCTCCCAGGGGGAGTGAAGGGGAGCCAGGGTAGAGCGGTGACATTTGCAATGCTGTGCATCAGAGAGGGTAGCCGTGCTCGTCTTTCCAAGAATTTCAGGCAAAATATTTAAAAAAAAATTGCTTGAAAAGCTGTGCATCCTGTTTGGGATAAAAATATGATTTTTTTTGCCTGAAATGCTGTGCATCCTGTTTGGGATAAAAAATGATTTTTGCCTGAAATGCTGTGCATTCTGTTTGGGATTAAAATTTGATCTTTGCCCAAAATGCTGTGCATTCTGTTTGGGATAAAAATTTGATCTTTGCTCGAAATGCTGTGCATCCTGTTTGGCGTTTTAAAAAAATGATTTTTGCTTGAAATTCTGTGAATCCTGTTTGGGATCTCATGTCCACGAAAGCGCTGCGTTGCTTAGTAAACCCGCGACCGCACCCCCCCCCCAAAAAAAACCCACATCAGTGCGAGCTAATTAGTCCCGAGTAAAACCGTGTAAGGTTTGGGGCTCCCCTCTCCCGAACGTTTGCCTGGAATTGTGCAAAATCTGAGGAAACACGCCTAGAATCAGATTCAAGGAAATGCTTCCCTGCAAATCTGCGGGGGAAGGGGGCGGATTCTTCACGCCGACAACGCAAATTATTTCCTTCGTTGGAACTACATGTTAACAAATGCCGTGGATTTGTTTGCAGGCACTCGTGGCCACTTTCGACTTCAGCCTCACCTGGATTTCCTTTGCCTCCCGCTCTGCCACTTCTGATAGGTGTATTTATCATGTGCTTGCTGCTTTTTAATTTTGCTGGGTTTGTTTACTTTTGATTTTATCGTTGCTATCGTGTTGCTTGATTTTATTGTGTTGCGATCTGCCCATATCACCTGAGAGGAAGGGTTTGTTGACTAACATGCTGCGTGGTTATCCTGAGTAGAGAGATGTGAAGAAAAAAAAAATTTTCCTGTTTTTTTTTCCTGAAGCCTTTGGCGTTTCCCCCCCCCCCAAAAAACTGAAAAAAGAAAAATGGTTATGGAATGTTTTATTTTAAGATGATGAATAAACTATTTTAAGACAGTGTTCTAATATTTTCCAAATAATTTCTTAAAAATATTCATATTCAAATATTCAGATTTTTCTGATTTCTGTGCACTAAGGACAAGCAAGTCCTAGGTTACAAACTGAACTTCCAGTGCAAGAACAAGATGCATTTCTTCCTTTAGGAAGTGCTGCTGTTGCCCAGATTTCCGATTCGGAAGATGGCGCAGTATAGAAATGATACAAATAAATAAATAAATAAGAAAAAGAAAACGGTTTCACTTTGTTTTTTGCATGTGGGTGGGTGGGTTTGATTCTGTTCTGTCCTCTTCACTAGGCCTCAAAGCACTAGAAGAAAATACAGAGCAACAAAAAGGATTCTGATTAAATTTCATGCCCATTCCTTGAAACTTAGTCCCACTCCTATACATTTTTCCCCTCTTCAATTCTTTTTACAAGAATAAGGTTTTTTTTATTTTTATTTAATACTGTGTAGAGAGGAAATATGAATGGTTAATTCTGGATTTTTAAAGCATTGTTTTGTAGAGGGTTTTTTTGTTCCACATAAACTAGTCAACAGTTCAGGAGATTGTTACTCCATTTGTTACTTACAATTACAAATAACTATTTAAAAAGTAAATTTTGTTTGTAATACTTGTTTAGATACACTATATTGTAATATGCTACTTCTGATCATTTTTTGCCAAGTCAAATTGTCCATAGTTATATTTTATGTTCCTAAAGTAACAGAATGACTTTCAAGCTGTAAAAGGGGGTGGGAAGTAGTAATGATTTTTTTTCCATTTCCCCCCAGAAAAAAATGGGGGGATGGGTTTTTTGTGAGCTTCAAAATTTTCAGAAATTTTACATCTCTAATCTTGACACCCCCTTCTCTCCTTGAGGAATAAATTCACACTTTTTGACAGGCAAATGTGACTCCCTCTTCTGTTTCCAAATTGCTTTACTGTCTTTATTTTAGCTTCTAGAAGTTTTGGGACATGAGAGATAGAGAAAGGATGCTCTCTACATCAACCATGTTTTCTCTCTCAACCACGCAGTCTGAGAGAACCCATTTTTGCCTTATACTGGACTAGTTTAACCTTTTTGTTTGTTCTTGCTAACCTCGGAGAGCCTGTACTTTTGCATATCTTATTGCAATTGGAATCCATTACCAGCATGCAATTTGCAATCTTTCAGTGAATAAAGATCAATGTTCCTTTTGACTTAAAAGCAGTGTCCAAATGCTTCGTTAAGCTGGTAAAGTTCGGGGGGGGGTGTTTATTGGAGACTTTCAAACATTGTTGGCCTTTTTCATTGTGCAATTGATGTAATTAAAGAGATATTGCTCTCTGCTGTGGCTACATGGTTTATTCTCCTACAAATTGCATCATGATATGCACTAATGGGGCAGTATGTCAGGGTGGAGACCATGTGACCCTTCACTTGGCCATTTTCAGTGTCCCTCATCCTTGGCCAGTACTGATGGGGAACCACATCTGCCAAGTGCCACTTCTAAATGAGGCAATAATTATAAAACTAGTCAGCCTTTAATGTGACTCTCCATTTTTGTTTCTTATCAGTAGCAGTTGTGAACACAACACTTTTTTGTAGCCTGCTGTTTCACTGGTAGAAAGACCAGGGGTGGCAGTTTTTAAAATACTTTGAGGAAGAATGCCTGTGAAGATTGTCAGTCATCCAGGTGAGGTTATCCGGAAGTTGAGTCATGGCTTGAGTCAGGGAAGTTGGTGCAAGGCTTCCAATTTATTGTTCAATTTAGTTTCACGCAATCATGGTCTGAATAGGCTTGTTAGATGTACAATGGTCTGGGGTGTGTGAAATTTCCACCTATGCAACCTTTCTCAACACCCTATTCAGACAAACTTGGATGAGGAGTGAAACGTGAAGACAAGAAAAGAAGTCCAGGGGCCAGGACTTAACTTGGATCTAGAATCTACAACTGGCTGTATTCTGGAGGACTGAAAAGGGTGGCCCAAAAATGTAGCCTGTGATAGTACCATCGTGGGCTGACTGGCCCAAACCTGCACCATCAGTACAAGGACACCCCCTTTTATACCAGAGTCCTATGCAAGTCTAGTCAGGAGGGGAATTAGGTTGGCCACACCCAGAGAGGCACGGAAATCACTCATGCGTAACCGCGTCTTCTCTGTGGTGGGCCCTATGCTGTGAAATCAGCTCCCTAGTGAATTGTGCCTAGCAGTGTCCCTGCCTGCCTTTAAAAAGCCTTGAAAACACATCTTTTCAAGGAGGCATTTGGCGACCTTTCTACTTAATTTCTACCTAATTTTTTTCTCTGCTTGCCACCTGCGTCGCCTTTTGTGGAGGGTATTGTAACCCCCCCCCACCATTTTTAATTGTAGTTCTGCTTCTGATTTTCTTGTTTTGTTGTTTGTTGTTTGTTTTTAATTGTAAACCATCCAGAGTTCCGCTCCGGAAGATGGGCGGTATATAAATGTAATAAATAAATAATAATAAATAAAATTGTGAGTAGACAGGTGTTTTAAGATGGCACCATTGTCTTTTCACTTGACAACCCTCTTTTGGCATGGTGGCTTTGGTGTCAAGAATGATCATCCTGTGGGAAGGCAGGTCTATAAAACTGGAAGTGGAGAAGTAATAGGTTTTTTTAACCCATGCATTCCGATCATTTTTGGGGAATGCAAGTGAAACCACTGTCCAGTTCATCTCCCACATGGTACAAAACCTCCCCAGAGATCCAGGAGGTTTTCCCGCGATCCCAGACACCCCATAGCGCAGCCTTGGGTAAGCCCAGTGTTGTTGGGCTGCAACTCCCAGAAACCCCGGGCATCACGACTGGTGGTGAAGGCTTCTGGGAGTTGCAGTCCCAAGAACACCTGGTTGAACCACGATTGGAAACCACTGCAGAGACGTCTAGGTCCCTGAACGAGGAAGGGCGGGCTCAGCGGATGCAGGCAACTCAGCAGAAACTGGGATCTTGTCGCCAATGCCTTGCTCGCCTTCTCGTGGGCGTTTGCCTGGGCGAGCGGACGGTGATCATCCATCCGGTCGGTGGGCGCTGCCGAGCAGCTCCCTGGTAGAGATGGGCATGAATTAAAAAAATGGCATTTCGTTTGTCGTTTGTTGGGTCCGTTTCGGTTCGTTTCCGTTTTTCCTGAATTTTTGCAAAAAAATCGTTTTCGTTTTCATTCGTTTCGTTACCATTTATTTCAATTTTTTGTGATTTTTTAAAGGATTTTAAGCAATTCACTCATTGCAGTAACGGAAACAAAACACATGACAAAATTTCTGGTGTTTCTGTTCGTTTCGTTTCGTTTTGGAGACTAACTGGCCCAGACGCAACATTCACGCCTGTAACCTCTTATCAGTCAGGACTCAGGAATGGGGGGGGCGACCGACCTGCAGGTGTAGATGGTCCCCAGCGCCTTCATCTCGCTGGGCCATTCAAATCAGCGAGGGGAGCAGGGAAAGGTTTATTAATCCGAAACTTGGCTAGAGGTAGCAACGAGGTCTGCAGAGAAACTCAAGGGGCCGAACTTGAAGCAGGATCTCTCTCGGTGCCATTTGCAGGGAATCATAAGCAGGTGAAGACATCTGCTTGGGAATACCCTGAAGCAAATGGTGAGCCGCTGTGTGTGACAGAACGCTGGACTGGACGGGCTGTGGTGGCCTCTTCCAGCAAGGCTGTTCTTATGTTTAGACGGCATCCCCTGACCACGCGGGGTGAGTATAATGCGAGTTGCAAGCCCCAGAGACAGGAGGTGTGTTTCGTTTGTTGTCGCCGCAACAGGCAGAACAGGGCAGCCCCGTGACGAGTCAGAATGACCAAAGACTTAAGACACACACTACTATTGAATTCCTTCCCTCACGCGAGGTCGACGGCACTGGCTCTTGGGGAAGAAAAACAAGGGGAAGCAAACGTGTTCGTCTCACCCCGGCCCGCCTTTGTTCCAGGGAGCCGACTCTGCTTCTTGCTATATAATACAGTATCTTCACCACCACCCGGTGTGACGAAATGAGTCAGGCCAAGAGAGAGTGACGAGTTCCGTCAATCACTTACTCACTTTTTAACCCAAATCCCAGTCCCGTGAGCTAAACTTCTCTCCCCCCCCCCCGCCGCCCACCCCTTCTTTGGTTCCCACTCTCTTCCGCCCTGTCCCGAAAAAAGGAAAAAAACTTTCTGCCCCTCCCCGGCTCCTCCCCAGCCTCGCTTGGCCCGCCCCCTCCTCTTCTTACTGGCCAGGGGCCAGGGGCCCCTCCCCCCAGGGCCCCCCCATCCACTCCCTTCAGAAGATCTAACCCCCCCCCCGTAAGATCGGACTACTAGACAATAAGCAGATTCCTTTCCCCCGCACACACTTTCACTTTTTAAGCCTTTACTGTATTATGACAGGCAATGGGACCGAGAGGCAGGCATGCGCACGGCTGTCTGCAGCCCCCACCTCTTGCCTTTTCTTTTCCTCCGCAAGTCCTGCGGAATTCAAGAGACCTCGCTCACTTCTAGATAGGAAAAAGTTCCTCCGGGGGGGGGGGGAGAACGGCCATTCCTCCTGGATTGTCCAGCCTGGCGTGGCCATTCCGGGCGTGGTAATCTCAAGAGCCCTTTCGCCTACCTCCTGACTCTTAAGACAGCTCACTCCTGGGGAGGCCTTCTCGGAAGTAAGCGCTCCTGGGGGACTCAGGAGAGGACTCAGACCCGGGGGATAGGCATAAGGAAAGCTGATCAGGGACTCCAAATCCAAGCACAGGGAGAATCGTGCTCGGGTATTTATTTATTTATTTATTTATTTATTTATTTATTTATTTATTTATTTATTTATTGCTGAAATGCGGTTGGTTTGGGAGGCAGATCGAGGTTCCTGGTCGCCCGCCTCCCGGAGCCTAATCGGGACCTCTTTAAGGGGTAACAGTGGGCCGCCAAGACTCCCCCCCTGCCCCATTGCACAGACATCTATAGGGTCCTGGCCCATGTGGAGGCGCACAATGTGTGCGCGCAGTAACGTTGAGGGTCCCACCTGCCCGGCCTCTTCTGCACCACCCAGAACCCCCACACACACACTACGTTCCGAAAGGTGAGCGAGCTTTCTCCACCCGCCCGCCCGCCTTCCGCCAGGCGACCCGGCTTCTGGAGCGCCGCACAGCCCCCCGCAGTTGGCACGCGTGCCGGCGCTCCTTGGCGCTAGAGTCGCAGTTCCGCTCCCGCGGAGGCGCTGGGCTCGGCTGGCCTTGCCCCAGAACAGGTGGGCGGAAGACTGCAGCCGTTGAGTGCACGTGGAGCCTAAGCCAAACTTGTAGATTTGGGCCTTATTTTGAAGTGTTCATTAGCAAGCAAGGGTGTTGAGGGGGGAGGCAAGAGAGGGTGTTCCTCCCCCCCCCCTCTTAAATGTCGCTTTCCTTTAATCGTTTGTTTGTCTTCTGTCCCGAATCATGGTGCGTGCGCGCTGCTAACACTGTTGTTAAAAGCTACAATCGGAGTACAAATCCTCCGTCTCTGAAGAATTCCAGCTTATTTCTGCTCTGATGACTTCTTCCCTGCTGGACCTTAAGATTTCCCCTGCTCCTGGGCCATTTCCGAAGGCCACCCTACCCCATGCCCACCCCCACCCCCAAATTATTTCTGCCCGGCCCACTGCTCCCAGGCAGCGCCTTCCTTTAGTTGCTGAATCTTGAGTTTCTAGTAAAAACTTGAAGTCGATCCAGGAAAGCAGTTCATGAGTTCCAGGTATCGTGTAGCTTCAGTGAGTCAAAGGGATCTGCAGGAATGCGAATCCCCCCCATTCAAGATTTTTTTCCCTACTCAATATTACTGCTTGGATTTACATCTAGAATCTGCCTGAACAGCGAACAAGAAACTACCTGTTCTACTCTCTTACCTGTGCTCCAAACTCATCCCGGCCACTCCCCTCGCCTTCTTCCGTGCTTTACTTCTCCCACCCGCCGCGTGGATACTGTTGCAACATCATGGTCGATGATGATGATGATGATGATGATGATGATGAAGAAGAAGAAGAACAACCATTGCTAACCACACCATAGGCATATGGGCGACCTTATCTGCCTGAACAGAACCAACGCCAACAGCTCCTACCGCCGAACGCCGTCCTGAGAGCAGCATCCGCCGGGAACGCCGCCTTTTTTTTGTAAGACAAGACAAACGCGCCACCAGGGCCGTGGACTTGCCAGGGAATTCCCAACGACGGGGTCGCCCGCCAGTGGCTTTTGTTTGTCGGCCTCCGAGAGCTGCGGCGAACGCCCGATCGCGCCCGCCCCGGTGAGGTGCTTTGCAAGGCTCGGTTACACAAACAAAGGCCTTTTTTAAAAAATCATCGTGCACGTGATTCACTAAAGCAGCAGCAGCAGCAGGAGCAACGTTTGACCTAAAGCAGGGGGTGTTCAAACTTTCGCCCTCCAGATGTTTTGGGCCACAACTCCCAGAATTCCAAGCCTGTACAGTGGTACCCTGTATAAAGGAATTAATTCCTTCCAAATGAAATTACGTTAAGCAAATTTTCCTTTATACAAATTCCCCTAGGAATGCATTGAAAAACGGAGTAATCCCATTTTATGTTGTACAAATTCTCCCCATAGGTGATTATGTTAAGCAAATTTCCCCTATCTCCAGAATTTTTATATTGTAAGATTTTATGTTATACAGCTGTTTGTTATACAAGGGTCCACTGTACTGCCCATGACAAAGGACTGTGGGAGTTGTGGTCCAAAAACATCTGGAGGGCCGAAGTTTGGACATGCCTGACCTAAAAAGTCTAGGCGCGCAGGAAAGCACCGCGTTTGCCCTCAAAGGAAGAAGCAACAGGAGGTGGCCGAGTTCACCCCAAGGGGGGGCTGTAGCCCCTCAACGGAGCCCCCCCTTGGGGTGAATGGTCGTGCAGGCCCGGATGATTCACCCCAAGGGGGGGTCTCCGCTGAGGGGCTACAGCCCCCCTTACCCCTCCCCTCGCCAGCCTTCTCCTTCCCCCCCTTCCCCCTCCTTGGTTGCCACGTCCCTGCGGGCAGGAGCCAATGGGGCGGGCTCGCTCAGGTGTGTCTCTTACCTGCCCCACGTGGTGGAGGGAGGAGCGGGCAGGTAGGGCCACCTCCCCAAACAGCCCCAGCTCGCAGCCATTGCGTGCCTCCTCGGGGTGGGACCCGGCGCGCGCGCCCGAATTGGCTCCCGTCTAATTAGCCGCCCTCCCCCTGGGGAGGAAAAGGGGAGGGGGCCTGGCCAGGCACGCACCTCTTCTCAGCTCCCCCCCCCCCAAAAAAAAAAAACTAGGGCCAGGGCGGTGGTGAGGGCGAGCTTGGGTGGCTGTCGGTGTGGGGCTTGGGAAGTGGGGTGGCTGGTTTGGTGGGGACTTTTTTTTGGTTCGTTCGCCCCCTCGCTCCCTCCACCTGGAAGAGGGCTTGCTTAGGTGTGGCTGGCGCTTGGTGCTCTGTTCCCTCGGCCGAGTCTGGTGGAAGGAAGGCCGTGTCTCCGCCACCCGGTTCCCTCCGTGGGCTTCGGTCTCGCCAGCATGACCACGTCTCCAGACTACCTGGTGGTTCTCTTCGGGGCCACCGCCGGGGCGAACGGGGCTCGGCTGGGCTCCGACGAGCGCGAGTTGATCCAGCTCCTGTGGAGGGTGGTGGATCTGACCCACAAGAAGGTACTCGCTTTTCCTTCTCTTAAAATGGGAGGCTTAACTGGCTGGAACTGCTCAGTTTTCCTCGGCAGCTCCCTCAACGCGATAGAGTCAAAGGCTGCGATCCCCAGGGCAAACTTATTATAGACTCCCAGCTCTTGACTTCCAAGGGGCTGGGGGTTGTGGGAGCAAGGAGCCTGCCTGGAACTGGATTGTGTGGAAAAGTTAACCTTACCGGAGGGAGGGTGGGGAAAGGAGGTGAAACTAGGATAAGCATCTAGACTGAAACTGTTCAGGGTAATTTTGCGGGTGTTGAAGGCAGCCAGCCAGGAAAAGTCATAGCAGGAGTCAGCGACGAGACTGGAATCCCGGCTACGAAATCCGCCTGGGCCGTATAAACTCTTCGTACCGCTCCAGTTACTGTTTCTGCAAGTTCCTTGGGGATGGTGGGGTGGTGGTGGTTTGGATTGGTGGCACCCTCCTTATGTCCGGAGGGTGGGTGGGGCAGGCCCGTCAAGTCCCAGGCGTGTCTACTCCGGAGTGAGCACCTCCGCGTTAAATGGGGAGGGGGGGCTCCTTACTCCAGCTCAGAGGGTGGCAGTCTGAAGCAACCCCCTACTAAGCGACGCCCACCCCCCAATGAAGGCTGTCGGGTCTCGGCTGGCCACCCGGGCTCACCGCTCCTGCTTTCTAGCTGCCTCTAGGCCTACTAGTCTGGCCCGACCCGGCCGAGTCAGCAGCAGAGCGCCTTCCTTCGCCTTACCCCACTCCCCTTCCCCTTTAATTCCCCGGAGGTGGGAAGTCTTCACGAGGTCCTCATTGCGCCCGAACACTTGGAGCTGACCAACGAGTGCAGAGAAGACACCTGCCTCTCCGAGGAGAGCTTGAGGCTGGCCCCGCCGCTGGAGCAAGCGCTGAGACAGGTAAATCCGGTGTGGGAAGAGGAGGAGGGGCCGGGCGGTCCCCCCCCCCCGTCCGGGCAGTGGATCCAACCCGGGGGAGGAGGAGAGCAGCGCTTGGGAAGTCCCGATTCAAACCACCTCTTACAGCAGTGGTGTCCAAACTTCAGCGCTCCAGATGTTTTGGGCCACAACTTCCACAGTCCTTTGTCATTGGCAACACAGGCTTGGAATGCTGGGAGTTGTGGTCCAAAACAGCTGGAAGGCCAAAGTTTGGACACCCCTGTCTTACAGCATCCACATCCCCCAGCCAGCCAGCACAACTAGTAGTCTTTCCACCCTCTTAAATCAAGCAAGGAAGGGACCCCTGGGCTGAATTTGTTGTAGGAGGCCAAGGGCCAGAACAGAGTCACACAGGAGCACCGCCCTGGTGGTGGAGATGTGGCAACATCCTTGTGTGCTTGAGGAAGAAACAGCATGTGTGTGTGTGTGTGTGCGTGTGCACGCATGTGTGCATGTGTGTGTGTGTGTGTGTGTGTGTGTGTGTGTGTGTGTGTGTGTGTAACATCTTCCAATACGAGGGCAAGCTTAGTCACTATCAGCACTCTTTAGCAGTCTGATAAATATGCCTGTTTTTCTGTCTGGGACAAAGCATAAGGATCAGTATACAGTAGTGTGATGGCTGGAATGTGTGGATCTAGGTCTCAAGCGATCCGAGTTCAAATCTCGATTCGGCCTTGAAACTCACTGGGTGACCTTGGGGAGGGCACACCCTTCCTAAATAAACTTGCTAATAAAAAGACTAATTCTGCAGGAGCACTAAGCTTATTCTAATTCCAGCAAGAGCTGATGAGGTTTATAGTCAGTGGTGTAAAGATTCACGCATACTGTGTATGCACAGTGGATATGGGAGGGATGTTACTATGATGAAACAGATCATAACCCATGAAAGCCCATGATGCAACAGATCCTGTTGCTCTTAATAAAGCCACGTGAGCCTATTATTTTGTTGCAACAGACGGATGCATTTGTAAATTCCAAATAAAGAGGCATTGTGTGCGCATTTTCATTGAGATGGGCAGTGCTTCCTATCTGGGGATGAGCAGCCTCCAGATGTTGTTGAACTATGGCAATGGTGGCAAACCTTCGGCACTCCAGATGTTTTAGACCACAACTCCCACAGTCCTTTGCCATTGTCAATCTAGGCTTGGAATTCCGGGAGTTGTGGTCCAAAACATCTGGAGTGCCGAAGGTTTGCCACTACTGAACTATGGCGTTCCTCATCGTTGATAGTGTGGGTAGAGGGCAGTAACAGGTTGGGTCCAAAGTTATTGGATTCCAGCTTGCCTTCCCTAGAAAAGAAGCCCCGGTGATGAAGTGGAGGATGTTTTACCTACTATTGCCCTAAACATCTGGCTTTCCCTCTTTTGATTTTGGCACATTGACCTTCTGCCTTGCTTCTGCTGTTGCCCCGTTTCTTCCCATTTAAACAAGCCAACTACAGAAAAGGCTTCAGAAGTCCTGTAATTAACTCGAGTTCTATAAAGAGTCCAGGTTTTCTCTTGAAAATTGAGGAACCATTGAGGAGCAGGAAAATGGGACAGGCAGCAGACATGTCAAGAGCTGCTTGTGTAAGGGTTGACCTAGTTGTACATTTTTATGTAATGAGGTTGTGTTGGGCATCGCTTTCCCTACCGCTTTGTCTGAAATTTATCAACAATAACAGTAACAAAAGTGAATTGCTGAGCAGCAGAACTGTCATTTTACCTGTAAGTATTTTTCTAAGGAGTATGGTTCTGCAGAATAATAATGATGGAGGTGCACTTTTGCAATGTGAGTTTTATAATGTTAGTGGCTATGGGACTCCTTGCAGTAAAATATTATATGACCAATACCTTTTTCAAAAACTGTTCAACTTGAGTTTTCTGCACACTAGGAAGGCCCATTGATCAGATACACCAAGGGGGGAATCATAGTCCTTTGAAATAATTGCTGCCGCTCTTATGAAAATGGGATTCACATTTTAATGGAGCTTTCCATAGGCATACCCCATTTGGCACATGATTGTACTAATTTTGCAACAACAGATTTGTAAGGTGATCTGATGTGAGATTATCCCCACCACCACCGCCACACCCACACACAGATTCCCAATTCACTGCCATGGTGAAAAGATGAAGCTGATGTGATATAATAGCTATATAGTAGTCTCATACTATAAATGGGGAGAGCCAAGTTCAAATCCCTGGCTAGCCATGTGTTACTGAGGGCCAGTCAGTCCCTCTTAGCCCATCATAAGACAAAATGAGGGTAATTTGTTTGCCAGACTGAATTTCTTGGAAAAGAGGAAAGAAAGTAATGCAACAAGTGTCTACAGGTAGAAAAAACATTATCTTACTGAAACAAGTGCCCTTAGAGCAGTCCTGGTGCTAGCTGAAGTGCAACTAGTCATTATGGGATATTGCTGCGCCTATACTGATTGTTTATCAGGGATTTGTAGATTTTTGCGATGCTATCAAACAATTTCTAAAGTGTTGATTTGTAAGCAACCTTTGGAACTTTATACTTAGAAAAAAAGTTTGCCTTCTGGCTACAGATAGTAATCCCAATTTAGACAGTTGGTGCCTCTCAGTGAAAGTGTGATGAAATTACTTAATAATGCAAAATATACTTTCCTATAAAAGTAAAAGGAACTCTTCTGTGTAACTTTTAGTTCAACCAGTCTGTGAGCAATGAGTTAAATATTGGCGTAGGGACCTCGTTCTGTCTCTGCACTGATGGGCCACTTCATATTAGGCAAGTTCTGCATCCAGAAGCTTCCAAAAAGGTAAGAGAACTGCAATTCCTTCGGTTCTACCCTACCCCCTATCCCTCAGCGGAATGCGCAATTCCCGAATAGTACTGCACTGAACTGGACATGTTTCTTTTTGCCTACAATTCCCACAGTTCCTCTGCTGGCTTTGCTAACCAGAGGACTCTGGGAATTGTCGGCCATTCTGAATTGGGACAGCTGTAGAACATTTTTATCCTGTGGCACCTAGGCATCTTTCCCCTGAAAATCTCAAATGTTTGTGGTCACAATTCCTCTTTCCAAGACTTCTGACCAACGTTGACTCCCTAACCCTTGAAATTACTGGAGATGGAAGAATGCAAAAAAAAAAAAAAATAGGGTATACTTTAGAACTGCTGGATAGCTTGGTAATTTAGGTATTTGGCTATAGAGCACCAGTTGTTCTTACTTGAGTTTGTGTTGAAAAGAACAGTGGTTCTTTCAAATTACCATGGCATAGAAAGGTAGTCTCAAATGTTCTAGTCTAGAGATGAACAAAAATTCATACCTGCAGGAACATAGGTGTTTGCTTCAGGCTTGAAATCAACAAGCCACGGCATGGAGCAAAAGTCAATACTGTAAAGTTAAAGGCTTTTTCAAATGAACAAACTTGAGTAGTGCACAGAGCTTCCATCTCCAAACTTTTAGTTTTTCAGTCATGAAATTTAAGAGAAGAGAAGAGTCACTTGGACTTTTCTCTCATTTTTAAAAAATATATCAAAATGATTGGTTGATTGCACACCCTGATCTTTCAGCAATGGCACTGAAATTCCAAGGCTACAATTTTCGCTACGCTTGGAGTGAGATAACTGGAATTCATTAGGAAATGAATGTGTATACCTTGAATCTAGAGGAACACACCTGGCACCAGCCCTGTTGTCTTTCGAGCACTACACAACAGCTTCTATTCACGTAGAAATTTGAAAAAATTTCAAGCAAATTAAATGTTGTGGAGTTTTCTCTTCTTTTCTATTTCTTCGCCTGTTATTGTACTTTTACTTTATTTCCCACTTTGTACCTCCTAATTTCCGTAGCCTACCGTGATATTCATATGATACGGAATTGTGTTTATGTAAATTGTGCGAAGATACTGTTATTGAAATCATATTGCACAGCTCCACATGCGCAACGGAGATCCTATAGTCAGTAGCAGCCAATCGCGGCTGATTAAAGCCTTTTATGACTTTGGGGGCCAATACGCCACTTTGTGTACAAGTTGTGTGCTCCCTAAAATCTCTTTTAATCAGTATCAATTTGCTACCGTTGATGGTAATCGTACCAATTGAGTATGTGTTGCAAGGTTTCAGCCAGTGTGTTGTGCATATATATGTTATAACTACATCATAATTAAGAGTGCTTCCTGAGTGTTAGTTGCTTGCGATACTGCCATTTTTGTATAAGAAAAGCTCACAACAGATGCGTACAAGAAATATGTATTGGTCCTTGTGCTTTGCTTTTGTCACATGAGAAACAGTTTTCTTTCACTATAGCTGATATGTGTCATTGCTATTTTATCATTCATCGTTTCGGAGAGATTACATCACAGCTCCCCACCTTTTAATCATGATGTTGTAGACCTTGAAATTCTGGTAGTGAACAATGTTTGTTCTCAAAGTGTGCGTGCTTAGCACAGCAAATGTGATACCTAAAGTTGCGGCTAACATGAGAGCGACAAAATTAGACGTACACCGATTGGTACAGGAGTACTGACTGCTTTATAAAACAGGAAGGGAAGGCCATCCATGTGCTGGAAATCAGTCTCCCTTAACTTTATTACAAGGAGGATATGTATTTCCCAACAATACCTGGATCTCCTCTCCAGTTGGGATCTGTTGCTCTGTTGCCTGCCAGTGCCATTTCTTTACTAAGGATTAAACTCTAAAAGGATTGACCTGGTCCTTTTAAAAGCTTCCCAGTATGGTGTAGTGGTTAAAGTGGTGGCCTAGGACCCAGGAGGCCTTGATTCAAATCATTGGCCAGCCATGGAAATTCACTGGGGTGGTGAAACTCATAAAAATAACTCCTTAAATCTCTCACTTTAAAAAGCAAAGTGTTCTGCTTATATACCGCACCATACCACTTCAAGTAGTCTCCGGGTGCATTTAACCACTGCACCACAAGGCTCCTTTTCCTTAAAAGCGCTGTCAACATCTGTAAGTCAAGCTGCACCCACCTTGACCAAGTAGTGATGGGTGCTGGGAAGTTGTATTTTCTCAGCATCTGTGGGTCCACAGCCCTATCTCTCAAATTCTGTTTCTTGTAATGATTAATATCAAGTACAGTGTGGGGGTTCTGTCTTTTCCCAGCCTGCCCGCCCTTCCGGGCCCAATAAAGACGCATTTTTCAAAGAACCAACAGGTGTTTTATTTTAGTCATCCAAAACAGCGGAGGTACGTTTCTTTACAACAGTTCCAACTTCTTGAACATCAACAACAAAGGGGTTGTTTTTGGATTCTTGGGAAGGGGTAAACATAGGTAAGTTCAAACCCCCTTCTATTCCAGGGGGTAGGTGGTCCCACCACTTTCTTTCACCGCTGTCTCGCAAGGGGCCGGTTCCCCCACTTGCACCCCAGCCTCCATAGTGGGTCTGGTTCCAGATCTCTTTGGAAGCCTGTATTTGAAGGGATAGTCATCCCTCAATGTCAAACCCCTCCCGATACACTCCTCCTCCCTCAGCTTGGCTAGCCATTCTTCCCAGGCCAGTTCTTGCCTTATCTCTTTCCTCTTTTGGTTGTATTCCTGGGCTTCTCTTTCTCCCCTGTAGGAACAGCCCTTTCGGTGTGCCCTTCACCTGTAGCTCTCAGCCTCGGGTTGGGGCATCATCATTTGCTCCCAGTCGCCCGTCCATGGGTTTTCCATCCATACCCATCCCCAGTCTGGGGGTAGGATGTGCGGGTTTCCCTTTTTACACTGTCCAAACCCCACCTCTACTGGTACTGATTGGTCGGGTTTTCCCGCCTTTACAGACTCCACCACTACCGGGGCCTCGGCCTTCTTTTCCTCCTGACTCTTCTCCAGTACTTTCACTGATCGCTCAAACTGCTTCCACAGTTCCTCCCGCTCTGGCTCCTCTCGCCTTTGAGCAGCTCTTCCTTCCTCCCTCCAGTTCTGTTTTGCCAACCATTCTTCCCTTTCTACTCCCCATGGTGCAGGTGGCACTCCTCCGCCAATAGCCCCTTCAAGGAGGTTTTTCCTGCATACAGTAAAGGCGTACCTCGGTTGTCCAAGTTAATCTGTTCTCCAGGACATTTTGAATTCCAGAAAATTCATAAACCAGACATGCATGGGGGCACAATGCATCCTGGGCACTATTTATTTTTTGCAATGCCTTATGTAAACTGCGGTACTGCAAGGGGAACTCATAAATGCAGATGTTTATGGCTCTAAGTTTCCTTTCATCAACTGAAAATTACATAAACGGAGGTATTCATCAACCGAGGCACACCTATATGATTGCAGAAACTCTGCATTGGTGGCTTAGGGTTGCTTCTTTCCAGATTCTTGGGAAGCAGATGTTACATCCAGCTGTTGTCAGGACTAACGTCCCACTAGTTAAGCACACTGATGTTTTTGATGCAGTGCTTCATTCTCTGAACAACCTTAAATACCCAATACACTGCAGTGCTTTTTCTTTGATTTCTGTTACCCTGTCAATTCCAGGTGTATTTTGCTTCTACTAAATAATTCTCATCCAGAAATGCACATACACCACATAACAGAAGAGAAGTCAGTCTGTCATAAAGGGTGCCTTTGATTTAGTCTTCATTTTTCAGCACTGTCATGTCAACCATTAATCAGCACTGCCCTTGAGGAGTATCAAATAGACCTGGGGATGCATCAAAATGTCCACAGTACCCTTAGAAGAGAAATGACTTTTAGCAGGCTATCACCAGCTTGTGCTCTTCAGATATGCCAGGCCACAACTCTTCTCGACTCTATTCAACATGGTTATTGTAGTTGTTGGAGATGTATGGGGGACATCCGTTGGTTGACAACATCAGCTTTCTGAACAGAGGGATCTGGTATCCAGTGATCAAGTGTGGGTTTTGTTGTTTTTCCAAAAGTCTGAATCGATAGAGGTTGGGAACATGGCTCTTGAAATGGAAATATAGCCAACCTTAAGGCACTCTCTTGAAGCCCTCATAAAAGGAAAGGGGAGAAATGGTTTTAATGACATCCAGTTGCAGTGGGTTGTATTTAATTTGCTCATTATTCCTTTTTCTCATGAGCAATTGAGGCTGTTCCAGTGTTGCATCATCTCATTATGTCTAAATGCGATGCATCTGTGTCTCTGCTCAGTGTACAGAATATTGCAAGCTGACCCCTTCATTTTGTGGTAAATTGAGATGAAATCTGTGTTCTACTTCCATGAAGAGCACAATCTATTTGGCATGGACTAAACCTTTTATTTAAATGAGAGACGTAGTTCGGGTTGGACAATTATATCTACATTCCATATAGAACTCCTTTTCATAATGGCACATATTTGAAAAATAAAATGTTTTGTACGTTGTTCCTTCTGCTGAGAATAATTAAAGCTGGAAAGATATCACTGTATGAAACACAAATCCCATGTTCTTGCATTGTAATTTTTTTTGTAAAATCTGCCTTGATTCTCTTAAGTCAGAGTGCCTATGAAGTAGATTGTTAATAAAAGCATACCCCAAAAGGGTATGGATTCTTACTGTAATGCAGTCATCATTAGTGCATTTGCAGGCTGTAATACTATGTTCTTGTGCCTGGTTTGAAAAACTGAGCTTTTAGATTGACTGGCAAATCACTCATTTAAAAAAACCTCACTGTATGCTAACTGAAAAGCATACTTTTATTATGAAATCGAGACAGCTGCTACCTCCGTTTACCAGAATTAATCTGTTGCCTTACAGAATATTTTGTTGCCAGAATGTTTCTACTCCTTTTTTGATCTGCGGAAAGAATTCAAG
Organism: Phrynocephalus versicolor; assembly: GCA_023846285.1. Taxonomy (NCBI): domain Eukaryota; kingdom Metazoa; phylum Chordata; class Lepidosauria; order Squamata; family Agamidae; genus Phrynocephalus; species Phrynocephalus versicolor. Next base: position 25,397,669 of record JAHTLZ010000204.1, on the reverse strand, counting down.
AAGTGTTGTCCTGATTCACTTCAAACTGACAAACTGGATGATGAAGCCATGGCTGAATGTATCCTTTTTATTAAAGCATGCTTTTAAAAGATAGTTTATAAGAACAGTACAATGTATGTCTTCAGGAATGGGAACTGTATAGGGATAGGATCGTTTGGTTTTTGAAGATTCAAGATGTGCCTCCCTACTGACTTTAAAATCTAAAATAGAAAGCTATCCTCGTGATTTTATCATCCTCCACTGTGCTCGAGTGAGCTCATTTGCCTTCCTCCTCCATTTATCCTCTTACTGTTATCCTTTGTTTGGTTTCACTATACCATAGAGAAGTCTGAGAAAATTATTTTCCCCCAAGTTCAACGCAGTCTGATTGGATAGATACAGAATTTTCATAGGCTGTCCTGTTGACACTGTCTTTCCTGGTCATTTGAACTGGTGGCATTGGATCCCACAGCCTTGTTCTTGCCAATCTGTGCATTCTTTAGACAGTGTGCTTTCTCTCCCATCCGCATACAATACCAAAAAGTTTTTGTTAACCTTTGGAGGATAACAGTGGAGAACAGAGCCTATAGCTCTACTGTGCTGAGAGATACTGATACCCAAGAAATACAGCAGCGGCTTAAGCACTTTCTAAAGGAGCTTGGAGATAATAATAGCTACTGTTGCTGCTATTAACTTTAAGTTAGGAAGATTTCCCCTAGTTCCCCCTGACAACTCTTAAAAGTAGCACTTTTGTTCCAAATAACAAGCAAGCACTAACAATCTGACTAACAATTATGTGTCAGTGGCCAAATCTTTATAACCGCAAAAAGTGGTACCTACCTTCCAAGGCTTGCTGCCATCAGCTAGCACTCTCCCCTCCAGATGTGTCATGCTGCAGAATTCTCCCCCCCCCCATGGCTGTTCGCCCGGGACAATGATTGTCGTAGTATTGAACTCTAAAGGGCACAAAGGTTGATCAAGAGCAGCACTGAAAGTAAAAGACTATCTGTGGAAATCAATACTACTAGCACCACTGGATAACCATAGCATATGGCATTGGTGGTGCAACCATGATTTCCATAGCTGGAAGGCAGGACTGTTCCTGAACCAGCTACTATATGCACAACCCAAACATGGAGCTCCTTTGACACTCCTTTCCTTTGGCTTCTGTATATTTTGTCTCAAATTCAATGCATGATTTAGGGGCATGATCTCTATTTTGTGTTGAAGATGATAAGCCTACAGGCACGTGCCTCGTCACCATTACCTGCATACATACAGTGTCTGCTGAAATGGCAAGGATGATGGAATTGTTCCCATGGATTTTTAAAAACAACAACAAACAAATCAAAACAAAATATACTGTAGACTGTACAGATAAGGATGTCTATCATTTGTAGTTAAACTGATTTTCCCCCTCCAGTAGGACACTGGTATCCACTGGGGATTGGTTCTAGGCCTTCCCATGGATAATGAAAACCGTGGATAAGAGAGAACACCAAAAAAACCCCAAAACTGCTGTTTTGTGACAGTAGCTTGCTTTACAGCTGCTGTTTTGTGACAATAGCTTCTTTTACAGCTGCTGCTTGTGTCACTAGCTTGCTTTACAGCTGCTGTTTGTGACAGTAGTTTGGTTTGTGGCAGCTGAATTATTTAATTTTTTCCTCTGCCATCCATGGATAACTGGATCAGTGGATACGGGGGTTGTACTGTACTGCTTTTCAGAAGTGTTGAATGGACAGCCTGCACACAAACACATGCCCTTTAGCTACCTGTCCCTAAATGTAGGTCTGATAGAAACCAGCACCAGGAAAGGAGGAGCCAGACCTAGAGTGTCACAGTGAGAGCAACATCCACACTTACTATGTATTCAGTGCATAAGCATGCATTGGTCTCAAGGAAAGGCGACAGTGATTCCTTTGACAGTCTCATCAACAGGAATAGGAAGATAGGAAAGTATTCTGTTGTTAGCCAGTTGTGGTGCCAATAGAAGCATGCTTGATGTGCAATGAACTGAACTTTTGTGCATCCCAAAACTTAGTCCAGAACCTGTGGCCGTGCAGCCAGTATGCATTTTGTGCTGCAAGATTCTAATTACTGAGAGATGCTCACAGTGATACTGGGTGGAGATTGCTTGCTCAGGGGTGTAGCCTGCAGTTCTTAGTTTATTTGGAAGCAAAGCCTGATGGACCAAAACAGGGCTAATGTCTGAGTGACACACTTACAGTATGTCAGGACTGTAGAACTTCTGAGGAGAATGATGGTAGTTTGTGGGTGATACACAGTTTTTCTCACTTGAGAATCAGTATAGCCATCGTCTTACACTACTCTTAAGTATAAAAGGTAATCTTTTAGAGATGATCTGGAGACATGTAAAATAAGCTAGATCTTGCGTCATAAATGTTGGGGAAAATTGGTAGCATTCCAGATTTTCAAACAGTTGCTGTTTCATGTGGGCAAAATGTCTGCTTGTTACCTATGCTGCCCTAAAAAGAAACCTCGAGTGACATGTTTGTTTGTTTGTTTGTTTACTGTCCATATGGCAGAAAGCCACTCTGGGCAGTTTACAACATAAATCAAACTGATTACAAAATACAGATACAAAGATATAATAAAAAGCAAAAATATTACAAATGAAAACATAACTAAAACAACATTCATAAAAGTCAATGGTAAGCTAAAGGCAGATGAGATTATATCACCAAATCAATAAGGCAACGTAACAGTTAATAACCAGGAAAAGCAGATTGAAATAACCAAGTCTTCGATATTTTCTTGAAGATCAGCAAGGAGGGGGCCAGGCAGATCTCTGAGGGGACTTGGTTCCAGAGTCTAGGAGCCACCACCAAGAAGGCCCGGTTCCTTGTTGTTGACTTGTGGGCCTCCCTCCGTGTTGGCACCCTCAGATGACCTGCCTGCAGCAATATATGTAATGACAATGTACAGAGAACACCTTTTTGTTGTTCTTTAAGCTGTATCTATCCTGGTTGAAAGCTACAATAGCTACACTCTGTTATCTCCTGACAGTCGGTTTAGGAGATAGTTCTAAATAATTTTAGTGGTAATGTGCCATTACTTTCAAGTTTTATAGGAAATACTTCTACCAAAACATATTAGACTTCTGTGCTGCAGCATCACATGACTGGTCCATATTCACTTGATCTATTATAACACATTTGGAAATGTTGCTAGCTAGTCAGCAACCCAAAATCATCCTATTAAAACTGCACCCATTAAAGCATTTTATAGTTCTAAATATTATGTCAAGCTTATTCCTTATCTTCAGTTTGAGATTATTCTGACCTTAGCATGCTATCTGTTACCAAATAAACTAGGGATTTGGGGCTTTGTATATTTCCACTTACCTGTAAACACAGTTCTACTTTAAGACCTGTCTGTACTCCCTGTCCTGCCTGCTTCACTACAGCTCTCCACCTGCAAAGCTTGCTCAGCCAGTTCATGGTAACAAATGTCTCACGGGTGGAGGACTGACGCAAGCTTGCATGGCAGTTCATAAATCAGGCACGTTCAGAAGACACATTCTCTTGTCTTTCGATCATCAGGCATGCAGAAACCTTTACAGAGCCAATAGTGAGCCCATCTGAAGCCACAATAACTGTGTGAGTCACTTGGGTCAATATGTGGATCCTGGTATTTTTTTTAGGTTAGTTAAAGCCCCCGTTCACATGTTTAGCAAAAATCCACAGTGCAGGACTATGGGACATTTCAGATGCAGGTAGTAGGCTTTTTAAAATTTTGGGTCCCAGTGTAAAATTATGTGCAAAATGTCATGGAAAGATGTTCTAAAAAAAAGTGGTTGAAGGGAATGTGGGAACTGAATTAGCAGTATTCTAGAAGTGTCAAAGTTAAGCAATGCTCTTTCACAATATAGACTTTTTATTCATCAGGCAAAGACTAGCCTGAAGCTTCTCCTTAAGATGCTGCCTTTCGGTATGCAGAGACATTGTGTCAAAGAATCATAGACTTGGAAGGGACCTCAAGGGCCATCCAGTCCAATCCCGCGCCATGCAGGAATTCCCATTAAGGTATCCCCAAAAGATGGCCATCCAGCCTCTGCTTAAAAACCTCCAAAGGAGACTCCACCACCCTCTGTAGCAGCATATTCCACTTCCGAACAGCTCCAACTGTCATGAAGTTCTTCCTAATGTTCAAATGGAATCTCTTTTCCTGTAGTTTGAAACTGCTGCTCCGAGTCCTAGTCTCTGAAGTCATGGAAAACAAGCCAATCCCCTCTTTGATGTGACATGCTTTCAAATATTTAAACATACAGTAACTATCATGTCCTCTCTCAGCCTTCTTTTTGTAAGGCTAAACATTCCCAGCTTCCTAAGCCACTCCTCGTAAGACATTTCCTCCAGACCCTCAATCATCCTGGTCGCCCTCTTCTGGACCTGTTCAAGATTGTCAACATCCTTTTTAAATTGAGGTGCACAGAACTGGGCACAGTATTCCAGGTGGAGTCTGATCAGAGCAGAATAGAGTGATACTATCACTTTCCTTGATCTAGACACTATGCTTCTGTTGATGCAACCAATATTTGTGTTGACTTTCTTGGTCGTCGCATCACACTGCTGACTCGTGTTCAATTTGTGGTCCACCAAGACTCCCAGATCCCTTTCACGGGTACTATTTTCCAGCCAGGTGTCTCGCATCTTATATTTGTGCAATTCAATTTTTTTCTGCCTAGATACAGGACCCTACATTTTTCTCTCTTGAAACTCATTCTATTTGCTTTGGCCCAGCACTCTAATCTGTCAAGGTCATTTTGAATTTTTATCCTATCCTCTAGGGAAGTATCCACCCCTCCCAATTTGGTATAATGTACACATTTAATTTTATTTTATTCCTTCATCCAAGTCATTAATAAAAATATTGAATAGCACTGGACCCAAAACAGAACCCTGGTGCATCCCACTGGTCATGTCTCTTCATGCTGAAGAGAAGCCACTTACGATCACCCTTTCTGTGCAATATGTCAACCAATTACAGATCCACCTAACAGTAGCATTATCTATCCCACATTCTAATGATTTCTTTGCAAGTATATCATGGGGAACCTTATCAAAGGCCTTACTGAAATCAAGTTAAATAACATCCACAGCACTCCCCCCATCCACCAGGCCTGTAACTCTATCAAAGAAAGATCAAATTAGTCTGGCACGACTTGTTTTTGAGAAACCCATGTTGACTTTGAGTAATGACAGCATAGCTTGTTAAATAATTACATACTCTCTGCTTAATAATCAGTTCAAGAATCTTTCTAGGAATAGATAGACCTAAATTTTCGCCTACATTCTGAAGTGGAATAGATTCAGAAGGATAATCATGGTTCTTTCTCTCTCAAATTAGCTGTGAGAGAAGTATCTTAAAAGAAAAGCATGTATACTATTCACAGATCTATCTATCTATCTATCTATCTATCTATCTATCTATCTATTGCCGGTCTTCTGAAAATGATCTCTGGGCAGTTTACAATAAACATAAAATATACATATTAGCTATTAAAATAAACAGATTAAAAACAGATATAAAGGCTAACTGGCAAGAGCAACTATAAACAAGCCCCAGGGAAAGAACAACAAATAAACAAATGGACAAGACACATTAGTAGTCGCTATATGCCTCTTTAAAGAGCAAGGTTTTGAGGTGTGTTGACTCAGTGGGCTAGAGCGCTGAAACTGTCAGTTGCAAAATCGGCAGCTCAGCAGTTCGAATCCTGGGTGCCACACAGCGGAGTGAGCTCCCGCTGTTAACCCCAGCTCCTGCCAGCCTAGCAGTTTGAAAGCGTGTAAATGCAAGTAGCCATAAAAATAATGTGAGAGAAATATAGGCTGAATAAGAATTGGATAAGTCACATAACAAGCCTTATAAGATGGTGTGTGGACAACTGTTTCTCAAATGTGCCAGCCCCCTCAGAATAGCTGACTTTTGGACACTGAATCTGAATCAATACAGGTTGAATCCCTGTGGATGCTTTTATACATCTGTCTAAACGTTGCTTCAGAATTCTTGACTTAACTCTAATGTTCAGATCTCAGTCTCAACAAGAACAATTCAGCACAGCGTTTTGGAGTGTCTCAGGTGGAAAACATGGCAAACATCATTTTAACACTAATTTCAGAACCGTACAGTAAGTAGATACAGTATTATAAATGAGCTTTTCCACACATGCTTCAGCTCCTTGTGTTTTCTGTCGCTTCCAAATCTTTATCTACTTTGTGTTTTAGAGTGAAATGATTATTGTGGGGGTGGGGGAGACCTTTTTTCTTTTTCAAACTGAAGAATAGACTCAGAGCAACTCTAACCCTTCCCCCTCCCCCTCCCCCTCCCCCTCCCAGTGGCTATGCAGTACTCTGTTAAAGAATACCAAACCAAGTCTGTGCAAAACATTACTATTTTAAGGTCAACACCCCCCTACTGGAGCAAAGATTTTGAGATATAAGAAACTGGACTGGATGGGTCCTTGGCCTGATCCAGCATGGCTCCTCTTATGGGTACTTTTTAAGAAGAGAGGCAGGAAATAAATATTTAAAATAAATGGATATAGATATCCAAATGGTAAAACCATCTTCAAACACACATGTCAAACTTTTTCCTGCTCTGGTATCTCTTCCTGACTGAAGAGAAAGAAAAATATAGAAGGCCCTTGAATTGTTATCCTACACCCTGATACTTAGCAACCTTACTCTTAAAAACAACAGGCTGGTTTAACTGCCCCAGATGCACTGTGTATTTTTATTTATTTATTTATTTATTATTGAATTTATACCCTGCCCATCTTCCCAAGGGAACTCTGGGTGGCTTACAGGCTGAGAATTCAACAGCTATCAATGATACAAATACATAGAAACACACAGACAATTATCATAAACATAAAACCATATGGCACCCTTGTAAGACCTTATCTCGTTCAGAAGCGTCCAGCAGTGGGAGTAACCACAACAGATGGCGGGGGGGGGGGAGTATTTAGGCTAGGTCACCAAAGGCCTCGCGGAATAAGATGGTCTTCACCGCTCTGCAAAAGGCCAGCAGGGACTCTGCAGAGCGCACTTCGCTGAAGAGGCTGTTCCACAATGAGGGAACAGCCACCGAGAAAGCCCAATTATGGGTTGAAGTTTGTCTGGCCTCTCGGGGGGTGGCAACCCGAAGCGAGTGCGCTCGCGACTGCCGAACTGGTCGGGCCAAGGTTGATTGCTGGGCGATCTGCTCTGCCAGGTAGTCCGGGCCCAGGGCATGGAGGGTTTTATAAACTAAAACCAGAACCTTGAATCTGATCCGGGACGCAACGGGCAACCAATGCAGCTGGGCCAGAACTGGGGTGATGCGGTCAAAGCGACGCGCATCCAGTCTGGCTGCCGCATTTTGTACCTGCTGCAATCGCTGGAGAAGAGTCCAGGGGAACCCCATGTAGAGGGTGTTGCAATAGTCCAGCCTCGAGATCACCAGCACCTGTACCACTGTTCTCAGGGAGTCGCCGTCTAGGTACAGGCCGATCTGGGCAATCTGTCGAAGATGGTAAAACGTGGTCCGGGTCACGGCAGCCACCTGGGCACATATACCTCTGTTTTCCAAGAGATGGGAATGGCCAAAAAGCCTAGCTAGGGGACTACCATTGCTGTCCCTAGCATCTGTTGCCTGAGGTGATCCCTCAACTCTGTGAGATGTAAGATTGCCTTGCCAGATCATTGGTCTTCCTAGAGCAGTTTCGCCTAGACTGACTGACAGGGGTTCTGCTGATATGCTGGCAGGCATACTTCTCAGGCCAGAAATGGAACATGGGACTTTTTTGAGGCAACACATCCCATAGTACTTAAAGTACTCTCTGGGGTGTACACAATATAATTAGGCAAGCTGCATGTTGCACACACATACACACTCACACCCCATTGAGTTGGATATCATTTGCCAGCCTCAGAAGGATGGAAAGTTGAGTCAACTTTGAAACAACTACCTGAGCCCAGGATCAAACTTAGATTGTGAGCAGAGCCTTTGACTGTGGTACTGCAGTTAACTAAAACTGCATTTGCTTTGGACATCACAATCTCTCTCTCTCTCTCTCTCTCTCTCTCACACACACACACACACACACACACATTGCAGAGCAAATGCAATCCTATCCTTCCATCCTATGTATTCACTATACTTCTTTGTGGTGTTAAAACTTGGACCCTTACAGATGCATTATGCAGCAAGCTAGAAGCATTTGAAATGTGGATTTACAGATGAATTCTGAATATACTTTGGACAGCCAATATTACAGCACATAGATAAAAAGCTAGATATCCTCAATACCATAAAGAGAAGAAATTTGCAATATTTCGGACACATAATGCACAGTAAGAGGTATCATCTGTTGCAGGTTATCCTTCAAGGCAAAATAGATGGGAAGCGTGGCCTGAGGCATAGAAGAACATTCTGTCTTAAGAACTTAAGCCAGTGGGTCCACAGTGAGCACAGATGCTCTATTTAAAATAGCTTTAGATAGAAACCAGTTCAGGCTGCTGATCGCCAATGTTCTAGGAGGACGTGGCATTTGAAGAAGAAGAAGAAATGCATGCTGCACATTATACCAGAATTTTTAATCTGTCAGGGTAGAAAAAGAAGAGAGATCTTTCTCTTTGCTTCCTGGGCTCATTGAGAATTAAACTGATGCTCCGTTTTATAGATCATCGGTTTTCAGATCCAGAAAGGGTGAACTACAAATTTGAAAGTGGAACCTGGTAAGTACAAAACTTTAAAAATAAACTAACGGCTCATTATAATATTTAATCTAACCAATTAAAACAGTCAGCTGTATGGATGGATCTTGATGAGATGTGTTCCAACTCAGGCCTTATTCTGGGGCTTTCGTAGGACAGCTAGAGTTCCCTCTTGGGAAAATTGGTTGCAGTATAGCGGGTATAAAAATAAATAAATAACTAAATACAATGCCCCTTTCGCTGTTTTGCATTACATCTGTTTACCATTTTCTAAGCTGTGGTTGGGACTGGGCTTGACTGCTTCCCATTTCTTGAAACTTTAGCTTAGGATCGAAACCTGAGACTGGGAATGGGCCCTTGTGATATCATAGGTGGCCTTTTTTTGTACCCTGAGATTTTTTTGTAACAAATTTAAAATATTGTGTGCTTGAAGGGATCTGTTCTTCATTTCTTCCTAAACAAGTATGAAGAGAACAAATAAAAGGAAAAAAGAATAATGATGGGTAATTAAATAAGAGCTACAGATGAACACAATTGAAGGGCTAAACCTAGCCCTCTCCATATTAGTCTTTAATGCTGTCATAGATGTCATACCTGTGGAGGATGGTGGCCAGAGCTGTAGTCTACTTTAGTTAATAATAGCAGGGTACATACAGGGTACCAGTTCTGCATGCTTGCTTGCCTGCTTACTTACTTACTTACCACCCTGCCCATCTAGTGGAAATTACTCTGGGGAGCTTACAACAGAAAACCACAACAAAAGACAAATTTACCCCCCCTACATCCCACCTATAAATACAAAAACACACCATGGTGATGGTAATACAACTAAATAAAATAATACTATAAATTTAAACAATAAATCAAATCAACAGGGAGAAGATACTCAAAGATCTGTCTAAAAAGCAATGTTTTCTATTCAATCCTACCCAACAATTCTAGTAACACTGTTAGTCAGGTACTAGCAGGTAGTACCCAAGAATTATATTTGGCATGGGAGATATGACCAGGGTACTACAGATCTTGGGACTATTGGTTTTTTAAAAAGGCCAGTAAGTTAGTTGTTCATGTTTGCAAATTAGTTGTGACTGATGAGTAACATAGTATATTATTAACATGTTACTAAAAAATGTTACATTTTTGCCAATCTCTCTTCAAAACCCTCCAGTAATGTTTCTGCGGTAATGTTAGTATCTCTTGTTATAGAGAAAGTCTTAGCATTTGCCTCGTTTTCATTAAAACGCTTAAAAGAAAGAATGCTAGGCCTTGCTTCAACTGCCCAAAAGATGAACAAGTGAGACGTATTCTTGGGGGCCACTCTGTCAAGCACAATATTTGTCTTGACATTTCACAGCTCCTCTCCCTCGTGTCTTTAAGTGCAGTTACTTAGAGCACGTTGTATCCTTCTGTTGCTTAGAATCATGCCCCATTGGCCGATAAAGAAGGAAGCTGCTGCTTACTAATTGTGCTGAGTATCTTTTTATGATGGCATAGAGAGAATGTTTCAGTTGTGACCTGTGTGTAAACAAACATTTATGGAGTTGCCAGGAAGGAGAGCTTATCTTTACCCTGGTTCAGTTAAAGTTGTAGGGCAGGGAATAATAGACCAGCCGTGAGCTTCCAAACACTTTGTTTGAGTGCACAATTCTGTGTACTCCTCCATATTTTCTATGCTAGCTAGGACAGATAGAAACTGTAAGCCAAAAAGCATCTGGGGAGGCCAAGGTGCCTATTTCTGTGGTAGAGGATGATGTTTTGAAGTCACACTGCCTTCTCCCCCTGGGTCCATTGCAAACTGACACTTTCTACAGATATTGGTTAGTTGTAAATACGTAGCACTAGATCTTGCTCAGAAGGAGCCACCGTCTTGTTGGCTGTTCTGGCTGAGCTTCGTAATATGGAGCAAATGCTTAATAGGCTGCCTTGCAGCTGGATAGCTGTGATTCATGCTCCATCACTACCAGCTGAGCACTTGAATGGTCTGGTTTAACTCCTCATCTCAAAATGCCCTGCTAGCAGCTATAGATTTTCTTTTTACAAAGAAATCAGTCAGTACATGAGCATCAATCAGTACCTAGCTAACCTATCCATTACTAGGCAAGAAGGATTAGAGGTCTCTCTCCCTGCCAGATGTTTTAGATGGATTTTGCCCTGCTAGAGAGCTCCTCTATGGTTTCATCCTGGCCAGGGATAAGAACAGGAGAAGCCACTGTTCTGACCCTGCACACTGTGTTTGTCCTTAATAGATTATTTCAGAAGCTCAGGGTGACATAAATCATTATCTTCCAGTCTTATCTTTCCAAAGGCCTATAGCAGTTTGATATTATATTTTATTTTTGGCCATAGTCTAGCATGCTGACTACTGTACGACTCTGCTCAGCGTGGCATCCTCCAGAGGTGATGGACTATAGTCCCCATTATCTCAGGACTGTCATGCTTGTTGATGGCAAGCTTTGTAATCTGAGATGCCTGCAAAGTGGAGGAAGCTGTGTCATGCATGACTATTGCTTATGCCTGGAAGCACCAGCTTAAGCTGTAAGGAAGAACATCCAGGTAGGGAGAAATTAGATCCTTGAAAACAAAAGAAACTGACTTGGCATTGTTACAATGAGTTCAGTCTAGCAGAAGTGAATATTAATGGATAATGGAGGACCAATCCATCTTTCAAGAAACTGCTAGATTTCTCAGGTCTGCCTCTTCCTAGTTTGTAAAGTGTTTCAGGGATCTTAACTCTTGCAAGAATGCCTTTGCTCTACTCATGGCCTGAGTAGATGAGAATGTTAAATATATCTCCTTGCTTTTGATCTGCAGCAGCAAGATGGAACTTGTAGATGATAATACCATAATCCGGGCAAGAGGTTTGCCATGGCAGTCGTCAGATCAGGACATTGCGAGGTTCTTCAAAGGCCTGAACATTGCCAAGTGAGTGCTCTCATTCCAAATGACATGCTTGTTCCTTCCAGTTCTGTTCTCAAAATATTTCCTGAGTCCAAAGTATTGGCTGCGTGTGATTACCAGCCAAAAGGTGTTCTTATGAAACCTCTGGGAGGAGCACTGCCTTCTGACATGATGCCAAATATGATGCTGCCTTCTGAGATGATGCTGAATATGAAGACACAGTACAATTTCTAGGTCTGAGGAGATGGAAGCGCCTTACTTGCTTCCCAGAGCTCTCCTGGGGGATGGGGCGAAAGATGAGAGTGGCTGCTTTCACACGACCCCTAAAATCCACTGGCAACTTAATTTCAGATCCCCCAGCCAGAGATCATGTAGGTTTTGTTCTGCTTCTTGTGTTCCCACCCTTCCGCACTCTGATTCCATTGCTTCTGTCTGCGGTGAGGGGATGAAGAAAAAATAGGAGAAAAAATGCAGGCTCGCCTCCACCTGCCATCCCAGCAGCCCCGTTAAGGATTCCAGTCTGTTAAAGGGGCAGGGGACAACAAAAACAAACAGAAGGCGGAGGACAGCCAGGGATTCACAGCTTTACAATCTGCATTGGAAAATTTTTTACCTCCGGAGACCAGGTACTTGTAAAATGCGCTGGGGCACGCTAAAGTGGGCATGGTCATACTTTTTTTTTTAAAGTCTGCTGCTGGTGGGAAAACAATTTTGTGCTCCGGATCTTCAAGTGTTTTGCAGCGGATTTTAGGGGTTGTGTGAATTGGCACAGTGTTAATGAGGCTAAGTCTGACCCACAAGATCCATCCGATTCCATTAGCCCTAGAGAACATAGTTGAGAGATATGATAGGAGCTGCTGTAGGCCATGCATTTCCCATGCTTGCATTGAGCCCTTGAAACCTAAATATCTTTGGAAGGCTGCTGCTCTTCCCAAACACTTTTCAAGTCAAGGGAGCATTGAAGGAACGAACCCACATGCATTTCCACACTCAAAAGGCTGCATGCCCTCCTTCTTTCATGGTCTCACCAAAACAAACGATGTCCTTACCAGCAGTGACCTGAAAGATGGAGCTGTGATTCCTTCACAGACCTATTTCTCCCCCCTGTTCATACGCCAACTATCAACATTTGTTCTCTAAGCCTAAAGGAGGGGTGGGATTAGAGACTGTAGATAGGGACAAGTGTTTTGTTTTGAAATCTCTGTTGCACAGAATACAATTAGAATGCAGCAACACTGCCACTGTAAAAGCTTTGGTAATTTTTGCTTAGTAAAATGCATTCTAACTCACTCTCTGGATTGACTGAAAATGATAATCAAAAAGCAACTGCAAGCACCAAATGATAAGGGAATAAAACTGTGTCTCTGTAACTGGAAAACCTAGGAATCTGAGATAAATAAAGTGGAATGGCAAAATTTGGCCTGAATCACCATTTTCAAGGGGTATGCATTTTAATGGGAAACAAATCCATTATATTTCTGTGTAATAACTCTGTAGTGGTTACTTCTAGTACATAAATGAGCTGTCTAAGAATTCCCGGCAAGTCCTCAGTGTAGCAAGTAATCCAATTATCACGTTCCTGCTGTTCTGTGGGAGGAGACAGAACACAGATTTGTGTGTTCACTGGAGATGAAATGTCCATGTTGACGCAAACAGGAGAGGAAGAGGCTGCCATTCTCATTTTTGTTGATTCCTGAAAGAGCCTCTGAAACATGAATGCTTCATGGTAACAAAATAGGGGGACACACAAGTTTAGTTCCTTTCATCTTTCGTTCTTTCGTTTACCCTCTCTTTCATCCAGTAGTGCAACAAGGGCTGTGCTATCGGAACATCCAGAGTAAGTGGGACTTCTGAAACTGTAAAACACCTGAATTGGTTGAAACCCAGTGGGCATTTTACTTGTTTATTTTATTTATTTCATAGTGTGCAAGCTCCTAGAGCTACGTTGCACTGCCTGCCTATACATGCTCTGTCTTGGATCCATTCCTCTCCCACCCCACCCGCACCCCACCGTATACTTAGGATTGTTATTTTTATTCCTCCCTCCCCCATTTCATTTTTTTCCCCAAGCTCATTTGTCCTTTCCTCTCTTGATTAATTTCTGTCTACCCACTACTTTACCGAACTCAAAGAACAGATGAGAAGATGACATCAAATGATGGGGGAAAGAAAACTTACTATTTTGATTTGGGGGGAGGTCTTGATGGGTTTTTTAAATGTCTTGACTTGCTTGCTTGGTTTTCTTGGTTTTTGGGAGATGGGGTTGTATGTGTGTCTCATTTTGTTTTTTTGTTTTTTCTTGTGGGGATATGATATTTAGCTGCTATTTTGTTTATTTATTTTGTGTTTTTATCCTTTTATAGAATAGAAACCCAGTTGGATTGGGTATTATTTTGTTTGGCAGTGTGTATTTTGGGAAGTAGACAAATTCTTTCATGGCTTCCTTTGCTTTTGGGAGCATAGCTTTTACAGGTTCTTTAGGGTTTTTAGATGAATGCTAGAGATCACAAATGGGGAAAGAAAACAAAATGTCCTGAAAGTGGCAGCCCCTTTCATTTTAAACTAAAGGACTGGAACACAACTTATACGAAACAAGACACCCGTCCCCAAAAGAATCTGAAATGAAACAAAATCAAGAAGTTTAACTGTGCATTTCCCAAGTTCTCCTCTTCAGTTAGAAAAGAAATTCAACATGGAATTCTTCCCATAAAAAAAATATGAAAAATACAGGAATCAATCCTATACTCCTAAAAAAAGCTGTTTCCTTCTCCCAATGATATATTTTCATAATTTCTAATTGTCGAAAGAGCCTTCAGTCATTTCAATCATTAGCGGAGAAACAACTGTAATCAGTTCTATATCTACAGTAATAAATCTAGTATCTGTACATGTCATGCAGACCTACTGTGGCTTATGGCAGCACTGTTTAATTACTAAATACACACCAGTTTTAGTTGAGTAAAAGCGCTTGCTTGAACATATATTTCTGAAGAACAACCGGAAGATACATCCTTGGAATATAATAAGAGAGATTGCTGTTGTGAGTTTTTCAGGCGGTTTGGTCGCGTTCTGGATGCCCCCCCCCCCCGCTGTTTTGCCAGACTCTGTGGCCGGCATCTTCAGAAGGCAATATGGAGATAACGTAGCATGAACATTCTCAGAGCTGCAATGCCTTGCCACAGAAATTTACATGGGTGTAACAGCTTCTAAAAAGTGTGTGTGTGTGTGTGTGTGTGTGTGTGTGTGTGTGTGTGTGTGTGTGGTGTATTGCTAAATATGCCCAGGGATCTTTTCATCATGGAAGACGAGGTTTCGTGGAAGTGGGCCTGTATGGCTGGTGCTATCACCGCCTCTGTTTGCTCTCTCCCTTTTCAGAGGAGGTGCCGCCCTTTGTCTCAATGCCCAAGGCCGAAGGAATGGAGAAGCTCTGGTACGGTTTGTAAGCGAAGAGCACCGGGATCTAGCTTTGCAAAGGCACAAGCATCACATGGGCAACCGGTATATCGAGGTAAGCAATGCAAGCTGTCAGTTGCTGGGATGAAGCACTGGAAAGTCTGTGCAAGTGTCACAGTAAACATTCTCCTCCCTCTTTTCCAGGTGTACAAAGCAACAGGCGACGACTTTCTGAAAATTGCTGGAGGTAATCTTTTCCTGGTCACAGTCTGGTCTCAAATCATAAACAATTATAATTTCATGGTAGATTTTTTTTTTAAAAAAAGTTGAGACTGGTGATCATGTAGGAGTACAGTTGTCCCCTGCCATTTTGTGATTTATATAGTGCGGTCCTGGTATATCACGGGACCACAGGATATGAAGACAAGGGTCCCGGGGCAAGCTGTGTGGGCCTCTTTGCGGCCTCCTGCACTTAGCCCAGGCCTGTTGCTGCCCCAGGCGGGTGTCCAATGGGCTTCCCGGGTGTGTCGGAGGCCCCAGAAGCGGTTTCTGGTGAACCAGAAGTGACTTCCAAAGAAACGGAAGTACCTTCAGGAACACCTGAAACTACTTCTGGGGCTTCTGACAGGCCCAGGAAGCCTTTTGAAGGTCTGTTCAGGGCAGCACCAGTCCTAGGGCAAGTGCACAAGGCCCCAGACAGGCCCCCCAGTCCCAACCCAACCCAGAATCTGCATATCGTGGATTTTTCTTTATCTCGGGTTGGGTTGGGCCCCTAACCCCCCATGATAAATGGGGGATTACTTTATCAGTGTTCCTATGCACTAAAGAGCTACTGTATAGCATTTGCTAACACTTTAACAATCACAGTGCCATCACATAGTATCCTGGGAGTTGTAGTTTGGTGTGGCATTTAGAATTCTTTGCTTGTATTCTCACTGGAACTAAAGCACTGGAACCCTCCAAAGGAGAACTTCATACCATGCCATTCTCCCCCTTCAGAGGAGCAATTTGAGCTTATATCTACACAACCCAGTTATAGTAGATTGACTCCACACGAACTTTATTAGTTTCAACTTGTAGAATTCTGGGTTTGTTATTTGTTGAAGTACTTAGTCTTCTGTGCTAGAGAAGTCTTAGAATCTAGCCGTGGATTCTGAAGGACAGAGCCTTAGTGAATAAAGTGATATAAAGCTTTTATAACTATGTGGCATAGATAGTGATGATGAATGATGATAATAATTGCATGCCACCAAACTGATTCCATCTTGTGGCAAGCCTTCTAGTTAGCGTGGTTCAGGCATTTGGATTCAGACATCTACTCAGCCATTAAACTTCCCCAATGACCTTGAAACCAAAGTTCTGCACATACTGTATGCATACAATTTGTATCTCAATCTCCCCCCTTCCTTCCACACCCTGTAGAACATTCTAGAACATGCTTCTGTTCATTCCATGGAACAGTGTAGATAAAGCTTCAATGGCAGGATAATTAAAATAAATGCACACTTTGTCTGCTCAGAAGAGAAAGTGCCCATATGACATGTTTAAATGTTACGTACCCGTGAAGCGGTTGTTGTAATACATTGAATCGTGTTCTTCATTGCACTCTCTTTTGCCAGACGTTGGGAGCAGCTTTTTATATTCTTATAACTGGCAAGGACAGGACCCTCAGCTTATAAAGTGTCTGTTGCACTTCTAGTGATGATGGTGTGGTGCCTGGCTCAAGGCATTTGGCTGCTTGACATAGCAGGAATAAATGACCCCACCCAACCAAAATCACAGTAGCCTGCCAACTTATTTCAGTAGATGAGACACAAAAATGTCTTCTCATTCTTGGCAGTAAAAAAAGGTAGCAATAGCAAAGTATTCTTTTAAAAAGTTGCTCTTATATAATTCCTCCAATTGGTATTGAGCCTGTTGCCTCATTCAGCCTAATATTAGATCTGTGTTGGGGTAGGAGGCTTTGAGGATCAGCTACATGTTGGTATTCGGATCTCCATGTTGGTATTAGGATTGGATTTTTTTTAAAATGTACTCCCTATTCCTGTGTTGAAAGAAATTGGATTCCTTTCTCAAAACCTCCATTCAGAATACAGTGGAGCCTGGAAAATGTTTTCTTTCTTTCTTTCTTTCTTTCTTTCTTTCTTTCTTTCTTTCTTTCTTTCTTTCTTTCTTTCTTTCTTTCTTTCTTTCTTTCTTTCTTTCTTTGCTGGGGGGGGGTAGTACTAAAACACCCAGATTCTCCCAGCCATCACAGCTGCTTTTGTACTTATCAAGCACTGCAGTACTGACTCATTGTCTTAAATTACATAGGTAGGATAATTCTTAGGGTAAATTCCTCAGGCATTGTTGCTGTAATTAGGCTATAAAATGGGGCTGGGAATCTGTCCTCTTGTGCTCTGTAGTGGGCTGTGCATATTGATGGCACTGCGTAGTAAATTAATGTTTGATTTGGAACCTAAGCGTCTTGAGGCATTACCTTCATGTAGGTTATGAATAATAAGTCAAGCCTACACATTGCCTCAGGTGAGGGTGGACTGTGGAAAACAACCAAAGGAATTGCTTTGCTAGACTTGTCAAGGTGTGCCCTGTGCAGCATTATTTCTGGCTTTTACACAGAAGTAAAAACGCTTCAAAGGCTTAAATGTTCAAAGGCCAAAGCAGAGAAAGGCTTGCTATTTCAGAGTGTTTGGGACACGATTTTTTATCACAAAAGATGGGGAAATTTGACAGTTTCACTTTCTGCCAATTTTGAATTCTAAACCCTCAAGTACTTTCTCTCCTAAACCCGAAAAAATGTAATTTTTAAAAAAAAATCCTTAGAAAGAAATTAAAATGAAATTCTGCAAAGCCAATTCTTAGCATGGAGAAGACCATGTTATACCTATCTGCTAAAGATCAGGAGGCCTTCAGACAAAACAACCTGGCAACCATAAATAACTTAGAATCCGGTAAAATATACTATATTAGTACAAAACCCAGGCTTTTAGGAATTGGGCATCTTGGACCTGGGTGGGTATTATTTCACCATCACCACCACCTTATACATTTAGTATACTTCTCTATGGTGTTGAAACTTGGACACTTTACAGATGTATTAGGCAGGAATCGGGAAGCATTTGAAATGTGGATGTACAGACTAATTCTGAAGGTACTTTGAACAGCCAGAGTCATAAATGTGGCCATATTACAGTGCATGAATAAAAAGCTAGAAAATTCTCAGTGCTATAAACAGAAGAAAATTACAATATTTCAGTTACATAATGCACAATAACAAATACCATCTGCTGCAGGTTATCCTTCAAGGCAAAATACTGTAGATGGGAAGCATGGCCCAGGGCACAGAAGAACATTCTGGCTTAAGAATTTAAGCTAATGGTTTGCAGTGGGCACAACTTCTCTATTTAGAATAGCTTTAGATAAAAAACAGATTATGCTGCTGATTGCCAATGTTCTATGAAGACATGGCACTAAAAGAAAAAGACCACCTTAGATTTTTCTCTACAAAAATCTTAATTCTTTAACCACGTGAATTCTCCAGTCCAGATTTAAAGGCATTTACAAATATTGGTAAATAATGGTAAGAAATACCTTCCGTTTATACCTCTCACATTTTAGCCTCTTTTCAAACTATTTTCCTTCCACAAAATTAAAAAGAAGTTAAGAAGTATGAAATATAATAGGTTCACAATGTTTCCTTAATTAATAGTACTGGGAGTTGTCTGAAATTTGCTTGCAGAAAAGAGCGACTAAAATGATTACTGTCTGGGGCACCTCCCTTATGAGGAAAGGCTAAAACATTTGGGGCTCTTTAGTCTGGGAAAAAAGGCATCTGAGGGGGGGGGGATATGATTGAGACGTACAAAATTATGCAGGGCATGAATAAAGTGGATAGAGGGACTCTCTTCTCCCTCTCACAAAATACCAGAACTAGGGGACATCCACTCAAACTGAGGGTTGGGAGAGTGAGAGCAGACAAAAGAAAATGCGTATTTAGCCAGCGTGTTGTTAGTCTGTGGAACTCCCTGATACAGGATGTGGTGATGGCATTTGGCCTGGATGCCTTCAAAAGGGGATTGGACAGATTCCTGGAGGAAAAGTCCATCACAGGTTACAAACCATGATGGAGATGTGTAATCTCCAGGCTTAAAACCATATGCGCTCCCAGAGGCATATGGTGGGGCCACTGTGAAATACAGGAAGTTGGACTAGATGGGCCTTTGGCCTGATCCAGCATGGCTCTTCTTATGTTATGTTCTTATGTTCTTAACATATACAGCCATCCGAGCTTCTTATTTTCCTGATCCTCCTCCTAGGCACATCCAATGAAGTTGCTCAGTTCTTATCCAAAGAGAACCAAGTGATTGTTCGGATGCGGGGTCTCCCGTTTAATGTGACAACAGAAGAAGTGCTAGCCTTTTTCGGTCAACACTGTCCCGTGACCGGTGGAAAAGAAGGGATCCTGTTTGTGACTTATCCTGACAATAGGCCAACAGGAGATGCATTTGTATTGTTTGCCTGTGAGGAATATGCACAGAATGCGTTAAAAAAACACAAGGACTTGTTGGGCAAAAGATATATAGAACTCTTCAGGAGTACTGCGGCTGAGGTTCAGCAGGTGAGTCCCAATGGTTATTACTAATATCACAATGTGAGATGCTAAACCAAACCTGATAAAAGGAACAGCTTCACCACACAACATGTAGTTAAATGTAAGAATTTGCTGTACTGTTTGTCATCCATCTTGGATATCTTTAGCAGAGGAATAAGGCTCTATCAGTGGGCACAAGTCATGATGTCTATCTGTTACCTCCAGTATCAGAGGCAATGGCTGCAATCTCGTTGCTTAGTATAAGAAGCCCCCATTGATTCAATGGGACTACTCTTGTGTGGTTTACTACGCTAAGTCAACATCAGAGTTTTGAAATACTACACTTTATTTATTTATTTATTTATTTATTTATTTATTTATTTATTTATTT
>JAHTLZ010000204.1:25322418-25377687 GCA_023846285.1 Phrynocephalus versicolor | reverse complement strand
TTTATTTATTTATTTATTTATTTATTTATTTATTTATTTATTTATTTATTTATTTTCACCCGCCTTTCTCCTTGGAAAAGAACCCAAGGCGTCTTACAGTAACGAGGGATAATATACAGTCCAGTGCAATTAAGACATGTTCAAGTGTTTGAGAAAAAGGAATTGAGGGACATCTTACAACATTAATAGACAACATTACATTAAAACTGCAAGGTTATAAGTGTGTGTGTGTGTTGTGTCGTTACAGTCGTGACCAACTGTTCGTGACTAACACAAAGTCTGTATGAGCCTATGGATTTGTATAAAATACACATGGTAGTCCACCATTCAGGGAAAGCTTGCCTGAAGAGAAAGGTCTTTGCCTGTTTCCTGAAGGACAACAGAGATGAGGCAACAGAGATCCTGGCCTCTAGTGGGAGGGAGTTCCAGAGTCTGGGCGCAGCAGTCAAGAAGGCCCTTTCATGGGTTCCCAAAAGATGTACCTGTGATGGTGGCAGGATGGAGAGAATGGCCTTTCCTGATGACCTTAGCACCCAGGCCGGTTCATACTGTGAGATTCGATCTTTGAGGTACCTAGGACCCAGGTCGTACTGTGCTTTGTAGGTCAAGGTCAGCACCTTGAATTGTGCTTGATAGCTGATCGGCAGCCAGTGGAGCTGTTTTAATAGGGGTGTAATTACACCATTACACTACATTACATTAGGGGTGAATTGCACCATCAAAAAAAATGAACAAGGGGGTCCTAGGGCAAATTAAACCTGAACTATCTCTGGAGGCAAAAAAAAAATGATGAAACTGAAGTGGTCCTGCTTTGGGCACATCATGAGAAGGCAAGATTCTCTAGAAAAGACAATGATGCTGCGAAAGGTGGAGGGCATCAGGAAGACCAAGTACAAGAGGGATTGACTCCCTAAAGGGAGGCACAGGCTTAAATTTAGAAGATCTGAGCAAAGCTACTGAGGACATGCATTTAGTAGGGAGAGTCTAGCAGCTGTAGATGCAAGAAGGAACTTTTCCAAGTTCCTTTTAAAATGCACAAGCATTTTAATGCAATTGCATTCCTCTACTTTCTGTGAGCTTCCTCTAAGCATCTGGTTAGCTACTGTGAGAAAAATAATGGCATGTAAGTAGATCAGAGATGTATTTCTTCCTGCTCATCAGGGTTATGAACTATGGAGACCAATCATCTGACTTGGTATAATGCTACTACCCGTGTTCCTTAAGTATCACAACCGGAGAGAGAATACTGAAAAAAAGAGTTCCTAGGGTGAGGCTGGGGAGCCTGTGGCTGTAATCCATGTTGTTGAATCCCTGTATCTCTTAGTACTAGCCAGTGGTGAAATAAAACGGGAGCAGTGGCCAGCCAGCCCATGGATGAACTACTGGGTCCTTGTGCAAGGGTGAAAAATATGTGGCTCCAAACCCATTTTTGCAAGGCCCTACAGCGGACATTCCCAACCTTGTTTCCATAAACCATACCCTTGTATGTGTGTGTGGGGGGGGTGACTTTCTGCCATCTCATCTTCAGGCCGCTTCCTCGTCACCTCTGGAAGCATGGACAAGCAAGCCATCAAAGGGGATAAAATCCATAAGAAATTCTGTCTTGTACCAACTTCTATTGGCAGGAAAGGGGAAGGTGGCACAAGCCCCTGGGTACTTCTAACTGTCCTGGTTTGCACCTCTGGGGCAGTTACCACGCAAGAGTCTCCCATATCTCTTGAAAACATGTTCAGGTTTTTTTAGGGGGTGAAATCCATTGGTATTTAAGCCAGCCAAGTTTTTCTCCCGAATCAATAGTCAGTTTACAGCCATTGTTATGTGTATCTTGGAGATACTGTCATGGCCCCCAAAGGGTCCTGTCATAATAAAAATGGGTTCCAGGCCTCCAGAACTTGCTTATCTTTGCCCCTCGTTGGTATTTTGATTTGGTTAGCTCTTTGGCTTTTACTTGATTTTGTTTTCTTATCATTCAATGAGAATTCAGTGCCTTTTAAGTATGAATAGATGTGCAAGTTACACCCCAGTTCCTATGAAAAACATACTATACTTACTATCTTTCAGGTACTCAACCGGTATTCATCCACCCCTCTCATTCCTCTCCCAACTCCACCTATCCTTCCAGTACTACCTCAGCAATTTGTGCCTCCAACTAATGCCAGGGACTGCATACGACTCCGCGGTCTTCCTTATGCTGCCACTATAGAGGACATTTTGGGGTTCCTGGGGGAATTTTCTGCTGATATCAGAACTCACGGGGTTCACATGGTATTAAATCACCAGGTAAGTTAAGGGGGAAATTATTAGTATGTGGAAACTTTTTCCTTTAGGTTTTATGACTAATGTACTTGGGACTAAATCCAATTGTTAATCCCCGCCCCGCCCCCCCAATAGACCGGGCGTACTGAATGAATGTGGCGTATATGGATGTTGGTTTTCAGATTGCCATTGATTCAGAAGGTTGCTCTGGGTAGACTAAGAAAACGAATTATGCCTTAGCCACTGTACAATGCTTTGAGGAATGGAATCATTGGGTATCCTCCTGAGATTCTACTTGTCAATCTGATAACGATCCAGGAGGGGTAATTCTTTCCCCCCCCTCCTGGTTGTCTTGTTCTGGGCATTTGGGTTGGGTTGGGGGCACCCAAAGGGAGAAGGCAGTGGTGGTGGTGCCAATGAGGTGGCCCCATTCAGGAATGGAGGATCCCTCACCCCAGAGAGCACCATGCTCAGGGAATCTTTAAAATCCAATGCTAAAGTTGGCTTTTTATATGTTACAGTATTTGAAATCCTTACACTAATCTTTGGAGGTACATATTTACCCATGTTGTAAATGCACGAAACATATTTGTGTTGATTGCTGTCTATTGTAGTACATACATACCATATCAACCTTAATATGGACTTTCCCATAAAATATAACAAACTAAAATGTAGCCAACTAAGAAAAATGCAGAAAAGGGGAAAGAGCTGTTTGGAGTCTTCAATACCAATGTTATGAGACTTTGAAAAGTTTCATGTTGAGACAGCTACATTGTCATTTGGAACTAACATTTAAGTCCAGCATTTGGTTCTCACTTTCTGCCTTTACTTTGTGGCACAGAACTGCATTTTGACAGTGGAAATTCTTGAGTTCTGGCCCCTGTTGAAAATTAACTGGATAGCTGTGAAAATGGCTGTCTGCCATAAGATCTAATGTATGGTGATAGCTCTCATCCACCTGTGCACTCAAGTGACATAGAAAGGTTGACCCATCACCAATGCATCTGGTGGTTGTTGTTTTAACTAACCTCAGTCAACCATTGTTTATGAACTCTGGTTAGTCTCAGCTATGGTTTTGGGGAGGTGTGTGTAAAGTGTTTGTCTGCAGTTCCTTGCAGCCCGAGTCTGCACAGGCAATGGTGAGAGGAATGCCGAGGGTCCCCAAAATCTGCACTTTTCTTAACCCAAACCTTGTTTAGGTAACCAACCCAAATTCATAATTCATGGTTAAAAGTTGGCTTGCATCACTATAGCATCATTGAGGGTCATCACAGTTTCTCATCATTTGGACATAATACTAAATTTCTGTGTGCCAAAAATGGAAGCAATCCTGCCAGGCTTTGGGCAGGTGCACTGGTGGAGGCAAGGGAGAACATGATTTGAAGATGTGTTGATGTGACACATAAGAGGGCAACCCTGGCCCTCCAGCTGATTTTAACTTACAACTCCCATCAACTCTGGCTAGCATTGTCATTAAGATGCTGAAAATGGCCATGCAGAAATATTACAGAGCCAGTTGCCTGCTGCATATAAAAGCATGGTGTAGCAATGCTTCTGAACAAAAGTGGCTACCGGGACCCTTCTCAATAAGAGCCATTTGCCTAGCATATCTTTTTGTTGTATATAGCCCACAATTCTATACAGGAAGGGTACAGGGCTTGGCCCTAATCTAAAAAGCAAAAGCAAAGTGTTCTGCTTATATGTCGCCCCATACCACTTCAAGTAGTCTCTGGGCAGTTTACAGTTTTAATTACAGTATACAGGCTACACATTGCCCCCCCAACTGCCCAGCAAGCTGGATACTCATTTTACCTACCTCGGAAGGATGGAAGGCTGAGTCAACCCTGAGCTGGCTACCTGGGATTGAACCCCAGGTTGTGAGCACAGTTCTACCTGCAGTACAGGCATTTAACCACTGCGCCATGGGGCTCCTCATTTCCTATTTATTTTCATTTCCTATTTAACCTTGGAGTTACCATTGTTTCTGTAAATTTCTTTGTAGAAATGGGACTGACTGGGACGGGTCTCACTCACCTTATGTTACGGTGTTAAAGCTTGTTGCTTCCCCCCCCCCCTTTCAGGGCCGTCCCTCTGGAGATGCTTTTATCCAGATGAAGTCTTCTGATCGAGCATATTTGGCTGCTCAGAAGTGCCATAAGAAAACAATGAAAGACAGATATGTTGAAGTCTTTCAGTGTTCCGCGGAGGAGATGAACTTTGTATTAATGGGGGGCACCTTAAACCGAAATGGCTTATCCCCACCACCATGTAAGTTACCATGTAAGTTTTGCTTGGGTCTTGGCAGCGCTACTCTCTACTGTACGCTGGTAAGGTGTCGGAGCTTCTTTTCTCAATTCTTGTGACCATCTCTGGGGGAAACGGTTAGCATATGGGATCTGGAATGCAATGCTTTTCCACCTGAAATTGGTAGCAAATTTGGATTTGGGAGTTCTCCTTCTGGGTTGTGGACTATTGTGATTCAAAGAGGACGTGGCTTCCTTATTTCTTGCTTTTTTTTTCCTCTTGGGAACTTAATTTGTGCTGGGTGAATATTGTTGATTTTAAAAAAAAATCATTCACCAATCTAGCTCCTAAACCAGTGTTGGTGCCAAAGGTGGCACTTGGAGCCCTTTCTGAGGACACCCGACATCGCCTCTTTACTGCCACCTGTATTCAGGTTAATTTGCTATATTGGCACTCTGTGAAAAATTAGTAGGTTTTGAATCACAGTTTGAGGCACTCGGTTTCTAAAAGGTTTGCCATCACTGGTCTAGAGAGTGGCAGGTTTGGGGCAATGGTTGGAAGCTCTGGAAAGGCCAATATATGAGCTCTGTGGTTGCCTTCTGTCAGCAGACAATGCTGATGTATGTGAGAGTCAAGTCATACGACAGCTTAGAATAAAATTCAAAATGGAATTGTGTTTTAATTTTGAACCAGAACACTAGTGAAGCATACAATGTAGTTCAACAACTTGGCGTTTAAACCACAGGGAAGTAGGTGCTGCTGGTAGGATCTCCTTTATCTCCTAAAAAGCAGCTTTTCCTAGCATTTTGAAGTAAGAATGTAGCTGCCACGTGCTTCAGTTATTATCAGGAATGGGTGATGTAAAGGACTGTTGGAGATACAAATGACATATTTGGATTTTAAAAAATGTAGCTCGGGGTCAGGCAAGTTTGACGGGCCTGTTGTCATTAAATGCCATCAAGCAGGGACCAATTTATAGAAGCCCAAACAGGATATACAAGATGGGGGAGATATTTAAGGAGTGGGTTTTACTTGTTCCATACCCCCAGTTGGCTTCCACAGCTGGGCTTCCTGAATCCTAGTCCATCATTCTATCCACTACACACCACTCTGGGTGTCCCCTTGATGGGATTAGGGAACTAGTTTTCATTCATGGACCAGACCAGGTCTGAGAATGCTGAAAAATTAAAATACCCGAACCTCAAGTGACCGGATGTCCACTTCAGTTTTGCTTTGGGGGATGAGTTTGGGTTTAGGAGATTCCGATGGTCTTGGGTGCAGTTTGTCCAGCTGGATATCAATTTATCTCAAGTTATAATTTATGCACTGAAAACTTTGCGTGGAAATGTTGATCCTTTACGTATTCTGTCCTGGCCTCTCCTCTTATTTTAGGCATTTCTCCACCTTCGTACTCGTATCCGGCACCCACTGCGGTCATTCCAACTGAAGCAGCGCTCTACCAACCTTCAGTGCTTCTGAGCCCAAGGACCCTTCCGCCTTCCACAGCATATTATCCAGCTGGTACTCAGCTCTTCATGAATTATGCAGCATATTACCCCAGGTAACCAAAACCAAAACAAGTGGTTATTGTAAATGGTCTGTGCCTCACTGTGTTCATATTAATATTTAGTTATTCTTCCTATATGTGTGTGTGTGTGTGTGTGTTTTTTTTTTTTACTGTGAAGCACTATGGTACTTGTCGATTAAAAGATGAGTGGCATACAGCAGAAATTTTCAAATCCATATTGGTGTGATGCCCTTATTAGAGCAACTGAAGGTGAAAAGAAAAGCACCAATTTTCAACACCTCTTAATAAGGCAAGCCGCTGGAAAAAAGCTGATTTTTCCCCCCTTGAGGATCAAGCCAACCATCTTTGAACAAATTTTATGCCAGTGCCTTTTCAGTGTTAAAGGCTTTTTTTAAAAAAAATACAAAGGTAATGAACTATGCAGCAAATAGAACTACGTGTTACTTTTTCAACATGGTGTAGAGCAGGGGTCCTCAACCTAAGGCCCTTGGGCCAGATGCGGCCCCCCAAGGTCCTGAATCCGTCCCCCGGGACCAATTGCAACCCCGCCACCTACCCCCTGCTTTGTGAGCAAGCCAGCCTCTGCAGCTGTTTCTACTGCTGAGGCAGGTCAAAGCAGTCGGCTATGTCGCTTCCCCCCAACTACCACCCAGATGATCAGCATGCTGGCTAGTGGGGCATTCAAAGTGGGAGGGCTACGGCAAGGTCCCCCGCTCTCCTCACCTGCTGCCCAGATGGTTGGGGCAATTTAAAACGGGAGGTCTGCAGCAAGGTCTCCCACTCCCTCCATGGCCCTGAGGCCCCACCCCTGCTCCTCCTCCACCCTGCCCACCTGCCTTCCTTGTATGGCTGCTGCCTGTGTTATTGTAGTTGTGAGGAATGAAGGGGGCAGGCGGAGGCAGCACCAGCCAGCCTTCTGAGCCAGAGCAGCCATGACAGTGGACCAATGGAGGGATGGACAGCAGGCGACCGAGGGGGAAATGGAGCTACATCCCATCCACCCAGCCTCCCCTGAGCTGCTGCCTTGCTCTGTGGAGTGAGGGAGGGGAGGAGGGAGCACAGCCATGGCCGGAGGCCATCGAGGAGGAGGTGGTGGAGAAAGAAGAAAAGGGAAGAGAAGGCCAACGGTGGCCTGGGCCTGGTTCCTGGGAGGCTGGCGGGGCTATATTTGTCCCCAGTTGGTGATGGGCAGGCTGGTGAGCCAAGAGAGCACCGCAGCCTGGCTGGACTCGGCCAGTGAGCGGGCTGCAGGTGGCTTTGGGAATGCCTTCCTGCCTCCCCTCCCTCCTTCCCAGCCCTTGCTCCCTCCCTCCCTTGCAGCGCACCAAGTCAGGCTGGGCCAGGCTAGGCCAAGAGAGGAGGCAGCTTTCCCTCCAGGACAGTGAGGATGTGATGGCCAGGGCACACAGCTGGATCTGCCCGCAGCGGCACCAGCCTTGCTGCCCTTGCTGCGGCTGCTGTTCTTCATCCTGAGTGGCTGCCCAGAAAGTGATGAGGGGCCTGAGTTCGCCTGGGCTGCCACCTCCTTCCTGATGCAATGAAGGAAGGAAGGAAGGAGAGCCGCTCCAGCCGCTGCCAGTGTAGGAGGAGGAGGAGGAGGAGAAAGAGGCGCAGCAGAGGGATCCCAGCAGTGGTACCTCAGGGTAGTGATCTGGAGCAGAAGGCATTTCTGGGGTCCTGGAGACACAATGATCATGGGCCAATCGTGGGGGGCTTCGCTCACTTGCCCCTCCCTCCCCCCTTTTTTCCATGTCAGCCTTTTTTTCTTTTTTCTTTTTTGGACTGCGGTCCGGCCCCCAGTGGTGTCTGGGGCGTGGTGGACCGGCCCGCTGTTTGAAAACTTTGAGAACCCCTGGTGTAGAGTAACAATGACATGTTAATTCTCAAATCCTGTAAGAGAAGACAGGAGCAAAGAAACTTTCTAAGCATTCTAATGACTAGGAAATTCATTTGGTTGTGCCTGGCACACTTCATGTATGAAATCCAGAGCATCATGTTTTACCAGTTGGAAAGGATTTGTCTCTAATAATTAAAAAATACTAACCTAGAAGCTGCATTGCTTTCTTTTTTAGGAAAAATAGTTCTAGTGCATATTATTTATTGCACCATGTCTCACCCCAAACCCCTGGCAAAACCTGCCATCTACTTGCAATACAAAAGCACCAACAGTGTTGGAATTATTTACTGTATATAATGCCTGTTTCCTGTTCATAGAGTAAAAGACATTTATTTGAATGTGGTGTAGGTTTTAGTTGCTTCTACAAGAGTAAAACACCTACAAAACTTATGCCAGTGATACACCAAGGTCTGAAAATGTACTATCTAATAAACCTTAGAAACACAGAAAGCTGCTTTATGCTACCTGCTGAAACCATGAGTCCATCTAGCCCAGTGTTGTTGACATTGTCTGGTAGAAACTCCTCGGGGTTGGAGGGAGAAGCTTTCTGGCCTCCCTGGAGATGCTAGCAATCACATGTGGGACCTTTTGTATGCAAAGATTGTGCTCTAATAAGGAGGTATAGCAGTTCTCTAGTATACTGTATATCTTGCAGTTTTCATGGTTGAAAGTTCCAAGTTAATCCCAAGAATGCTGAAAAAGCTGCAAATACAGCTCTATTGCTTGGTCTGAGAAAGTTACTTTTTGAACTACAGGAATATTTTGGCAACAAAATTGGCTGAAGGAGTCAACAAGTTGTACTCCCAAAAATGTATCTTTTCACTAGTTCCAGTATTTTGTCACAGGAAGAAACCATATTTGAGATCTAACTTATATACATGATACGAATTTTAAAGCAAAACAAGCAAAGTATGCTGCTTCTGTACCACCCCATTGTGCTTAAAGCACTCTTGGGACAGTTTGAAATTTAATTAAAACTCAAATATCTTACATTTGATCTGTTTAAATTTGTAGCACTGTCTGTGAGCTATGAGAGAGGGGCATTAGTTGTTTGTTTCTCGTGACCTTTCTTAATCTTGAAAGGTGATATCACAAACCAGACTTGAAATTAACAACTGTTCCCTTTTGTGACTATGAATTTCATTGCATTTATTCTAGTATGCAACAGCGAATGGATCTGTACACACAGATGAGTCGGCCAGGTCAGTGCTCAAAGAATGGGTTTGTCTTTAAAGGTCCAAGCAGTTAGATTTTCGGAACAAGGTAAGGATCAACCAAAATTTTTCCCTAGTGCGTCAGGTATCTGTTGAGTCTCATTTATAGCTGTTCTGGAAATGACTTGGCATCTTCACCCAGGGTCTTTCCAACCTTCCTCCTTTTCCACCACCACAAATCCCATGCCTGAAGTATTGCTTCAGAATCCTCCTTGTGATTGGGTTTGGTCTGAACCTTGGGCGATCCTTCCCCCATAGACCCTTCAAGGAGCAGAGACACTATAGAAAAAGAAACTATCTTTATTAACATCTTCATCTGTAACATGGATGACCACATTTTCGGGGACAAATTCCAAACTAGAGTTTCCAACATAACCGGGTGAAGTCCAGGCATCTAACTGTAAGGTCAATAATTCTGGGGACTGAGGAACCTCTTGAACCTTTCTGTGTCACTCGGCCTCCTCAGGTACAGAACCCATCCAGCACACAGTGTTCCACATCACAGGTGGCGAGCCGAGTCAGCTGCTGGTTCCTTCCACCTGGCCTGGCAACGGCCCTCTGAAGGGGCCCTCTTCCAAGGACCCAACACCTCCCAAAAAACGAACACTCTCCACTCCTCCACCTCTGTCATTTTCTTCCATCCTTCCTCACTCTCCCCCTTCTCAACCTGCATCGACTCCGTGCCTTTTCCCTCTTTTATATTTCCTGCCTTCTCTGCCCCTCCTACTCCTATAGTCTCCTCCTCTTCTTCCACCAAGAACCCCTCAATGATGGTTTTCCCTGCACCACCCAACTCATTCCCTCTTTATCGGTTGCCAGGCATCCTGCTTTGGTCGTTGCCCCCATCTTCTCCAGTTTTGTTAACACCACCCGCATCCCAGAGTTTTCCATCCTCTCTGTGTGCATGGATGGCACACTGCACCCCACACTCCCCGATCTCTTTACAGCTAGAACTTCCAGCCGAGGTAGTCGCGTGCTGTTGTTTCTTGTTGTTTCTCGACATTGGGATGCATGCAGGCTCAGTGTTATTCTTTTCAGGGGCTGTTGTTTTCTGAGCCCAGCCTAACTATAATGTCTATATTTGGTAGCGCTGGTATTAAGTCACTTGTTTGGATCCAAGCTCCCACATCACCACTTAGTATACTTAATAGCAATGCTGTCTGAGACACACTGGGACCATAATCCAAAAAGCAAGTTTCCTGGGCTGTCACTCAGAGGCTTGTTACCTCTGATTTCTGTAAATATAGCATGCGGCTATTGGGACTGGTAGGTGGGAGAAGCTCTGATTCCTCCCCCTCCTTTGCCGCTTGTTGATTGCACAGAATCATGGGCTTCTCATCTGATGCAACACTGATGGCTGCTACTCAGGCATTGGCATACTAGTAGCCCTATACAGAGTGTGCACTACTTGTCACTGCCCATGAGTAAACTACTTAGGTTGTCCTCTTCCTTCTTGCTGCCATTTATTGGCCTACTTTTCTGAGAGCATGTGGAAGGGTTAGTTCATGATCTTAATTTCTCCCAGGGGTCTAAAAATCAGTCTGTATTCTGTCTGTGTTCCATATGTATTAAACCTGCATGAAAGTTTGCCATTCTTTCTACATAACAGCTTTCCCTAAGAAATCTGCATTTCTCTGGGAAAGATGCAGGTTTATGTGCAGCTTTCCCCAGTGCTTATATATATTTCTGTATGCAATTTTCAAGCTGTTCTCATTAAAGCATTCAGAGAAATGTGCAGTCCAAAGAATACCGGTTCTGATGTCCAGATTAGTCCATGACCTGTGAACTGGGAAGTTTTATTTTAACATGATACCCCCTCCAAGTCAGTAATTCATAGATTCAGAGTCTGCAGGGGACTTGAAAACCATCAACTCCAGTGGTTCCTGACCTTAGGTCTCCAGATCTTCTTGGACAACAGCTCCCTGAAATCCTGGCTAGCACAACAAATGGTGAAGGCTTCTGGGAGTTTTAGTTCAAGAACATCTGGGGACCCAAGGTTAGGGACCACTGGTCTACTCCAAACACCGACTCAGTGAACTTGTCTAGTAGCCTTAAGTTGTGCACCTAAGTCCACCGTTTACTCCCAACCAGAGTAGAGCAACCAGAGAAATGAAACGTAACATCCATGTTGATTCACCAACTTCCTACTGATTTAATTGGTCCATTCCAGCTAGGACTAACACTTGAACACAATCCTTCCTTCCTACTCAGATGTGAATGAATCAATTGCAGTATAGAAATGACAGACGAGAAACAAGTCCTTGAACAATATGAGTACTGTACTGAAGTTTATGTGCACAATGCCGCTTAGCCGCTTAGAGTACTACATGTAGTAGATAAGCGGGATATAAATACAAAAATAAATAAATAAATAAATAAATGTTTGGATTACAGTATTTCTGTATTTTTCAATAGGCTCCACCTGACTTTCTGCACAACTTCCAACAACTCAAACAGAAATTTCTCATTGACCACATTCTGAATTCTACAGTGGCTGCTACTTAGCACAAGAAGATTCCCTCTGTCTACGAGACCTGCCTATGTCTGTCTCTTGGTATGGTTTTTTTAAAACAGCGGAACACGTGTACACTTTGCCATGGGAACACTTCTCCCTCCCTCTCTCTCCTTGTAATGCAACCTTGCCATTCAAGCTTTTGGGACGTTCACTACTTCAGCACAGATGCCAGACTCACGAGGAAGACATATTGGTGAATTTCCTTTCTCGATACTCAAAAAGATAAAATTGTTCTTCCGTCACACAAAGATTAGCACACTGTTAGTGTTTGTTGAAATAACATGCTGAGATTAAACCAGCCCATCTTTTTTTATTTGCACACGTGTGATTTTTTTATATTAAAAAAAGACCCTGCGATTGTATGCTTTGGCTTTTTATTAAAAGTGCTTTTGTTTTGTA
Source organism: Phrynocephalus versicolor (assembly GCA_023846285.1). NCBI lineage: Eukaryota > Metazoa > Chordata > Lepidosauria > Squamata > Agamidae > Phrynocephalus > Phrynocephalus versicolor. Next base: position 25,365,631 of record JAHTLZ010000204.1, on the reverse strand, counting down.
TATATTTATTTGTAACTTTCTAGCCAAATTTATCTGATGGTGTACAAAATGGTTAAGAATGGAAAATGTAATACACTGGAGGAAAGATAATGTAACATTTTGTAAAATATATTATATAAATATATATGTGTATATGTATACATACAGTATAAAAGAGGAATGCTCTGAACTTGGATACTGCACATATGGCTACTGTATATTTAAGTTACTGTTTCAAGATATTCTGATGATGCACAAACACTCCAGCATTTCTCCTCCTCCACAAAGCTGATGACAGGGAACTTAATTATTACCATCAAATTAACCACTATACCTATGGAAAATCATGGAAACTGAAACACTTGCTTCCAATGGTCTGGACTGTGGAGGAAATATGTTTGGTATCACCAAGAGTTCTCATGTTGACAATAAATACCTGGCTCTACTGTTGATATCAATAATAAATTGTAACTGAAAGGCATAACCATTTGAACTAAATAAAGGGCTATATCACTGCTATAGAAATCGGTTTCAGCTGCTCTCTTTGGGTTCAGTACAAATCTGATAGTGTGGATCCTCTGATCCTTGACGTATGTTGCATTTGTGTTGTTCATGAGTATTAAAATTGTTTTAAATTCATTCATTTACACCCTATGCTCAAGCAGTAGTGAAAATAGGAACCTGGGTTTTTGGGCTATTTCTTATATTTTGTTGATGCATATCAGAGCACTGCACAAATTTAAATGATAGGCATATATGAAATATAGGTAAAATTAAAACAAAATGTTAAGATTATTTTTTTGACCAGCAATAGATGATGACAACAATGAGGATGAGGATGATGATGACGATGTTCTCCAACCTGGAATACAATTGCACAGCACTAGTATCCTTGGTAAGGCTAATACCATACTGTGTTTTTGTTAGGAGCCAGTCTAGGGCGTAGACAATAGCAATATGTACATATACAAGAATTAATAACCACATAATAAAGTTAATAAGCTAAAAATGAAAAGGCAATTTAAACATCTCATGTTTGGACATTGATAAAAAGGTACAAGAAGCACATTAAACAAAACAAAATATAATAATGCAGTTGGCGTTATTATATAATCATCAGGGTACTGTATTAGGTATTGAATAGCTGGGTAAGTGCTCCACCTTTGTCCCAATATGTGGGAAAGTCGGCTGAAATAGTGAAGTTTTTTTTTAAACTGAAAGATCCCGAGATGGCAATAGCAAATAATGCTATCGTGGCTGCATTATTTGGGAAGACAATCTGCTTATTTTTAAACATCTGGTCCAAGACCCCTTACACAAGGTGTCCGAGATAATAAACAGCTGCACTCCAAACATGAAAGCTTCATATATTTCCACCTGGCTTTGTTCAACTCAACAGCCTAATAATGGGGAGGGGAAATGGGGGAACACTTCAACAGCTCTTTCCCATTAGACTGTCTTCCAGTTTCTGAAGAGGTCATGTGATGAAAAGGTGTTTTGATGTAGCTTTCATCCAGCAGACCATTTCTCTGTGCTTTTTTTACCAGCAAATAGAAGGTTTGGCTGGGCTAGCTTTAGCAACTTAGAAGCTGCCACCGCTGCTTAAATTATGGGGAACTGTAGTATATTCATGGAACAAAAAGGCAGGGTAAAACATTCTGTATGGCTGGAATCATGACAAACACAAGGCATCTGACTATTCTGAGGGTATAAGGAGTCAGAAGCTAAGGCTGTAACTACACAGTCAAATGCTGCAGGATTTGCTCCACTAATAAAACAGATGGATTTGAAGTACTGCATTTTTAGGGACCACATGATGCAAAGACTGATTCAGATTGGTGCACTACTTTTTGCTCCCAAAGTACCTTGTTTTGTGTGCCTCTATGAAGATTCTACTTTTTCAAGTTTGAGTGACTAGAACGGGCTTTTTCCTGTGCAGTTAGTCATAATATGTTTCGTAAATATGTTGGCATGGCTGGGCGGGGGGTTAGTGACATGGACAGTTGGGGCTTGATGTTCAAGACTCGAGGACCACCACCCCAAATTCTTGCCTCACCTTTGATCATCCTCTGATTTTTATTTTTTTATAAACAATTTCTTATATAGATGAGATTAGTATTAGATCATCGTATCACCTTATTGATGGCTCACTATAATTATTTTCCCTTGATACAACCTGTCAGCTCCCCATTAGAGCAGCAGAGGCAGGATCAGAGGAAAGAAGGATTGGCAGAGGTGGGACCAGAGGAAGGAAAGAAAGAAAGAAGGAAGGAAGGGGGAGCCATAGACTGGAATGCAAATCACCTTCCATCCAGTGTGAACACTGAATTCCCAAATCAGTCTGTGACACCTGTGTGAGTGCTGAATGTGCTCACACAGTCAAACACAATACAGGCTGTGAATTAAACTGCAGTAAAGCCAAATTGCTGCAATTGGGCTTTCCAGTGCAGTCTCAACCTAAGAAGATTTAACAACACCCACCAAAGACACACTGCTGCCTGAGGCAAAAGACATTAACCCTCTTGCCTCTGCAGACCACTATTCCACATATCAAGCAGAATACAATTGGCAATTCAATCGTATTTTAATTGTGAAAAAGGACACTCTTTTCCACCAAACAGCAGCAGGCTAATCCCAGGGGAGTTTCAGAGCACAGCTCAGAAGTATTACCTTTAGGACTCAAGAATCCCCCAACCAGTAAATGTGTTTCCAAGCACTCCTGAGTGTTCGTAATGGTGTAGCATGTAAACATTGCTTTTTAGACTGTAACTCCCAGAATTCCCAGCTACTTTGGCTAGTGGGATTCTGGGAGTTGTTATCCAAAAACAACTTTTCCACACTGTGCTGGAGGGAAATAGCGCGGAAGCTGCTGCCCTACCCACAGTATTTATTGCCAATGCTGCATCCTCCATCTGCCTAATGTTGGAGCACATTTGCTGTCTATCAAATGCACACTGAGCTCATCCAAAGTGCCGAGGATGAATTTATTTTTCTTTTCTAAAAGAACGGAAAAATGTCAAAAACATCAAACTTTGGGAAACGGCCAGATTATTGTGGCTGCAGTCTTACTCCTGAGGGTAATATCTGCTGAACACAGGAGAACGTATTTCTGAATAGATGTGTCTCAGGCAAAAACAGAAGAAAAATAAAGGAGACAAGGGCATTTTGGCACCTTAAAGGCTATCTGCTGTATTTTAATCTGAACTTGTTTTAACATGAGTTGGTGTGGGCAGTCCAAGTAGCATCTTTCCAGATTAGCAGAACAAACCTCACTTCTAAAATAATCCAGAAGAGGGAGCTGGAAGTTAAAACAAGAATCTGATATCTCCATGTATGTTTGTGGGTGTGGGTGGTTGTGTGCCAAAAAGGCAGAAACAGAGACTGCTGTGTACATCTTGAACCAGATTTCTAAGGGTGGATTCTTTCTCTTCAGTTCAATGAATGTCATAGAGTTAGCCACACAACATAGCTTACAAACAGGTTGATTGGTGGACAGAATCAGTGTGTGCACACAGTCCTTGCACATGGGTCGCTGCTCAGGTGCGGGAAAATCATTGACAGAGGAATCCCAGTGTGAGGCAGCACACATGCAAGAGACAGGGAAGGAACATTACCGTTCCTATCATGTAGCAGAATGAGGTGGCCACTTCTGGCAGGTGATTCAGGACAGTTAGGCATGAAAGGGCAAACAATGTAGTAATTTAGTTTCTTGTTATGTTGTTACTGTCAGTGACAGGGAGGTGCTTGTAGCATTTTCTGCTTCAGGTGCCAATATACTGTAATTTGGCTCATTAATATGTACACCGATTTATGTGATTGGGTGCTGTTATTTGTTACATTGCCTTCGGCAGAACAATCTTTTGGGTCAGCTCTGTTAAAAAGCTGCCATGAACCAAAGCTGCTGTTGTGCTGTGTGAATTGTGATTCTTTTCTGTGTTTCCTCACCTACTACTGGTCACAAAGAGAAGCTATCTTCCTTTTCTGAAACACATTACAGCAGTGGGAAAGCTGCATGGGTTTCATTTATTTTGGTTGACAACACAAGTGAACCTGGCGGGTGTAGAATGGATTACTACTCACTATTTTACTGCAAGGCTCCTTTGGTAGCAGTTTAGCATCATTTTGGCAATCTTTTTATGGTACATTTGAACTCCACCTTATAAATATAAATACAAACATTATTTGCCTGAAATTAACAACGATTCCTGTGGCACCTTAAAAGCCAACACTCTTTTTAATAACAAAAACATATGTGAGCTATAACTTGCTTCATCATCACACACATGAAATGTTACCTCAGTAGACAGATTATGTAACGCATATTTGGGTGGGTGTATATGGATTAGTGGAGGGAACCGTCATCAGTGGGAAATGAAATGTGTAAAGTATAAATACCAGTAATTGCTTTAAAAGTTGCCTTTAGCAAACAGTAGTTGGGCAGCATAACTTCACTGAAGAAAATATTAAAACATGCAGTGTGATAAAAATGCTCTTTCCCGTTTTTAAATAATATGAACTACAACTAAATGGCTCAACATGGGAAATCCACATCTTAACTTAAGAGATAGTGGGAAATTGGCATCTCTGTGAAGGAAGCTGAGAGAAGAAGGGAAGGATTTAGGAAATAACTTATCTTTCTTCATACTAGCATGGAAGTCAGGCAAAGGAGGAATGGATAGATCAACCCATCACTCAATCAACCATGCACCAACTTAAACAGAATTCTTTGCTGCCCGTGGCTACCAGCTAAATTCTCTTACCCTTGCCTCAAACTCATTTAAACTTTTACTTTAAAAGTGTTTAAGGCAAGGGTAAGAGAATTGTATTGAACATTAAGGCCCAAGAGACACACAGCATAGGCAAATTCTCCTGCTCAGGCTCCATGGAAATGAAAAGGAACTAGTGTGCTCCACAGAGGTTGCTTGCTTAAACCTGTTTATTATTTTGGACCTTTTTGCTTGACCTTTTAGAACAAAAATTTGGCTTTCAAAGTGCCTCACACCAATCAATTAAACCCCATTTTTAAAAAAGCCAAAAGCCAGCAATAAAGTAATCCAACCATAAAACCATCAGCAGAGAAAAAAATGTAGACAGAAATAAAACCCACCACAAGCAGCTTTAAATCATAGCCTACTAAAACCTGGAGAATAAAACTGTCTTCTTCTGGAGACACATATGAAGTTCTCTCAAGGTTCAGCAAAGGCAAACGGGAAGTATACGCTTGAGGCTGGGTTTCAAAGCAAAGACCTGAGGCAGAAAACGTGACTAGAGAGAAGGGCTGATGAGACCCATTTCTCATTTTCCTCACAAATTACTTTCAAGCAAAGAGGAAAGATTCAGCACCACCTTTGGCAGCTGAGAGTCATTTAACTTTTGAGTAATATTATAGAAACAAGAACAAAAGTATTGTAGGATCTTTAGGACCAGCATATTTATTCTTATCTGAGTTTTCATGGATTATAGCCCACTTCTTCAAATGCACAAAATAACTGAAAAGCTGAATTCCAGGAAGCTCACACTAAAATAAATGAGTCTGGAAGTTGAGTCATGGCAACTGGACTTCTTTTTCTTGAGAGATAGAAACATTTCGCTGATCATCCAAACAGTTTCATCAGTCTGAATAAAGCAAGTGCAAGTCCTCCATCTTATAGTCCATTTTGACCTCTTGTCACCCTGGAGAAAAGTAGACCAGGGTCACCCTGGTCAAAGTGGACTATAAGATGAAGGACTCGCACTAGCTTTATTCAAACTGATGAAACTGTTTGGATGAGCAGCGAAACATTTCTATCTCTCATAAATGTGTTAATCATAAGGGGAGTACAATACTTCCATTCTAATTGTTGCTAAAACCAATTAGCATGGTTATCTTTAGGACAACCCTTAACGGTAACAAAGATGGTCTGAGGTTTCTTAAACAATTTCTCCCTTTTTAAAAAAAAAAATCCCATTTCAAACACAGATGTATTTGCATGCAAGCTGGGTTGGAACCGGGCTTGCATGCAAATACATCTACACAAAACAGCTAATGAATATTTGGTATGAAACATATATTCCTTTACATATTATATTGAACACCTCATTCTGCTGCTATATGTCTGAAGAAGTGGACATGTCCACGAAACGTTACATTAAAATATGAAAGTTAGTGTTTAAGGTGCCAAATGTTTTGTGTCTTGTCTTTTCTTTTTTTCCTGTTATTTTTGCCTGGAATTCTTGCACAGACTAACATGTCTCCCCAATCCAAAACTTATTTTTTTTTTAAAAAAATGAAGAGATGTTTTTGACTTCTATAGCGTAATAAAGTGCTAGAGCACTCTACAGATGACTTATAACATAATTATGCAAGGAACACTCTGTCCCCCAATGTGCTCATTAGGCACTTTGTAAGGATTGAAGACTGAGTCAACCTTGAGCTGGCTAGTTGAATCCACTGGGATCAAACTCAAGTTGTGTGCATTGACTTCACATAAGTGCTGTAGTTTAACCACTACACCACAGGGCTTGCTTTTAGACAAAACACGGAGGACTCTGGCACTTAAGAACATAAGAACATATGAACAGCCTTGCTGGAACAGGCCACAGCATACCCAGTCCAGCATTCTGTCTCACACAGCGGCTCACCATTTCCTTCAGGGTATTCAAGTTGACTGGACAACTTGAAGGGTCTAGAGCTCCCCCCTCTTTCCCATAATGATGTGTGTGTGACATGGATTTTGGAGTTCCAAAAAGCCCCCTGTTTTATCCAAGTTCTGAGAGCCCAAAATCTTTGACCCAAATAATAAGCTGTGCCAACTGAAGCTTTGTGAGGGGGGCACAATTTGGCATTTAAACATAATCCACTCTCCTTTCAGACATTAGATGGCTTGTTAAAGAAAACAGAGTATGGCAGGCAACCAGTCACTTCCCATTTCAAATATATATTAACAGTCTGAGAGATTGTGCCAAAATGGTAAATGTTCTTCCAGAGGTTTCTGACAGTCCAGTTTGCTACCTAGCGAATTTGGGGTCTTTTAGATGTCCATATTGGATGCCTTAGAGTACCCCATGGGACCCACAGTCTGGATTGTAGCCCACCACCATGTTAGAAGGAGACACTCACTCACAAAATGTCTTCACTTAGCTGCGCCCTCCATGCTTCTAAATATTTCTTATTTTGAAGAATATAGCTTCAAAGCAGTCATCTGCCAACAGAAAAAGGAACAATTGGCTCTGTGGGGGGTTGTTTTGAATCAAGAGACGAAGCCATCTCTGATCAACCATGCCTGAGTGTAGCGTCTTTTTAGAACAAAATAGGGAATTCTCTCACAGTGTACACAAGTTGTGTTTGTATCTGCCACATCTCGTTTAAAATGCCAGGCTGGCTTCTCACATCAAACTGTTCGAACTTAGCATGAAAGAAAGCGAGGAGCTCGAAAGCTGGTGCCGTTCGATAAATATTAATAATCTGAAACGGGGAATACAAAAAATGAAGTACCCTCAAAATGCTCTAGAGTTGAAAATTTTATTTGTGAGCACTATTATGGCTTTCTCCTTCAAATAATAAATGATTCAACAACTGTAGCGTTGTCATGGGGACAGCTTCTCATTGAACCTAAAATTATCAAGCTCCTGACATGCCCTTATTTTTAGTATCACCAGATGTGTCTCTTTAAAACCCATGGAGTAGCCTATATGTACACTATTTGCCGCATAACGGCAAACAAGTGAACTAGCGTATTGGTCATATTTGAAAAGCTGCCTGTGTGCATGACATTAAAAAGGAAAACATGTATCTCCCTACAAAACCTCCAGGGCTTCAAGGAATGTAAAATCTTCAATGTAGAAGGATGATCACAGAAAGCACAAGGAAGGGAGTCTACAGTTGGTCCTCTGATTTGGCAGACTGAGGCTGGTGAACATTACAGCAAGGTGTTGAAGGAAGGAGCCATCAACTACATATCTGGCCCTGGACCCCCAGAAGCTAACATGTTGCTTTCCAAGTGGAATGAGATGAAAGACACTCTCTAGTAGTTCCTGGCCTCAGATAGAATATCATTAGGTGACCCTGAGGATATCATTGACAAAAAATGATGCAGAATCTGCCCCATCCATGCAAAAACCAAGCAGCACAATCAACATGGTATGGAAAAATCCAGTCCATCTCTTTTATAGAAAAATTACACATGAATGATGTGAAGACTAGCTGGATAGCTCAATGAGATGGATAACCCACTCAGGAGTTGAACTCCTCACTGTGCCTTGCAGGAGAACAACTACAATATGTGACCTTGGGCAGACTGCACAGTTCCAGACAGTGTTCCCAAAGGAAGGGAATGGCAAAGCATTTCTGCCTACTCTACACTTGAAAAACCTGGAAAGAGTCGCCGTAAATCAGAATCAACTTCATGGCATTTAGTTCTTCTTATGAATTGCACAAGGCTCCCAATGTTGATGCAAGTGGTGGCACGGTGAGGACACCATGCCTCAGCTCACACACTTCTATTTTTAATCTAATTTTATGAGTCTTCTCCCTCAGTGCTATTATTTTTGCTACAACTGGAGGAAAAATAGGGCATTAACTGGTATCTCCCTGTAAACTGAGATTTATTAGCCACCTAATTCAGAGAGAAGTGCTGATAAAGAGAGAGATCAATGGGGAGTGTGCAGGAACTTCAAGAATATGAACCAAATGAGGCGAAAAACGGCAAGCGATTAGAACAATATAATTTGCTGCAGTGAGTAAAGGAAAGCATCATATTATCAGCATATTGCATCACCAGTTCAAGGTTTTCTGCTGCAATCAGCCCAAGCCTGAAGCCAGTCTGATCAATCTGCTTAGCTCTCTCTTTGCCAGGCAGTTTCCCACAAGACAAGACAAAGGGAGCAGATTTGCATTTAAGATTAGGAAGGAGGATAATTTATGAGGAATTTGTCCTACTGTTCCACACATCAGCATAAGCCCTTCTTTTGACCTGGTGAGAGAGATGCAAGATAACCCCAGGCCAAAAAAAAACCAAACAAACATGTATTTTAGAATCGAGAATGCATGGTTTTGAAGGTAGCACAGAAGTGTTTGCAACACAGTGGGCTAGCTCATGCAGTTGGACTTTGTCAAAACAAACACCCCTCTCTTCATCTTTGCACTTTTATTAATTGCCTTCATTGAGTTTAAGGCAAGATACATGACATGACTCATGGCCCCATTTTATCCACACAGTAACCATGCGAGGTACATTAAGCAAAGATGGTTAGCCTAAGGTCTGTGAGATTCGGCAACTTGAACCCAGAGCTCCTGAATTCTAGTCTGACACTGAATGGCTATACTGGCTCACTACACGTTCCAGGCTGTGCATACATAACACATGGGTGAAAAACATGTTATTTGCAAAGGGATGATAATGGTATATGATAACACTGTAAATCTTAGTATTAAATCCCCCAATTCTGGATTACAACTCCCAGAATCTTTGACCACGAGCCATGCTGACTGGGCCTTCTGTGAACAAAACAGTGTTCAATCATTGGACAAAATCCTGTTGCTTAGAGTAGTAAATTGCACTGGAAGGCCCACTGAATCAATGGGGACTGAGTAAGTCAACTCGTCCGTACATGGCACTAATTCAAATGGGTTTACTCTTATTTGCTACTAACTTTAACAATGGGAACTGACAGAGGAATTGACATACTCAATCCCATTGATTCAATGGGCTTTCTAGTGCAGTGGTAGCAAACCTTCAGCTCTCCAGATGTTTTGAACCACAACTCCCAGAATTCCGAGACTAGACTGCCAATGACAAAGGACTGTGAGAGTTGTGGTCCAAAACATCTGGAGTGCCGAAGGTTCACCACCAATGTTCTAGTGTGATAACCACATTTTGGCTCTTATACTTTATTCTGATTTTTAAATATTCCAATGACTATAGACGCTTAATTCCTATTCAATTCATTTAGTCACCAAATGTCACTATAAAATCCATCAAATAAGGATGTTCTTATTCCTTTCATTAGCACAGGTGTCAGCCGTGGAACTATCAAGCAAAGTCTTTATTCTTCTGTTGACTCTTTAGCAGTAGTAACACAGACAAGTCTTCCATGCAGCTTCCCGCTAGGTTTGCTTTTGTTCCATATGGGAGCCTCATGTTTTCTGTGGGTGGTTGACAGGTTCATTCACAATTTCGCAACCATATTGAAGACATGTAGTCATAGAACTTCATCTTAAATTGACAGCATTATTATATATCAGAAGCATGTGTGCCAAAGAAAACCACATTTTGGAATGTCTGAAGTTTCATAAAACACTGTGGACACAATCCAAATATTGGTAAGAGATATTTAAGTATCTCCCCTGAAATTCATGCAGTTTACTATGTCACAGTTTTGAATTTCTGGTAAAATTCCTTTTTATTATGCAATGGAAGTACTGTACAGAAATATACAGGAAAAAATAGCTGCAAGTTCTCCAGAGTCCACCCTTTTTTCTCCTTAACAGGCATTTCAAGTCACAATAACTCACTCTGAGACATTTGTAGAAGAATAAAAAGGTTTATTTACAGTTGTTTGAAGTGACCAACATGCATGCTGCTTTCTTTACTGTACACATATTAATCGCCAACTGAAGAGACCAACAGCAAGCAAACAACTCTCTCCAACAAACTAAAAAGAGAAAAGAAATACTCAGCAGAGAGATGACGCTTTAGTTGAATTCAAAGACTGCAAGGAATGATTGCTTTAGTGCTGGATAGTCAGACAATTACTCCAGTTCAGAAAAGTCCCAATCACACAAACTAAAGACAGCAAATTGTGTGGTCAAACCCTCCAACATGATATAAGCTGATTTAGGCTTATAACATGCATTTTGCTCACTAGCAAATATTTCTTTAAAACAACAACACAATAATGTAACTGGGAATATTCCCAGATATGATTTCCCCATGTTCATCCAAAACGAATTGGGAGGGGGAGATTTCCTATCATTTTATTTCACTGATGGCATAAACTATTTCTAATGTGCATGCATTTGACAAGTAATGCACTATTATTTAAGAATGTTGGTACCACAGGAACCTTGTTACTTGATAATGATGCAATATCAAATTAACTGTGTTTTCTGCACGACCAAGGTAAGAAAGATACCCTGGTGGATTTGAAGAACACTTAGCAAATCTGACCACAAGCAATATGGGTTGTCCTCAATCCAGAAAGAAGTAAAACTAGCAACTGCCCATAGGTTAGGTTTATTTTTTTTAATGGAAGGAAGATCTCATTGATAAAACATTAGAATTTTAAATTTCCTTTGCTTCTTTTTCTATTATTTTCTATTTTCTTTCTCCCCTCCCATTCTCTAGATTTTATCTAAATGTTTGCTAAACTTCACTAAGTAGCCATATGCAGATCTGGGACTACACCCTAGATTACTTGAAAGGAAAGAACAATAACTGTATCTGAATAAGTGCTTGGAAGAGATCTTCAGAATTTAATCCCTGTGAATAGCTGCTCTAATTCAATCATGGTTGCCAACATTTTATCAGAAATCTGTCTCCTGTATCTGAGTCATAGTGCTTTTCCCTCTATTGTTTGGGTGGCAGATGTTATCTATCTGGGAATGTGTTCTAGTCTAGTTATCTGGGGATGTGTGATGTCCAGTGTGATGGGTGTGTTCACACATTTTCCTGGTAGAAGCCCTCATGAAAACCAGTGGAGCTTCTGCATGGATGCATAAGGTTGCACTGCCAGGCTGTTCCTGCTAATATTGTTATTACTATTAAGGTAATACAGTGGACCCTTGTATAACAGTTTGCATAACATAAAATCTGTACAACATAAAAAAATTCAGATAGGGGAAATTTGCTTAACATAATCATTTATGGGGTGAATCCGTACAACATAAAAATAGTCGCAAATAGGGATTACTCTGTTTTCAATGCATTCCTATGGAAAATTTGTATAAAGAAAAATTTGCTTAACATAATTTCTTTTGGAGCGAATTAATTCCTTTATACAAGGTACCACTGTACTTAAAACTTGGCTGTACGAGGTACTGTCAAGCACATGCTGGACCCAATTCCAAGATTGGGTGCCTTAGAGTTTTAACTAGAAGTTATCGACCCAACTACAAGCACAGTAAAGTCTCAGAAATTATTTTAGAAATATATATTAAAAGCATTAGTGACTTCTTCAACTCAGAGCTTGGAAACACTACCTTTCTGGACTACAACTCCTTGAACTGAGCATGTTAAGTGAGCACTTTGGGAGCCTAGTCCAAAAAGTAATGCTTCGAAGTTCTGCACAAAGGCTAAACGCACCAAACTTTCCCAAGTGCCATTGTTCAAAAGAGCTGGATGAAATTACTTGCTGTGCAAAAAAATCAGAGTAGAGCACACAGAGGTATCCTCAGCAGAGAATATTCTCTTAAAAATAGTGCATCTGAGAAAGTGAAATGCAACCCAGAAATGTCCATGGTATAAAAGAAATTGTTAATCCGAAGGTGTCATAATACATCTCCCTTTGGATTCTGAAGCATTTAACAAGAGAGTGAAACAAATCACTGCATGTTACTTTATTCCTCAACTTTTATATCAAGTTAGAATAGTCTCACATAACAGCTGAAAGACATTCTTTCTTTATTGCCCAAGTCTATGCACAATCAGTTGCAGTCAACCATAAACACTCAGTTATACAGACTGAAAATAGCATTTTATTCCTAGCCAGCCTCCTTCTGTAACAGTAGGAGGGGAAACTGCTGTCATGCATACCTTGTCTGTGGTTACTCTACCTTATCCACTGAGTGATTAGAACATAAATCAGAGCTGCCAAATCTCATTCAGCTGTTAAGCACCTCACTGGAGGCACCTGTCTCTTGACTGTGCTGGTCTCTAGACCAGCCCATGGTATCTAACGTCATCTTAAGGGTATATTCATTTTCATATTAAAAAAAATGAGACTATAACAAATTGGAGTTCAGGAGGCGTTATTCCCAGAACAACAGTTTGGGGTCCTTAAAATATAAAACAAAATGTGTACAAATGGGGTGGGCAGAGGGTGGGGTATTAATTTAAATAAAAGGACACATTTGATAGTTTTATGAAATTCACTCAAAAGGCCTCCTGGGTTAACTGATACTTAGGCTAACATCCTGAACACATTTACCATGTTATTACCGGATTTTTTCCATCCACAACATGCCGCCTTGTGTAAAATAAGCCCCACTTTTCCAACCCAAAATTACAGTTTCACAATTGTGTAGTTCTCTCCTCAGCTTACTTTGGTATATAAGACTCTCAATTTTTGGTCTAACTAGATCGTCTTTAGTGTTGGCACTTAAGAGTGGCCACCCCTAGGTAAGCCAGAGAAACTGGGCTTCCTCAGTGGCCACCCCTGCTCTTTGAAACAAACTGTCATTTGATGTCCGTTTGGCTCCATCTGTGGCAATGTTTAAGAATTCTTTGAAGACCTGGCTCTACCAAGTAAAATGTTATTTTTATTTTGTTTCAACTTTACTTGTACAGCGCCTGGAGTTGTTCTTTGGATTAAATTTGGCAGTATATAAATCCAAAACTAAACAAACATAAATAAATAAAAATTTTAGACAAAAATATAGTCTTTTATATGAAAAAAATATCTTAGTTGCTGAATTAAATAGGAGTTACTTGCTAGCTAGCATGCACCTTGAATCTTTTTTTTGCAGGGTCATTGCCAATTTCCAAAACCCTTGGGTAGGAGCCAGATCCTCATATTAATATTTCCCCCCCAAGCTGACTCCCACATCTTGAGCAGCAGCTGACTATTGGATCTAGGCAGCTTTTTAGTTTCCTACTAAATGCAGCAAATAAGTAAATAAATATTAAATGGCAGCATTTTAAAAAAAATTTACTGCCCCATTCCTTCCTATTTATTTATTTAAGTGGTTTGTGAATCCCAGGAAGTGTACTAAAAAGTCAGCTGTCAAAATAACTTGGCTAGTTTTGGTGGGAAGCACAGCAAACAGGACCTCATTAAAGACATCTTGAGGACCTGCCTAAATCAAATTTTAAACGCCTCATAGGATTAGGCTCCCTTCCAGTGTGTTTTTCTTTATTTGCATTCGAGACTCATGATAATCCGGCTCCCTAACCTATACACCGCATCATTTGTGTGCAATATCAGCTCTGTGGATGTCTGAGAGAGCGCGCAACATGCCTTAAAAATCATGCCCGTTTCAAAGCAAGAGCGCGCACACGCGGCTGCAGTTGCAAGCTCTTCCAGATGAGCGTGCACGAAATTACTCGGCAACCTTAAAAAAAAAACACGCGGGCGCGCGCGCATCCCTCTGTGTGTATACCTGTTTTGTTGCCATGTTGACCTCCTTGGCTCCAGTCCGCGCCGATCACGCCAGCCAATCCCTCCCCCTCTCTCGACTGCCGAGGCCCCGCCCACCCCCGCCTGAGAAACCTAAAAGGCCGGGAGAGACTATTGGAGCCCCAAATCGGCAGGGGTGTGCCGGCAGGCGGAGAGAGCGTACCTTTCCCGTAGCTGCCTTTCGCCCGTCCTTCCCGAAGAGCCACGTCGCGTCCGGCTGTTGAAATCACGCCAGGCGATCCCGACCGAGGGAAAGCGGTCGAAGGTTTTCGTCGCGTGGGGCTTGCCTCGTACCCTTCCCCCCCCGCCGAGCGAGGCTGGTGGAGGACTTGGACTCGCCCGGTGCTCACGTCACCCATTGTTTACAAACCAACCGCAGCAGCAACCACCGCGTTGAAGGACCCGAGCGGGCGAAGGGAGAGGGAGGGAGGCAGGCGAGAGGAGGAAGGGAGGGGAGGATGCCTCGTTGGTAGGGTAGCTGCCGACGCCGTCGCTGCGGTAGCGCCTGCGGGAGGCGCCTGTGCTGAGCCCGGTCAGGAAGCGAGCCAGTGGCCGGGCGGTCGCCGTCCAGGAGCCCCGGCTGCCATGCCTTGTCGGCGGCCGGGCAGCGAGCGGTTCTTGCTGCTGGAGCGCGCCGCCGTGTCCCTGCCGAGCGGGCCCGTCGTGGGGTCCACTAGCAGCGGCTCCAGAGAAGTGGACGCCTTGGTGGCCAAGCTGGGCGAGGTGCTGCAGCTGAACGCCCAGCACCGGACTCCACCGCTGCCGCCGGCGCCTCCTGCTGTGGCTGCCGCCCCCGCGACCCCTTGCCTCCTCCTCCCTCCCAAGCATCACAGCCGGGACCGAGCGGCTCCCTACGCGTCGCCGAGGGGGCTCGGCTTCTTCGCCTCCCTTCGCCCACCGCACTCGTCTCCCCATCCGTCGCTGGTGCTGCTGCAGACGCCGGTTCACCCACCGCCGCCGCCACCGCCCACGACGACGGACGCGCCCGGAGGCAGCCCGCGGGTGGCCAAGCAGCTGTGCGGCCGGGGTTGGTTGCGGAGCGCCGCCCGGGCAGGGCGAAAGAAGCGGCAGCACTACCACCACCACCACCATCCTCACCCTTTGCTGTCTGCGGGCGACGACGACGACGAAGAGGACGATCCGCACCGGCTCCTGCAGCAGCTCATCCTCTCCGGCAACCTCATCAAGGAAGCCGTCCGGCGATTGCAGCTGGCGGCCACTGTGGCCACGACAGCTGCCGCAGCGTCGGAGACGTCGACCACGGGCTCCCCGGGATCGGCTTCCTCCACCGGGAGTTGCTGCCACAGCAGCGACGGCGGTGGCAGCGAAAGGGACTCGGCCGCCGCCTTCCCCGTCCCGTCTTTGCAAGCTTTGCCCTAACCCCGCCGAGACGACGACGCCCCCCCCCTCGTCCCTGCAAGCCACGAGGAAACGGGTGGATGAGAGAGAGCCTCCCCCTCTCCGCTGTACACACGCACAGGCCGGGAGAGAACAGCTTCGGGAGGGGCACACAAACGGGAGGAGGGCGATGGCAAACCACCACCACCACCCCAGAAGGATTATTATCAAAGCAACGCCATATATAACTGAAAGCCGGCCGGTCTGGTGCTGTTTGCAGAAAAGGACCCACAACGGTTATGGTTGCGCGGGGCGACCGTCACTCGCTGTTAAGGAAAATCCTGGTGCTATGCAGCCCTGGACGGCTGCCCTCCATTCCCAGTCTCTCCCTGGCCCATCAACCCCTCTCGTCACCCGGTCCTGATGACCCGAATCTGCCCCAGGGATTTGTGGCCGTCTGGATTCGGGCCGCGAATGCCCCCGCCTCGTCTGTGTCTGGAATGGGGGGGCGGGGGGGAGAAGGAAGCGTCAAGGGACTGCTCTGCGTGGCATTATTGTTTAGGAGTGTGTGTGTGTCGGAGGCGTCTCAACCGCACACAGGTCTGCTACTCGGGCCGGGAGGGGGGTGTTTTTCAGTGAAGGCATGTCGGATGTTGTGATTGCAAGGCGGGCGGGGAGTCGCCGGAGGCCGCCGCACGCGAGGTAACGAAACCTGCCGGCAGGAATCGGTGGCACGAACTGCGACCTTCTCGCTTCCTTGCCAAGGTCACCCCCCCAAACCCTCTTTTATCATCTCCCATCCAAGCTCTGTTTTGTTCTTCCTCCTCCTCCCCGAGCGGTTGGGAAATCGTAACCCTATCCTGGCTTGTTTTGACTGGGCTGTGGGCGAAGCCGATGTGTTTTGTAACGGCTAGAAGTCTCCTGAGGACGTGCACGTTGCCCGATCCAAGTTGTTGTGATGGTTTTTTCCCTTTCTCTCCTCCCAACCTCCTCCCCCCCCCCGCTTCCCCGCCATGCCTCCACGCCGCTTCTTTCTAAAAGCTCCTCCTCTTTCTACAAACGGGATTCAGAGGAAAAGGGTCAAATTCCAGCTGCCTTTCTAAGAAATCTGCCACCCTGCCGCTTGGGTTACTATCCCTGCTAATTCTCTGGGGTTCTCTCCAGGCAAAAGACTGTTAGATCATTACACACCCCTTCTCATGTTGCCAGCCATTTCCTTTGGAAGACCCTCTGCAGAAGAAAAGAAATAAAATTCATCTCTGTTTCTGATTTGACTCAAAATGATGCATCTGGAGGGCCCCCTCCCCCTTCTTCTTCTTGGGGTTTTCTCAAGGTGTTCCTTGCTTTATGCAGACCCTTGCTTGATGTCTCCATGAAGCTGTTTTTAAAATGTGAATATGGCAACCGGTAAGCGGCTGACTTCAAATGAAATGTAGTGGGAGACTGAGGTGCTTTGTCTTCAGAAGGGAACTGAACATAAGCTTAATAAAATAAAACTACACACAAAAACCTCAATAGCTCAGCAGATGCAGCTGTTGACAAATATATATATAAATATACACTTCGTAACGGAGTGTTGGAGTTGTTTTCCTGTTTTTCAGGGGTTGTCTTTAATATGTATGTACAGTATTGAATAAATGTGATAAGACTTTTATATAAATGAGAAATGGAGTGTACTGTCTTATTTGCATAGGGGGTGATCTAGGACATCTCTTTGATGTATATTACACCTGTTTCCCCCCCACTATAGGCTAAATCCATTTCTTAATCCCAAATTCAGGGGATCCAATGAATGTATGGGACTTGTTAAATCAACCATGTACAGTGCGTCCCTTTGTGGGTCAATTCTAATGTGACTAACAACTGGTTTTATCTCCAAGGGCCGCAATTTCTATTTTGTTTTCCTTGTTTGGAGTCACAACACCTCACATGGGGTGATGTGGAGAGCATTGATCATAGATTTTATTTAGATGCAACTGGGCCCTTTTATTTTTTAATGAACCTTCAGCCAAAGCATAGAAAGAATTATCTATATCATAATCTTTCTCTTTGAATCTGCTACTGCTTGAATCTAGAACACGATAATGAGGAAGTGCATAATGTGTATGTGTTTACAGCTCTGCCCCTTTCCTGGCACTTGGAAACAATGAAGTCGGAAGACTTTGTGGCAGATCTTGACTTGATTATTACAGTATTGAGATAGGATGGATCCAGGTCCATTTGACATCAATAAGAGGATGCTCCTTGGTGTTTGTGAGTTAGGAGTTGTCGCCTCTGGATGCTAGCAGCAGGATGCAGATCACCCCACCTGCATGTTTTGGATTGCTAGGTATCTGGATATAATTAAAATAAAACATGTTTCTTTGCAATTCCACCTTTTGCCTGTATGCCCCAGTTGCAACCAGAATCTCTTTGTAGCTGGCATCTATTCTGTTCATAAGAAAATGGAGGACATTAAATCAGGGCAATAAAAGCTCAAAATAAATTACCAGATGCTCCAATGCTTTGCTGTGTAGAGATGGACGATGTCAAGATATTGCAATCAAAACATTTTTAAGTAGTAAGAGTTAACTGCAGGAATAAATTTTTAAGATTGTGAGCAAACAATGCCGGGGTTTGCTGCAAAAGCATGAGCTCTTCTGTTTCTAATAGAATGTGTGGGGAGGTGATTGGATCCTACTCCACAAATGAAATAAATTTAATTATCAAGCTCATTATCCATTCACTGCATAAAAGCAGTGAGAAAAGGGACTGCAGCTATGGAGGGTGTGGAATAGAAATGCTGCATTTTCATAGTCACAGCCAAACATTTGTCTTTTCGATCAATAGCCTAGAGTTTGGAGTACCTGGCCTAGTTCAGAAGTACAAACTGCATGATTTTGTAGTTGCTAGATTCCCAGTTGTCATCAGCCCTATCTAACAAACCCAATGATGCAGAAGGATAGATTTTGTAAGAAAACATATTCTACACCCCATCCTAGCCCTATGATCTTCAATTTCCTTTAATGGATATTCGTTAAATGAGTAGGGTGAACTCGTCTTTTCCACTTCATTTTAAAAACAGACAGGTCTTGGATGGATAAACTGTATTTACTAACTTGTTCTACTTATTTTTAGAGAAGACTGAATAGCTGTCCTTTAGATCTACAGCCCTGTGGCATCAGGAAATGAGAGTGGTGGGGCCCAAGGGAGATTAGGTAATTGACCTTTATCCCTATGATGCATTGGCCTTCCTTCCACTAGGCATACACTTGTGTTGGACTACAACTCCCACCATCCCCATCGCTGAATAGCAATGCTGGCTAGGAGTTGTGGTAGGTATAATGTGAACACCTCTGGAACGTATGTAGAAGCAGAAATCTGATTGCAAGCTCTGTGGGATGGGGAGACGGCTGCAAAGGTGATGTGCAAGGAAGAATGCAAATTGATTCACTTTAATATATTCCTTTTTTGGGGGAGAGAAGCTTATTTCCAGTTCTGTATTGGAAGTTTCCTTTAGATCAAGGGCCAAGAGCTGGGAGGGCGAGGGTGGGCGGAGGCAAAGGGGTTTCAATATCTCTGTGCCTTCATTTCTGTTGTAAACGTTGCTTTCTGCATTCTCAAGACAGGCGAGGTACATTTTGCTTGTCGTCAAACACATTTTCCCATTATGTTTTATACCAGGAGCTACTACTGTATTCAAATACTGTATATTCCTGACACATGCTGTAGGGAAACGAATCATAAAAGCAGTAGTAGTCATGTTGGCCATAAAAGGAGTAACAATCCCTCACATGTTAAAAATGTCACATCTGTTCTTTTTACAAGATGTTATAAAAGTGAGTCGGGGCAAAAGGAAAGTGGCAGGGGATCGATCAGAAGGCCATGTAGACCGAAAGGTCTTAGGATCATGCCTCTTCTCCCCTGCCACTCTCGTTTGTGTGACATTTTGCCTAAAGAGATCTGTGACATCTAGCCTTTCACCTTTTTTTTGTCTTTTTAGTTGGCACAATAAAAGGATTATGTTCGGGTGGGTTTTGAACTTTGTCTGAAATAAAATGTTGTAGTCCTCGGCTTGACAGGGATAATATGTAGCTCAAATTCATGTCTGATTAAGGGCGGTGCTCATCTCTGTATTCAAGCCGAAGAGCCAGTGTTGTGCAATTCCATGGCCACGTGGCTGGCATGGCTGCAAGGAAACACTGTTTTGTCTTCCCGCTTTTTACAGTGGTATACCTATTTATCTACTTGCATTTACATGCTTTCGAACTGCTAGGTTGGCAGGAGCTGGGGTTATCAGTGGGAGCTCACTCCGCTGCGTGGCACCCAGGATTCGAACCGCTGAGCTGCCGACTTTGCAGCCAACAGTTTACGGATCTTTAGTCCGCTGAGCCACCACACCACTGACTAGGGAAAGGAAGCTGTTAAAAATATAAAGAGAAATGAGCAAACATTCAAGGTAAACATAATCCTCCCCCTCATTTTCTTGAACTCTATAGGTAATATGCTGAAGATGCAGCAGTTCAGGAATTGCTGTCCAAGCCATGGAGGGTAAAAGTGAAGGAAGTTAACAGGTAGCCAACACTGGGGATTCCCCTTCTGTATTGCTTGTCACCCCAAGCTGGCAGCATACTCAGCTATCTCTTCCAGAAGTCAGCCAGCCATGAAAGTGCCATCTGAACATGGTTCTCTCCCCTTGCCTTTCCATATATAGGGCAGGGATAGGAGGAGTGCAGCCAAGGAGATACTTGTGGGAGGAAATGAGTTTATGTCACCCAGATACTCAAGGAGATTATCTGCCCTGCAAAGATTCCCCATTCTTGTTCTAGATTCTAGTCTAAGTGATCGTCACACATTGTTTGTCCCCTCCTGCAAATATTCTTTGTTTCTAATAGATCGCTTCACTCATCTACCCAATGTCACTTTTATGTTGCCAGAATAAGGAACCCAATAATGGGCTGCATTCCAACCTGGTGCAGGAATCTAAAACCAAAACATCACTGATAGATGGTCATCCGGCATCCACTTCAAAATCTCTTAAGAGAGTGCACTATTTTCTGAGGCACTCCATTCCGCTGTTGTACTGGCTCTTGCCGTTAGGAAATTCTGTTTATTGTTTAGTCAGAATCTCCTTTCTTGTGGTTTGAATTTATGAGTTTGGGCCCTACAGTCTTGGGACAAAAGCTTTTGCCATCTTCCACGTGACAACCCTTCAGATATTTGAAGATGAACATCATATCACCTCTTAGTCTTCTCTTTGCCAGATTAAACAAACAGTTCCCCCAACCATTTCTCATAGGGCTTAGTTCCCAAGGAAAGTACCGGTCATATTAGGTGCATATAACTCATCAAAGATAAGAGAAAGATGAGTATTTGCTACACATGGAAATATGCATTAAAGTGGGGTGGGGCAGGCTCTAGGAAGGGGAATTCTGATTAAGCTATAAACAGTTACAATACAAACACTTGCTTTTACAAGCAATTTAGCTTCTTGTGTAGTACAGAGCTATATACAGATTAAATTTAATACAAGCTTGTGTCCTAAACACAGTATCGAAGACAGAACTTCTGATGTTGGACAACAACTTCCAGAGGCCCAAGGCAGCATAACCAATAATTGGGGAAAATGAGAATCACAGCCCCAACAAGATCCTTGAGCCGGTTACATCATATTAGGCAATGGCGTGATGAAACTTGCCTCTGAGAACGTAGGTGTAGAAATGCCTTGAGCTGAAGTGTTGAACATTCCTACACTTCCTCCTGTATTAATTAAAACAACCGGGTAACAGTCAATTTGCAATCTTTCCATGGCATATAACCATTGCAAGTGGAGTTTGGGTTGTTTCTTCTCTTAAGTTATCTGGTCCGTTCTTCGTTTCTGTTACTTGACATTCTTTTACTTATTGTTTTCTAGGGCAAATGTTGGAACTGCTGTACAATTTCTGTCCTGAAAGTGCAAGGGAGCCCCACCTTTTTGCGTTGAATGAGACAAGATTTCTCATTGTATATGTCTTAAATGTCACTTTCTCTTTCTGCAGAGGCAGCACCAGAACCTCTACTTTCTGACGGGTGTTTCCTTCTTTGATAAGCCCTTCTGGGAGGACAGCTGTGCTCTGCCATCTTGATTTAGTGAAGTGTCCCATCATAACTTCACTCTGGGCCGTTCTGGGCAATCAAAACGATAGTTCTCAGTTATCCATTGCTTTTTTGAGAGGTGCCCAGGGTAGGTATCAGTGGTGGCCTCTACTTGGCCGCTGTCTTTGTAGCCATAGGTCAAGGAGAACAAATGCTAATGAAAAGAATGGCTATTAGCTCAATAGAAAAAAAATATTATGGAAGTTATATATGAACTGCAGGTGGTCACAATGGCTTTACTGTGTTTTTCAGCTTTCAGATAAGTTAAATTTACTTGAATGTGTTTCTTGTCCAATGATCTGTCTACAAACTATATTTTATATGAAGCAGCAACTGATCTCCTTCAACTGTGACTCCCTTAAGGAAACCCTGGGCTGAAGTTTGCAAGAGATAAGCAGGTCTGTTTACTGAGGACAGGACATTTTGGAGATGGTTCATTCATAGGTCATCATGGGCATATAACAATAAAGTCAGTCTTTCAAATTGCACTGCTTTCTAGAATGCTAAAGCTATTTTCTTTACTTCAACCAACAGATTTCTCCTGAGAACACAAATAATACAATACTTTTGAAAAATTAAAGTAAAACAGTAACAGGTGCAGTTATCAGATCTTTGGTAGAATTCAGCATCTGTTTGGGGAACTTTCTCTTTATATCATCATCAGTTTGTAGCTTGAGAGAAGTTTCAGAGAGGATAGCCATGTTTTGCTTCGTTTTTGGCTTGAGAGAGTGAAGTGAAATTCCACTCCTTCTTTCCACTTTCTGCTGCTAGGGGAACATTGAATTAGAACAGCAAGAGATCAGTCTACAAAAATTAAAACCTTCTGAATCTACATAATTCAGCTATTTGGTCTTCAGCTCTCAGACATTTCCAGCTAGTATCCCCAACGGCAAAGGATTATGAACGTTGTAGTCCAAAAGGCATAGAAGCCAAAAGGTGCCATATCCTTGACTCAAATCAACGTAACATTTGAATCAAGGCTGCTCTCTTGCCTATTGCATTCATGTAAACTGGTACTATAAAACTATCTACTGTATAACAGTATGCCGGTGTAGTACAGTATAATATTAATACATTACAAGCTAAGTACTGTATTTAGATGATTTCAGCTAATTGCTGGGCAGTTATTGTTGACATGGACTATAATAAATAAGACATAAAATGTAATTATCAGAGTCTGCCCACAGCAGTTTCAAGTGTATCAATAAAAAGCCCATTCACAGAGTAAAAATTAATATTCCCCCTTGTGTGTTTTTATACCAGCAGTTTATAATAATCACTTGGTCTTTCTTAAAAACAAGAATTAACTTCTACTATTTAAAGCATGTGTAAAAATCAATAAAAATCATAATGTTTAGATATATGGTACTTGTTAACTTTGTACTTAGCTTATTGACATATTTAGTATAATAAACAACTAACTCTTACACTCTTACACATTTAGCTGGATCTGGCCCTATCAGCCTTATCTGATTTGTTTGGTCTTATCATATGTTTGTCACTATGTCATGTTATGGCCCTCATATCCAAATATTACCTTCTTGTCCTTCCGTAGAAACACATATACACATACATACTACTGTGTTGTGCAATTACAGATACCAAATTATCACAATGTGCCATCAAGTCAGAACCAATTTGTAGCAACCCTAATAGGACTTTCAAGTTAAGCAGGATATTTAAGGAGCAGTTTTTCATGCCCCTCATGGATACTCCATCCCATGATACTGTATAATTAATGCATTTTTTTAAAAAGACAATCTGCATATCAAAAACAAAAGTGTTCTGGTTTCTTTACAACAAAGGTAGTTATTGCCGCATGAGCTTTTATGGATTATGATACACTTTCTCCACTAAGTGAGATAACATTTCAGATTTTTCCTATACATGCTGAAACACATTATCACGGCTACCTCTTTGCAATGTCTGCTTTTCATAGCCAGTCATCCTCTTTGTGTGTTCATAAGATGTGCAAAATATGATGAGGCAATCTGTTTACATAGACCTGGACTCCAACAGAAGGTTTCGTGCTCTGTTCAATACTGTAAACTAAGAGGGAGTGTTTACATTTTTGTTATGTATACTTCAATATTGCAGTGTCTTCAAGAATGCCCTGGTAAGTTTATAACTCCCTTTATGGTTCTCTTTTGTAGGCTTAATCTTTCTGCTATTTGTGTTGCCAAAATAATCTTAGCTTTCCATTTGGTGATGACTCTTAGAGGGTGTTCTCTGCTGTATACTTAGTGGTCTTTCTATTGCACAGTGCATTGATTTATATTTTTCTCCTTTGAGAATATAGTTTGCATTTTCAGAATTAGCAAAAGTGAGTCACATCAACTTGGGTAAGTTCATTTCACGCTTGGTCTTTGTGAGAAGGTGCTAATAAATGACATTAGAAGTGGTTTGAAATCGCTACCTGTTCAGGACACACAAAGAAACAAAAATCTAAATTAATCGCAAATAAGAATCACTCCAAACCCTAAAAATGCATTCTATAATCATATAAATCAAAATATTGGTAGAACATAGATACACTGGGCATCTTTCAAAACTAATGAAAAATTTCTTACAGTTTACCATTAATTATGGAGCAGAATACTCACAGATATGCAGGCCGAAAATGATATTATAGCTGTATTATTATGTACTGTACTTGTATATGACTATTAGTGAGTCTATCAACACTGCACAGTTGCAGCAGTTTGATACCAGTACAGCTGACATGAAGGATCGGCAGTTCAAGGAGGTATTTACATTTCTTTATTGGAGAACTCTAATACTGTGATTGAAGAAAATGCATTAGAGCTTCCTAATTAAGAATTCAAAGACTCTCAATAAGTAAAAGTCCCAGAATTCCATAAGATCCATAGGATGGAATCATGACAGACTATTATCAGTCTGCTGTAATCATGTAATGTTGGTACATTGTCTTGTGACTTCTGGTCAATCAGTACCAATGACTCATTCTGATGGCTCCCTGATGCTACCAATCTAAGACACTGTTGTTTCATCTTCTTGGGAGTGGGGGTGCATGGAATGGACGATGATGATGATGATGATGATGATGATGATGATGATGATGAGAAGAAGAAGAAGAAGAAGAACTGCTGTGGTAGTGAGAATATAGGACTTGAATTTGGGAGGTCCAGCTTCAAGTTCCGAGCCTTTTCACACGACCCCTAAGATCCGCTGGCCACTTAAATTCGGACCAGAGATCTTGGGGGTTCGTTGCTCTTCCTGCGTTCCCACCCCCTCCGCACTTCTGGCTGCGTGAGGGGAGGGAGAAAAAAAGAAAGAAAAGAATGCCAGCTTACCTCCGTGTTCTGCCATCTTGCTCTGTTCCCGGCAGCATTCAGATCTCTTAAAGGGGTGGGGGACAAAAAACCAACAAACAGAAGTGAGGAGAGCCCGGCACTCACTAGGTTACATCCGCATCAGGGATTTTCACCCCTGGAGAGCAGGTACCTGAAAAGTGCGCTGGGACGCACTTAGGTGGGCGTGGTCGCAGTTAATTTTCTGTAAACTCTGGAGCTGGTGGGGAAACAATTTTAAGCTCCGGAGCTGGGAGCCATTTGCCATGGAGTTTAGGGGTCGTGTGAAAAGGCTCTTAAGAAGACTAAAAGCTAGTTGCACCCATCTCAGCCTGATTTACCTCACAAGGCTATACTGAGCATATGTAAAGAGAAAAAGTATATAAACTGCCTTGAGCTCACTGATGGAAAGTTACTAGAAATGTAATTAAGAAATACAATTCTGGATCTCTGCATCAAATTCCATCAATAAAGCAGGGCAACTGCATGACAAAAGCTTCATCAGGAAATGTTCCTTAAGCACATTCTGAGGTAACAGACATTATGTTGCTCTCCACACAGAAAATTTAGATCACTAGGATCATGCAGAAGGTTAGGTGTGGAAAACATTCTCCACATTAGCAATGATCCTTAAAAAATAAATAAATTATCTTGGGTGCTTCTTCCAATGATCTTTGAAGAGAGAAAAGAGAAAAATGGCCACTAGAACACTAAGGGATACAAAAGCTCAACACCATTTATTTCCTAAACATCAAGAGTGCCAAAATACTTAACGTTGCTTAGTGACAAGAAAAAAATCACCAATCACATCAGTACAAAATCCACATACAGCACAAGGAGCTGATTTCTTAATCTTATTTCCCTCACAGTAAATAACTGCCTTTAAGATATTCAGTTTTTCTGAAATTAACAGCACTTCATTTGAAAAAAGAGAACCAAGTGTTATGATGTATCACTGGAGACCAAGACCAAGATTATTCACACACTTGTATTCCCAGTTACCACCATGTATGGGAGTGAAACCTGGACGGTAAAGAAAGCTAGTGGGGGGAGGAGCTGTTTACGTGAAACACATTGCTGGAGGAGAACTCTGATGATACCTTGGACTGCCAGAAAGACAAACCAGTGGATCATGGTTAAAATCAAACCTGAACTCTGGAGGCAAAATTGTTGAAACAGGATCCATCCTACTTTAGGCAAATGGTGGGAAGACAGGATTCTCTGGAAAAGACAATACTAGGAAAGGCTGAAGTCATCAGGAAAAGAGGAAGACTAAATGCAAGATGGAATGACTCCCTAAAGGAACCACAGGCTTGAGTTTGCAAGAGTTGAGGACAGGACATAATGGAGATCACTCATCCATAGGGTCTTCATAAATCAGAGGCAAGCTGGCAACATGTAACAACAAGAGCAGCAGCAACCGACAACAACAAAAAGGATACAGTTTCATTGCTAAAATATCAAGAGAGTTTAGGGATTCTGAAATCAGCAAGTTATCTGTCTTCGTTGCTGCCTGCAATTTGTTTGTTTGTTTGTTTTACTTATATCCCGCCCATCTTCCGAAATGGAACTCTGGGCGGCTAACAATAAAACAAATACAATAAAGAAACCAGGAAATCAAAGGTTTCCAATCAAAAGGAGAGAGTCAATACCCTCCTATTCTATGGAATAGAATAGGAATATTGTCATTGTATAAAATACGAGATTAAAAAGTGCCATCCAGTCAGCTCATTCACACACCACAGTATAAAAATCCAAGACATAAAATCTACCATTTAAGAACAAACATCCATACACATACTCCTACATTCACACAGAGAGCATCACTACTGGCAAACATCACTTGTACTCATTTTAAAATTGACATAAAACCAAACATACACACACACAGCCATACACTCTCTCACCTTACAGCATTCATACCTAATACATAAAAACTAAAATTTAAAAAAACACCACCACCATACACAACCCCCCACACAATATACGTGTTACACATTCAACACTGATATTATCCATCCACTTATTTTTTAACATAATTTAGCATGGTTACTGCTATTGTGTAAAAACTGTTTCTGAATCTTTTTGTCCTTGTTCTAATATTTGTCCCCTCATTTGTGTCTATGGAGGCTTGTCATGCAGAGTTGAATAAAGTTCCTTGTTTGGACAACAGCTTTCAGAATTACCAAGGCTTTGTTGATAGTAGTGCAAGTAGGACATTTTTCTAAACTTTGCAGGAGCAAAAGGTTGTAATATGAGCATGGCTGTCCCAAATTAGTGCAGGGGCAACGGGGGTGGGGAGGAAAACTAGGAAGAAGAGCAGTAACTGCATCACTTTTTTCCCGGTAGAACATTTAGAAGAGCAGGTATTCATCAGGAGAGTATCAACAACTGTGCCTTCAAGACAGCAGATAGCTCACCTGACACCCATCAACATCAGAAGTGTTCCTGCCTGCTCCAGAAGGGTGGTTTTGTAAAGCACATGGCTCTTAATTATCCACCCAAGACCATGTGCTCCTCAACTATTCTGCATGACATAAGGATCAGCTCAAAAGAAGAAGTTGTTGCTGCAAAAAATCCCCATCGCTATCTACTCTGAGGATGGAAGCTAAACTGGCTGATGTTCAAGCCTATGAACTGATGCTTTTCTACATCTTCTTTTTGCTGATAATGGTGGGTTCCATTTTAAATAACAGAAGGAAGATCTCCAAACACCAGTAAACAAGGTTGCCATTGTATTGCATTGTTTAATTATTTTAAGACACCCTCAGTATTGCATACATACTGGGAAAGGGGGGAAATGGTTTTCAAATAAACAAATTCTTGCTCATGCTACTGCCTGGATGTTTAAATCCTTTAACTGATGAAATAAGAGATAATTGGAGGGAAGCTGAATGTAGAGTTCAGGGTTGTCCTAAAACTGTTATTTCAAGTAGCATGACAAGGGAATGTAAGAGTTTGAACATTAGTTGGTCGAATAACAAAGGACATTGTACCAAGTGGTTATGGAAGGAAGCTGAAGGTGGAGTTTGGCTGACCAGGTGCAGAAGGGAGCCATTAAAATGATTACTGAGCTGGGGCACCTCCCTTATGAGGAAAGGCTACAGCATTGGGGGCTTTTTGTGTTGTGTCATTACAGTTGTGACCGACTCTTCGTGACCGCATGTCCATGGAGTTTTCATGGCAGGAATACTGGAGTGGCTTGCCAGTTCCTACTCCAGATGCCTACAGCACCTGGTATTCCCTGGTGGTCTCCCATCCAAGTACTAACCAGAGCTGATCCTGCTTAGCTTCCTAAATCAGGTGAGATAAGACATGCTTAGGGCATCTTTAAATGCCGGGGGCTTTTTAGTCTAGAAAAAAAAGCACCTGGGGGACACGACTGAGACGTAAAAAGTTACGCAGGGGATTGGTAAAGTGGATAGGGGGACACTCTTTTCCCTCTCATGCAGTACCAGAACCAGGGGTCATCCACTCAAATTGAGGGTTGGAAGAGTGGGAAGAGACAAAAGAAAATATTTCTTTACCCAGCGTGTTGTTAGTTTATGGAACTCCTTTCCACAGGATGTGGTGATAGCATTTGGCCTAAATGCCTTTAAAAGGGGACTGGACAGATTTCTGGGACAAAAGTCCACTGCACGTTACAAGCCATGATGGGAAACGTATGTGTTATCTCCAGGCTTAAAACCAGGGTACCTCGAAGTGCCAGATGCAGGGGAGTGGTATCAGGAGAGAAGTATCTAGTTGCCTCATGTGCTCCCAGAGGCATTTGTTGGGGCCAGTATGAGATACCGGAAGGTTGATAGACGGGCCCTTGAGCTGGACCCAGCAGAGCTCTTATGTTCTTAAAACTGCCCATCTCACATTCCATCTCCCTCTTTCCCTGCTGCCTTAATATTTTAATCTTTCCTTGTGGGTCTCTTGTGGGTCTTCTCGTGATGTGCTAGAAGAATGATAGCCTCAGTTTCACTCAATTTCCCTTCCAGAGAGAGTTCAGACTCAATTTGATGTGGCACCTATTTGTCTTTCAGACAGCTGTAAAGAAGGTGATTATTACAGGTTAACTTCCTAAAAACTCTCCCACCATTCGTTTTCACTGCGCCATACACTCCTAATGTGAATTCATTCTCTCCAAACCTAGAATAATCTTATAAATCCCTTGTCTTGCCCTCGGGTTTGTTTGCTGTGGTTTTCACTAGATTGGTTCCAGCTACATACATTTATAGCAGGTTTCTCTGCATTTTTTATCACAAAGAGCCACCCTTTCTGCCCCTTGACATTTCAGAAGAATGCCTGCATCTCTGACATTGAGGGTGGGGAGGAAGGAGAGAAGAGAACCAAATGAAGTGGCAAGTTTTTCTTTGTGACCTTCCCAATATGTTACTGCATGAAACTGCCATTTATCTGTTCCAAAAGCAACCAGGGATGCAGTAGTCCTGCAAGATTTCCTCTCTAGGTGAAATCAGGAAACAGTTATATCACTGCACAAAGACATGCTGAAAAAAGAGTAGCCCTCTTATATATATATTTAGAAAATTTAGTGATTCATGTATCTACTTTCCTAGTCATCCATCCACCTACCATGACGGTTGGCATTTAAGACTCATTACTTTATGTAGCATGATCCGAGTTATTTTAATCTTTAGAAGATCCTGGGTAATTGTGTAGAAATTTAATAAATCTTTGACATACAGTTTAGTGGGTAGTTAGATATTATTCACTTGTCCTTTTACCAACCGCCAAATCCATTCCTCCTAACACAGTCCAAACAAGTGTCTCATTCATTGCCTAAAAACCTTCCTGAAAAGGCTTCGGAAAGAGATGTCATATACCAAACATTGTAGCCACACACATTAAGGATTGTGTGTGTTGTGTTGTGTCTTCATTTCAGTAGTAAAGATAAGGTCAAGCTCCAACGGTGAGCCATCTCTGAAACAGTTGCCCTGCCCAGAAACATTACTGTTAGCAGCAGACAACAGCAGAGTTTCCATGTTCTGATGTGTATCACACCCTACTGTAATTACCCACAAAGCCCCACCATAATACCGCTTCAGGGAACTGTGGGAAATTCCATATGTTAAGTCTCTCAACTACTTGCCATTGCTATGAGGCAAGTCAGAAGGCTCGCTACAGGCATCAACTGCTCAAGAACAGCAGAGCTGATACCAAGCATTGACAAAGGGATAACTAGCAGTTTTAGTGCAGGAAACAAATGGTACTATCTCCCACCCACTCTGCCCAAAGGCATGGCTGTGAGCCCTTAAGAATACAAAAGGAGGAAGAGAATGGGGTTCCCCCCTAAAGACAAGCTTTATGCTTTCAAAGAAAAGAAAAGAAAAAGTATAGCTGGAACGTGTTGCCAGCACCATTTGTTTTCTAACATTCATCCTTCAAGGAAAAATAGATGAGAAGTGTGGCCTGGGTGTAGAAGAACATTCTGGCTTAAGAACGCTTAAGCCAATGTTCCGCAGTTGCTCTGTTTAGAATAGCCTTAGGCTTAGATAGAAACCAGTTCAGGCTACTGGTTGCCAATGTTCTACGAGTTCATGGCACTTGAAGAACTCCTAGATTCATCTCTAGAGATTTTGGCATCCTCTACATTTTGGTAACTTGTAACAAAGGCTTGGTTGCCCCATTCTAGTTATTGCCACAAGTGTTGGAAAAGCATCCTCCTCCTCCTCCTCCTCCTCCTCCTCCTCCTCCTCCTCATCATTGCATGTCATCAAGTCAATTCTAACTTACAATGACCCTTTCCAGATTTTTCTAGGTAGAAAATATTTAGAGGTGGTTAGCCATTCCCTTGTTCTGAAGGTAACCCTAGGGCAGTAATGGCGAACCTTTTAGAGACCGAGTGCCCAAACTGCAATTCAAAACCCACAAATTTTTCGCAAAGTGCCAATACAGCAATTTAACCTGAATACAGGTGGCTGTGAAGGGGTAATGTTGGGTGCCCACAGAAAGGGCTCCAAGTGCCACCTTTGGCACCCGTGCCATAGGTTTGCCAACACTGCCCTAGGGACTGTGCAGCTTGCCCAAGGCCATACAGGCTGGCCCTACTCGCAGGAAGCACAATAGGAAATTGATCTCCCAACTTACCACTGAGCTATTTTATCTATGGTAAAGCATCTCTGTATCAGCCCAACAGAGAGGCTCAGAGGTCCTTTACAAAACAAAACTTCACTTTCTGAGCCCTGTCAGAGAATAATAGGCTCTCTTTGAAGGCCTTTTCTACTGGAAAGCTGTGCAATACAAGTTTGAAGTTTTAAGACGAAAGGTATGCTGGGGCCTTGAAGTCCCATAGTTATCTCTGGGACAATAGACTGAGCAGTCCTTGCTGTAGTCTGCCCCATGAAAACCAATGTGCTTTTATTGCAGTGATAACAGTTGTTTCTAAATGTGAGTTATACCTAAGTTATCATATGCAGATCTCTGCCTCCTTTGTCCTTTTTTGTGTGGGGGTGTGTGTGACATTCCCTCTTTTGGTGGTTAGTCTATGTGACCAGTGCCACCATAAGAGAGTATGTGTTTTGCATGCATGCCATAGTAGCTTCAGTCCTCACCAGAAACATGCAGAATGTGTTGTTTTTCCTCACAATGAAATCATTGCCAAATTTTATTTGTTTATTTATTTGATTTATATATATATACTGCACCATCTGACCAAAGCTTCAATCATTAGGAGACTTTTCTCTCACTCGTACATGAATTCTCCTCCCTGGGGAATTTGTCAAATGTCTGCCATACATATGATTAAGTTGGCAGCAGACATAGGAACTAAAGGTTAGCGATCGGGTGGAGGAGCCTGCACTGTGATAGGGTTGAGGCTTATGCCTTTTTAGGCTCTGAAAGATTCTGAGAAATCTACGAAACCAAGGTCCTGACTGATGTGGAAAGGGTCCACAGACACAGGAGGAGCTCCACTTCAGAGTCGCCACGAGAGATGGGCCAGCACACTAGTTCGTTGGTTCGTGGTGGCTTGTTTTCCCCCCAGACAAGGATTCATGGCTTCCCAGCCCCGCCTCCTCTGGCAAGCACCTACTACTTGGCCTTTGAGTGGGTGCCTCAGTCGGTGCCTTGAGTGGGTGCCTGAGCTGGGAAGCTCAGAAACACCTGTTTGGGTGAAAAGGTAACCAACACAAGCCACTGAACCTGCAGTTTGTGCCCATCTCTGCTCACCACCTTCCAAGTGTAGGGGAACAAAGAAACCAGAAACAGATGGGGGGCAGGGCTAGACTATTCCTCTCTGACTGTGGTGAGTACTCAGAAATCAACAATGCCTGAACAGAGTCAGTGTTATCTTTTGATTGATAATTCTAGCAGTTCTCCCTCTGGAAGCACTCTGGCCATTCATGGCACCATTCACTGCTTCTATAAAAGTTCTGCTGAGAAAGCGCAAAACCTGGAGATTTAAAAGCAAATGTTCTCCATTAAGGGATGATGCCTGGCATGATCCACTGATGCTCCATAAATCCCACCATGTCAAGCCCTCAGATTCGGTTTCCTCTTTTTGCAGCCACCAAAGCAGTTTATAGTTCTTCCCAAGAAATGTATTAACACTCTTAGTTATTTCTGCTGCTTAAATTAGCAAGGGACATGTACAGCAGGCAAAACCAGGCCAACACACATTCGTTCAAGATTATGTCATCAGGAGGGGAGCTGACTTCAGCTCATAACATCGCTCTGCTTATTGTAAAATGATCCAGGCTTTGAATGGATTACGGCCTGCCAAGTCAAAAGGCATCCTGGACAGTTTCTTCTCCCCTCTTTGCCACTTGTACTTATTCCACGAAGTCATGTATGTTTGGGTTTATATACCATTGGTTCTCACCTTCCATATCTTCTAAGTCCCACCAGTCATTGCATCACAGAAACTAAGCCTGACCGTGACAGAAACACAAAGCCTACTTTTTTTTTGCATGACATTTTTGGTGATTATATAATCATATTTATCATTTATGTCTGCTTTAGAGACATTAAAATGGTAGCAGTGTTGTTGGGAGTTAAAACATACAAATCAAAATAATTGGGTTTGCAGCTGCAAATTCTAAAAGTACTGTTTGCTATAGGTTATACCTCATCATTATCTGTAGAATCACAAAGATAATACAGTAGCTAGAACCCTATTATTTTCTTGCATAAGCTTCTGCAGTTAATTTGGGTTAACTGACAGGGTGCTGGGACACATGCCAACTGCGCAACAAGGCTATGTATGACTAGGAATGAGGCTAAGACATGCCCTGACACTAAAGGTGCCAGTATGGGCCAAAATCCTCTTTCCAAACCAAACCGGCCACATAACAGTTGCAGCATGGTGTGTGTGGGCAAAGCTTTACTATCCGAGCCAATCCTGCCAGTAGCCTGGTCAACTCTTTCCCGCCTCCCCTCACAGCTGACCACATCACTGTGATTGGCTATGTGGGGAGGCGGGAAAGAGCCACCCAGGCTCCTGCCGCAATTGGTGCAGCTAGGAACACACTGACCGCATGGCATAGTGGTTAAACTGCTGTACTGCATCCAAAATTGTGCTCACGACCCAGGGTTCAATCCCAGGTCGTCAGCTCAAGGTTCACTTAGCCTTCCATCCTTCTGAGGTTGGTAAAATGAGTACCCAGTTTGCTGGGTGGGTGGGTGGGTGGGCAGGCAATGTGTAGCCTGCACAATTAAACTGTAAACCATCCAGAGAGTGCTCTAAGTACTATGGAACAGTATACAGTGGTAACTTGTATAAAGGAATTAATTTTTTCCAAATGAAATTATGTTAAGCAAATTTTCTTTTAGACACATTTCCCATAGGAATGTATTGAAAGCAGAGTAATCTCTAATTGCGACCATTTTTATGTTGTATGGATTCACTCCATAGATGATTCCGTTAAGCAAATTTCCCCTATCTCCAGAATTTTTTATGTTGTACAGATTTTATGTTATACAAACCGTTTGTTATACGAGAGTCCACTGTATAAGCAGAACAATGTGCTTTAATTTTTGCCTGTGAGCGCTTCACTATGACCGGTCAGTAGCCAGGCCAATCCAGTTTTGGGAAAGGGTACCTGGCCATATTGGTACCTGTGGGGTTCACCTCTAGTCACCAAACCATTATCGGATCTCAGTATCGATGAATACAGAGGTTTAAGGAGAGGATTTCTATGACATTTCACACTTTCTCGGCAACTTATATTTGAACCCACAAGCAAGTTTAAACATGTGAATGAGCAAATAATCTGGCCTTTCCAGTCAGGTTACCCACAAACATGTCCAAACCCAGCTATAAATTCAAGCATAGGTGCAGAAAAAATACGACGTGTTGCAGGAAACCTCCTCCTAAATGTGCCTATAGTTAGGAAAGTGACTTGCATAGGATGCATGTTTTATTTTCTCTTCCTTTTACTGTCCTTTGCTCTAGGCCCCGGTTTGCTTTTTGATCTTCATTTTGGATTTGTGCTGGCACCTACTTTGCCCTTTGAATGCTAGTGTCTTAATTCTTGGCCTGCCTTAATCTTGCTTTCAGAAGCCATTTAGGCTTGGCCTTGGATAAGTTTTGGTATGTAGTTTATAGAGGGGGAAATGACAGAAGTTTATAGAAAAATGCCTTCATATGTGTGCATGGGATAATGAAGTTGCAAGGGGCCTATAAGGCCATCAAGTCCAATGCCCTGTTCAAGGCAGGATTACAGATCAAAAGACAGCCGGATGGTTGTCCAAATTTCTCTTGAAAGCCTCCAGTGTTGGAGCACTCACCACTAGGGATGGGCACAAAATGTTTCGTTTCATTTTGTGCTCCCCCCCCGTTTTGTTTTGTTTCATTTCTTACGATTTTTTAAAAACAATTCATATGAAACAAAATGAAACAAAACGAAATGGCTCCCCTGGGTCCTAGAGGCGCCAGATTTGGTGACCGGGACTCCAGGAGGCATTTTTAAGGGCTCCTGCCGAGCTGTCAATATCTGGAGCCCTTTAAACCTGGCCCATTCGGTACCTCTGATTGGGCCAGGTTTAAAGGGCTCCAGACATGGACAGCTCGTCAGAACCCCAAAAAGATGGGACAAAATGGTTCATTTCAATGGGGAAATGACCATTTCGTTTCGTCTATAATGAAATGCTGCTTCCTCATTTCGTTTCGTTTCATTATGTAACAAAATGATGAAACAGCATTTCATTTTTTTGTGTCCTGCCCATCTCTACTCACCACCTGTTGAGGCAATTGGTCCCATTGCCGTACTGCTCTAAGAGTTCAGAAGTTTTTCCCAATAGTAAACCAAATCTGGCTTCTTGTATCATGAGCCCATTGTTGCGCGTCCTGCACTCTGGAATGAGCAAGAACAGATCCTGCCCATTCTCTGTATGATAGCTTGTCAAGTATTTGAATTGTGCTATCATATCACCCCTTGGTCTCCTTTATTCAAGGCCAAACACGGCCAGGTTTTTCTTTTTGTCCTTGTTGCTCTCCTTTTAACTTGTTCCAGTTTGTCAGCATCCTTCTCAAAGTGCAAGGTCCAAAACTGGACACAGTGCTCAAGATGAGGCCTAACCAGTGTCAAATAGAGGGGAAATAGCACCTTGTGGGATTTAGAGACTATACTTCTGTTAATGCTCCCAAAAATAGTGCTTGCCTTTTGTGTAGTCATGGTGTTGGCTCATATTCAGCTTGTGATCTACGACAGTGTTGAGACTCTACAACTTCTCGCTCGTAGTATTGCTAAGCCAAGTATCACCCATCTTGTAACTGCGTGTTTGGCTTCTTTTTCCTAGGTGGAATACTTTACAATTATCCCTGTTAAATTTCATTTTGTTGTTTTCAGCCCAGTGCTCAAGCCTATCTAAATCATTTTGAATTTTGTTTCTGTCTTCCAGTGTATCAACTATTCCACCCAATTCTGTGTCATTTGGAAATTTGATTAGCTTTCCCTGTACCCCCTCATCCAGGTGATTAATAAAAATGTTGAAGAGCACTGGGCTCAGAACTGAACCTTTGGTAATCTGCTTGTTACCTCATCCCAATCTGAGAAGGTGCCATGAATCATCACCCTCTAAGTACAATTCTGTAAGCAGCTGTGTATCCACCTGACAATTGTTCTATTCACTCCACACCTAGTTAGCTTGCTAATCAGAATATCATGGGGCACTTAGTCAAAAGCTTTTCTGAAGGCAAGATATGCTATGTCTACATAGTATATCTTTTGTACCTCACAAGCTAAAATATCATGGCAAGTTTTGGGTGCTATTGACCTGCTTTTGACTGGATGTTGGGATGAGAGTTGCCATGGGCTGCTCTACCTCAGGCAGCAAAATAGCTTGAGCAGGGTGACTGGACAATGCTGACCTGAAATTTAAAAAGCAACTTTATTTATTTATTTATTTATTTATTTATTTATTTATTTATTTATTTATTATTTAGTAGTAGTAGTAGTAGTAGTAGTAGTAGTAGTAGTAGTAGTAGTACTTTTACTCTGCCTTTCTCCTTGGAAAAGGACCCAAAACTTTCTCAAACTCTGTTTTGGTGGTCTTCTGCTGACACATGGGACACTCTGCATTAGAGCTTCCCAGCTTCACGGTGGCTTTAGAATGGCATACAAACCAAACTGACAGGCTGCTGTAGAGCATGTGTGTGTCAACATAAGGGTTCAGCTGGTGCATGTTGCAGCTGGGCGTGCTGGGAAACAGTTCTTTGTTTTACTTCGACATAGCGCTGATTTGCCTAGATAACATCTTTCCTGGTTGAAACATTGAGCCTGTTGGCTGAAATCCAGAAGGAAGTCAGAACTGGAATAGGCCCACTGAATCAGCAAGGATATGGTGAGTCATCTTCCCTTTAAGTTCCACTGAGCCTCTAGTTTCAACTCACCATGAGGTTTCAATACTAATACTTCTGAATGATCAAGTGTGTGTGTGTGCGCGTTGTGTCGTTACAGTCGTGACCGACTCTTCGTGACCCCATGTCCATGGAGTTTTCTTGGCAGGAATACTGGAGTGGCTTGCCAGTTCCTACTCCAGAATGGTCAATAAGATGCCCCAATCACCTTTTCAGCGGGATCAAGATGTCCTTTTACGTCATGAATCTTCTGATGTTCTCTCCTGACTCTTGATTTCTTTCTGAACAAAATGATGGCATTCGGAATAGTTACTGCTGGGAGCCATCTGTGGAAATGCACCTGTCATCAGGGGAAAGCCCCATCAGATGCCAAACTGTATGATGTGTGTTGTAAGCATGCATCATGCTAATTATGTGCAGGTGCCTGGCATGTGGCCTGCCAGAAACTCTTGGCCAGAATCACTGTTAAGATTTTTGGGTTAGAATCTCTTTCCTGAAGGTGCCCCCGAGTATTAATTTCCAAAAATGTGGCGGGTGTTTGAGAGAGACAGAGTGATCTGCTAGAACCTTTTTGGGCTGTGTTTTTTTTATCTCCAGAGTTGCCACTTTCCAATTGATTGGGATGTGTTATAGTGACCTGCAGTGCATTCTTCCACTAACACTACAAAACCCAATGAACCACTATCCTAATTTTTAATGCAATGGCTCAGCCTTGAAATATATTACTCCCTGCCTCATATCAAATTAAGAGGTTGAGTTCTGACAGGCACGATGCTATATAGAGGCATTCAGAAATGAATGTTGGGGGTCGCGAACCTTCGGCACTCCAGATGTTTTGGATCCCAACTCCCACAGCTGTTTGTCCTTGGCAATCTAGGATCAGAATTCTAGGAGTTGTGGTCCAAAACATCTGGAGCTTTCAGAGATATAATGAGGAGGAGGAGGAGGGACCAATCTTCCCAATAGATCAATGCAGATTAATATGGGCATTAGCTACTTAACATGGAGTTTTATTGGGTCTGTGACCATAAATAAAGATTGCATTGTATTAACACAGACTGCATGTTTGAAAAGGAAGTCTGAAAACTGGAGGGGAGTAAAATGCCCTTCTTTGTTCCTGAAGGAAATTAATGCATTCTTGCTGGAACACTGAACAGGTGCACTCTTGTTGGGAGGTGATGCAACAAGGCACTGCCCATCCCTTGTATATAATAATAAGATAGCACACAGATCTTAGGCTCAAGCAAAATATCTTTCCCTTGATGAAGAAACTAGGCTAGCCCCACAAATCATAGATTAGTGCAGGAGATATTATTTGATGAAAGCGGGTTTCATCACCCCACTTCTTTTATTTGTAGAAATTAAGAAGTAGTTAAACTTTTTGTGTGTTTTACCTAGAGCCTGGAAATGTAACATTTTGGATGACAGCTTCCATGGAATGGCCATGCTGATTGGGGATTTCTGCAGATTGTCAGGGGAAAACAATCTAACCTCTACTTTTACCAACCCTAACCACTCCTAACCCTGGTTCTTTGCAGGTGGAAGGACAGATGTGAGCTCTGAATCCTTATGCCATTTAAGAAGACTGTATGCTTTTCCCCTTGATGTTTAGAGCTGTTGAGGAAGCATCTGGTCTTCTGTGTTTACTGCAGCTTACACACACACACCGGGAAGCTGGACAGAGACGACTCCTAAGAACATATATTTTTAAAGGAAATTCTTCTTCCTTCCTCAAAACAGGTGATTAATTAACACCCTGTTTTGACAGTAACACATAACCTGTATACAATTATTTTGATCACCAGTACCAGCCTGGGAGAAAAGAACAAACTGTATGTAGATGATAGGAGAGGATTAAGAGAACTGAGCCTGTTCTAATTTTGATTGAATTGCTAATCAGCACAGGTTGTTCAGAAACTTCATTAATTTTACAGAGGACTGATTCAAACTTTCTAATGTGATGGCTGATGGTGCTTAGGAGTTGACATCATTTGAACAATGACGAGCCCATTTTCAGCCTACATTGGGTCCTTCTCCCCCCACCCCCACCCCCAAAAAACCCAGTGTTTCAAATACAGTGGACCCTTGTATAACATAAAATCTGTACAACATAAAAATTCCAGAGATAGGGGAAATCTGCTTGACATAATTGCCTATGGGGAGAATCTGTACAACATAAAAATAGGATTACTCTGTTTTCAATGCATTCCTATGGGAATTTGTATAAACGAAAATTTGTTTTAACATAATTTCATTTGGAACGAGTTAATTCCTTTATACAAGGTGCCACTGTAATTGAATTCAGCTTGTTGCACAATTCTTTTGACTGTCTCACCAAGCCACTGCTCCTTCCTCTCTCTACAGCAAGAGAACTGTCAATGAAGCGCCACTCCCGTCCTCTCTTGCTCCTTCTCGCCGGCCAGACTTGCAATAATTGCAGAGAAACAGAACCCAGCAAGATCAGGAAGCCCATAAATTCTCCAGCCTAGAGAGGGGTTTGAATAGAAGCTCTAACCAATCTTTCTGTTCTTGCCCCAGTGCTAGCCCAGGTTTTTCTTTTGGAACTGGAAGCTAGGCAGAGGAAGGCCTAGCTAAGCCTCAAAGCATTCCACCGGAGGCCTCTCTCACAAGTAATCCAGGATTAGGTGTCTCTGTAAGGTGTCTAAGTATCAGGCAGAACTCCTAGAATGGAGACATCTGTAATTCAAGAAACCAAAAATACGACTCTTTCCAGGGTCTTCTAGAGATAGAGTACTCAGAAGGGGTTGGCCATTCCCTTCTGGGATCTCTCTATGATTGTTCAGCTTGCCCAAGGCTGCACAGGTTGCCTCTTCTCTCGGAAGACTCAGCGGAGGATCAATCTCCTTAACCTTTGGCTTTGCACTCAGCCACCCAACTAACTGTGTCATCCAGGCACCAACATTGTGGCACAGCTGTTCTTTCATATATCAGAGAACAGCATTTTAGAGGCTCCAGGATTCTTGGAATTTGGAGGCAAGGGAGGGGTACTTCCCCCTTTTCCCATTCTTTCATGATCTCGACTGAGGGCAGGAACAGATACACAGTGGACCCTCGTATAACAAATGGTTTGTATAACATAAAATCTGTACAACATAAAACATTCCGGAGATAGGGGAAATTTACTTAACAGAATCACCTAAGAGGCAAATCCGTACAACATACAAATGGTTGCAATTAGGGATTACTCTGTTTTCAATGCATTTCTATGGGAAATTTCTACAAAGGAAAATTTGCTTCACAGAATTTCATTTGGAACAAATTAATTCCTTTATACAAAGTACCACTGTAATACCTAGTTATGATTAGAACGGGCAGAACGTTAGTGGAGGAAATAAGTATTTTAGGCAGATGTGTCTGAGAAACAAGAGTTTCAAGAAATTGTTTGATTTATGTCCCGAAGGTAACCACAAACACAGCACACTGATTTGCAAATTAGGTGAGGCGAGAAAAGCTCCTGCTGTGCATTCAGACACTTTCAACAGTTAAGACATTCTTTCGACTAATAACTAGTCATCTCTAATATTTTATTTCTGTCCTCAAATTATTGTGCCAGGAGAGCTTAGTAACTGGGCAGAGGGAAAAAATTAGATGGCATACACAACCTTGCTGGGCATACCAGGAGTAGCCATGTAATCTGTGATGTTCCCATTTTTATAGCAACTCAACACTATCTCTAACCAACACCTATATTGGAGATACAGAATCCCATGTGCTCTTAGCCACTTTTATCATCCAAAGCTCACTGAGTTCTCGAGTCTTTGGAGAATTCTCAGAAGCATGTGACAATGTCCAGAATCTCACAAAATAACTTAGCACAGAACTGGGCTACTGAAGGGCAGGATTTTTGTTATTACATATCTGATGTTAGGCACCTAGATCATAGGATCACAAATAAGGAGGGGGTATTTAGGCCTTTAAATAGGGCTCAAGGTACCTAAAAGGCAGCCCGGGTTTACTTTCAGGTATTATTTATGGTCTGGCATGTGCCTGAATAAGCATCAACAGTTGCTCCAGCAGTAGTTTGACTGCATGCCTGGGGAAAGCATACTGCAAACAAGTCGTGGCGAATTGCTTTTCCAGCTGAATTGCCTAGCAGTAGCATTTGTAAATGAGGACTAGGGGAAAAGTCACAAAACCTGTTGTGATTTATGGGCAGCAGTTGGCCTTGCGAATGTCACACCAGTTTATAGCAGCGCAGGTGCTACCACTGCTCTTTCTACACACCAGTGGCAGGTGAGCTCCCCATGGCATTTCTGCAGTTAGGCCGCAATGTGCGGGTCCAAATGGTACTTTCTATGGTTCCATCCACATGCCAGGGATCTTGCTCGGTTGCCAACTTTTGTGGGTTGTGCACAGGACTGTGTAAATGGAACAACCCCCACCCCCAGCAGTTAAAAGTTTTATTTTACTTGTTTGGTACCTTTAATAAAATGCCTTGTCTTTATTCTCCAGGTTGCCAAAGATTCAACATCTCTTCTTTTAAGTTTAGAGTCTGAAGCACATGGCACAAAAGTGAAAAGGATTGGGAGGGAGACAAGGGGGG
This sequence comes from Phrynocephalus versicolor, assembly GCA_023846285.1. Taxonomy (NCBI): domain Eukaryota; kingdom Metazoa; phylum Chordata; class Lepidosauria; order Squamata; family Agamidae; genus Phrynocephalus; species Phrynocephalus versicolor. The sequence continues at coordinate 25,324,206 of JAHTLZ010000204.1, read as the reverse complement.
GGGAGGAAGATCAGATATTTGATTCTTGTTTTCAGGGTCCAACAGTCATAAATTGAGCTTAGGCAATAAATGTTTGCCAACTAATGGAACCAAATGGAAGCAGAATGGAAGCAAACTAATCAGCCTCCGGATAATTTGGGGTCTTCTTTGACCAGGAGAGGCCCTTTTCAGTGTTAGTGGCCTTGTTGCTCCGAAATCACAGCGGTAATATCACAGAGCACAGTAGACCATGCTGCTTCTTTCTTTGGCAACGTGGGAAAACCTTTGGTCCCACACTGCAAAGTACCTGCGAAACATTTGTTAATCAAACTATAAAGCCGTTCATGGGGTAGAGGGATTGAACAAGTGTTTCTATTTTATTTTTGAAAATATATACCATAAAATGTTAAAACAAGAGCTGGCTGGATAACTCAGGGCGCTTTTACATGACCCCTAAGATCCGCTGGCCACTTAAATTCGGACCAGAGATCTTGGGGGTTTGCTCCTCTTGCTGTGTTCCCACCCCTCCGCACTCCCTTGCTCCTGTCTGCATGAGGGGAGGGAGAAAAAAAGAGAGAAAAGAATGCAGGCTCACCTCCGCTCTCTTAAAGGGGCGGGGGGCAAAAAAAAAAAAAAACCAAACAGAAGGCAGGAGAGCCCGGCACTCACTGCCTTGCAATCCGCATCAGAGATTTTTCACCTTCGGAGACCAGGTACTTGAAAAATGTGCTGGGATGCGCCTAGGTGGGTGTGGTCGTACTTAATTTTTTTAAATAGTCCAGAGCTGGTGGGAAAACAATTTTAAGCTCCACGTCTAGGAGCCCTTTGCCTCAGATTTTAGGGGTCATGTAAAAGCGCCCTCAGTGGTTTAGGTGTCTGGCTGCGGAGCCAGAGGTAGGGAGTCTGATCTCTCCCCCTGCCCCACTGTGCCTCCTGGGAGCAGTGCCACCCTGGGTGACCTTGAGCAAGTGACACAGTCCCAGGGTGTCCCCAGAAGAAGGGAATGGCAAACCACATCTGAGTATTCTCTACCTGGAAAACCTGGAAAAGAGTGGCAATAACTCAGAATTGACTTGGTGGATTGAATACAGAGAACCAACTCAAGAGAGGCTTATTCCAAGGTCAGCTCTCAGGAAACTGCTTTCAGTGACTGTAAAAAGGTTACAGAAGCCTCTTAACATATATAGGGTATTTCCCATGCTATTGGCTAAGGTATTGACAAAACAGGGAAGCCGCCTAAGGTCGGATGGGGCTCACCTGAAGCATATCAGTAGCATTTAGGTCATCATTATCTGCACATAGAAACCTTCATTTTAGTCTGGATAGTTCTGGTGCACACACATAAATTATGTCATTTGCATAATTATGTTGTAAACCACCCAGAGAGTGCTTTAGCACTATGAGATGATATAAAAGGCAAAACAACAACAACAGTACATCTCAAATCACTGCTGTTCTCACCCTTTACCATTTTTATTTGCCCTCTTCTCTACTTGTCTCTTTCATCCCCCTGATGTTGTTTTACGACCAAAGTGTTTCCCTTTTCTAGGAAGTTCAGAAGGTACTAGACTGGGTAGATGGGTTTTTTTCCTAGTAACAGAGAGACCCTGGCTTCCCACAGAAAAGTCTGAAGGATCTAGAACGGGCTAAAAAAATAATGTACAGTAAAAGGATGCTGTTTGCAAACAAGGCAAAAGAGAGACCCACAAACAAAAATGGCATCCTTCATTGCTGCTACTCCTTTGATTGCAGTCACCATGCCTCTTTCTTTCTTTCTTTCTTTCTTTCTTTCTTTCTTTCTTTCTTTCT
>JAHTLZ010000204.1:25269128-25322408 GCA_023846285.1 Phrynocephalus versicolor | reverse complement strand
CTTTCTTTCTTTCTTTCTTTCTTTCTTTCTTTCTTTCTTTCTTTCTTCCTGGAAGGAAGCCTTGTGGCACAGTGGTTAAATGCCTGTACTGCAGGTAAAACTGTGCTCACGACCTGGGGTTCAATCCCCGGTAGCCGGCTCATGGTTGACTCAGCCTTCCATTCTTTCGAGGTTGGTAAAATGAGTACCCAGCTTGCTGGGGTGGGGGGACAATGTGTAGCTTGCATACTGTAATTAAACTGTAAACCACCCAGAGACTACTTGAAGTGGTATGGGGTTAGGGTTAGGGTTGCTTTCCTGTTTCTTACAGCCCTCTGCAGAAGAGGCAGGGATAAGGGATGAGGAATGAAAAGATTTGGGGATGTAGGACCAAAGAAGTTGCCTTCCCTTTTGCAAGGACAAGGTTGGGAGACTCCAGTGTCTGTAGACTGTTGCCACACCAGTTTTGCCTATTCTAAATTGTATTTCAATAATGTTAATGTGTGTGTGTGTGTGTGTGTGTGTGTGTGTCAGAGAGAGAGAGAGAGAGAGAGAGAGAGAGAGATATCACCCTGAGCTGTTCCCTTCCAAGTGACATAACATTAATTGCTTTAAATTTCTGTAAAGTTATCTGACACAGTACAAATCTGATACAGTGCAGCATCTGAAAATGTACTTTTTTAAAATGTAGAGAAAACAGAAGAAGAGAGAGATATTCCCATTTTACACTGCTAGAGGAGGGTGGATGACATGCTACACCCTGCATAGTAAATTCATCATCAGTCTTATCCTAGGACAGACACACCAGCCACAGCTGCTTTGGAACGAAGCATAGCCAGAAACCAAAAGGAAATGCTATGACCCCAGTCGCTCTCAAAAAAACAAAACAAAGCAAGCAAACAAACAAAAACAGTAGCCCCTGCTGGGGAACCAAAGGGCCATGAAGAAAGGCCAGGCTGGTTCACAATTACCTTGATGTCATCATGTAGTTATCAGAAAATACATCAGACTTAACTGTGCCGATAGTAGGGATGGGATTTTTCTGAATTAAAAACTACCAGGGCAATAATTTGGTGGGACACCACCACTGTCCCGATTGAATTATGAAATTGAGAGCCCTCAAACAGACAGGAGATAGAGCAGCATTTCACCTCCATGCCATTTCTGCCCCCCTTCCTCAAACTGGAAGACAGGCACTGTTCTGCACGATGGGAATCATGCCTATGACTTGCATGGGGAATGAATCCCGACAGAGGATGCCTACATATGGAGTGTATTGAAGGCAGCCTTGGTTGGAAGTCATTCCCCATAAACCTTTGCTAGGAACCCTTGTGTCAGGCTCAGAGTGCACTGGGGCACTCTTCTTATGGTTTGATGATAGGCCACGCAGTCTCAAATGTTCACTTTTTAACTGTACCATCCACAATGGAAGCTGGCCTCCGTCGGACATTCTGTAGGTATGTTTGAATAGCATTTTCCCTGCCAGCTTTGAAATGTTGGCTAAGGAGCAGGATGAGATGGACTTTCTTTTATTCAAGATCAAATGGAGTGCCAATTTGACCTACTGTATAAGCAAATCTATGAAGGGCAGGAATAGTATACTCATCGGGTATGAATAGTCAATTCCTTTCTCTCTCAGGTATTGCCTGACTCTTCATTTACTGTTTAAGCAGCTGTGAAGTGTTATTTATAGGGTGGAAAAAGAAGAACAAAAGGAGTAACCTCCAACCAATTCTGTATGGCACAGATGGTTCTGTTTGGTGTACAATGTGTTGCAGAAACATCCCAGACAGCTATTACGCCACCAACAAAAACAATGAGTCAGCCCTGCCAAGGCTGTTATGCAGGATGGTGTAAACAACTGGCGATCCAGATGTAAACAGAAGACCTGTTACATCATGGACAGAAGAGGAAATACTGTATATTAACTGAAACTAGCACTCATGATTATAAGCATTCTGTAAATATCTGATGAGATAACCCAAGGCAGGAGCAATCTATCAGACACTGCAGGAGAGAATGATTGGCCATGATGAAGGCTAAATGATAACAATTATTCAGTGATCTGATCTGTAAATCCTGTTTTCTCCATTGGAAAATTTCCCCAATAGTATGAAATTTCATATTTAATTTGTAAAACTGGCATGGTAGCCGGTCGCTCCCTTCAAGCCAGGCCTTGCTATTAGGCAAAACGCGTCATCCAACAGTTGACATCAGGTTTTGTGTAACAGAAAAGGGTAGCAAAGTGTTTGTTATTGGTGACATTCTTATTGGAGTTTTAAGGTGGGATGGATGGGTGGGAAGAGGGTCTTGCAGCATTTCGGCCCCATATTTCAGAACACCTTGGCTAGATGTGCGTCCTAGATACTTTGACTCGGAAGGTGAAGTGAATTTGCTCTTTTCTTCTTTTTCTTAGCGTTTGTCCTGCTTAGTGGTGGGGTCCGCTATTCTTGTTTTGGCCTTCCACTTGTCATGGGTCTGGGTGAACCTAGGACAACTTTGTGTCATTGTCCGGGGTATTCATCCACCACTGTTTCGGACGTCCCCTCAATCTGGATCCACTGACCTCCAGGGTGATTTCCTTCCACTCCATTTTTGTCTCCTGAAGGGAGATGTCAATTCACCATTGTTTGGGTACCGTTGCGAGATCGGTTGCTCTTCCGGTCAGTGTGCCAATATTGTAACATGGACTTGCGTCTCAATGCTGTCCTTGCGTTGAGAACCCTAGCCGTTTTTCACCCAGGCCAGCCTGTGCCTGGGTGCGTCATTTCCAAAACACACTCTATCAGTGGACAGATCCATTGTTTGATGCAACTTTGAAATAGGTCAGCCAGCCTGTCGCCTACTTGGTCTGAGTTCATCTCACCCTGTTTGGGACAGGGAGTTTCAGTGGCACCATGAGGAGGCTTGGACTTCGTCACTTGAATCTGCTCTTCTCTCCTACCCAGTCCTAGTGACCAGGATTCACTGTGTTACCCTGTTTCTACATGAAATAGTTCACATTTTAAAGAAAGCAAGGCTTGGCTTTTAATACCACAGTAGTTTTAAATGGCAGATAAATCATAGTTTGATGTATGAATGTGTTATACCCATTATATGAGCAATCCCATATGAAAAAAAGACTCTATTAAGCAGAAGCAGAACACTCTATTTTCTCTCTCTTTTAACTGCACTGTTTGATTTCTTTGTTTGACAGGGCATTTTCCCAATCTATCCAGCAAACAGATTCACACGTGTTCTGTTTCTGGAGAGAAAGCACTATCCTTAAAACTCCAGATTTATGAAGTTGGCAGATTATAAACACAGATCAGTATCTCATCCTTTTTAACTAGGGGAAAAATACATAAACCTAGAGTGATTTACTGGACAAAAAGAAACTTCAGAGTAAAACTTTAAGGACCAGCTAATTTTTGGTTCTGTGTTGGCATATTTTTCAGATCTTCCAACTTGTTGGTAAGCTTCAAAATACTTATTTTTCAGACTCTTCCTTGAATTCATAGCAGACGTCTGGCCAAAACGTAAAAATAAGTTTTTCATAATAAATTCCAGGTTATATTCCTATACATTCCTCTAACATGTGAAACTCATTACGCAATTCCTCCCCGCCACCCCCCCTTCATGCACTTTCAAAGCCATCTCACAAGGCTCTCAAAGCTGTAGGAAACAAAATAAAAACCACATTTCTGCCTTTTAGCCCTGCTTGGTTTATTTGTGTGGCTGTCTCAAAGATTGGAACTTCATTTGAGTACAAAGAAACACCTTCCCCCCCCCCCTCGATTGACTAGGGATGATGAAAGGAAACTTTTAGTCATAACAGAGGCACAAAGATAACATACTCAGGAGATAGGGAGATGGCCAGCAAGGTTCTGTGGGATGCATAAATCCACATCTAGACTGTGGGGGGGGCATACTATTCCTGACCCCCACCTATTTTTTCTTTTAGAAGGTTTTAAAAAAAACTCAGTTACAGTGGTACCTTGTATAAAGGAGTTAATTCGTTCCAAATGAAATTGTGTTAAGCAAATGTTCCTTTGTACAAATTTTCCATAGGAATGCATTGAAAATGGGGTAATCCCTAATCATGACTGTTTTTCTGTTGTATGGATTCGCCCCCTATCTCTGGAAATTTTTTCCTTTAAGAGGATTTTCTGTTAAATAAACCACTTGTTATATGAGGGTCCACTGTATGCCCCTTCATATCTTGCACTGGCTTTTTTAAATGTTTACAGATGTTGGGAAAGTATGAAAGATGGTCCCAGAATAAGTCAAAATAGCCTACCACGCCCTCTAGAAAAATGCCCTCTGATTCAGAAGCTAATGTGATCTAGAATCACAGCAGAAGTAATTTGGAAAGAGGAGACAACCGTTATTATATATGGCCAGGCCAGCCCCTGTTGGTTCTCTGGATCATCTGGACTACCCGATGTGTTGAAGGCCCTTCATAACCATTGCCTGGACAGCAACATGGACAGAAGTAATGCAGAAAGCTTCCCAGTCTGCTCTGGTGGCCATGGGGTAAGACTTCTGAACCTTGCTGAGAGATTTCACAGTTTATGCCCTGGATCTGGAATGCCTATGGATTGATATGTTCTCTGTGTTGCATTAATAAGAAATAAACAGTTGTGGAAGGAAAAGAGAAAAGTGGGAGGGAGAAGATTCAACATATATGTACCGTATGTCCCCATATACATGGTATAGGGATGGGCAGGAAACAAATAACGAAATGATATTTCATAATTTTGTTACGTAATGAAATGAAACAAAATGAAATGATGAAGCCGCATTTTGTTACAGACAAAACAAAATGGTTATTTCCCCCCTCCCATTAAAATGAACCATTTTGCTTCATCTGTAAAATGGTCACTTAGGGCCTTTTCACACGACCCCTAAGATCCGCTGGCCACTTAAATTCGGACCAGAGATCTTGGGGGTTCGTTGCTCTTCCTGCGTCCCCACCCCTCCGCACTTCCTTGCTCCTGTCTGCGTGAGGGGAGGGAGAAAAAAAGAGAGGAAAAAAATGCAGGCTCACCTCCGAAGCCACCCGGAGCCCCGTCGTTGTCCTTCTGATTCCTTCTCTTAAAGGGGCGGGAGGCAAAAAAACCAAACAGAAGCGAGGAGAGCCAGGCACTCACCAGATTACATCCGGATCTGGGGATTTTCACCCCCCGAGAGCAGGTACATGAAAAGTGCGCCGGGACGCGCTTAGGTGGGCGTGGTCGCACTTAATTTCCTGCAAACTCCAGAGCTGGTGGGGAAACAATTGTAAGCTCCAGAGCTGGCAGCCATTTGCAGTGGAGTTTAGGGGTCGTGTACAAATGCCCTTACCTGCCCAGCCAGGCCAGAGAGGGTGAGTGGCTGGCAGGCCAACCTAGGCCCTCCTCCGGAGCTGCTGCAGTAGCAGCAGGAGAGGGCGAGTGGCCAGCAGGCTGGCCTAGGCCCGCCACCGCCAGAGTCACTGTGGCCGCTGCTGGAGCCCCACCAGCCAACTGGGCAGGCCAGCCTAGCCCTACCGCTGCTGGAGCCTTCAAATGGAGCTGCTGCAAGGTAATGAAACATTTCATTTTGGTTTCGTTTTGTACGAAATTTTCTTGTAAAAATTCATATGAGATGAAACTTAATGAAATGCATCCCCCCCCAACAGAACGAAACGAAACACCATTTTTCTGTTTCATGCCCATCCCCAACATGGACACACCTACACTGTTCTGCAGCCATTACTTTCCCCCATAAAGAAGAATTGACCAAATAAGCTATTGTACTTGGATGAATAATGAAATGTTTTGAGCCCACAGGAAAAGAAGTCCCGTTCCCATGACTCAGCTCCTAGATAGCCTCACCTGGATGACTAAGAATCTCCATAGACATTTACCATTATCAAGTGCTATGCCCTTATAGAAGAAAGCATGAAGTTGATACTAATTGCATGCATCTGCTACATATAGCCAGATCTGAGAAGCAGACAGCTATTTAAAAGCTTTTGGGAACAACCCTGTATATATTTTTCTATTGACAAATGAGTGAACACAAGGAATGTTGTTTTCAGGGCTGCACGCTTTTCAAAACAGTTCAGTTTTGAGTTTTAGTCTTTAAAGTACCACATGTTTTGTGTCTTTTGTTTTGTCTTGTTTTGTTTTGTTTTTCTTTTATTTTTGCCTGAAAGTTTTGAGTGAAAGAAACACACCTCAGTTTGCAGCCAACACATGCTCTCACGCCTAGTGATTAGTCTTGGAAAGAATGGGAACATTACGTTTGATGGCTATAAAGCTGATGATTTAAAAGGGGTCTTGGCACTTGATGTGAAACCTCACAGGAAATTTAAAAAATCCCCATTAAATGGATATTTCTCACAAAGTGGACTATAGTACAGGCTATGCACTATGCAAGCTTATGCCAAACGTAGTATGTATGTTAGGCTTCAGAAAGACATAAACTCTTCCTAAAAACATTTTGGGGATGTAATAGTAAAACTGTGCTATTAATACCAGTAATAATAATAATAATTAATAGCATTAATTTGTGTTCCATAAATATAACACAACAAAACCACTTGCCATCATTATTCATAGACCCTCTCCTATAGAATAGTGATGCAGTTTTTGGAATAAGAGAGACTTGTCCTGATGCCCTTGGCCAAAAATATCTCCTTGCCTTATTTGTGAACTCCTTGGAGGTGCCAGCTGGGCACCAAATTCCATTCCTCAACTAGTAGCACCGTGATGTTTATAGATGAAGATTGTAGAGTGATTTAGGATCCCCCAGGATGAAAATCTGCTATGTAACATTTTAAAAACTGATATTTCAAGAGAGCAACGGTAACAGGTACAATGCTGGACAAAGACTGGCTTACATATAGAACTACATCCTCTTTCTAAAGATTGCAGGTCCTCCCAAGACATTTCTAAAAGCTATTCTAGCTCTAATTAGAGCCCAGTTTGGAAATTTCCTTAGCAACTCTCAGAATCATGTTCACCGTGGTATTTGGGGATTATAGTCAAATAAGTAATTTCCCCAAGTGTAGAAATAGATGTGGTACTGAGATCTAGGTCAGTACTTTAAATATAGTACAGGTTCTTCCAGATACATTATTTGTTCTCCGAATTGTGCTTCATACAGCACTGAATGGTATCAGTATTTTTGTCTCCATCCACACAATATTTGTCTTACCTTGGTTAGTACAGTAACCAGGAGAAGGAGAAAACAAAGAACCAGGCCTTCTCAGCCATAGCTCCTCACGTCTGGATCTCTCTATCTCATGAAGTACACCTCGCCTCCTCACAGGGAACCTTTAAACGATTTATAAAAAACGTGTCTATTCAACTAGGCTTTTTCCTGAATCTGGGGCTTAGCTTAGTGGAATACCTTATGAGGTGCTAATCTTATCCACCGCTGCCTCCTTTATCAATTGTTTATTTTTATTGTTTTATTGATTTTTGTTTGTATTTGAGTTATTATTTTGAACCACCAGAGCAGCCTCATAGCTAGATAGGCAGTATATAAATCTACTAAATAAATAAATAAATAAATAAATAAATGATTTTGTGCTTTTATTTTTTTGTACATTCTTCACCTTGGTTTATTAGTTTTTTTTAAAAAAAATCTTTATTCTAGAAAGTAGAGTTTTATGCTGGTGGAGGTTTTTTATGCAGTTGAAAACTTTCAGTTAGCTTTCTCAATTAGAAATAAAAACAAAAGATGCAGCTCAAACAGAAATTCCAGAAGGTAATTATCAAGAAGAAGAAGAAGAAGAAGAAGAAGAAGAAGAAATGTTTTCAGAGAAAAAGTACTGTAATTCCAGCTGTTCTTAGGAGATAATAGCTTCTTAGTGGGGTGACTTTGAAAAGTGTAGTTTGGGCATGTATCCTGAGGTAAACCCCATGCTTTCTTGGAACTCACTGAAACCAAATGGTCAAGAGAGTAGTAGTGGGACTTTTACTTCTCTAGAAAAACCCTACGATTTTATAGGTATTGAGATTCAAAATTTGGAGCCTTATCAGGTGCCCTCTGTGTTTGTTGTTGCTGATGCTGATTTAGCGTGAGATCAATATTTTTCAGTCTCCCCCCTGCTTTAAAATTCTTCATATGATGGTCCTTCATTCCTGGTCCTGAGTTATTGACCCCGGAAAGTGAAAGGTTCCTTAAAATGTATCACTTCCAGGCTTTTATGCAACTCATTGGATTGACGGCATCTGACCTCTTGTTAGCATCAGTAATTAGGGGGGTGGGGAATATATTTGGCATCCCATGGTCAGTTTTGAATTATTGTTTATGTGTTTGTCAGAATCTCAGAAGAATTCAGTAAAATGTGTTAGAATCTCTTGAAGTATGTCTAACTCCGAATCGAACCCAGTGGTCTAAATACAGCATTATTCCCAAGTGGGCAGATGCACCAAAATGAATTGAGCTTGTTAGTCACCACTTATGTAAGTCCCGCTGACTGTAAATATCCTTCTGCTGAAGCTACATCTCTAAATAATATGGTTCAAGAAGCAAGCATGAATAACAGCCAATGGAATACTCCATTCACAATAACTGGGACTGTTATATGCTGATCTAGTAAATTGGTCATCCTCTATTAGAAACATGATACAGAATGAGGTGGACAACTGCCATTCAACACACTGGCAGATATTATCCTTATACTGGAAAAGCTCAATGAGCAAGATTAGCCTTGACATTTAATAAAATAAGAATACAGATAAACACCATTGGGACGGGGACTTGATCCAGCTTGACTAATTAGAAGTACAGATTACAGAGCACTTTCTTAGCTCATTAATGCAGGATCACCATTTCATTCTTGGAATCAGCTCTAACCACAGTACAGTTTGGAGAAAAGCAGAATTTCAAGCCTGTATTGCCAATGACAAAGGATTATGGGAGTTGTGGTCCAAAACATCTGGAGGGCCAAAGTTTGGACACCACTGCAATAAAAGGTAAACACTTTGCCACTCTCCCTCCTCTCTTCCACCCCCCCAAACTAGCATCTGTTTTTTACCACATGGCCATAAAACAACACCTAAAGGTAAAGGTAAAGGTAAAGAAAGGTAAAGGTAAAGGTAAAGGTAAAGGTGTGTGCTAGTCATGTCCAACTCTAGGGGCAATGCTCATATCCGTATTCAAGCCAAAAGAGCCAGTGTTGTGCAAGTCCAAGGCCACATGGCCAGCATGGCTGCAAGGAAACAACACTGTTTTACCTTCCCACTTTTTACAGCAGTACCTGCTTATCTACTTGCATTTACATGCTTTCGAACTGCTAGGTTGGCAAAAGCTGGGGTTAACAGTGAGTGGTTGCTTTGCTGCGTGTCACCCGGGATCTGCTGAGCTGCTGAATTTGCAGCCAACGGTTTTTGGAGCCTTAGTCCGCTGAGCCACCAGTTCCATATCAACAAAATGGTTTCAAAACCAACTCCCCTCTTCCTCTCCCCCCTCCCCTATTCACCCTCACCCCAGCTCTGTCTCTGTGGGAATTTACAACCAGGCAGGCATGCAAATACGCCTACATACAACAGCCAATCAATATTTGATATGAAACACATATTCAATTACATATTATATTGCACATCTCATTCTGCTGCTATATGTCTGAAGAAGTGGATGTGTGCACGAAATGTTACATTAAAATATGAAAGTTAGTCTTTAAGGTGCCACATGTTTTGTGTCTTTTGTATCTTTTCTTTTTCTTTTATTTATGCCTGAAAAATAAAATAATTTCCCCCAGCTCCTCAAAATGTTTTTGAAGGAATGCCATCGACAATTGTGTTCTTTCTCTCTCACACACATGTTGTCATTGTGCAGTTGATATCCAAAATGGAATATCACAGGTAATGTCATTATTTCTAACACAATTATGTCCAGGCACTTGATTTGATCACACATGTCTCTCTCTACGTGAACTTGGATCCTTCTGTCATTACTGGAAAAGGAGGCTAGACTTGATATGCCTCCAAACATAAATGGAAGCAGATTCTCTCGATTATTTCCTTCACATGTCAAGGAATGTGTCTATTTTAACTATTTAACATGACTTATATCCTCTGATCAAGACTGGTCCTACTATTAGGCAGCATGATGTATCCACCTTGGTTAATAGGATCCTGGGATGAAGTGGCAATTTCCTCCACTCCTAGCCTCTAGATGGCCTGCACCGCTACTTCCTAGTATTGGTGGTGAACCTTTGGCACTCCAGATGTTTTTGGACCGCAAATCCCACATCCTTTGTCATTGGTAATACAACTTTGGAATTCTGGGAGTTGTGGTCCAGAATATCTGGAGTGCCAAAAGTTCACTACCACTGGCAGAGCCCTTGGGGGGGGGGAAGTGGGATACAAATGTAGTTAGTAAATAAAGTACCCAATAAATAGGCAGACTACTTTAAATGTATGCACCTTTAATTCAGCAGAGCATCACAGAGGACAGTTGCAAACTGACCAAAAGTTCCAAGAAGCAAAGACTGAGTGCCTATCACCTACTGGTAGGGCTATACTTCCCTGTTTCTAAATGATATGGAGATGTAGGACTGAAGAATTACTCAGCCATACCAAAGCCAATGTAATGCTTAATCCTGTTTCCAGTTGTAACTGCATCTTTCTGTGGCAGGTGATCACAGACAACCCATTGCTGAAAGGGAGGGAGAGAAGTGTTGTTTTAACAGCTTTGATGAGGGAGGTTCACTAACTGAGACCACTTTGTGTATTATTACAATTATGCTGCTTTAATAAAGCAGAGGGAACAACTTCTCTGACATTAGAAAAAGGGCATTAATGGAACACTATCATAACAAACAACAGATAGAGTATTTAAACACCCCGTGTTACATGATGTGCTGTCTTGTTATGGGACGGTAGCACTTATTCATAGGATGTATGACATTCTAAGTGAAAGGCAGGAGCAGTTCCAGATATACATTTTTTCTACTGTTGGCAGCAGGATTATGGATACTTTAAAAAAATCAATTTTGTTCTCATGTCAGAAACAAACCCCAAATTCAATTAGCAACCACCCCCAATTCTAGTATGAAAATAACTGCTCTCAGACTTTTCCTCTTGGAACATTTAGGCCTTCATTTAAATAGTTCCCACCTTCAAGAATTGTGGCGGCTGAGAAAATATGAGGGAAGCAGCCAAAGTTCTATAGCCATTGTGTTATAAGATTATAAATTCCGTTATCTCAGGTAATATTGTGGTGTATGTGTTAACATAAATGTCTCTTTTTAGCTGTGCCAAATGTCTGAAAATTGTCAGTCATGCAGGTAAATTTATCTGGAAGTTGAGTCATGGAAACTAGACTTATTTTCTTGAGAGTTTGAAATGTTCTGCTACTCATCCAAGCAGCTTCACCAGTCTGAGGAGATTTAGTGGTGAGTCCTCCATTTTATAGTTCACCTTCATTTCACATCACCCTGGTTTGAATAGGCTCATAAGCTGAACAACGGTCTGAGTAGGCTTGTAAATTCATAATGGGTGTTGAGAAAGGTTGCATAGGTGGGACTTTCATGTACCCTAGGCCATTGTTCACCTAATGAGCCTATTCAGACTATTGTCATGCACTCTGGGCCATTGTTCACTTAATGAGCCTATTCAGACTTCTGTCCACCTAAAGAGACTATTCAAGCCATTGTCCAACTTATGAGCCCATTCAGACAAGGGTGATGTGAAATCAAGGTGAACTATAAATTTGAGGACTCACCACTAACTTTCCTCAGACTGATGAAGCTGCTTGGATGAGTAATGAAACGTTTCAGTCTCTCAAAAAAAGAAGTCCAGTTGCTATAACTCAACTTCCTGTGCCAAATGAGAAACCATTTCAACTCAAAAAAGTGTTGGAGTTGGATAGTGTAATCTGGCTTCATAGGTGAAGCTCTCAATTTTTTTAAATCACAAGGTCTGTGACAGGGTCTAGGACTGTACCCTCTGAGGTTATCTATAATCACCACAGTAGCTGGGAGGGAAATAAAAAGTCCCATGAGCAGTATCTTGTTGCAAGCTAACCTTAATGTAAAGGATATACCAGTAAGTTTGGCGTTGCCAGGCAATTCAGAGCCCTTAGCCTTACAAAACAGGTGCCCCTCATTTGTTTATATATGAACCAATCCATTGGTCTCATTTTAAAACTCACACAACTGCCTCCCACTCTTGCTTTCTCATTACATAATAAGGAAACCAACTATCTGTAGGATCTGCCTGGAACATCAAACAGCCTGGCAAAGAGCTGAAGATATTATGTGTGCCATAGCCCTTATCTTGCAAATACTGTAGAGTACTACTGGTGCTCTGAGATGTTCTGGTTCTCGGCTGGAAAAGTGATGGGGTTTATCCTGAGACAGAACTAGAGAGCACTGAGTTTCCATATTATTGTGGGAGGCAACTTTGGAGGGTGTAGAAACCGATTCCATCCCTCTGGACCTGGGGGTGGTCATCACATCACCCCTTTCTCAACAAATGGAAGTGTGGATGCAAAATGGAAGCAAACAATGGCACCTGGTGAGGTGGAGGAGGTTATAATTTGACTGAAGGGATAATGGTGTTTCTTGGAGTGTGATGTGCTATTTTTAACCATCATCATAGTAACCACCACACAGAAATGAGGGGACTAAGGAATGCAGAAAAGGGGGGCACAGGATGCTCTGGTACTTTAATGAATAAGGTAGATTCATATAGAACCAAAATAGCTGCCTTTTATGTCTAGTTACTTGCATTTATGTGTCTCCTCTAAAATGCTGTACAGACTCTAAATGAAGTATGTCCTATATTCTGGTTATTATATTGTTGTTTTCGCCAGATTTTTTAATCACTGAGACCTGTGGGGACCTGTACATGCTCAGTTCCCCCATGCAAAACAACCATATTAATTCTACTGTTTGGAATTCAACAAGCAGAACCTTAATGTAGATTATACTCAGGTCTAAAACCAGTAAATCAAGAGGGCACACCCTTTGTATCTGTTGTATCTGATTTTCAAAACTCTGCTTTTGATAGTCCCCCCCACCCCAAACGAACGGGTTCCTATTGTTGCAAAACAAAGGAAAAGGAAATCAGAAAAGTAATCTTTCTCGAAAGGGAAAGCGACCGCAAATGGAAGCAATATTTAACAGTGTCAAGGGGTGCTGGCACCATTAATGCAATATGAGATAAATCAGAGCTCTTATGTAAGGTAGCATGGAACAATAAATGCTTTAAATGATTTATTAGTTATAGAGGCCCTCATAAAAGAACCATGAGACACCATAAAATAACTCAACGTTAATGGGGAGATATTTTAAAGATGATTCTTGGAAAGAACTAATACATACGAATTATGAGAGAGCAGTCCTTGATCATTTACTGTCCTTTGACAGCCCATCCGAGGGGTCATGAGGCTGCTTTCCTAGGAAATGGAAGAAGAATGTCCGGGCGTCACTGAATGGAGCGGAGCCAAGTGTTAACAGTTGGTGCCCATGGTGCTATTTCTAAAAGCAATTCTTTTGGGGGGTAAACTATTGCCCCAAATGTGGACTTCCTAACACAACTTACCTTAATCAAATCAGGGCTCTCAGATTGTATTTAGAACTCCACTCCACCTATTCCATTCTGAGGTATACAAGGAGGTGTTTTGTATACCCTGATGCCTTCATCCGCCCAAATGGGGATGGCAGCCATGAAATCAGAAGAAGACTGGGATTAGAAAGGGCAGCCATGAAGGAATGAGAAAAGATCAGACTGTGGAAGGCTGAGATCAAAACCAAGACTATCCACACTTTTGCATTTCCTGGGACCATGTTTGGGTGTGAAAGCTGGACAGTTAAGAAAGATGGCAAGGAAAAAAATTGATTCATTTGAAATGCGGTGCTGGAGGAGAGCTTTGGGCATAACCTGGACGCAATGTTTTTCTCTTTTGTCTTTTTATTTTCCCTTTCTTTTGGCCAATGCCCCATTAATTCAGTGAGACTACTCTGGTTCCGAATTCCTACACTATTTTGAAAGGCAAAACAAAACTGTTTGCTACTGAACTTTTGGCATGGATGGGGGAGGGGAAGCCTCAAACTTCCCTTTCTGACAAATGTAGCCATTTTCTATGTGTGGGAATTATGACCATTTCACCTTAAATGTACCAGGAACGAGAAAAGGTCCCAAACTGCTGGTTTGGTGGTTCGTGCCCATTCATTTGTTGGCCAAACTGGAGTTCGGTGTTTTGCATCTCTGCCTTCTCCAGTGGGCACCTGGTCAGAGGCAGTGCCTGGAGAAGCGGGGTAGGGAAGCTGGGGACCCACCAGATGAAGCAGGGTACCAAACCACCTGTTTGGCCAATAAATGAACCAGCATGAACAGCCAAACCAATGGTTCGTGCCCATCTCCCGCAATCATTTATCTGCATTCTGAAGCCATACAGCTGCAGGAGAACTGTACCACTAACTTCTGAACATGTAAATTTGAAGGACTAAATCCTCCCCTATGAAGCAGCCTGTTATATGTTCAGAAGCCCTAGTGTGCAATGTGCTTCTCCAAGAGTGAACGAAATAGCAGAAACAGACAAGCAAGAGAGAGATGCTTTTGACTTCACTTGGTTTAGGGCAGATCCGAGTATGACTATGACATTATGTAAACCTGAGAGTGCTGCTGAGAACAAGTCTAAACCTATTATTTGCTGCTGATGTGTACAGTGAAAGGAGTACAGATGACTTCACAATATCATGGGGCTATGATCTCAAGGTCCTCCTGTCCTAGTAGCAATGTAAATATTTGGCATTCTCAGAATGAACACAGCATGCTAAAATTACTCATAGGCGATCAATGGAAATCCATCATAATAACATACAGTACAAAGATACCGTAGGAGTGACTGTCCTCTGATAGCCTCTTAATTATCTATATATGTCATTCAAAACCAGTGGGAAAATTAACAGGCAAGCTCTTATAGTCCTCCTTAGGGATTTATGTTCTGATTAAATGAATGATTTTCCTACAGTCACTTTTTCAGGTGCCCTTAAATTAGGGCCGTTTTATCATATGTTACAAAACCTTGGCAAATAGGAGAAACAACTGGTCTAGATATACAGCACCCGGTGACACTAAAAATGTTTTGTGCCTTTCCTGGATCTATACTCCAAATGTTAAATTGGCAATAATAGTTGTCATCACAGTCGGGGGGGGGGGCGGAATCTATGCAGGCCCTCGAGCAAAGTACAACATTGGGTTTTGGTTATACAGTACTTTTAGTCGGGTGCTAAGACATTCCTCCAAACATAGTCCCAACAAGGCCTCCAAAGTTTGCCTTCAGGGATACTTTTGTGGTTTGATAAAGGTATCATGTAAGCCGGATTTGGGGTTATCTGTCATGTATATTCAGTTGTACATATGGCTCCTTTTGCGTAAAGGCGGCCTGTTGTGGAGTCCTTAACCAGCAGCTGTTAAGCTTTCGGCAACTGCATCCTTATACGATCAAGCTTGAGTTCTGTGTGCCCTTTGCATCTCTTCCACTGCCTCCCAATTAAAAGGTAAAGATTCCCCTCACATATGCGTGCTCGTCGTGTTCGACTCTAGGGGCGATGCTCATCTCCGTTTCCAAGCCAAAGAGCCAGTGTGGTGCAAGTCTGTGGCCATGTGGCCGGCATGGCTGAACGCATTTCTGTGTACGGAACGCTCTTTACCTTCCCGCTTTTTACAAAGGTACCTATTTATCTGCTTTCATTTACAATGCTTTCGAACTGCTAGGTTGGCAGGAGCTGGGGTTAACAGTGGGAGCTCACTCCGCTGCGTGGCACCCGGGATTCGAACCGCTGAACTGCCGACTTTGCAGCCGAAAGTTTCCAGCGCTCTAGTCCACTGAGCCACCACACCCCTCTGCCTCCCAATAGATGCTACTAAAAACAAGGACTACTGCCTTCTAGTCACCATGCAGGAGCACTCTGGGTTGCTTGTGGACTGGGACTCAAGGTGCCCCACCTGTCTCGGTCATGAACTGTTGTAGAGAAGCAATGGGTAGTTCCCACCACCAAACGAGATCATCTGCCCCCTCTGGTTGTGCCATGTTGCTGCCTTGAGCTCCCTACACAGACCCTGATATGTTCTGTGCCATTCCAAATCAGAAGACTGGTCTGAGTGCTTCCAAGATCCAGCCATACAATGAAAAAAGGCAAGGACAAAATCATTATTTCAAAGAAAATATGCAACACTGTAGATTTAGTATCGGACAAGAAGTGGAACAAAACCCATTCTTCAGAAGAATGGCTGTGAAGTGTTCATGTGAAGTTCATTACTGCAGCCAGAAACAGTTCTTGTGCTGTGTATCAGTGATAAAGCTGCGATAACATCCACCTTCTGGTAGCAGAGAAACAAGGAGATGATCATATTAAATTATACAGCTTTATTATGGTGCTCTGGGTAGGGTGAGCATAACAAAATAATAACCATAATGCAAGATCCAGATTTAGGTATGTGTGTAGCTTTGGACAAGGTGGACAGTCCCCTGAGTGACCTTACAGGAGGGGACTCCGGAGGATTCTATGCCTGGAAAACCCTAGGCTTGATTTTATGACACGTAACTTTTGGTTATTATTGCCTAGTACTAGAGGTAATAGATTTTCCTATCCACGAAAGCCTCTCCAGCCTCAGCAAATGCTATGCAGATGTTCTGGAGAGCCGGTTCAGTAGGGCGATCTGTGGTGTGGTAGGAGGGGCTTTACTCCCCCAAAGTGAGCAGAGGGAATAAAGCCCTTCCATTAGCCCAAGGTGCATCTGAGATCTAATGCATTGCATCATCATCATCACCACCACCACCAGCAGCACTACCACTAGCACTCAAAATGCTCTATATCCGTTCCAGCTTGCTTGCTTACAATAGCCAAGTCTCACCTTCTTCTTCCTTTATTTGCTTTATAATTAAAAAAAAGAGAATGGAATACCAATCACTGAACACCACCTGGAATCATGAAGTCATCGTGTTGTAAGAGCTGGTTGAATAGATAAGTGGTTGAGGTCTCTGGCTGTGGAAGCAAAGGTTGAGAGTTCAGTTCCCCACTGTGCCTCCGGGGAGAAGAACCAGGGAGCACAGAATCTACAGCCCAAACACATGCCTGTTTTTACTGCTAACTTCTAGGTAAAATAGGTCTTATCCCTAAGTGAGAGTGCCTGTACTTGCAGCCTACTGCGTTAAGGACAAAGGTAATATTTGAGCCGGGGATTCCTTTTTAGCCGTTACACCAGCTACGTCTGCCTTACTCCCTTGAACTATTAGCTTTTTAAAATGTCGTGCAGCTAATTGTTCTCCTCTATTAAGTGTTACAGGAACTGCTGTCAAAGTCAATAACAATTCTAGGTAGCAACCACCCACTTGTGGCATAAGGAGCAGGAAACAAAACATTGTGAATCATCTCTCTGACAAGTCTATACATGGCGGCCAGGGAATGCACCTACGGCCAGAGATTTCCCAGGGGAAAGCTTTTATGCAACAGGGCGTTCCGGTGTAATTGGGACCCATTTCACAGAGCAGTTAGAAATGCCAGCCGGCTTGCCCTGTTTTCAGCAGCAGATTCCTTCAGAAGCATTTGACTTGCACAACAGAGGAGCCAAGGGCATAACAATAGTAATATCAATGTGAAGTATTTTCCGGTGTCAGAACAGTAGAAGGCCATGCCGGCCATGACTCAGAAAGCACAGAAGATGGATGGCTTCTCTGCCTACAGTGTTCTCACAATCCCACCTCTGTTTCTTTGGGTGACTTCTATGACCTACTTTTGGTTCCCAGAGATTATCCTTAGGATTTCCGAAGCTGCCTGGGATTGGATACCCATCTTCTAAAAATGAAAGACTAGCCTATAGGACAGTGTTGGCAAACCTATGGCACGGGTGCTAAAGGTGGCACTCGGAGCCCTTTCTGTGGGCACCCGACATTGCCCCCTTCACAGCCGCCTGTATTCAGGTTAAATTGCTGTACTAGCACTTTAAGAAAAATTAGTGGGTTCTGAATCGCAGTTTGGGCACTCGATTTCTAAAAGGTTCACCATCACTGCTATAGGTGATACCTTTATAGGGCACTAATAAGAAAATAAAAAACCGTTGCAAGCTTTCGTGGGCAATACCCACTTCTTCAAAGCACGTACCAAAGGTTCAAATGTGGCAAAAGATGTGATTTGCCAGGAGATCAACATATGCTTTTGTGAAGGTCTCACCACCCCGCTCCCTCTCCACATGGTCCCGCAATTCTGACAAAGACAGCTCTACACTTGATTCCTTTTGAACAGCTTTATTAACAGTAACTTGAGTAACATAACGGCCCTTTACAAAGGGATCTTCAACATCAACAAGTGGTTCCATTAAACACAGTTCTTCACTTGGCCCATGAGGGTTCTCCGGTTCCATTAATAAACATGCAACATCTCCAGACTGAATATTCTCAATTCCTTGACTTTTAGCTATTCCTCCCATGTATTGTTGTAAAAGATCACTCCTACACCTGGGCCTCCTCTGTCTCTCTCTCTCCTCTCTCACTTGCCTAGCTCTCTCAAAGAATGCCTACATGTGTTTGTGTTCCTCTCTCATGCATGTTTCTCCCCAATAGCAGGGTTTCCATGCCCCTTTCTCTCTCCATTCCTTTCTGCCAGTTCCTGTGATAGTTTAAATGCCACCCATTCGCCTGTCCTGAGATCCTTTTTCACCACCGCACACAACTCTTCCTTCTTCTCCAGTGCACTCCCTTCTTTCCAACTTCTTAACACTGTTTCTGATCTTTTACCTACTCCCTCCTTTCCCCTTTCTTTGTCTTTGGCGTTTACTTCACGTCCTACCTCGTTCCGCGATTACGTCGTTTCGTGACAACGTTGTTTGCGGTCACGTGGTTTCGTCCCTGTTCAGTCCCTGTTTCCGTTTCCTCATGGGTGTGATTACTTGTCTCGTGACAACTGTTACCTCACGTCCTTGTTCCATGACAAATTCTGAATTTGATTTGCTTTCTTAACCCTTTTTTTTAATATCGTAAATAAAACTTTTTCAATATTTCAATTTACTGGTCTTCCGAGATTTACACGTCAATGCTACAGAATTTTCAGTACTTTCTTTAATAAATATTTGCACTGCATGGTGTTTCCCATAGGGAAACAAATGTTGAATGCTGCTTCAGTCGCTGACCACTAGGTGGACACTGGTTGTTGCGTGACAGGCCGTTACTTCATGTCCCTTGTCTCAGAACAGGAACCGGGAACAAAGTGTGACAAGAGAATTCCCCAGCCCAGGGGCAGGTACGGCTTGTCACACTCTGTTCCCGGTTCAGGGGGTGAGACAAGGTTTTGCTGTCACGCTATGGATGTGAGGTAAGATTTTTTTGTACCTCTCCCAAGTGGGACAGCAAGGAGAGACAAATGGGACATGAAGTAACGACCTTTGTTTTCTACTGGCATCAATGATAAGACATTTCCTGGGGCCTTTGATGTAACTTTCTTTACCCCAGGCCCTTGAGAAGAGGATGGTGCACCATTCCTTATGTCACCTTTCTCACAGCTTTGGACACATGACCCAGTTGGTTGGTTGGGTCAGATCACATATGAAATCCCTTTCTTCTGTCATTTTTCTTGCAAACTACCAGGAGAATGCTTTCTTGCCCCTTAATCTCTGAGCCCCCTTCTTAGATTGATTCCCGGCCTAAAGGAAGCCACTGGCTTGAGTTTGCAAGAATTGAACATGGCTGTTGAGAACAGGACATACTGGAGATCTCTCACTCATTTGGCTGCCATATGTTGGAGGCAACTTGGTGGCATGTAATAACAACCCTCTCCAAGCCAGTTAGCAAACTTATTTGTAAGAGGAATGAGTATGACACAACAAAGCCACCTGTAGCAAATCAGGCGTTAGATGATACTTTTGGAGCACCTCTAAACCATAGTCTTAAATATTGGTCAATATTTCAACCATCCCGAGTGTGTTTACTAAGTCAAAATGGAAATTCTGGTTACTTTAAAGTTAAATGATGAGTATGAAAAAGTTATTTTGGCGGCTACAATTCCTAGAACACCCAATCCAGTGGTCATGTTGACTGGGAAATTCTGAAAGCAGAATTAAATTTCTCATTTCCATTTGTTGAGGAAAGCTGAATTGGTGAACTACAGTGGTATAAAGGAATTAATTTGTTCCAAATGAAATTCTTTTAAGCAAATTTTCCTTTATACAAATTTCCCATAGGAGTACATTGAAAACAGAGTAATCCCTAATTGCGATCATTTTTATGTTGTACGATTCGCCCCATAGGCCATTCTGTTAAGCAAATTTCCCCTATATCTGGAATTTTTTATGTTGTACAGATTTTATGTTATACAAACTGTTTGTTATACGAGGGTCCACTGTATCAGATTTACACTCTTATTGTGGTCCAAGCATGAGGAAGTACCATGTATTTTGCTTCCGTTCTTCAGTATCCTCATAAGGTAGACAGATGAGCTCTTTTAGGGAGGAAAGTCCTCTGTTTGAAAGGCTGCCAGAGAAAAATCTCCCTTCTGAAGTAACAGTATTTTTCCATGTGTAAGACTATATTTTTGTCTAAAATTCTTAGACTAAAAATTGAGGGTTGTCTTATATACGGGAGTAAGCTGAGAGAGAGAACCACACCGTTGCAAAGCTGTAATTTTGGGATGGAAAAATGGGGGTCATCTTATACATGAGGGTATCTTATAGCTGGAAAAATATGGTATGCCTGTGAAGATTCTCAATCATCCAGGTGAGCTTATCTGAAAGTTGAGTCATGGCAACTGGACTTCTTTTCTTGTGAGATCATAATGTTTTGCTACTCACTGAGTAGCAAATGTTTTGATCTCACAAGAAAATAAGTTCAGTTGCCATGACTCCACTTCCAGACTCCCTTTGGAAGGCACCCTCCACCTAAAGTTAGAGAATCAGAAGGGGGGGAGGATCAAGGATCATCCAAATCCCCCTGCCTAATCACTCTCTTCTCTACACAAGCAAGATGCAATGTCATTTTATTTGAATTATAAAGACTATTTCTAATGTTGTGTCTGTGCAGATGAATCAGTATTGTCTGTACAGTTTTATGTGAGCTAGTGACCTCTTTTAGCCTCCTTGTTGGTGATGCATAAGGGGCCACCCTGTAATTTTCCTTGCAGTCAAACTGACAACTTAACTACCATCACAAAAGCTACATTGTTTGCAAACATCCTGCTGCTAACAGCCCCACCTTTCCAAGGTGGAATGCTTATACTGTAGGCATTTTTCTCTGACACCACAGCAAACCAGCAAATGGGCAGAGAACTTACAAGCAACCTGGCCAATGAGTGACAACTACTGTTATATCCAAGGGAACGCATGTGCGCGGGGGGGGGGGACCTTTCTGTTAGGGAGTGACTAGGCAGCAATTTGGAGCAATCTAGGTTGCATTTAAAAGACACTTATCTTTGTTGTCATCTATTCTATCTCACACTTGAGTGATCCCTTCATTAACAGGGGATATGTTTCTTCTCCTGTGAGAAGGTTCCAGACAGCAATTCAGATCACTCAATTTCTCCCCGTTTCTGTTACTGATGCCCCCTCCTCTGCCCCGTTCCCCACCTTTTGTTGCAGCTGTCATTCCGCAGGCTGCAGCAACTTCCCTTTTTTGGTGTTCCTTTAATTTAGTAAGTGCCATATCGCTACAGAAATACATCAGTGTAGCATGGATACTATCTAATATCTGAAATAGCACTGTGTCACTTAGGATAATATTAAACAGTATGAGAAGAAGAAAATAAAGGAGAGGATCTCTCCATCATCCTTTCTGCTGTCACAACCCACTGCATTTATTACAAAAGGGAATGCTGGTCACGGCTCAGTTCGGAAGTGAATCAAATAACTACACAGATTGCAAGAGATCCAAATAAATTGCATCCCTAGCAATGTGCCATAAAGGAGTTGAACGTCTTGGGCCGTTAGCCCTTGTCCACTTTGTTGCTCTAGAAAGTGCTCTGAGATGCAGATCTTAAAATGGTTCCCCCATGTCCGTTGCGCTTTAAGCAAAATAAAGTGCGACCATGCCCCCCCCCCCAATGTGCAACTCAGTGCATCTTCCTTGTACCTGGCCTTGGGGTGGTGGAATCCTTGTCACTGTTCCGTTGTGGTTTTTAAACCATTACACGCACCGTGGGGTACTGTTTAATCCGCAGCATAACTGTTCCATCGCCATAGGGCCACCTAGTGGCACTACTTGGAGCAACCACATGATAGCAAATTCACAGTACGAGAAGCCATTATGCATGGAAAGAAGCCAAAAAAGAAGTATTTGAAGTGTGACAAATGACAAATGAAAATCGATATACTGATATACCTACCTATTGGGTTTTAATTTTTTTAAAAAATAGTGCCATGGGAAAACAAAACAAAATGCACTTTGATGCGGACCACGTCTGTGGGGTCACAGAAGTTACGTAATCATAAAGTGCATCCTTGGGGATGCAGGAACAGCAACAAAACCATGTGACCGCAACAAGATTTATTACACATTTTAGTGTAATAAATCGGCCTTGCAAAAGGGGTGAGATGAATTGCTCAGGCTAAGCCAAAGTATACCAAAAGAGAACCAAACAGGGAGCTATATGCTAATCTGATCGCCTCCTGAGTTAGGTACTGGGCTGCAGAATCAGTGGCTGGGAGTTCAGTTCCCCACTGTGCATCCCAGAAGAGCCTGCCTGGCCTTGACTGTGTGGCCTTTTGGGCAAGCTACACAGTCTTAGAGTGCCCCCCAAAGGCAATGGTAAACCACTTCTGAGCACGCTCTACCTAGATAGAGAACCCTGAAAAGGGCTTCCATAAGTCAGAATTGACTTGATAACATTCCATCAATGCTATTATTATAGAAAAGATTCAGAAGTAAACATATTCGTAGTGTGTACTATTAATTAAGAATAAACAAAACAAGTATTTCATAAATATCCTTTGACTGTGCCACTGGAATCAAAAGGATTGATGTATTGTATTCTCGAAGGCTTTCACGGCCAGGATCTGATAGTTGTTGTGAGTTTTTCAGGCTGTTTGGCCGTGTTCTGGAAAAACTTCCAGAGCACGGCCAAACAGCCCAAAAAACTCACAACAACTAACATGATTGATGTATTATTTATTGGAAATTAAATAATCTGCTTCCTTGCTTCCTTCCCTTTCAACTTTGCTTTTATCATGACACTGAGAAAGAAAAAGGTGAAAGCACAAGAGTAGCAACAGCGCACTCTAGAAGCACCACCTTTTTAAAGCAACTATTGGATATTAACACTTTTGGTGAAACAATGGGAGATGCAAGACACCTTTTCTCATGATACAGCAAACAAAAGGTGCCTGTGTGGCCTTAAGGAAAATGTGAATCTTTTTGCAGAATGCTATAGTGGATCTGTATCCTCAGATAATGCATATATCTTCACAAAAATATATCTGTATACTAGTACTGTACTGTTGTCAATGTACAACATGTGTGCAATGTAATTGGCTGAGTCTCCCTTTCCCACCCCCACCCCCGCCCCCACCCCACCCCCATCCCACTAGCGACCACTCAGTCTTATTGCACCCTGTGTACTTGACACAGAATGTGCCAGCCCACAGGTCAGTTCTTCTATATTTGCATGACCCCAAATGTACAAATGCTATCTTAAGTAATATTTTCAAAATAAGAACAGCACATGGATTTATTGGCTGAAATCCAATGGTAAGTTGTAACTAGAGGTGGCCTATTGAATCAATGCAGATTTGGTTAGTCAGCACCTACATGTGTTTGACTGATCCAATGGGCCTACTTTAGTTATGACTTACCACTGGAGTTCAGCCATCAGATGTTTAAAGCATGAAATACATCTATGATCCTAAGCATGTATGCTGTAATGTAAAACCCAGAGAGTTCACTAGGATTATGCAGTGCGTGGGATCAGCTCTTTCAAATTTGGGAGAGGGGGTCTCCTGGTTCTGGTCCATGCAGTTCATGTGACTTGCTTTACAGTCTGAATCGTGTGGAATCAATTTAAGCCCTCTGCCTTCTGGCTGCTACTTTTTCTTCATTCAATAGAAGACTAAACAAAAATATGGAATACCATAAACAACCATTATATGACTATCCCTGTACTGCCCAGATAACAATTTCACGAAATGTTTAAAGATATGGTAGCCGGGGATTTCTTATTTCCCTTGCATTCTTATCATTTTGGTGAGCTACATAATTGCAATTTGCTATTTAATTATTAAACATATCCAAAGAAAGATGTTTGAAGTTTGCAAGTCCTTCCTTGGCTCTATTCTAGAAGGCATGGCAGCAAAACAGGGCAAGTTTAAAATGGCTGTGTTTACTTTTTGCGTTTTGTGAGGCTGGCAGCAACCTACAAGGACAAACAGGACACCCCCACGGGACTTTTTTTAATCAGAGGGATTTGTGGTTTTACCATGTGAGCCGAGGTAAGCGTATGGAATGAGAACTAGGGGGATAAGACTTCACCATCAACCCAGCCTTGCAGGGTTGCTGTGATCAGTTTTCTGGACTTCAGGGTGTAACTTATGGGGTGGCTCCATGCTTATTTGGTAATGGTGGTGGTGGTGAGAGGAATAGTGTCAGTAGAAACATCTGTTTGTTTGTTTCTTGCATTTCTACACCCCTGACTTAACCCAAAGCACTAGTCCAAACAGTAAGAGAACACAACAAACCTTCCACTCCAGAACGTTAGAAATCCTCTCATCTCTGTTATTTTTGTTTGTTGAAGTTCTGATTGCGGGGAAAGTGGCAATATCTAAGGGATTGGGGGAGTTAAACTTTTATCAGTTTAGAATTTTATTATAAGAACAACAAACGTCCAAAATGACAAACTTTTTTTTAAAAAAACCCTCAAACCCATATTTTCCCCCTGGAAAAAAAAACCTTCATCTACACAACATATATCTTTTTGTGGAAGTACTCTGACCATTCCAGTAATGACGATCACAAATGGAACTAGAACCATCAGCTAGGTGGTAGGCGTATGTACAGAGGCAGCAGGTTCAGCTCCTAGAAGGGAAGTCAGGCCGGCTGTCTCTGAGGATGGTGGCAGCAGGGGCACTGGGAAGGGGATGGGCAGCAGAGGAGAAGGCAGACTGCTCGCTCCATTGGGCATGAACTAGAAAAAGAAACCATGAACCTGTTCATTTCTCTAGTGGTTTGTGGTGGTTCAGAGCTAGCCAAAAATCATCACAGACCACCAGTTTCCCCCCGTTCATGCCTAGCTGTACCTTCCAAGCATCCTTTAGTCAGAACCAACCTGTTGCAGTCACACACCTAGAAACTTAATCTCCACACCTGAAAGAAATTACAGAGGATGCATACCATGATGTGAAGTCATTAAGCAATTTGCTTAGCCCGTAGATTAAACACAGATTCAGTAAAATCAAACTTTTACTTGTTGGTTTGGCCTGCTTCAAAAGAATGCCCTAGTCAAACTTACTTTCTAAAACAGCTACAATGGTACCTCAATTTATGAATTTAATCCGTTCCAAATGCATGCTATTAAGTCTAACTACTCTTAAGTCGGGGTACCTATCTAAAAAATAATAAAAAATAAGTTTTTTTTTAAAAAAAATGAAAAAAATGTAAGTCGGGCAGACCACATCTAAAATTTCTAAAGTGCCAGTTGAAATGCCAACAGTTTTCCGCCCTTAAATCAAATTGCTCTTAAGTCGAGCTGCTGTTAAGTCGTGGTACCACTGTAATGGTTAAAATAGATGATAATCTTGTTTCCCAGTAAAAGAGTCCCAGTACCTTAAATAAGTTAAAGCGCACTCTTTCGACTATTGTGTGTCACATACCAAGGGAGCAGTGGAAAAGCTATTCATATGCAAAACCATATGCGTACTGTACAAGACCTTGTAGTGAAAGGGTAAAACAATTAGAAGGAAGTGTGTGTGTGTGTGTGTGTGTGTGTGTGTGTGTGTGTGTGTGTGTGTTTGTATGAGAGGTTGAGAGAGAGAGAGAGAGAGAGAGAGAGAGAGAGAGAGAGATCCCCATTCTCCAAAAATGAAAAAAAAAACATTTTAAAAACACCTAAGAGGAGCAATTATTTCCTTAAATGAGTTGGTACTCCCCTCACCTCTTTTCTGAGTCCCTCCCGAGTGCAGTACCTTTCAAGCTTCATCCCCCTTTGAAAGTCTCCACTACCACCCCTCAAGTAGGACTGCTTGCTTTTAAGGCCTACACAGACTGTCTGGGGAGGCGGAAAGCCCCTCTGTGTCTGATCATTCACTCAAGTCTGAGACTAATTCAAGGTCCAGTACTTAAGAGTGGGGATTCATATGCAAATTTGGCATGATCAAAGGTAGGCTGAATATGGATTTGGAGAAAGTAGTTAGCTTACCACAAAAGGTACTTGTACCTTTTTATGCATTGAAGGACACACTAATAATCTTTCTGAAGCAATTTGTTGTCAGAGGGAAACGGGTTGGCACATTCTGATTTCATCCTTTTACCCCTTTTGCTGGCTCCTTCCGTAATAACAGTTCCACTGCAGTACCAGCCAGGCCATGGAACGCCTTTGCTTTCTATTATGTTGTGGGTATTTTCCCCCACGCAGCTGATAAAAGGTATGCCACAATTCATTGGCTAACTTTCAAGGTGTCCTTGGAGTTGTGGCGCCTTTTCTGCCTGAGATGAAACACAGCTGCCCTTCTGAACCTTGTTTTCCAAGGATGGATGGATCCCTCTTTGGTCTTTGAATGAAGTATTGTGATCTCTACAAATGAGCACTGAGTTTTAGATTTCAGGCACATTTTGAAGATTTATAGAGTGTGAAGATTGCTCAGGTCCAGGAGGCCCTTCTATAAGCTCTGAGCCATGCTAACCTGTTTGCCATGGGGTAGGTGAACCAAGGAGAGTAAGTTGTAGTCATTACTATGGAACCAGTCTGGAACTTGTACCTTCCAATACCCCAATCTTTTAAAACTTTGCAGTGCTTCCAGAGGGTAAATAATCCACAAGGCCAGCCACTTATGACCAGTGCATTAGCTTTGCAAGGTAGAACTACTGCTACAACCACAAAAGAACACAAACTCCAAGTACGTAGTAAAGAGAAGGCCAATCCTAACCCCCCCCCCAAAAAAACCCCAGAGAATTCGTTGGAAAATGCATAAAACAAATTGCTGAAGAAACTAAAAATACAAACATATGTATAAAGTGTTGCATTTGGAGCAACAAAAACAAAACAATTGGGACATAGCTAAGGCAATCAAGAGGACTCAGTAGAAAACAAGAAAGCTAAACCATACTATTCAATACTCACAGATTAGCATAGTCAACATAGTTCTGAGGCATGCACAGAGTGCATCTTTCACAGCAGAAAAGCAACTGATCATATTGTCTCCTACAAGTCAAGCTAAGTCAACTGAGATGACTTCTGAACTTTAAAGTCCCATTCTAAGCCCTTCAAGATGAACCACCAATTAGGCTTTGAGCTCTTTTGAATGTCTGAAAAGACAAGAACACTTTCTGCCCCTTCTCTTACAGCTGAAGTCACTTCCCAATTAGCAGAGTAACAGGGAACTGGTTAGTCCTGGTCTTGAAGGCTTCCATCCCAAGACAGATGCGAATGTCCAATCCCCCAATTTCTGTCTCCCCACCCCCACCCCAGGAAGAAATGTTCATTTTTTAATAAAACAACACAACTCTTTCTCATTTAGGTTGTGCTGCATATAGGTTGTGAGAGAGGCAAATTATTTCTGCCTGTGTTCAGACAGTAATGCTAGGAAAACAGGAAGACCAAATATGAGATAGATTAACTCAATAAAGGAAGGTATGAGGTTGATCCTGTAAAAACTGAGGAGGGCTTTTGTTGAAATCACTAATTCATAAAGTCACTATAACTTGGAAGGAACATGACAACACATAAGAATAAAAAGTATGCTCAGAGGATTTGCCTTTTTTTAGTATGAATTGAATAATAATAATGCATTATTAAGTCAATTCAGAATTATGGCAACCTTTTCAAGGTTTTCTAGTAGAAAGTACTCAGAAGTTGTGTACCTTTTCCTTCTTCTAAATACACAGATAATTCAAGCATTGGCCTTAGGAGAAACTTTATTTTTTTTATCCCTTCTCAACCATCCTTGACAGTTCTTCAGCCCATCTCCCACTTTCTGCTAAACCTGCTCCACAAGCTTATTGTAAAATGGAGTAGTTAACTCCTTTGTGCATTACCTGGAGTACCTCTGTGAAACCAGAATGTCAAGAGCTATGCAGGGTGGTTTTTTCATATTTTGTTGATTTAGTAGATTAACTTTTGTTTTTTAATTCTATGGAAAGATCACATGAGTGATCCCCTCCTTTTCTGTACAGCATAAAATCTAACTCCATCGCTTATTACAGGGGGCTTGCATGCAAATATACGTACTACAGCCAATGAATATTTGGTTTGAAACGTCTGTTCCATTACATATTATATTGCATGCCTCATTCTGCTATTTGTCTGAAGAAGTGGACCTGTCCACAAAACGTTACATTGAAATATGAAAGCTGTTCTTTAAGGTGTCACGTTTTGTGTCTTTCCTTTTCTTTTCTTTTTCTTGATTATTTTTGCCTGAAATGAAAACCAGGCATTAAAGCGCAGACGGCTGTTCATTTAAGGATCATTTCAGGGCGGAAGTGGTGTGCGTAGTACTGGCATGACTTCGGAACGGCGCGAATTCCGTTCGACTTGCTCTCGCCGTCACCGGCGCAACGTTCCGCCGGGTCTTGAAGAAAAGGAAGAGATGCTGGCTCGGTGTAGGGGTAGCTGCTAGCAGGAAGTGAGCGGCAGCCTCTCCTGCAGTTGTGGGGTGTGTTGTGTGTGTGTTCTCGAGCGGGAATAGGAGCGGGTTTTTTTTTTAAAAGGGAAGAAAGCCCCCAATTGTTCAACCCTGAAGACACGGCGTCCGGCTTTTGAGGAGCTCAGTCGCGCTGGCGATGGAGGAAGGTGAGAGTTTCATCAGGAATAGGATGCCCCTTTTTTGCCATCCCGCCCACCATTCCCTCCCGACGGGGGCCAGTTAAAAAAAAGGTTGCTGGAGTAAATTTGCGGGGAGGAGGAGGAGAAGGTTTCTGCACGTCTGAAAGGAGGACGACTGGGAAACGTGTGCATGGAGAGCTAAGAACGGAGATATGCATACGAGCGTGAGCGAGAATTAGAGGCATTTCTCTCTCTCCTTTCCTTCCCTCCCTCCCTCCGCCCCCTTTTCTCTTTGAAGTTTTGCCTCTTGATTTGATTAATAATTTCTGATTTCAAAGAAGGCCTCGATGCTGCGGGCGGGCGGCAAGTGCGGCTCTGGTGTGCAGAAACTTAAAAGTTCTTGTTTGTTGGGGTGGGGCTTGTGTTTCTGTGAAGGGCATAACATGGAGAGGTGGTAAGCGTTTTGGACGCCCTTTATTTTGGTCCTTCTTGCCTTTTTAACTTGAATTAGATTTTTTTAAAAGTGAGTATTTTGGCAGCATGAGTTTGTCTTGCTTTCAGGATGGTATGCAGTGAATACCAATAAATATCTTCAAATACACTATTTAATACGGGTGCAAGGTAGCATGGAGATAATCTGATCAAGAGCTGAGAGATAGATCTTATAGGTGACAAGCAAACAAATAACATGCACTGGGCTCATTCAAATGTAGCAACAGGCTAGAATTTGAGGATAAGACAGAATACGAATGCAACTTCCAGAAGGACTCTTCCTTGCAGCAGAAGTGGTTAGGTGAACCAGGCTGTTGTTTTAATGTGTTGCATGAGCCTGGCAGGAAACATTGCTTTGGCTTGTTGGGATGTTACATTGAATACATTGCTTTGGCTTGTTGGGATGTTACATTGAACCAGGAATTGCACTTGTAAAATACCTAGTGGGCCAGAGCTGTTCCCTCCCACAGTTAATGTCTCTCTAAGATGGGAGCGATTGAATACCATCAGTGGAACTTGGCCTTGTGTGAACCATTTCACCGAAACATTTGGAAAACAGCAGGGAGGGGACAGTCCTTTAACTGCCAAAATCTGGCCGTCCAGATTACTAACACTACTATTAGTGAAACTCAGAATTAGTGAAACTTTCCTGTTTATGGTTCAAGACAAATTATCCAGGTTTCGCTCTTCATCAGTTTTTACTGTTGTTGGGGGTTTGTTGTCCATTATCATCCATGCTTATTAAAATGTCCACGAGAAGGACTCTTATTGTGCCCAACTGCTTCCATCTTCAAGAAACATTTCCTCTCCTTGTCTGCCATCTCTGTTATCTGCTCACCTGTACAGAAGGAAGAAGTTAAGGAAAAGAGGGAGAAAAAACAGAGAGGAAGTTTACAGGTTGCACACTCAAAAGTCAAGTGGCTTTAAGCAACTCCTAACACACAGGCTCCTATCCTTGTAGGTACTGCTTAAAGAAAATCTGGATTTTGCTTTTAAGCTTGATTTTATCATTTAACTTTTGCCTTCATTGTGCAATGCGGTGTTACTGAAATCAGGCTTGATTAATTTTGTGGATCTTTTCAGCCACCAGTGTCTAGGGTTATTTTAAAACCTAGATAACTTAAGTATCTTGATGGGATCCCCATTGTGGTGTAGTGGATGCAGACTGTTGGACTTGGACAGAGGCCTGGTTTTGATTCCCTGCTCAGCCATGGAAGCTCACTGGGAGGTGTGGAACTTGTAAAACCACTTCTTAAGTATCTCACTGACATTGAAAGCCCTGTTAAGACCACTATAAATCAGTTCTGTCTTGATGAAGCACAGCAGTAGCACGTTTCTTTATAGACAACCTCACTGTTCAGGTGGAGGGAGTGCAGAAAGTAGATCTGAATGTACCTCCTCACTTTACCTGATGGTAGGACTATCTGTGCCTGCTGCAGAATGATGAGGATTTTTCACTCCCAGTTAAGTGAAGGTACCTTGGACAGCCATATTACAGTGCGTGAAAAAATAGCTAGAAATTCTCAATACAGTACTGTAAAGAGAAGGAAATTGCAATATTTCGGTCACATAATGCACAATAACAAATACCATCTGCTGTAGGTTATCCTTCAAGGAACAAATAGACAGGAAGTGTGGTCCGGGGTGTAGAAGAAAATTCTGGTTTAAGAATTTAAGCCAATGGTTCACAGTGGGCACACCTTCTCTATTTAGAATAGCTTTAGATAAAAAAAAGATTATGCTACTGATTGCCAATGTTCTACGAGGACATGGCACTTAAAGAAGTAGTTAAATGTATGCAAAGGAGCAGCATGTTGATTAAGATGGTTAGCATTGTTCTCAGTGTTTCCAGATGAATGAGGTTGCTTTTTCATCTTATAGGGTTTATAGTAGAGATGGGAAATATATATCCCTCCAGATGTTGTTAGATTGCAACTGTCATGATCTGACATAGGACTGATGAGGGAGAGGTGTTAAGTAAATGCTGACTTATGGCAAGTTGGCAACCCTTTCAGGGTTTTCTAGAGAAGACTCAGAAGTGGTTTACCCTTCCCTTCTGGGGGAATTTTTGAGATGGTGCAGATTGCCCAAGACTACACAGGCTGGCTCTTCTGGGGTGCACAGTGGGGAGTTGGATTTCTCTCACCTCTGACTTTGTAAGTAGATACCTAAACCACTGAGCTGTCCTGCCAGCTGGGATTGATGGGAATAGCCATCTAACTGGAGGGACGCAAGGTGCCCATTCATAGTTTGTAATTTCCTTGGATTTTCAGATCCTGGTAAAACTATGTCATAAGGATGTAAAAAGAATCCTGCTGGACCAGAGCAAGGTGGAAGGAATCCTTTATTCTAGTTCTGTCAAGGACCTGGAAGGTGCCACTTGGAAGCTTGAAGCCATAGCATGAGTAGAGTTGTTTACCTCCTTATCTGGTATTCAGAACAGTTTTGCCTCTGGCCAGGACATTCCATTCAGCCATTACAGCTTCTGGCTGATGGTTTCTAGTTAGTTCATGCTTCGGTTCTGTGGTGGTTTGGAAATGTAGTAATCCTAATTATGTGGAAAAAAATTTGCATCTATTTTAAGAGCTTAGCTTGTTCAACTTTTATTTCACCTTGCGGAAGGTACAGCACTTAGGAGTGAAAACAACATCTTTATTTTTAAAGCAGGAGCAAAAGTAAACAGCAGGAACACTCTGATGGTGCATTTTGGTAACAGCCCAAAGGTTCTGCATTGTTGATGTACAGGTAATTTAGCTGACGGCTTATGTTTGATACAGAGAATTGTGGCTTTTTTTTTTACACCTGGAGTTTCCTGCCATCAATTGCTGTTTCTCTGCCCACTGGAGATTGGACACCACAAAGACTGTTTTGATTTTCGATGTGGCAACTCCAGAACAATGATGTTGTGTTGCATCCAACCTAGCTTTCAAGACTTCTCGGCCAGTAAATTCTTCTCCTTTCTGTGTTTCTTTCCCTATTTAGTTCATCTAAAGCAGGCATGTACAAACTTCGGCCCTCCAGGTGTTTTGGGCCACAATTCCCACAGTCCTTTGCCATTGGAAATACAGGCTTGGAATTCTGGGAGTTGCAGTCCAAAACATCAGGAGGGCCGAAGTTTGCTCATGCCTGATCTAGAACAGTGGTTCTCAACCTGTGGGTCCCCAGGTGTTCCTGGACTGCAGCTCCCAGAAATTGCTTTCAGCACAGCGAGTTGTAGAGGCTTCTGGGAGTTGCATTCCAGGAACATCTGGGCTTCCACAGGATGAGAACAACTGATCTAGAATGAGTGACTGTAACAATCTGTAGTTTCCATTTCTCACGTGACAGAAGCATTTTGACTTTCTCCATTTTATGTTTGTTATGATATATAGTTTATTCATTCGTTTTAGTACAGTACTTGTTCACATTCATCCAAGGCATTCTTAGCAAGTTGTGA
This sequence comes from Phrynocephalus versicolor, assembly GCA_023846285.1. Taxonomy (NCBI): domain Eukaryota; kingdom Metazoa; phylum Chordata; class Lepidosauria; order Squamata; family Agamidae; genus Phrynocephalus; species Phrynocephalus versicolor. The sequence continues at coordinate 25,289,643 of JAHTLZ010000204.1, read as the reverse complement.
TAGGTCTGTGTTCCAAATATGATTCCAGTTTCTGTCTTATGTGTGGGTATAACATTTGTTAAGGTCAGTTTTTCCAGTGACATAGAATAAAACTAAGGATACCTATCTCTGTACAATTTTCATTCTTAAAGCCAATTTTAAGTTCATTTTTGTTAATATACAGTGGTACCTTGTATAAAGGAATTAATTCGTTCCAAATGAAATTATGTTAAGCAAATTTTCCTTTATACAAATTCCCATAGGAATGCATTGAAAGCAGAGTAATCCCATTTTTATGTTGTACGGATTTTCCCCATAGGCAATTATGTTAAGCAAATTTCCCCTATCTCTGGAATTTTTATGTTGTACAAATTTTCTGTTATACAAGCTGTCTGTTATACAAGGTACCACTGTATTATATTCTTCTTTATATTCTTCTAATACTGAGGCAAGATACAGCACAGGCAGCTAAGGGCTATAATGCAAAATCTGACCTAATCTATCAATCATGTCCTGTGGAAAACCTATAAACATAGCCATCGTTCAAATCTAAGGTCCAGCTACTGATAAAGAAGATGAAATTGAAAGCTTTTACACAGATGTCCAAGAGGAAATTAATCATACACCAAAACAATTTATGCTTATAATCATAGGTGACTGGAAACACAAAAGGAGAACCATTTCCAAATGTTGGAAAATTTGGCCTAGAACACAGAAATGAAGCAGGAGAACAATTAATATAATTCTGCAAAGCCAGAATCTCTTTATTGCAAACTTGCTTCAAACAGCTGAATAGATGGCTATACATGTGAACCTTACCAGATGGTCAATATAGAAACCAAATTGACTATGTAATTAAAAGCAGGAGATGGAGAAGCTGTATTCTCACAGCCAAAACAAGACTTGGAGTGGATTGTGGTGAACTTCTAGTATACAACACTACAATAAACCTCAAGTAGAACAATACAAAATTATAGTAACAAAGAATAATCTAAACAATATTTCAGATGAATTTAAAGTTCATATAGAGAATAGATTTGCACTACAGTAACCCCCTTGTCTGTCGCGGGGCTTAGGGACCCACCAGACCCGCAATGATTGAAAATCTGCGATATGCAGATGCAGGTCGGGGGGGGGCTGGGGGGTGGAGTGCAAAGTTTAAAGTCCCTTTAAGTAATGGAGCCAAGCACTTGGCTCTGTTGCTTAAAGGCATTTTAAACATTGTGCGCTGCTTCTCCCCACCCTCTGGCTACAGGGAGCAGCACGTGATGCCAGGTCTCCAGTTCATTGGCGCTGGGGTGGGGGAGAAAAACCTTTTGTTTCCCCACCCCAGCGCCAACGAGCTGGAGCCCAGAGCTTGGGGAAGGGGGGGAGGGTTTTAAAAGTCTGGGCTTTTAAAACCTTTTTTCCCATGCCCCAGGCTCCAGCTCATTGGCGCTGGGGTGGGGGAGAAAAACCTGATACCCATGTGGTGGCTATCTCCTGATCCCTACGCAGGGGTAAAATGGCTTTTGGGGTGCACTGTACTGCGCTCCCGTGATATAGCGTGACCGCAGTATATGAACCGCGAAAGGGCGGGGGCCCACTGTACTAAATTCAATTGACCATGAGCCAGAAGACCTATGGAGTGAAACCAGATATATTATCAAGGAAGAAAGCAAAAAGACTATTCCTTTAGTAAAATGAAAAGAAAAAATAGATGGATGATGGGAGAAGCACTTAAAATTGTAAAAGGCAGATTAAAAGCAAAATTAAAGGTGACCGAGGCAGGGTCCGAACCTTGTGCACTTTATCAGTGACAGTTATGAGAGACAAAATTATTGCAACAACCAGTGCAAAGTAGTAGAGGAAAATGACAAAGGGGGAAAATTAGGGATCTCTTCCAGAAGACCCAAGAAAAATTCCAAGGGAAATTTAAGCCCAATTTAGGAATACTGAATGACCAATACGTAAGCACACTATCTGATCAGAAGAAATTTAAGGGAAGATGGAAATAGTACAGTATACCAAAGACCCATATAGAAGAGAATTAAACATCTATCTTACTCTGATACAAAGGACAGAAATGACAAGATACAACATTGAAGCAATAGAGCACCAAGGGTAGGTGAATGCTGATAGTACTGTAGATCTGTTTCACGCCATAGAGAATGAAATTCTCAAAATCCTAACAAGAATATGTTAGCAAATAGGGACAATAAAGCAATGGTCCACTGACTGGAAACACATGGTATATATTCCATTCCCTAAGAAACAAGAGGCCAAGGATTGCAGGAAGTATAGGGCCATTGCTAGAGCGAAGACGATGCTCATGACCTGAGTATGATCCCAGTGGGCTCAGATAGCTGGCTCAAGGTTGACTCAGCCTTCCATCCTCTGAGGTTGGTCATTGAATAGTCAGCTCACAGGGCATTGTGCAGGCAGCACACTTTTTTCAAGGTGAATAAAATATTTAGGAATAATTTTATTCATTTCAAACACCTGGCAAATTTCCATGGCTGGGTGGGGATTTGAACCAAGTTCTCCTGAGTCCTAATTGGTCCCTTTATGTACTGTCCCTTTAGTAAAATAGCCAGCATGATGGGATTGTTGTTTGAAACTGCGTCTTACTTAGAAAAGGCAACTTGTTGGATTACAGCTCCCAGAATGTTACAGCTTGTATGACTGTACTGGCTGGGGATATTCTGGGAGCTGTAATAAAAATATTGGAAATGTTTCCAAGCTCTGATCGTACTCATAGGAGATTAGCTTTTCTCCCTAAGGATTTTCTCTCTCTCCATATCTGCAATGTTTAGGGATCATTGAGGCTTCATGATACCTCTTTCATGTGAAGGAGTTCTGTTTTGGTTACATCAATAATTGTGTTTGCAGACTGAACAGTGGGGCTAAGGGCGCTTTTACATGACCTCTAAAATCTGCTGGCAACTTAAATTCGGATTAGAGATTGTGTGGGGGGGGTTCTTCCTGTGTTCCCACCCTTCCGCACTCCATTGCTCCTGTCTGTGTGAGGGGAGGGAGGAAAAAAGAATGCAGGCTCACCTCCGTCTGCTGTTGGAGCAGCCCCGTAGCGATTCCTGTCTGTTAAAGGGGCGGTGGGGTCAGCAAAAACAAACAGAAGGCCGGAGAGCCTGGCATCCACAGCTTTACAATCCGCATCGGAATTTTTTTTACCTCCGGAGACCAGGTACTTGTAAAATGTGCTGGGTCGCGCTTAGTTGGGCATGGTCGTACTTAATTTTTTTAAAAGTCCACAGCTGGTGGGAAAACATTTTTAAGCTCCGCATCTGGGAGCCCTTTGCCTCGGATTTTAGGGGTCGTGTAAAAGCAGCTTAAGAGAATGATAGATTTTCAGATTCTTTAATGCTTTGCTTTCTCTAGAACACAATTAAGGATTTGATTTACAGCAGAATTAAATAGCTTGGTCAAATATTCACCTTGTTGTGCATGGAAGCTTAACTGTGTAGCCCTGCACGGGCTTACTCAGAAGGAACCCCCTTTGAATTCAGTGATAGTTGCACATAGAATAGCCTAAGAATTCATTTTGGATTTATTGATCAGGAGCTGCAGATCTGAGGCACAGAAAGAAACCAACCCGTACAGAAGAAGCCGAAGAAGAGGCTCCCAAACAGGAGAACGAAACAAACAAAAAGACAAAAAAATCTCCAAGATGTAAGCTGTTCGCCTGCTTTTTATTCCAGTATTTCATGTCTGTCATAATAGAACTGTGCATGTTTTTATTTTGTATTACAAATCAACTTGGCTCATCTGCTGTTAAGAAAATGTGAACAGCTTTATGCTGGGGATGCTGCTTATGAGCCCAGCCCTCTAAATAAGCCCACTGAAGTTATTAGCCTGCAAAATGTTTTGACTCATTTGCTAAGAGGGTCCCATTGCAGCTTCCAGCACAGTGCTAAACCTAGTCTGTGACTGTCCGTGCTGGCAACAGAGGAAATAATTCCTTTTCTCCATGGCATGCTTGGAATATAGTACTGTGCTATATCTAGCACTGTATTAGGGGTGGCAGTGGACTTTTATTCTTTCCTCTTTCTCCTTGCAGCCTGCTGCACTACCTGGAATGTAGCTTCCAAGGGGTTCTCAGCCCCTTCATTGGCTGGTTTTGAGGATGGCAATGGGGAGGATGAATAGTCCAATTGTCTTGGACTCCATGATTCTGCCTATGGAAGCCCTGCCTGTAGATTATTAACTTCTTAGGCAAATTGGGAGGGGGAAAGACAATTTTGTACCAAAAAGGCTGCAAAGAAGGGAGAGATTACTTCTTCCTCACCTGTCTGTCTGTCTGTCTGCCTATTCAGCTATATGGAATTCTGCTGACCCCAGGCGAACAAGGGAATATGTTAGTTTCAATGAGAGCAGTCTTTCCAAAACCTGAGTAATGGATTACAGTTCACATTTACGTGCCATTTGCTTTCTTGAAAAGAAGACTACCATTTCTATGTTGCTGTAGATCAGTTGTTCCCAACTTTGGGTAACCCAGGTGCTCTTGAACTGCAACTCCCAGAAACCTTGGCCAGCACCTCTGGTGATGAAAACTTCTGGGAGCTGCACTCCATGAACAACTAGCTTACCTGACATTGGGAACCACTGCTGTAGGTAGATAAATGTTTATTTAAGCTGATGTGTGGCTCTCTTGCCTTCCAGCAGGCTTAGGGAAACTTCAACCCTCCAGATGTTTTGGACCGCAACTCCCATGGTCCTTTATCATTGACAAAATAGGCTCAGAATTCTGGGGGTTGCAGTCCAAAACATCTGGAGGACTGAAGTTTCTCCAACCCTGCCTTACAGCATCATATGCATGAGACATATAACGCAACCAGGAACTAAGTTGCCATGCTTTCTCCAAAGAACTATTAAAATTATCCATGTATGCCTTGCGTATTTTAGATACCGAAATAAGGGAATTGTCTTTCTATAATTTATAAGTTGCTTCATAGGCTCAAATAAGCAAATTAGTTGCTGTACGTTTCAGTTGTAGAAGGCATGCCTTAGAGAGAAAACCATGTGTTCTGAATACAAACAGCACCTTTGGTTTTGATTTTTCCTTTTTCGTTGAAAGCAGTCTCCGAATACCATGACTTTATATTTTTATTTTAGTCAAGAGGGTGTGAGGGAAGAGAGATTTGGAGCTGATTTCCTACTGGGCGCATTTTGGAGGGGGGGCAAATATGACTTCCCCAGCCCGCACAAACTGCTTTCTTTCCTGCAAGGTTCTGGATACATCATTATGCTATTAACACTAATGTATCATCTCTAAGCAGGAAGAACAGGCATAAGTAGCCTTTGAGCAGATGTCCTGGCTGAATCAATAGATTCCCCTTCTACTGAAAAGCGCAACCTCCTTTGGTGGCTGTTCATTTAAAAACCTCAAGATGCACCTGTTATTTTATTTATTTATTATATTTGTATCCCACCCAACTGTCCTGAAAGGCCATTCTTGTGCTTTAGGGCTCCCTTGTTGGCATGCCGTATTTGCACTCCACCATTACCTGTTTAATCCAGGAAGAGAGGGGGAACATGACAGATGTCAAATATGCACTGAAGAATTGCATTTTTAAACTTCAGTTGTTGTTTTTAAAGTGAAACATTCTGTATTGACTGCTTATATTGTGTAACAATGATAGTTAGACATAGCTGTTTCCAGAGATGACTGCTGTGAGTGAGTGGAGAATCACCAAGACTGTATGTAAAATACAGTCAGGGCCGGCACGTCCATTAAGGCAAACTAGGCAGTTGCCTAGGGCGCCAAAATGGAGAGAGGGCGCTGGCCAGCCTGCCGCCCCCCCGCCGCTGGCCACCGCTGTCCGTCCCCCCACCGCCCACCAGCCGCCCTTCGCTGTCCGCCCGCTGCCCCCTCCTGTGCCCGTTGCCACCCGCCCCCGTGCCCGTTACCATCCCCCGCCATCCGCTGCCCAGCCCGTCCCCTGCCCTGCTTACCTGCTTCCTGCCCGCCCCCGCCTAGGGCGCAAAAAAACCTAGCACCGGCCCTGACTACAGTATAAGCAGTTTGCCTGAATAACCAGTGGCCATGCTGGCTGGGGTGCCTTGGGAGGGATAGCCCCCCCCCCCCAATTTAGGTTTCCTATTTGTTGTGTGGCACAATAATTTATACTTGGTGTTTTAAAAAGAAACCCACACAGCTTCTAGCTGGATTTTCATGAGGTTTGTAACATTCCTTTTCAGATGTCTTAATCCCTCGGTTTGCAAAGCTCTTCTTTGGCTGTCTTGCAGCAGTTGTAAGTGGAATGATGTATGCGGTATACCTTTCGACGTACCATGAACGCAAATTCTGGTTCTCTGGCAGACCGGTAAGGAATTAGAGCCATTTTCAGCATGTGTCTCATCCCTTATTTTCATTCTAGATTAGGGTTGGCAATTGTAAATTGTTGGCAATAACCTCCCTGCAGTTGTTTGTATTGCTTCATTGTATATCAGTGCAATGTCTCCTGTCTTAGCTTCAGTGAGCTGGGTTCTCTTTATGGCTGCCCCCCACATTGCCCTCACAATAGCCCATGATTTGAGATATGAAAAATGAGGGAGCACCCAAGTGAAGGTTAACCAATGAGTTCCACAGAAGATTAGAAATCTGAACCTAGCTTTTCCAAATCCCATTTAATTCCAGACAGATACTCAAGCCACTCCATCATACTGCTTAATGTAGTAAGTCAATAAGTTCTTCGGGTAGCATGACTTTTCACCTGTTTCTGCTTCTCTGTTGGCAGCATGTCTTCCCAACTCCACCAAGTTATGACCTTAAACTTCCTTTTCTTTGGGTCCCAGAATTCATTGAAATGATTTATAACTTGCCTTGTTTGATCACACCCAGATTTGTTCATTATCTGCATTTGTTATCTTCTAGGAGATCGAACGAGAAATCACATTTCAAGGTGATACTGCTATGTACTACTCATTTTACAAAGAGTTGTTAAAGGCACCTTCCTTTAAAAGAGGTAAGACAAATAATCCAGAGTTTCAGAGAGTTATTATTTGTAACTATTATTATTATTGGTAAATCACAACTCCCAGAATCCTTCAGTCATCGTGCACACTCTGCCATGCTGGCTAAGGAATTGTGGGAGTTATAATTCAAAACATGACTTGGTAAATAATGACAGATATTTAATCAAACAAGGTATAACTACTTGGTAGCTTTTTATGTAGTGGATAGACAAAGTGGATAGAGGGAATTTATTTTCCCTCTCATGCAATATCAGAACTAGGAGTCATCTGCTCAAATTGAGGGTTGGGAGAGTGAGAACAGCTAGAAGATTTTTTTTTTTACCCAGCATGCTGTTAATCTGAGGAACTCCTATCTGCATAATGTTGTGATGCCTACATGCTTTTAAAAGTACATTGGACAGATTTCTGGAGTAAAAGTGCATCTCAGGTTACAAGCTATGATGGGGATATGTTTTATCTCCAGGCTTGAAAAGTGCCAGATGCAGGGGGGTGGTATCAAGACACAGGTATCTAGTTGTCTCATGGGCTTCCAGAGGCATCTGGTAGGGCCACTGTGAGATGCAGGAAGCTGGACTAGATGGGCCTTTGGCCTGATCGAGCAGGGCTCTTCTTACATTCTTATGAAATATCTCATAGGTCCCATTGAAATTTATGAAACTTAAGAATCTGGTTAAATATCTGACAACTTTCTCTTGGTTATACTATTAGATACACAATATATTTTCATGTAACTGTAAACCACAGTTTATATTCTCTGTGGCTTGTTGCTTAGGCCGCAGACTGCTTGTCTGGCTTGTCTAAACAAGGAAGTCATTTAATATGTCTTCCTGGTTTCTGGCTCCTCTCTCTCTCTCTCTCTTCCCCCCCCCCCCCACTGTTGCCTGCTCTTGTTTCATGGTGGCTTTCTGGAGAAACAACCCTGGAAGACAAGCCACAGCTGTAGGTTCAGAGGTTCAAATTGAGACATGGTTTAAATAAGACGCAGTTTGTAAACCAGCAATAAACCATGGATTTGGGTTGTGGTTCTTGTCTGCTTGAGAAACCATGGCTTATTAGCAGAGATGGCTTGATGCCTTCCTACAGAGCAGATTTCAACAAACCACCTTTTTCTTTGTTGTGATATGCAAACATAGCCCTGAAGCATAGCAGACCCTGCTGTTTAGTTTCTTTTAAGAAACTAGATTGAAAACAAGGCCTACTGACTAACTTTTCTTAAATTACAATTCCAAGACTCTTCCCTCCAACATGGCCAGTGCCAATGGTGGCTGGGGAATTCTGAAAGCTATAACCACTCATAAGAACCTAAGAAGAGCCATACTGGATCAGACCAAAGGCCCATCTAGTCCAGCTTCCTGTATCTCACAGTGGCCCCACCAGATGCGTCTGGGAGTGCACAAGACTAGATATCTGTCTCCTGATACCACTCCCCTGCATCTGGCCCTTGAGGTACCCCGGTTTTAAGACTGGAGATTACACATCTTCATCATGGTTTATAACCTGTGATGGACTTTTCCTCCAGGAATCTGTCCAATCCCCCTTTGAAGGCATCCAGGCCAGATGCCATCACTGCATCCTATGGAAGGGAGTTCCACAGACTAACAGTACGCTGGGTAAAAAAAAAATCTTTTGTCTGTTCTCATTCTCCCAACCCTCAATTTGAGTGGATGTCCCCTAGTTCTGGTATTTTATGAGAGGGAGAAGGATGTCCCTCTATCCACTTTACTCATGGCCTGCATTTTACTCACTCCCTGCCCCTCTTCCCCCAGTTGCTACTGGGAGTTTACATTTTATTTAATATGTGGCAGATGACTGCCCCAAATTCATCATCAACATACAGATACAGATTTTGTGGCAGAACAGGTATTCACAGGATCATAAAATAGTAGATCATGCAGTCCAACTCTCTGCCTGTTTAGGAAATCTGTAACTATGACATCTTTGACAGGTGCCCATCCAAGCTCTTCAACAAAGAGGAACACACCACCTTCCAAGGTAGTCCATTCTGCCATCAAACATCTCTTACTAGCAGAATATTCTTCTTAATATTCAGTTGTAGTTTACTTTCTAATTATTTGAATCCATAGACTTGTTTCCTAATCATTGGAGCAGCAGAAAACACACTTGCTGCATCGGAGGGAAGCTCTCTGAATTATTTGCTTCCTCAAACAAGTGTGTGTAAAGTGCCCTCCAAAACATCCATCTAGACTCCCCCCACCACAATGAATATTATGAGGTGGCATTGGACAGCTTCTTCTGAAGTTGGCTTCACAATGTTGTGGATGCTTACATCATAGAAACCTTTTGTGTTCTGAATTGTGAAGAGCTGTATGAATAATGGAGATACCCCCCCCCACCACCTTTTAGGCATTTATCAACTTACCCACGACAACAGCACTCTGTCGATGAAGACCATGAATGCTGTGCGACAGATGTCTTTGTATCCGGAGCTGATTGCAAGTGTCTTATATCAAGCATCCGGCAGTGAAGTATGTATCTTTCTCTTGCATTTTACTCTCCCAAGAAATAAATGGAAGGGATACCCAGTGCCTAAAACCATTGGCTCCAGACCATTAATCATGATCTGTGCATTAGTGGTGTTCCCTGTATTTGGAATGATAAAAAAAAAATATCGAGCCAGCTTGGTGTTGGGATTGAAGTGTTCGTCTTAGATGTCCTAGATCCAGATCCATGCCCTCACTGAGGTGTGAAGCTCACTTGGTGACCATGGGTGGGACACTCTCAATTTGAGAGAGCCCCACAGAGTTGTCATGGGGGCAAAGTGAGAGGAGGAGCTGCAGAAGCTGTCTTGGGCTCGTCAAAGGAAAGACAGGATACAGCAAATACCTATAATACATGCCATTACTTCTGTGTTCAAGCCTGTGTGAATAAGTCCCCTTAAGACAGAGCTGGCTATAGTGCAGGCAAGTTCTAAAAGGGCACCAGGGTTGGGGGGGGGCAGGACTGTGGCCCTCCAGATGTTAATTACAACCCCCCAGATAGTCATCTTGCTCAATGAGGAAGGGTGCAGTTGTAGGCCAAAATGTCTGGCGGACCAAAACTTACAATCCTCTTGGAACAATGAGAGTGTAAGCAAGGTAGTAAGTTTGAGTTTTATAGGTTTTGTTTTGGGAACAGGCAGTCAGAGCAACTGCTTGTTTGCAGGAAGGTTGCCTTAAAAGTCTACGGAGAGAGGTGGGGTTGCACTGTATCGAAAAACAGGGTACAGGCATTTATTTTTGCATGTGGTTGGCCACATAAAGAAGCTGTAACTGGGACTTAGTGTGTGAGGAGTAAACCAGCAAATCCCGGATTCCAGTGTGGACCCTACCATGAACTCCCATAGGTCTTATTAGAAAGTACTCTTCCACTCCATTATCTGCAAGATGGGACAGTACTGGCATAGCCTAACAATATAAGTAATATAAGAGTTATAAATATATGGTGAATGTTGCACCCTTCGAATGTGTTTAATGTTCTTGATGATCATCAGAAACGGAAAATGTGGCCCTGCTGAAGCAGGTTTTCTGGGAACTATGGGCTCCCCAAAAGTAATATTCCCACATCGGGCTGGATCTGGAATGTTCTGTTCTGTCAATCAAATGACTGTGATAGGACAGGTGTTCCTTACAGAGGAATGCTTGGTGATCACTGAATTGTCCTGTGGGATTCTTGTCCAACTTCTCACAATGTTCTTCTGGACCTGGTTTTGAAATGTTACGTGGGCAGTTTTTTTTTTTTTTTGCATAGAAATGGGGCAAAATATCAATTATTGTCTCACCCCCAGCCCTCCCCACCTCACATGAATAGCAGAAGTACTTCTGTGCCTGAGGTACTTGCTGGTTAGTAACGGATGCACCCAGGAGTGCTTGAGATTTCTAGGAAAATATCCCCATTTGATATTTTTTCGAAAATGCAAGAGAGCTAAGATTTAATAAGCATTCTCCATGACCTGTACAGGCAGGGCTGTTGCATAAATCTTCTAAATGGACTAACTCTCTTTGTTTTGTTAATCCTTTGGGGTACAGCTTCCTTATCACGATCATTGTACTTTCTTTGTGAGTTTTGAATACTCCCATCTAATAGTGTCTCTGCTGTGCCGAAGTCCTGAAATATCTTTAAAATATATGTATTTTTTTCTGCAGGAAGTTGTTGAGCCAGTGTATTTTTACATTGGCATCGTATTTGGCTTGCAGGGCATCTATGTGACAGCTCTCTTTGTAACCAGCTGGCTTATGAGTGGGACTTGGCTAGCAGGGATGCTTACTGTTGCTTGGTTCATAATCAACAGGTAAAGCACAGTGTGGTTGCTGACATAATGTATAGTGAAGTCCTGATATGTTTGGGAGACAATTGGGATGAGGTGTGTGTCTGCAATAGTCAGAGGATTCTGGGATTTGTACCCCAAACAGTCACCCCATAGTGTGGTCCTTTGTCTGCACTTCAGATCATGATTATATCTATGAAAGTCCTACAGCGGCACATCTGCCAATGGTGGGACCTAAAATGGGTTGATCTCAGATGCTGCTGGTCCTTTAGCTATGATGCTTTACAGACAGCATAACTGATCTCCTCTGCCTCTGTTCCAGGAGTCAGTGATTTTGGTAAATACCAAAAAAGGTTTAGTAAATAATAAGTTATACTTTGACAGTATCCCCTTTAATGAAAGGATGTGGTGGCTTTGCAGGCTAGAACGCTGAAAGTGTTGGCTGCAAAGTTGGCAGCTCAGCGGTTCAAGTCCCCCGGGTGCCACACAGCGGAATGAGTGCCCGCTGTTAACCCCAGCTCCTGCCAACCTAGCAGTTTCAAAGCATGTAAATGTGAGTAGATAAATAGGTGCCGCTGTAAAAAGCGGGAAGGTAAACAGTGTTCCTTGCACAGAAACGTGTTTAACCGTGCCAGCCACATGGCCCCAGACTTACACAACTAAGCTCTTTGGCTTAGAAAAGGAGATGAGCACCACTCCTAGAGTCAGACAGAAGTGGGGGGGAACCTTTAACTTTAACTTTTAATACACCCCCCTCACTGCAAATGCTGTTGCTACCATTTAACTCTGCCTTTGCCCTCCATGCTTCTTGTGGAGGATGGGAGTTATACTCCAGGACATCTGGGGCACAAGCCACTCTATTCCTTACATTTGGGTTATATACTAACTAGGATAGAGTCACTGAATCAATGGTAAGCCAAGACTTACATTAGTCCCATTGATTGACTGTGCCTTTAGTTGAGACTGGTGATTTGGATCTAGCTCTTTCTTTTAATTTTTTTTAACGTGGTATGTTTGAAGGAACCTTATTGTAGACCTTTCTGTTTCACTAATGGGGTAAACGCCCATGAAGTCCAGTAGCCATGACTCAACTCCCAGATAAACGCACCTGGATGACTGAGAATCTTCACAGATGCATGAAGTGCCTTTATTTGACCGACTGGAGCTTTTAAAAGAAAAGGAAGCAGATGGTGTGAATGAGGATGAGAATGGTGGCCTGCCATCATTCTTCTTTTGTTCTGCAAAGGCTAGAATATGCCTTGAAGCCCATTGCAGGACCTTGTTAATTAAGCACATTAGAACACATAGTTTATACAAATATAATCAATTAATAGTAGCATAAATTATCAGCCAACCAAAAGGAAATTAGAAGCAGATGTTCTTGCAAGGCAGATGGCAGTGTCATAATTGAAATGTCATTCCCCCAGCAGCATGGCCTTTGCTTTGAGTTTAACTAGCTTCTGGCCATATAACACATTTTGCATAACAAACAAACCTGCAATCAGGACTAAAATGATTCCTGTCCTGTGAGATGTAGCTTGTCTTAAAGTCAGTAGTGCATGATTCACAATTGCATGTTCACGTTTTGAAAGTGTTTCAAATTCTCAAATGAAAATAGTTCCATTGTGTGTGTGTGTTTGTGTTTGATTTATCCTTTTCAGGGCTGATACTACACGGATAGACTACTCTATCCCTTCAAGGGAAAATTGGGCCCTGCCATATTTTGCTTGCCAAGTTGCAGCTCTGACGGGCTATTTAAAGAACAACATAAACTCTTCCGCTGAGGTAAGGTAGAAATGATTTTAAAGGCAATATAATTGCATTGATCAACTCTGGGAAGACATGGCAGCCTTGGTCGAACAGACCAAAGTCATTGGAACGAGGTAGAGTATCTCCTTGCATTGGCCCCTTCCCTTCTTCCCTTCCTTCAAGGAACAGCTCATGGCTTGCTAGCCCTAATTTCTAGCAATGTCTGGACTCTGAAACAGTGATTCAAGTGCTGGTTATAATGAACCAGGTTTCCCTCTTATGATATACTGGATGGAAGATTCCGGCGAAATGTTACTAGGGAAGGAGTTTGCCCCCGCCCAAACGGCTCCCCTCCCCAAATTATCTGCAGTCAACATTTGAACTGGCCTTAAGAGGCATGCCTGGCAGACTTCTGATGTGAATTTTTGGGATTCTCATTTATAAATTTCCTGCATGGCCTTAACAAGTGAATTTGACCAACAAAAGCTTATTGATCATTTGATTTTTAAATGGTCCAATAAAGATATCACTTTCCCCATATTTATACTGTATAAGGACCACACAGCTTTCTTTGGTCATTTAGAAGTTCAGTAATAATTTGGTTTAAGAGCATTTTGCATGACAAGCAACGGTTTCTTAAATTTTGCCTTGATCAACAAGCAGTGTCTTGATATATAAGCATTAGTGCAGGTCACATGATCACAAGTGATCCAGTGGTGGCTCTCCCCCCCCCCCGGTATTGTGGGTGATCGTCTGGAATGTTCCATCTCCGGCATCCTTCAAAGTAGAGGAAGGAGAGAGGAATGCAGGTCTCCCTTGCACTAGTTAGGAACATTTTCAAAGGGGAGTACAAGTTAGGGTTTTATTTTTCTTTATTTATATTTTTCTTTAATTTGATTTCAATATACCTTCTTATTTTTCAAACAAAATCTAATCATGGGGCAGCTAGTCAAGTGGATATATGGCAACAAATTGCACTTTATTATTGTCATATTAGAAACACAGAGTAAAATCCAGTTGTTAGTCCCATGCAGAGCAGATTCCACAGCCAGGTACTGAAATCATGGTGTGGACGTGGAATTCTAGCTAACTTATTTTGTGAGTTTTGGCATTTTGGCATTTTGTCTGTACAGTATGTGGTCTGTGGGACTCCAGAATGAATCATCTGAGCTTCCATTATTTCTTATGCAGAAATTTGCTTTGATATAAGAGTTTTGCTTTACAAGCACATTTCCAGAATGAATTATGCTTGTAAACCAAGGTATTACTATACCTGTAGTACCTAAGCTGTAGTTTTCTGGACTGGATTCTTCGGATCTACCCCTGGTGGGTAGTATCTGGTGGCCTCTTAGCCAGTGTCTTGTCTGTCACGATCCATTGTTTTCAAAACAAGATTTTAGATTTTGCCTTGCAATAGCATGTTTGGAAGTGTGGTGGCAGACATTTCTAATATTATCTTTTGTGTCCAAAACAATCGCTCCGCCTTTTTATTTTCAAAACAGGAAAGGAAATTCTAGCACTTGGCAGCCCAGACTGGGTTGAATCCAGTGACTTCATTCCATGAGTGCAGTTATTCCCAACCTTGGGTAACCTGGATGTTCTTGGACTCCAATTCCCAGAAGTCTTTACTGCTAGTTCTTGGGCTGGCTTTCTGGGAGCTGTGGTCCCAAGAACACCTGGGTTACCCAAAGATGGGAATCATTGCATTAGTGTAAAGGTTTCTGTCAGTTATCATCCTTGCACAATTCAGATTCTGATATTTATTTATTTATTTATTTATTTATTTATTTATTTATTTATTTATTTATTTAATTATTTAATTTAGTTTGTATGCCGCCCACTACCCAAAGGTCTCTGTGCAGCTCACAATCAAAATAAACCATTCAGACAATTAAAACATTTCTCCTTGTCCAAGCTATTCTGCATTTACTATGTCCTCACGAGGGTGTGGCTTTTTAAAAATTTGGGAACAGCCACCAAAGAAATGTGAGGAACTCTAAAGATTCCACTGGATAGTTGTTGTGAGGTTTTTTTGGGGCTGTTTGGCCATGTTCTGGAAGTTTTTCTTTCTGACGTTTCAACAGACTCTGTGGCTGGCATTTTCAGAGGGCAATGAGCTCAGGGAACTAGGAGTTCTCTCTGTGCTCTGGTGTATAGAGTGAGTTATAACCAAGAGCACAGAGAGAACTCCTAGTTCCCCGAGCTCCTTGCCCTCTGAAGATGCTAGCCATAGAGTCTGGCAAAACATTAGAAAGAAAAACTTCCAGAACATGGCTAAACAGCCTGAAAAACGCACAACTATCAGATCCCGGCTGTGAAAGCCTTCAGGAATACATTGATTCCCCTGGACTTTGGGAATGACTTACTTGATAGTGCCAGCCTTAGTCTTGGGACTTGGGGCTCCTTTAGAGGGCTTTGATTTCTACTAGTGATTTTTCTTTAAGATTTTGTCCTTGCCTTAAAAATAACAAGACCAGTTGTATTTATTACTGATCTTTTTATTCCAGAAGGGAACTGAGGAAAATGCAATTTAGGCTGTACTGCTGTACACACTTAAATATTACTGAATTCAGTAGGACTTACAACCAGATATTCCTATGATGGTATGGTGACAAAAGTTACCATGCTTTGGTACAATTAAAGTCCTTCTTCTTGTTGGTATTTCAAGTCCAAAGAGTATTATCATTTTGAAGGTGCATTTGAAGTCATTCAGGATTTTTACATTTAGAGATGAGATACCAATAGTTAATTAATGTGATTTTCTCTTTTCTCTTTTCTCTCTACCCCCCCCACTTGTCCCAGAAATTCTGCTACTTGTTGGTGAGCGCTTCAACATACACTTTCATGATGATGTGGGAATACAGCCACTATCTACTGTTTATCCAGGCTGTGTCTCTTTTCCTACTAGATGTCATTGGTCTCACACAGACAGAAAAGGTATTTTGACACTTGAAATGTGTTATTTAGTTAATTAAATTCAATCCTTTTTTTTTAATCCTTATTGTGTTTTCAGCCTTCTGAAAGCTCAGTTTCATAGGTCAAAGGGGGATAGAATATGCTGGCAGTAAAGGTTTTAGAAGATTATCATTTTTTGCACATTGGACCTCTAAAGTGCTTTCCTGCCTCTTGCATGTCAAGTAACTTGGATGCTCTAACGCCACGGAATTATGTCTTCTCTTGTTTTATCTTTGCTGATCTCCTCTGACCTTGTCTTATTTTCCCCTTTGACAGGTCCATGAAGTGTACAAAATTTACCTGTTTTCTCTGTTTCTGGGATACATGTTGCAGTTTGAAAATCCAGCTTTATTAGTTTCTCCGCTCCTAAGTCTTGTTGCTGCTGCACTACTAGCAAAATACCTTCAGGTAATAACTGGAAGCCAACTGGATCGCCCTGTGCATTTCTAAACAAAGCTAACCACACTACTTACTCATCCTTTCCTGAACAGGAGGAAAGGTGGTCTTTTTCACCAATATTGCTCTTTGATGCAAGAGGGAACTTTGACACCCTCCTCACCATAGACAGCTGTAAGACATAGCATTCAGTTTCAGAGGTGGTAGCACAGCCATTGATGGGTTCCATTCTTGACCCCCTAGAAACTGCTTATTTTATAGGTACTTTCCATCAAGGTGCTTCTGACCTATGGGTCCCTAATAAGATTTTTGAGGTATATGAAATGTTCAGACATCTCACAGGGAGTGCCCCATTCCCCCCCCCCCCTCGTGAGTTTTCTTGGTAGAATGAGGATTTGACCCAGGTGTTTGGAGTCCAAAGCTGTAGAATTGAGCCTTTGAGGCATGGTGCTGGAGACTCCTGAGAGTCCCGTGGACTGCAAGGAGATCAAACTCATCTGTTGTGGAAGAAATCAACCCTGAATGTTCACTGGAAGGACAGATTTTGAAGCTGAGGCTCCAATACTTTAGCCACTTTACGAGGAGAAAGGACTCCTTGGAAAAGTCCCTGATGCTGGGAAAGATTGAAGACAAAAGGAGATGGTTGGACGGCAGAAAAATGAGATGATTGGACAGTGTCATCGATGCAACTAACATGAACTTGACTAGTCTCTGGTTGATAGTGGAAGACAGGAGGGCCTGGAATGATATGATCCATGGAGTCATGAAGAGTTGGACACAACTTAAACGACTAAACAACAATAATGTTTGTGACACTACATCCCATATCAGCCTCAGCTAGTTGGGCCAATGATCAGGGATTATGGGGCTTGTAATCCGCTAACATACAGAGGACTATAGGGTCCCCATCCTTGCTGTAGTGAAATTGACAGCTATATTTCTGTTAGTGTTTAGAGAAAGTGATACAATTAATGGAGGATGTTTGACATAGTTCTGTGCAATATCTTTGTAACTAAAACACTCAGTCCTTATTGCTAATTCAGCAATGGTGTTGTTTATCTTTGTAGTAAACATAATTTGTACTCTTCTCTTGCAGATGAACACAAGAAAAGGGACACTTCTTTCAAGGATGCTAAAAATCATCTACTTTTATTTGGTATTCACAGTGACAGTGACTTTGAATCTAGTAGCAAAGGTAAGCCCTGTTTCTTTAAGAAAATTCAGTCACAGATAGTAATGTGAGTATTTGGTTCTTTTTCTGAAGGGGAACGCACAGCCTCTTTTGTGTGGTTTCCACTCTGCCATGAAAATGTTATGGACTGAAGACCTAAAGAAACAAGCCATCTTCTCACCCAAGCACAACCATAACAAAGGAGAAATGCCCGTGTATTTTCCAAGCTCTTAATGTTGCTTACAGTGTTACTGTAGGCTTTATATAGGGACAGGAGTGGGAAGAAACTGAGGAGGGAGAGGTTATATCTTGGAGAAGTTATTCTCCTTGACTACAACAGAGGTTTCTCAGCAGACTTGGTGATATATCTTAGAAAACTCAAAAGTTGTAGTGTATGGAGAAGGGAGGGTTTGTTTATATATATATATATATAATGTTGCATTTGTTAGTGAATGGAAGGAAGTAGAATGATGTAGGTCAGGGGTGCCCAAACTTTTTGTAAGGAGGGCCAGATTTGGTGGCTGAGAATGTGTCAGGGGCCAGTTGCTCCCGCACCCTGCCACCCTACTGTAAGCCCCACCCACTGACCCATAACCCCCACCCACTGACCCCTTGCAACCCCACCCGCAGGAAGGAAGGTGGGGACCAAGGGAAGGAGGGAGGGAGGTGGAAACCAAGAGAGGAAGGAAGGAAGCTGGGGAACAAGGGAGGGAGGAAAGAAGGATGGTGGGGACCAAAGGAAGCACAGGGAGCCATGGCCACCGCAGGGGAATGTGTGGGTGAAGGAGGGGGAGGGAGGGGCGGGCCAGCCAGCAGCGGGCCAATCAGAATGGCCTGACGGGCCGGATTGCGCCCCCCCCCCGGGCCAGACTTTGGGTAGGCCTGATGTAGGTTATCATATTGGAGTGCCAATTATTTATGTATCGGTTGTAGATTTCATTGATTAAGGAATGTGACAATAAACATGAAAGACATTGGACTAATTAATGTTTTTGTATACTCCATTGTTTTTAGTCTTGACTGTCTTTCTGAGACCCCTATTCTGTTGGATTATATTTGTGTCTCTTTATTCCTAGCTGTTGTTATTAATATACTACAATACCTTTTAAAAGGTGTATTTCCACCATATATCTTTATTTGCAAATAGCAGAATGCTTAACAATACTCTGCACTAGTATTGTTGTTGTTCAGTCGTTCAGTTGTGTCCGACTCTTCGTGACCCCATAGACCAGAGCTCACCAGGCCTTCCTATCTTCCACTGCCTCCCGGAGTTTTGTCAGATCCATTTTGGTTGCATCGATGACACCGTCCAACCATCTCATTCTCTGCCGTCCTCTTTTTCTTTTGCCTTCAATCTTTCCCAACATCAGGGACTTTTCCAAGGACTCCTCTCTCCTCATGAGGTGGCCAAAGGACAGATTTTGAAGCTGAGGCTCCAGTACTTTGGCCACCTCATGAGGAGAGAGGAGTCCTTGGAAAAGTCCCTGATGTTGGGAAAGATTGAAGGCAAAAGGAGAGGAGGACGG
Source organism: Phrynocephalus versicolor (assembly GCA_023846285.1). Taxonomy (NCBI): domain Eukaryota; kingdom Metazoa; phylum Chordata; class Lepidosauria; order Squamata; family Agamidae; genus Phrynocephalus; species Phrynocephalus versicolor. The sequence continues at coordinate 25,270,628 of JAHTLZ010000204.1, read as the reverse complement.
CAGAAAAATTAGATGGTTGGATGGTGTCATTGATGCAACTAACATGAACTTGACCAGTCTCCGGGAGATAGTGAAAGACAGGAGGGCCTGGCATGATACGATCCATGGAGTCATGAAGAGTCAGACACTACTTAAATGACTGAACAACAATAATCCTTGTGACATTACATCCCATATCAGTCTCAGCTAGTTGTGCCAATCATCAGGGATTATGGGGTTTGTAATCCACTAACATACAGAGGAGTATAGGGTCCCCATCCCTGCTGTAGAGAAATTGACAGAACTATATTTCTGCTAGGGTTCAGAGAAAATGATACAATTAATGAAGGATGTTCAACATAGTTGTGTGTGATTTGTTACAGTGTGCTATGTTTGTAACTAAAACACTCAGTCCTTATTCCTAATATATACTTTTGCTTGTGTTTGTTTTCAGACATTTGTTTCCCATAACGAAAATGAGCATTTAATGGAAGTTCTTGAAGTAAAGCTGGGTTTGAACACAACTAAGTAAGTTTTATGTGATTATTTTGCCAAGGTCCAGCAGTTACTCTTTATGTTAATTGGGTGAGGCTCACAGAGCCAACTTGGAAAAACCTACCAGCCCCTATGATTTCTCACAGATGGGTTTTATGCAACAAGAAACACTGATACAGTAGCCCCCCACCTTTTCGCGGTTTATATACTGTGGTCCCGCTATATCACGGGACCACAGTATATGAAAAAAGGCCTCCTAGAGTAAAGGGGGAAAGGTCTGTTTCAGGCCTCCCGTACTCACTCCAGGACTGGCGCTGCCTCAAACGGGCCTGCAAGTGAGTTCTGGATAATCAAGAATCATTTCTGAGGCTTCTGAGGGCCTTTCTAGGCCTGTTGGAGGCCTCAGAAATGATTTTCAGCAATCTGGAAGTCACTTCCGGTTCACAGGGAGGCCCTTTTGGAGCCTCCAGAAAGGCCCTTGCAGGCCCGTTCAAGGCAGCTCCAGGCTGGGGGTAAGTACAAGAACCCCCAGCTAGGCCCCCGAGGCCTGGCCCAACCTGCATCCGCATATCGCGGATTTTCAATTATCGCGGGTCAGGTCGGGTTCCTAACCCCAGCAATGGGGGGGGGGTCATTGTATCATGATTTTCAATGTTTTAGGAAAATATAATCTTTAGTATACAGCAATTTATGAAATTATGAACAAGATCCTCTTGGGTATTCATTATGCAAAAGCAAGCCATTGAAGGGTGAATTACTGGTTGGAGCATGAGAGAGAAGGCTCCTGGACTGCACTTTCCCTTTTTGTGGGGAACTGAGGAACATAAGAGTCAGGCAGTAGGCAGGCCTAGTTTCCAGGCCAGGAGACCCTTTGACAAGGGAAACAAGATGCAAAGTTATGTGGAGATTTAGGCTCCCACCTTCCCAGTGCAAAATTGCCAGTGTGAGCCCCCCAAGGACACATTCATAACCCAAATGTTCTCTCGATCCCTTGAGAGCACTTTAATTGAGGAATAGACCTGTGTG